>OW052241.1:106792073-108042073 GCA_932526585.2 Philonthus cognatus
TCGATGAGTGGAAAACACTTGTTACATCATTAAAGCAATTGATAATTGATTATTGTTGTTTTATTGAGGGAGAAAGATCTATGAAATGAAAACAATTTTGATACAAGTTAAAGAAGAGGCAGTCGTCTTTTTGCCATAATAGTGCGAATAGTCAACAAACAATTGACACAGTATCGTCACAATAACCGAGGACATTCAATTACCTCAAAGTCAAAATGTCATGATGGCCAAAAGATGGCTTAGGTTAGAAAAATAACGTTTCGTTCGTTGCAACTTGTCATCTAACCTAACTTAATTCTACTAAATTATAAACTAACAAAATTGTCAAAAGTGTCGTAAATTGTCATTCTGTGTTCAAAATAGCAATACATTCCCTAAAAAAACGAAAATTTAATTCAAATCAGGGTCGTATTTTTTTACAAATTTGATATTTTCAACACGGAATAACAACGATACAAATATTATTTAAATAATGACAAATTGTGTTAAAACGGCAAATTATCTCACTATAATAAAGAGAGAGTTATATGCCGAGAATGTCAATTTTTGATATAAATGTCAAATTACTTCATTATGTAATATAGAAGACTTACTATTTTATGTTTGAAATGAAATGAAATTGTCAATAGGTTACGGGAAAATGTCAGAGTCATGATTTGTTTGTCGATACTCCGAAAATAAAAAAGGTAATAATAATAATTTTATCATTAAATGTCAAACACTTTATGAAATAATATTAAATTTTCTACAGATAATATGGAAAATGATACAATGAACTGCGTCTACAAACAATTTGTGTTTAGTGACACAAAGTTATCAAAAAATGCGATATATAAACGATATTACACTATTTTAACAGTTTTGAGAATTTGACATTTTTAACGCTATCGAAATATTTTCAATTCTATTTAACAATTTTGAGGTTTTAACGATATAACAAATTTGACATGTTTTTATCGCTGGTGTTGTTGCAAACAATTGTTAAATTCTAGAAATTAATACTGGTAGATTGCTTGTTTGCTTTCGAATAAATCGGCAAATCACCGGTAATTTCAAACATAAAGAAAAAATAAATAAAATAAACGCTATAACTTGAAAACTCTTTGAACTACAAAAAAGTATTTTTTTTTTAATTAACTACTGGCTTTTGCCTGGCTTTGAAAAATGTTATCCATTAGCCAACAACAATGTTTTGGAGCGATGATTATTATAATACTAATGTTAACCCTAACAGGATAGACACACAGGGAAGACACTCTTCTTGCCTAAGGACTAGTCAAGGCATTTTTTTTTACACACAACACTCAGCCACGGTTCATAGGAACCCCACAAAGGATAAAAACAAGGGATACAAAACTATAATATAACTAAACTAAATAACTAACAATTAAATGTTGATTTTAATTGACTCAAAAAAATAAAAACATGTTTATAAACAGATATGTTTCTTGATTCAAGAATTGTTTTATAATTTAACGGTAGTACCAAACTAGGTGAGACCAATTCCAATAGTATATCTCTTTCCACAGAAAATTTCTGGCAGATCATCATAATGTGTTCTAATGTGCCAACATCTACACATTCACAATAAGGGTCCGATCTAATGTTTATTCTGTGTAAATAATAAGGACAAATCCCATGATTACAACGTAATCTCGAAATTGGCTTTACAAACTTTTTTGAAGTTGATTGACATCCATTAAACCAGTGATCGGAAAACTACGGCCCGCGGGCCAAGTCCGGCCCGCGGAAATATTTAATCCGGCCCGTTTAAGAGTGCCGTCGTGAGAATGTTTGAACGCGTCCTTACTTCGTAATGTGACGACCCGCATAAAAACTACCTACCTACGATTAAGCATTATTCTTTGGCCCGCTACGATTGTCTGGTTATTACAAATGGCCCGTCTTAAAAAAAGTTTACCCACCACTGCATTAAACCAAGGTTTAACGGGGACTGTAGGTGAAATACTTTTATAGAACAAACCATAACTTCTGTTTTTGTAAAACTCATTAAATTCCTTTTGCAATTCTCTGTTTAAAATGTTAAATAAATCAGAAGCAGCCACCGGATAATTTGTGGTAATGTTGCTGTTCAACCCCTCCCTTGCTAAATTATCCACTACCTCGCTTCCACTGACGCCCGCGTGACCCTTGATAAATACGAGGGAAACTTTAATATAAAAACTGTTTATGTATTGTATAATGGTGGAAGAGATTGTATTTAGTTTAGAAGTGAAATTGAAATGCTTGTAAAAATCTGAAATACTTTTAAAGTCAGTGATTATAATGATTGCGGAATAATTCTCTAAATTTAGCGTTTGTAAATATATCAGTGCTTTTAATATCCCTATAAGTTCGGCCGTATAGACCGACATTATATTATCTAAGAAAAATGTTCTATTTACTTTAATTTGAGGATCGTAATATGCACAGCCAAATAATCCCTCATTGTGTGAACCATCCGTGAAAATTCTATAAGCATTGGGCCATTTCGAATTTAAAAATTCTATAAAATGCAAATTATTTGTCGTGTCGTTATTCGATATCAGCTCTTTGTCGAAATAAGTATAACATATTGGCCTTCTTATCATTTCATAAGGCAGTGTATATAAAAAGTTCAAAACCGGTTTATTTAACGTATTTTCATATTTATTAAGAATTCTGTAACACTCTACTAAAATTGGAGACTTTTTTATAATCCAATATTTAGCAGTAAGATCCAGGATATTTAGTTCCGATAGGTTTCGAAGTATTTTCGAATTTTTGGACATTAATGTAAGAATGAACTTTAAACCGAATTGTTTCCGACGGATATACAATGGCCTTTCATTAGTTTCTGCGAGTAAAAAGTTAATTGGAGAACTTCGTAAAGCTCTAATGCCCAATCTTAAGCTTTTGTGTTGTAAAATATCTAATATTTTAATATGACAGTTACTAGCATTCCCATAGAAAAGAGCTCCATAATCTATTATTGAACGAATAAAGGATCTATAAATAAGTAAAGAGATCTCGGGGTCGGCCCCCTAATTACAAGATGACAACATTCTAAGAACATTAACGCCTTTCTCTACTCTAGACAATATATAGTCTATGTGATCTTTCCACAAATGCTTTCTGTCAATAAACATACCCAGGAACTTTATACATTTTTTATGTTGAAATGTATCTCCATCCAATATAATTTGATCAGTTTCAAATCTCTGGCGTGTAAATGTACATAATTGGGATTTTTCTTTTGAATTTGTTAGTCCATTTTCATTACAGTATGACTTGAATGTTTCACGCTTTCTCTAACTTATTAAAACATTGATTTACGTGTTTATCACTAGTGTAAATACATATATCATCAGCGTATTGTATAAGTTGTATGTTTGAGTCGAATATATTTTCCAAATCATGCAGGAATAGAGCATATAATATAGGGCTTAAAATGCTACCTTGAGGAAGACCAATGCTTGATTTACGAGGTCCGAACTCTTTGCCGTTCACATGCAAGTATATTTGTCTGTCTGTCATAAGGTAATAAATTAATTTAATTATAGATAGCGGAAAGCCTATCTTACTTAATTTTTTGGAGAGAAGTATGAGGTCCACATTTTCATAAGCACCCATGATATCTACAAAAAGAGCTGAAATAGATTCATTTTTAGAGAAACCAATTTGTATATCTGTTACCAGGGTGCCCAGAGCATCCTGAGTTGAGAAATATCTACGGAATCCATACTGTGATTTGGGAAATGTACCTTGTGATTCGATCCACCATTCAATTCTATATTTAATGATTCTTTCAAATGTTTTAAGGACACATGACGACAATGAAATTGGTCTATAGGAGGAAGCTAATAAATGATCTTTGCCTGGCTTTGAAAGAGCTATCACTTTATATTCTTTCCATGGGCTGGAAAATTCCCCGCTGGATAGTATTTCATTAAAAATGTTGACAAGTTGAACTTTAGCGTTTGTTGGTAGATTGTGGATTAGGGTATAATTTACATTATCTAAACCAGGAGCGGTACTCCCATTTGTGCAAATGTTTAACATTAGTTCTTTAAAATTAATTTTTTAGTTAAAAAATGACACTTACTTTCATCTATTTTAAATGGAAATAAATTACTAACTGTCAGCGGGGCAATTTTATTTAAAAATACCTCACACCAATCCCCTTCTATTATGGGTTGTTTATTTTCATACGAAATATTTTTAATTCTTTTAATTTCATTCCAAATGGTTGAAATAGGTGTACTATGGTTGAGATTCGCACAAAATGTTTTAAAAGATTTTTTTTTGCTCTTAGATATTGTCCTTTTTACAATGGCCACACATCTATAATACTCAATCAAATTTGCGGTGTTCGGATTTAATTTGAATTTAATAATTGCTTTTATTTGGTTCTCTTTTGCTAATTGACAATCATTATTCCACCAAGGTTTACAAAACTTTGTTGGTTTTAGACCGTTTTTAAATTTCGGGATGGCTATGTCACAAGCTCTGTTGATATTAGACATAAGATCTGTGTAAGATGTCTCATTATTTGTTAAGGACGAGTGTGTTAAATCTTCCATACACGAGCTAAATGTATTCCAAACAGCCCTTTTAAAATTCCATTTTTTATTTGTTGTAACAGATTTTGAACAGGGGGCGAAGTTAATTGAGAATGATATAACATAGTGGTCTGAGCCCAAGGTGTCACACATCGTATCCCAAGAGGGCACCGACATGGCAACATCGGGTGTACATATAGTTAAATCTATTGCAGACGAAGCAATATTTAGTCGATTTAAAAGTGTAGTATCTCCGTTATTTAAAAATGTCAGACCGCTATCCTCTAGCGCATCCAGTAGACAAGCACCCTTATTGTCCACTTTTGAATCTCCCCAAGCTGAATGGTAGCAATTAAAATCCCCACCAACCACGAATGAGCTTTGAATACTATTAAAGAATTGTAACCATGTATTTTTATTTATTGACGTACTTGGGCTGCAGTACAGACTTAGAAATTTAATTTTCCTGTTATTTGCGAAATTAATTTCAATGCCTACCGTGTTGACACCCGGTATCTTATAGTATGAATTAAATATTTGAAAGGATATATTTTTAGTCAGTAAAATGCATGTACCTGTTTTACCATTATTATTGTCGTCTCTGAACACGTTAAATCCAGAAAAGACAACGTTTTTTTCAGGTTTGAGCCAAGATTCACTTATTAAACATAAGTGAATATTGTTCTCAAAAATTAAGTGTTGTAAAACTCACTTTTTGTTATTTAAAGAACGAGCATTCCACTAAATTATATTCAAATATTGTGTGGCCATTGTGAATGTTGAAATATTGATACAATTTGTTTTTTTATAACCTCTTCTAAGTCGATGAATTTCGGATTACTTTTTATTAAGTTTACTATACATTTGCAAATATCATTTATTATTGTTGTTGCAGATGAATCACTGATTGATTCCGCATCGCGATCATCCCTATTACTACCGCAAAGTGCAACTCCATTTACGTTTTCTAACCGAGGTCTCGAAAGAATATTTCTATGTAAATTCCTTGTATTAATTATATTTTGTGATAGCTGTATGTCCGGCCTTTTACGCTTTGTTACTGCCCTGGACTGTAAGTCAGGAAAATCATTTTGGTTAATTACCTGGTTATTTGAGACAATATTAGAGAAAAATGTTTTTTGTTTATTAACAGCATCACGGTACGATATATTTTCCATACTCATAAGATTTTTTATGGATTTTTGTCTCTCAAATTCAGGACAAGCCGAATGACTCGTTGAGCTATGCGGCCTTCACAATGGATACATTTGATAGAAGCCAGATTTTGGCAATCAACTTGATCATGATCTCCAAAACATTTAACGCAACGTTTTAACTGAGATCTGCAGTGCGTGCTTATGTGTCCATAACGCAAACACCGCAAACATAGGACTACCCGTTGAACATAGGGTTCAACCCTACATAGAACCCGGAAAATGGAAACTTGTGATGGAAGTTTTTGACCTTTAAAAGTGACTAATACTGATTGGGTTGGAGTCTGTATTGTTTCGCCATTTAAAAATTTGCGTCTATTGAAACGTTTTACTCCGAATATCTTAAATTGGTCGCCAAACAGAGATGTCATTGCCTCAATCAATTCCTCCTTAGAAATCGATGTGTCGATTCCCTTTACTACCCCTTGCCTACGGACCATAAATTGTGGTATAAACGCATCAATTCTTTTATTTTTAAGATATTCTGAATCTAGGAATTTATTCGCTGATGTAAATGTTCTCCAAATTACCTTAACGTGGTTTTTACCCAATGATGCAACTTCGAGAATTTGATTTTCTAAATCTTTATGACATGATAAAATCAGTTTTCCGATCGACATAGGGTGGACTTTACCAAGAGAGGAGTCCGACTGACTTCCCTCAATATAAACTAGGAATGGACCCTTGTCACAAGCCTCATATCGAAAATTCATTTTTATTTTATTTTTAAATTCTGCGCTGTATCATTAGCGTTTGCTGTTTTTATGGAATTTTGAGTTCTATTTATAGAGTCAGCGGGCTCCGTCAACTTGGCCCCCCACTTTCAATTTTTTAGAAAAACATCATTGCACAGAAAAGCCCTTAGCTAGCACAAGCTAGCACAGCCAAAATTAGAGCAAGCACACAAATAGTAAAAAAGTTATAGGGGTTTCAAATATGGGGGGGCTAAGTTGACGTTTGCCCCCCACTTTTGATTTTTCAACTTTTTTTATATGATTTGGATTCCTCAGAGCTAGCACAGGCTAGCACAACCAGATTTAGAGCTAGCACAACCCCAACAACCCCTTAAAAATACAAAATTAGTTTGTACCCCAGCCCCCCACTTTAATATTTTTTTATTATTTCTAAAGGAATCTGCAGCTTAGAGCTGGCACAGGCAGAATATGAAAAAAATATTTAAAAAAATAAAATGGTTAACAAGATATTTCAATTTTAATTATCAACCGTGCGCTTTCAAATCCTGTATGCGTAATTCCGTTCATGTATTTTAATTATTATGCAAAATGCGTATTTTCTAACAAATCACAATATTTCAACGGATTTGTTGACAATACCTTTGCCATATACTTAACTAACAGTTTAAAACATTGCTTTCAAATGCTGTGACCCGAAAAGCAAGCACAATAAAGACAGTGACGTAGTGAGTTATTAAGGACCAACCCTCGAATAATTTAAAATGTAATAACTCCACCAAATACTAACAGATTTCAAAAATTCTTTCGAAATATAAATGACTAATGCATTGGTAATAAATGCTGTGACTGAGAAAGCTAGCACAGTAAAGACAGAGGCGTAGTAAGTAATCAATATTTAACCCTCGAATAATTTAAAATGTAATAACTCCACTAAATATAGAGAGATTTCAAAAATTCTTTTAAATTATGAATCACTATTGCATTGTTAATAAATGCTGTGACTAAAAAAGCTAGCACAAGAAAGGCAGTAGCGTAGTAAGTAATCAATATTTAACCCTCGCATAATTTAAAATGTAATAACTCCACCAAATACCAACAGATTTCAAAAATTCTTTCAAAATATAAATGACCAATGGATTGGTAATAAATGCTGTGACTAAGAAAGCTAGCACAGTAAAGACAGAGGCATAGTAAGTAATCAATATTTAACCCTCGAATAATTTAAAATGTAATAACTCAACTAAATACACAGAGATTTCAAAAATTCTTTTAAATTATGAATAACTAATGCATTGTTAATAAATGCTGTGACTAAGAGAGCTAGCACAAGAGAGACAGTAGCGTAGTGAGTAATCAATATTTAACCCTCGCATAATTTAAAATGTAATAACTCCACCAAATACCAACCGATTTCAAAAATTCTTTCAAAATATAAATGACCAACGCATTGGTAATAAATGCTGTGACTGAGAAAGCTAGCACAGTAAAGACGGAGGCGTAGTAAGTAATCAATATTTAACCCTCGAATAATTTAAAATGTAATAACTCCACTAAATACAGAGAGATTTCAAAAATTCTTTTAAATTATGAATCACTAATGCATTGTTAATGAATGCTGTGCATAAGAAAGCTAGCACAAGAAAGACAGTAGCGTAGTGAGTAATCAATATTTAACCCTCGCATAATTTAAAATGTAATAACTCCACCAAATACTAACAGATTTCAAAAATTCTTTCAAAATATAAATGACCACTGCATTTGTAATAAATGCTGTGACTAAGAAAGCTAGCACAGTAAAGACAGAGGTGTAGTAAGTAATCAATATTTAACCCTCGCATAATTTAAAATGTGATAAGTCCTCTAAATACAAAGAAATTTCAAAAATTCTTGCAAATTATAAATCATTAATGCATTGTTGATAAATGCTGTGACTAAGAAAGCTAGCACAAGAAAGACAGTAGCGTAGTGAGTAATCAATATTTAACCCTCGCATAATTTAAAATGTAATAACTGCACCAAATACTAACAGATTTCAAAAATGCTTTCAAAATATAAATGACCAATGCATTGGTAATAAATGCTGTGAGTAAGAAAGCTAGCACACAAAAGACAGTGGCGTAGTAAGTAATCAATATTTAACCCTCGAATAATTTAAAATGTGATAAGTCCACTAAATACTAAAAAATTTCAAAAATTCTTTCAAATTATTAATCACCGATGCATTGTTAATAAATGCTGTGACTAAGAAAGCTAGCACAAGAAAGACAGTGGCGTAGTGAGTAATCAATATTTAACCCTCGCATAATTTAAAATTTAATAACTCCACCAAATACTAACAGATTTCAAAAATTCTTACAAAATTTAATGACTAATGCATTGGTAATAAATGCTCTGACTGAGAAAGGTAGCACTGTAAAGACAGAGGCGTAGTAAGTGATCAATATTTAACCCTCGAATAATTTAAAATGTAATAACTCCACTAAATACAGAGAGATTTCAAAAATTCTTTGAAATTATGAATCACTAATGCATTGTTAATGAATGCTGTGACTAAGAAAGCTAGCACAAGAAAGACAGTAGCGTAGTGAGTAATCAATATTTAACCTTCTCATTATTTAAAATGTAATTACTCCACGAAATACTAACAGATTTCAAAAATTCTTTCAAAATATAAATGACCAATGCATTGGTAATAAATGCTGTAAGTGAAGAAGCTAGCACATAAAAGACAGTGGCGTAGTAAGTAATCAATATTTCACCCTCAAATAATTTAAAATGTGATAAGTCCACTAAATACAAAGAAATTTTTGAAATTATTTTAAATTATAAATTACTAGTGCATTGTTAATAAGTGCCGTGACTAAGAAAGCTAGCACAAGAAAGACAGTAGCGTAGTAAGTAATCAATATTTAACCCTCGCATAATTTAAAATGTAATAACTCCACCGAATACAAACAGATTTCAAAAATTCTTTCAAAATATAAATGAGTAATGCATTAGTAATAAATGCTGTGACTAAGAAAGCTAGCACAGTAGAGACAGAGGCGTAGTAAGTAATCAATATTTAACCCTCGAATAATTTAAAATGTAATAACTCCACTAAATACAGAGAGATTTCAAAAATTCTTTAAAATTATGAATCACTAATGCATTGTTAATGAATTCTGTGACTAAGAAAGCTAGCACAAGAAAGACAGTAGCGTAGTGAGTAATCAATATTTAACCCTCGCATAATTTAAAATGTAATAACTCCACCAAATACTAACAGATTTTAAAAATTCTTTCAAAATATAAATGACCACTGCATTTGTAATAAATGCTGCGACTAAGAAAGCTAGCACAGTAAAGACAGAGGTGTAGTAAGTAATCAATATTTAACCCTCGAATAATTTAAAATGTGATAAGTCCTCTAAATACAAAGAAATTTCAAAAATTCTTTCAAATTATAAATCATTAATGCATTGTTGATAAATGCTGTGACTAAGAAAGCTAGCACAAGAAAGACAGTAGCGTAGTGAGTAATCAATATTTAACCCTCGCATAATTTAAAATGTAATAACTCCACCAAATACTAACAGATTTTAAAAATGCTTTCAAAATATAAATGACCAATGCATTGGTAATAAATGCTGTGAGTAAGAAAGCTAGCACACAAAAGACAGTGGCGTAGTAAGTAATCAATATTTAACCCTCGAATAATTTAAAATGTGATAAGTCCACTAAATACTAAGAAATTTCAAAAATTCTTTCAAATTATTAATCACCGATGCATTGTTAATAAATGCTGTGACTAAGAAAGCTAGCACAAGAAAGACAGTGGCGTAGTGAGTAATCAATATTTAGCCCTCGCATAATTTAAAATTTAATAACTCCACCAAATACTAACAGATTTCAAAAATTCTTACAAAATATAAATGACTAATGCATTGGTAATAAATGCTGTGACTGAGAAAGGTAGCACTGTAAAGACAGAGGCATAGTAAGTGATCAATATTTAACCCTCGAATAATTTAAAATGTAATAACTCCACTAAATACAGAGAGATTTCAAAAATTCTTTGAAATTATGAATCACTAATGCATTGTTAATGAATGCTGTGACTAAGAAAGCTAGCACAAGAAAGACAGTAGCGTAGTGAGTAATCAATATTTAACCTTCTCATTATTTAAAATGTAATTACTCCACGAAATACTAACAGATTTCAAAAATTCTTTCAAAATATAAATGACCAATGCATTGGTAATAAATGCTGTGAGTGAAGAAGCTAGCACATAAAAGACAGTGGCGTAGTAAGTAATCAATATTTAACCCTCAAATAATTTAAAATGTGATAAGTCCACTAAATACAAAGAAATTTTTAAAATTATTTTAAATTATAAATTACTAGTGCATTGTTAATAAGTGCCGTGACTAAGAAAGCTAGCACAAGAAAGACAGTAGCGTAGTAAGTAATCAATATTTAACCCTCGCATAATTTAAAATGTAATAACTCCACCGAATACAAACAGATTTCAAAAATTCTTTCAAAATATAAATGACTAATGCATTAGTAATAAATGCTGTGACTAAGAAAGCTAGCACAGTAGAGACAGAGGCGTAGTAAGAATTCAATATTTAACCCTCGAATAATTTAAAATGTAATAACTCCACTAAATACAGAGAGATTTCAAAAATTCTTTAAAATTATGAATCACTAATGCATTGTTAATGAATTCTGTGACTAAGAAAGCTAGCACAAGAAAGACAGTAGCGTAGTGAGTAATCAATATTTAACCCTCGCATAATTTAAAATGTAATAACTCCACCAAATACTAACAGATTTCAAAAATTCTTTCAAAATATAAATGACCAATGCATCGGTAATAAATGCTGTGACTGAGAAAGCTAGCACAGTAAAGACAGAGGCGTAGTAAGTAATCAATATTTAACCCTCGAATAATTTAAAATGTGATAAGTCCACTAAATACAAAGAAATTTCAGAAATTATTTTAAATTATAAATTACTAGTGCATTGTTATTAAATGCCGTGACTAAGAAAGCTAGCACAAGAAAGACAGTAGCGTACTGAGTAATCATTATTTAACCCTCGCATAATTTAAAATGTAATAACTCCACCAAATACAAACAGATTTCAAAAATTCTTCCAAAATATAAATGACTAATGCATTAGTAATAAATGCTGTGACTAAGAAAGCTAGCACAGTAAAGACAGAGGCGTAGTAAGTAATCAATATTTAACCCTCGAATAATTTAAAATGTAATAACTCCACTAAATACAGAGAGATTTCAAAAATTCTTTAAAATTATGAATCACTAATGCATTGTTAATGAGTTCTGTGACCAAGAAAGCTAGCACAAGAAAGACAGCAGCGTAGTGAGTAATCAATATTTAACCCTCGCATAATTTAAAATGTAATAACTCCACCAAATACTAACAGATTTCAAAAATTCTTTCAAAATATAAATGACCAATGCATTGGTAATAAATACTAAAAGTAAGAAAGCTTGCACACAAAAGACAGTGGCGTAGTAAGTAATCAATATTTAACCCTCGAATAATTTAAAATGTGATAAGTCCACTAAAAACAAAGAAATTTCAAAAATTCTTTTAAATTATAAATCACTAATGCATTGTTAATAAATGCTGTGACTAAGAAAGCTAGCACAAGAAAGACAGTAGCGTAGTGAGTAATCAATATTTAACTCTCGCATAATTTAAAATGTAATAACTCCACCAAATATAAACCGATTTCAAAAATTCTTTCAAAATATAAATGGCCAATACATCGTTAATAAATGCTGTGACTAAGAAAGCTAGCACAGTAAAGACAGAGGCGTAGTAAGTAATCAATATTTAACCCTCGAATAATTTAAAATGTAATAACTTCACTAAATACAGAGAGATTTCAAAAATTCTTTTAAATTATGAATCACTAATGCATTGTTAATAAATGCTGTGACTAAGAAAGCTAGCACAAGAAAGACAGTAGCGTAGTGAGTAATCAATATTTAACCCTCGCATAATTTAAAATGTAATTACTCCACGAAATACTAACAGATTTCAAAAATCCTTTCAAAATATAAATGACCAATGCATTGGTAATAAATGCTGTGAGTGAGAAAGCTAGCACATAAAAGACAGTGGCGTAGTAAGTAATCAATATTTAACCCTCAAATTATTTAAAATGTGATAAGTCCACTAAATACAAAGAAATTTCAGAAATTATTTTAAATTATAAATCACTAGTGCATTGTTAATAAATGCCGTGACTAAGAAAGCTAGCACAAGAAAGACAGTAGCGTAGTGAGTAATCAATATTTAACCCTCGCATAATTTAAAATGTAATAACTCCACCAAATACAAACGGATTTCAAAAATTCTTCCAAAATATAAATGACTTATGCATTAGTAATAAATGCTGAAAGTAAAAAAGCTAGCACAGTAAAGACAGAGGCGTAGTAAGTAATCAATATTTTACCCTCGAATAATTTAAAATGTAATAACTCTACTAAATACAGAGAGATTTCAAAAATTCTTTAAAATTATGAATCACTAATGCATTGTTAATAAATGCTGTGACTAAGAAAGCTAGCACAAGAAAAACAGTATCGTAGTGAGTAATCAATATTCAACCCTTGCATAATTTAAAATGTAATAACTCCACCAAATTGAAACAGATTTCAAAAATTCTTTCAAAATATAAATGACTAATGCATTAGTAATAAATGCTGTGACTAAGAAAGCTAGCACAGTAAAGACAGAGGCGTAGTAAGTAATCAATATTTATCCCTCGAATAATTTAAAATGTAATAACTCCACTAAATACAGAGAGATTTCAAAAAATCTTTTAAATTATAAATCACTAATGCACTGTTAATAAATGCTGTGACTAAGAAAGCTAGCACAAGAGAAACAGTAGCGTAGTGAGTAATCAATATTTAACCCTTGCATAATTTAAAATGTAATAACTCCACCAAATACTAACAGATTTCAAAAATTCTTTCAAAATATAAATGACCAATGCATTAGTAATAAATGCCGTGAGTGACAAAGCTAGCACACAAAAGACAGTGGCGTAGTAAGTAATCAATATTTAACCCTCGAATAATTTAAAATGTGATAAGTCTACTAAATACAAAGAAATTTCAAAAATGTGTTGGTAATAATTAAAAAGAATTTTTGAAATCTCTTAGTATTTGCTAGAATTTTTACATTTTAAATTATTACTTTAGTCACTATGCCAATGTCTTTTTTGTGCTTGCACAACCGGTTACAGCATTTATCAACAATGCGTTAATAATAATTAATTTAAAAGAATTTTTGGAACCTCTTGGTATTTAGTGAAGTTATTACATTTTAAATGATTCGAGAGTTAAATGTTGATATCTCACTACGCCACTGTTTTTCTAGTGCTAGCTCTCTGAGTCACAGCATTTATTACCAATGCATTGGTCATTTATATTTTGAAAGAATTTTTGAACTCTGTTGGTATTTGGTGGAGTTATTACATTTTAAATTATGCGAGGGTTAAATATTGATTACTCACTACGCTACTGTCTTTCTTGTGCTAGCTCTCTTAGTCACAGCATTTATTAACAATGAATTAGTGATTCATAATTTAAAAGAATTTTTGAAATTTCTCTGTATTTAGTGGAGTTATTACATTTTAAATTATTCGAGGGTTAAATATTGATTACTTACTACGCCTCTGTCTTTACTGTGCTAGCTTATTCAGTCACAGCATTAATTACCAATGCATTAGTTATTTATATTTTGAAAGAATTTTTAAAATCTGTTAGTATTTGGTGGAGTTATTACATTTTAAATTATGCGAGGGTTAAATTTTGTTTACTCACTACGCTACTGTCTTTATTGTGCTAGCTTTCTTAGTCACAGCATTTATTAACAATGCATTAGTGATTTATAATTTGAAAGAGTTTTTGAAATTTCTTTCTATTTAGTGGACTTATCACATTTTAAATTATTCGAGGGTTAAATATTGATTACTTACTACGCCACTGTGTTTTGTGTGCTAGCTTTCTTACTCACAGCATTTAATACCAATGCATTATTTATATTTTGAAAGAATTTTTAAAATCTGTTAGTATTTGGTGGTTATTACATTTTAAATTATGCGAGGGTTAAATTTTGTTTACTTACTACGCTACTGTCTTTATTGTGCTAGCTTTATTAGTCACAGCATTTATTAACAATGGCTTAGTGATTTATAATTTGAAAGAGTTTTTGAAATTTCTTTCTATTTAGTGGACTTATCACATTTTAAATTATTCGAGGGTTAAATATTGATTACTTACTACGCCACTGTGTTTTGTGTGCTAGCTTTCTTACTCACAGCATTTAATACCAATGCATTATTTATATTTTGAAAGAATTTTTAAAATCTGTTAGTATTTGGTGGTTATTACATTTTAAATTATGCTAGGGTTAAATTTTGTTTACTTACTACGCTACTGTCTTTATTGTGCTAGCTTTATTAGTCACAGCATTTATTAACAATGCATTAGTGATTTTTAATTTGAAAGAATTTTTGAAATTTCTTTCTATTTAGTGGACTTATCACATTTTAAATTATTCGAGGGTTAAATATTGATTACTTACTACGCCACTGTGTTTTGTGTGCTAGCTTTCTTACTCACAGCATTTAATACCAATGCATTATTTATATTTTGAAAGAAGTTTTAAAATCTGTTAGTATTTGGTGGTTATTACATTTTAAATTATGCGAGGGTTAAATTTTGTTTACTTACTACGCTACTGTCTTTATTGTGCTAGCTTTATTAATCACAGCATTTATTAACAATGCATTAGTGATTTTTAATTTGAAAGAATTTTTGAAATTTCTTTGTATTTAGTGGACTTATCACATTTTAAATTATTCGAGGATTAAATATTGATTACTTACTACGCCACTGTCTTTTGTGTGCTAGCTTTCTTACTCACAGCACTTATTGCCAATGTATTGGTCATTTATATTTTGAAAGAATTTTTGAAATCTGTTAGTATTTGGTGGAGTTATTACATTTTAAATTATGCGAGGGTTAAATATTGATTACTCACTACGCTACTGTCTTTCTTGTGCTAGCTTTCTTAGTCACAGCATTTATTAACAATGCATTAGTGATTCATAATTTAGAAGAATTTTTGAAATCTCTCTGTATTTAGTGGAGTTATTACATTTTAAATTATTCGAGGGTTAAATATTGATTACTTACTACGCCTCTGTCTTTACTGTGCTAGCTTTCTTAGTCACAGCATTTATTACCAATGCATTGGTTATTTATATTTTGAAAGAATTTTTGAAATCTGTTGGTATTTGGTGGAGTTATTACATTTTAAATTATGCGAGGGTTAAATATTGATTACTCACTACGCTACTGTCTTTCTTGTGCTAGCTTTCTTAGTCACAGCATTTATTAACAGTGCATTAGTGATTCATAATTTAGAAGAATTTTTGAAATCTCTCTGTATTTAGTGGAGTTTTTACATTTTAAATTATTCGAGGGTTAAATATTGATTACTTACCACGCCTCTGTCTTTACTGTGCTAGCTTTCTCAGTCACAGCATTTATTACCAATGCATTGGTCATTTATATTTTGAAAGAATTTTTGAAATCGGTTGGTATTTGGTGGAGTTATTACATTTTAAATTATTCGAGGGTTGGTCATTAATAACTCACTACGTCACTGTCTTTAATGTGCTTGCTTTCCGGGTCACAGCATTTGAAAGCAATGTTTTAAACTGTTAGTTAAGTATATGGCAAAGTAATTGTCAACAAATCCGTTGAAATATTGTGATTTGTTAGAAAATACGCATTTAGCATAATAATTAAAATACATGAACGGAATTACGCATACAGGATTTGAAAGCTCACGGTTGATAATTAAAATTGAAATATCTTTTTAACCATTTTATTTTTTTAAATAATTTTTTCATATTCTGCCTTTGCTAGCTCTAAGCTGCAGATTCCTTTAGAAATAATCAAAAAATATTAAAGTGGGGGGCTGGGGTACAAACTAATTTTGTATTTTTAAGGGGTTGTTGGGGTTGTGCTAGCTCTAAATCTGGTTGTGCTAGCCTGTGCTAGCTCTGAGGAATCCAAATCATATAAAAAAAAGTTGAAAAATCAAAAGTGGGGGGCAAACGTCAACTTAGCCCCCCCATATTTGAAACCCCTATAACTTTTTTACTATTTGTGTGCTTGCTCTAATTTTGGCTGTGCTAGCCTGTGCTAGCTAAGGGCTTTTCTGTGCAATGATGTTTTTCTAAAAAATTGAAAGTGGGGGGCCAAGTTGACGGAGCCGAGTCAGCGTCCGATACGGCCGCGTTCTCAGGTGAAACATGTGCTGGCGAATTAACTACACCGATGAAGGTTTCACATGGATTATTTGCATCGCTTTCATCAATTACTATACTATCATCATTAATTAAATCTAACGAACGAGATAATACTCCTTCTGGGATTAAAAAATTGGAAGACTTAGCTGAGTTTATTGCTGGGTTTCCCGAGGGAAACCCAGCCTGAAAATCCATTCTAACGACTGCCTCTTAGGTTTCTGGTTGTGTAATCCATCACTATTTAACTACACAGTGAAGAAAGAACACAAATTGAACGAAAATTCGATTGTTTTTAGAAAAACACTCTCCGCGTAAACAACAATGCGCACTCGATGGAGAACAATGCAAGACTGACAAAAAAAAATAAAATATATGGAGTTTAAGTATTTTGACGATATCTACAACTACTATTTGAAACATTTTTCAATATTCTTAATATTTCAGAAAATATCAATATAAATCGAAATAATGTTAAGAGTAAAATACTACTTCTGGTTTCCATATTTAGACCATAAGCTTTTAAAGTCTTAGAACTGTAATAAAAACCTTAAGTTAATTGTGTCATTTTCATATCTTAATTGGTTTAGTCTGTACGGCACAATCGAACAAAATCATAAAAAATCAACAATATTAATTATGTATAATTTTCACAAATAGAAATACTTCACACTTTAATATACTTCAAACACGAACTTACCCCTCTCTTAACCAATTCATCGTAAATGTTGCAAAAATATTGAGTAAAGTAAAACAATCGTTTTGTTCCAGGTTTTTATTTTCTAATATCTGACACGTGTTTTCATCCGTAACAATCATTTTCAAAGTTAAAAGAAACGTTTTAACTTTGAAAATAATCGTAACGCATCGAAACACGTCCCAGGCAACTAAAAATAAAAATATGGAACTAAAGAAGTGTTTTACTGTGCCCAATTTGAAAATTTGGGTTCCATCAAGAAAGTAGCTGAACTTCGATACTTGCAAACATCAAATCAAGCGCGGGTGCCGAATGTCTGATGAAGCAGTTTTTGAAGATGTAGTTATTTGAGTTACGTGAAGATTTAAGTCACTTAATTAAAACAATGAAAAATAGAAAACGCAACCAAATTTTAAATATCACGAAGAATAGACATCAACCAACTCTTTGATAGCTTAGTTACATTTTAGATCTGTAGAATTTTAAGTATTTCTTACAACTCTTTATTTAATTTTTTTTTTTTCGATATTCTCTATAAATTTAATCAAATTTGATATCCACCTTTAGCTAAGTACTGTTGATAAATCAATTAAACTTTAATTACAATCCGCTTTTTACAACTAGAGTAATCATTAATTTAATATTTTAATTTGTGTGTGGCTCAGCGATACAAGTATAAAATCCATTGTCGCGTTTTTTCTGCCGGTGGAATATTTTTCGAGGCTGATCCACGCAGTGCATTAATCAGAGGTCAGCGTTCACTGATACATTTATTTTACCTGTATCTTAGATTAATTTACAATACTTTCTTATTTTATGATCATTTTGCATACTTGTTTCACCTTTGTTTTCGTATGTACTCCCTACCGTAGCCCTTTACTACTGTGTTTATGTCTTATTACTGTTAGTCACCACAAAGGATCGCGTTGGTGTAAAGCACTGTGTCCTTGTTTTTGTTTTTATCCTAAAATTCCTGTACAATGCCTACTTGCACATTTTGTAATCAGTTTATACCTCCGAATAAAATAAAAAAAACTGCTCAAAATCGACCGATGAAAAATGGATATGTTCAACTTGCCGCTTATCATGGAAAATTTCATCTGACTACGTATTCGAGTAATCAGGTGCTTCTGTCTCCCCAAATTTGCTTGCAGCGATTAACGACATTTTCATGTCACTTTGTGCCGTATTTACAAGACATTAAGCAACAGATTAACACATGCTTAATTTATTTTTTTCTTAATTAACACATGCTTAATTTCAAGAAGAAAATGCCATGTTTAAAGCCGAACTCTCCACACTACACAACAAAAATATGCAGATAACCGATGATGTCATTTATGAATTTGAAGACAAAAATAAGAGAGCCCGCAACGTTACGGTGTTCAACATACCCGAACCTACAAATACTAAAAATACTGACCCTAAACTAAATCAGACAGTTGATCTAAATTCTTTAAGAAACATTGTAGAAGTAAACCACTCTGCTGTTGCTGCTCACTCTAATGTGTCGTTATTTAGAGTAGGCAAAGCGGGGTTGAATCCCAGGCCAATCAAACTTCAGATCAACAAGGGAGCACAGGCTGTCGACTTTATGAAAATATGTAAAACCATCCATCTTAAAGATTAAAACAGAGTAAAATGCTTAAAGCTGTTCGATCTGAACTTGAGGATAGACGTGAGAAGGGAGAATCTAACCTGACTATAAAATACATCAAGGGTATTCCTCGAGTTGTTACTACATCTACCCCCAAGTCTACTTGAAGTTCAGCACCAACAGGAATCATCACGGCATACTACCAAACAGAGCTGGACAGGATTCGAATCATTCAGGATTCGAATCCTTTTGGAGGATTCAAAAGAGGCATTCGAATACTTTAGTTCAACTGGATTCGTGATCTGGATTCGTTACATTTTTTTAAGAGGATTCGTATTCGAATTCAAATACGGGTGAAGTCAAATTTCGAGTTTAGAAAAGCCCCGTGAACATTTATCGAGGGTGGTGACTAACAGTAATAAGACAAATTTTCTGGGTTTTTCTAAACTCGAAATTTTACTTCATGCTTAGTCTGGGAGTGGAAAACACTCGTTTAAAGCTTCAAATTGAACTCTTAAAAATCAATGAATGTCAGAAAATGTACAGCTAAAATAATAAAAAAAAGTAGTATAATTTTATAAAAATAATGACATACCATGGAATTATATAACAACTGCGGATATTTCCTGTTTTTTTTTTAATGTTCAATTTAAAGCTTTTAACAAGTGTATTCCACTCCCAGACTAAGCATAAAGTAAAATTTCGAGTTTAGAAAAGCCTCGTGAAAATTTGTCTCGGGTCGCGCAGCGACCCGAGACACATCTTCTGGGCTTTTCTAAACTCGAATTTCTACTTCATGCGCCACGCGGACAAAACAAAAATATTGTGAATTTATGTATATTTGAACCACACTTGAAATCAATGTTTTATACGCGTGGCGCATGAAGTAAAATTTCGAGTTTAGAAAAGCCCAGAAAATTTGTCTTGGGTCGCTGCGCGACCCTCGACAAATTTTCACGGGGCTTTTCTAAACTCGAAATTTTACTTCATACTTAGTCTGGGAGTGGAAACGCTCGTTTGAAACTTCAAACTGAATGCTTTAACAAGAACATTAAATGACTGAAAATGTTTTTAAAGATAATAATCTAGTCTGCAAAATGGTAGCCACAATCTGAAATGTTAAATTTTTCCGACATTTCCCTGCCTCAGGATTATTCCCTGGCCTTGTAATATAACTTTCTTCTGTGGGAAACCCCCATTTTGTTAAATTGTTTTTGTCAATATTTAAGTTAATTTTGTCAATTTTTACGTGTTTTATAACTTGCCTGTTGATTTTGACAAATTTAATAATATCATATAGATTTTTTGTTAGTGTTTTGGTCAATTTGAATAAAATTGCACGACTTCTCTCTGACTTTCCCGGTTTTAATGATAATCACTGACATTTTTATTTACGTAATTTTCAGGCATTCGTCGATTTTATAATGGAGTTCAATTTAAAGTTTTGAACGGGTGTTTCCACTCCTAGGCTTAGCATGAAGTAAAATTTCGAGTTTAGAAAAGCCCTGCGAAAATTTGTCGAGGGTCGCGCAACAAATCCATATAACTTGTGTCAGAAAGCTTCTCATATTAGTAATTTTTGTAATTTCTTAGGACTTCAGCAATATAACACAGTACCTAATACATCAAACAATATTTTAGATCTTTTTTACTCTAACTTGAATTGTCATGTGCAAAGAAAAACTTACGCATTAGTTGCAGAGAACAATTGAGGAGTTGGATGGAAACAGGACACTTCCATGGAAATGCCCTTTCTGAGTAAATTGGTTTATATCACAAAAGAAACCGTCCTTTACCGGCCTTTGGTTCTGTTGTTTTCATACTTCGCATATAGGTGAGCCAATCTTTAAAGCGCTACAAGTGCTCTTCTTTCATAGAACGTCAAATTTCACATGTACCTAACCTAATTTTTATGCATATTTTATTGCTTAGTTAAAAGGGCATAATGAGCTCTGAAAATGACTTAAATAGCGCTGAGGACAGTAGTTATGAAGAAACAGAAAGTAGCTGTGATTTGGAATCTGATCATCTTGAAAGAAAAAATTGGGTCGAAAACGAAAAATAAACAAGGAGCAGTGGACAAAGAATAGGAAAAAAATAGCAAGAAATAGCGGAAAAAAGTACACTACTACCAAAGATAATTTATTTTATTAGTGGTCAATTTTTATACTCAGAGATTTTAAATGTTCAGGTGTGACAGTGCATGCAAAAACCTTTGCTGCAGTTCTTGTGTGCTGTAAGAAGTGTTATGAGGTTATACCAGGCAGACTACAACAAGAATTTAAAAAAAAAATTGATCTTGGCAGATAAGAACGAACAGGATAATTTTCTTCTTGGTTGCATGTCTCCGTTTCAACCAAAAACAAGGGTTACAGCTCCTAAATGTCAAGCAATGACTAATTAGAAATATGTTCTCAAAATAAATAGTTCCTCGATTGAGGTGTGTAAACACTTTTTCTTGAATATTTTTCAAATTGGGTACAAACGTATACGAACAATCCACACGAAGTCATTAAAAGACGGAAATATTTCTATTGGCGACAAAAGAGGCCAACATGAAAACAGGCCCTACAAAATAAACCCAGAAACTTGGTATTTGGTAAATGAATTTTTGGCACAGATTCCAAACAAAGAATCTCATTATAATCGGTCGAAATCCAAAAGAAAGTATTTCGAAAATCCTGCTCTAAATGTAAAGAATTTGTTTACAGGATTCCAGCAGTATTTTTTTGAAAAAACTGGTCGTACACTAGGCATGAAGTACTGTACTTTCCATCGATGGTTTCGCGAAAACTCCGAGTATTCTTTCCGGAGTCCAGGATCTGACATTTGTGATTTTTGTGAAGAAAACAAAATGAAGCTTAAGTTAAACCCAAACGATTCTTGCAAAGTGATACAATCAGTACACGACAAAAAAGTGCAAGCATGCAAAGACATTAAAAATGAAATAATAGAAAATTGTAGACATGATAAATCAACTTTAGTTATCGAGTTTGATTACGCGCAAAATTTGCCTTTGCCAAAACTCATTGTCTCTCAACAGTTTTACAAACGCCTTTTATGGTTGTACGTGTTTAATGTACACTGTCACAATGATGATACAAGTTCGTTTTATTGCTTTACAGAAAATAAAGCAAAGAAAACTTCAAATTCGGTGATTTCTTTTGTTGATCATTTTTTGCAAACTGCGGTGGGACATGACCCGAATATAAAAAATATCATACTTTTTTCAGGCGCCGCAGGGGGACAAAATAAGAATATGAATATGCTACACTACTGTTCATGGCTTGCAAAAACAAAAAGTATTAACATTCGGCACATTTTTCCAGTTCGTGGACATTCTTACCTCGTTTGCTATAGAAATTTTGGTGTTTACGGAAAGTTACTGAAACGACTAGAAACGGTCAAAACTTCAAACGTTTATTTGCAAATTATGCAACAGTGTAGAGAAAAACCGACGCACTTTAAGGTTATTGAAGGCGCGCCGCTAATTAAAGACTGGGGCAAGGGCTTAAAAGATTTTTTCAAGAATTCTGTAAATACTAAAAAGTTACTACAAAGTTTTACTTTAAGAAAGTTTTGTCAGATAAAATATAATGCTTCAGGTATTCTGAGTGCAGCAGAGTCATATAACGGCTTTTATACTTCATTTGATTTTTGGATTACAAGAAAAAAAGATAACTTGGAAGTAAATTTGGAGTCGGTTCCACCAGTTTTTATTAAATCTGAAAAAATGCAGAACTTAAAAGATTTAATGAAATTTTTGGAGTTAGATGAGTCAGAGTGGTATAACAAACATGTGTTCAAGGAACAGGTGAACCTGCCATCTACATCTACTGAAGAAAACGACCAACAAAACAGTGACAGTGATTTAGAATGGTAGTGTTTAATATTTTTTTACGTTTATGTTAAACAAGAGTTATGTTCAATAATAAATATTTGCTAAAATTAATCTATTAGTAGTATTTATTAAGATCTATGGAAAAAGGGCACTATTTCAGCTGTTATTTTTAACGATTTTAGGTATGTTAGGCAAAAAATAAAATGTTTTCAAAAAAAGTTTTCAATAAAACCAACATGTGTTGTATAAATATAATTTGAAAGAAATACAGGTTACCTTAGAATAACAAACTTCTGATCCTTCAAATACTTTCAATAGTTCTAACTCAAAATGCCAATTTTGTACAAGTGCCCTTTTTCCACCCAGCTCCTCAATTACCATCCCGCATTTACATTTACCTTTCAATGTGAACTCGATATGTCTCCAGTCAATGAAAATGCATGCAAATTTTATAATATAATAAATACAGCCCTTTCACAATTTGTACCTAAGTTTTATTTAAAACGGAAATTCATATACCCGCCTTGGTATACCCCGGAAATAATCAATCTCTTAAAAGAAAAGTATGTAATTAGGAAGAAATGTAAACATAATCCTTCTATGTCTACATCATCAGAACAATTTAAGAATCTAAGATCTGTTATTAAGCATAAAATAAAATATGCACATAAAAGTTACATATGCTTATTAAAAATAACGTTATATAAAACCATAAACAGTTTTGGTCATATGTAAATTCAAGAAAGGCTAATTCTTCTAGGATTCCTTCAACCCTGTCATATAATGCCGTCCTAGATAATCCTACTGACATCGTAGATGGTTTCCGTGAGTTTTTTTAATCAGTACACAGTACACCTACAAATAATGTCATTGGCACAGATTTAAGTTTAATTCCTAATTTCATTTTTACCTGAACATTAGATTAAGTTGTTTTTAAGCTACTGAAGAAGCTTGCGAATAATTATACATCTGGGGATGACAAATTACCGTCATTTTTATTAAAAGATTGTGCTACGCTACGCAGTGTACCTCTTACAACATTGTTCAACTTATCAATAAAAACGTGTACCTTCCCGAGATGTCTGAAAATCGCAGCAATTTGTCCTGTGCCTAAAACATCTTTAAGGCTGCAAAATATTAATAATTTTCGTCCTATTGCAATTCTGCCGCATATCGCAAAAGTATTTGAACGATTATCGTTTGACCAAATTCACAATCATATGAAATCTTATACAAAGAGTTTTATGTAACACCGAACATGCCAGAAAATATTCAATGTAAATTTTCCTATGTTCAATGTGTTCTGGGATGCATCAAAGCATTGAGTGCGATTTCATTGGCTTTGATTTTAGTAGCTCTAACGCAACTTACATTTAACGTCAAAATGAAATGTGTCATTCATTAATCGCCTACATCACTAATGGAATTATTATATTAAGCAGAAAAGAAATATGAGAAAGAGGCGAGCAGATTTAGCTTGAATGCAAAAATAATTTAAAAAAAAAACAGATTTCTGTTACTTCCGTTTGCTAATATTTCAAGATAAGTTTATACATTGCTTTAATTTCACTGGAGATTATTAAGAACTTCAATTCAGCGTATTGTGTAAACCATTTGATCAGGACCACCCCAAGTACGTTGCTTTGGGTGTAACAGCTAAAATGCCGTCACAGAACTGCCTTTCGGCAGTTTTAAATATAAATATTCCAAATTTGAAGAGCGTGGCGAGGCAGGTTTGCAAGTACCGCACCTAGGTCTTCTGCCAGCACAACAACACTGGGGTGTTAGGTGTGCTGCTTCATTTGGCAAACATTTCAATTTTGATTTATTTGTTAACATAATACTCAATAAAGATAATCTAGGTGTATTTATTTCTTTATTGACTGCGAAACTTACAACGAACGAGTGTTTTCCACTCCCAGACTAAGCATGAAGTAAAATTTCGAGTTTAGAAAAGCCCCGTGAAAATTTGTCGAGGGTCGCGCAGCGACCCGAGACAAATTTTCTGGGCTTTTCTAAACTCGAAATTTTACTTCATGCGCCACGCGTATAAAACACTAAAATATTGTGTAATTTATGTAAATTCGAACATCACTCTGTTTTATACGCGTGGCGCATGAAGTCAAATTTTGAGTTTAGAAAAGCCCAGAAAATTTGTCTCGGGTCGCTGCGCGACCCTCGTCAATTTTCACGGGGCTTTTCTTAACTCGAAATTTTACTACCATGATTTGGTCTGGAGAACATCGGGGCTCAGTCCACACGTTTCTTGAAAATGGCCGTTCTGCCGTCGCCACCCAGCGGGTCTTCCGGCTGCATTTCAATCTTGCGCGTCGTGATCCCGTTTCTCACCGTAATTTAATCGCGAGTTGGGTGCGTACATTAGAAGAAACTAGCTCCACACAAAGACGTAGGGGTTTAGGAAAACCCAGAACGGTAAGAACACCCGAAAATGTAGCAAGAGTAAGAGAAGCTATCGAACAGTCACCTACGCGCTCTGCCCGGAAGCATGCAACTGCATTGGCCATTGCTGATCGCTCTCTAAGACGGATATTGCATGAAGACTCATACCACCCCTACAAGATGATGCTTGTTCAAAAGTTAATGCCCCCTGATTATGAAAACCGCATGAATCGCTCCCAAGAAATGATGAACCGGATCCATGCGAGGTCAGCTTTTTTTCAGTAGTGACGAGGCCCACTTCCATCTCTATGGAGGGGTGAATAAACAAAATGTTCGATACTGGGCTGTAAATAACCCAAGGCAACGTCACGAGAGACCACTTCACTCCCCAAAAGTCACCGTGTGGTGTGCGATTTCCAAATTTGGGGTGATTGGGCTTTATTTTTTTGAAGAGGACGGACGAACCGTAACTGTCACTGCTCAACGTTATGCTTTCATGTTGGAAATTTTTTTTCAACCTCGATTGGAAGAACTGATGGAGAAAGCAGATCTGGGAGACATCTGGTTTCACCAAGACGGGGCTACGGCCCATACTGCTCGAGTTTCAATGGCGAAACTGCGACAGGTGTTCCCTGGGCGCCTTGTTTCTCTGAGAGGTGATGTGGAGTGGCCCACACGCTTCCTTAACTGAGCATTTGCGACTTCTTCCTGTAGGGCTACTTGAAGGAAAAGGTTTTTAGGCATCGACCTCGCACCTTGGAAGAACTCAGGGATCGAATTCGGGAGGAAATCGCCTCTATACCCATCGAGATGTGCCAAAATGCGGCCGAAAATTTCAGAAATCGCCTTCATCAAGGTATCGCTGCTGGGGGTCATCATCATTCTGATGTCATCCTCAGGACTTAATGCATAAAACAGCATGAAGTACTGATTAAGATAAAATAATCCCCATTTCTTTAAATTGCGCCGTTTTTTTAATAGCCCTTCAAAACTGCACTGTCTGTTTTGCCGCACCCTGTACAATCGATGGTAATATCTTAGAGCGTGCTACAGTTTTTAAAGATCTGAGAGTTTATTTCGACAACAATCTAACCTTTAATTATTACGTTGACTCTGTTGTTAAAGATTCCTCTAGGTCCATGGATTTTATCTGTCGAAACTCCTCCCAGAAAATCATTGTATTATTCATATGTGCGATCAAAGCTATAATATGCGGCCATAGTTGGTTTGGATTATCTTTTAAGACAGAAGGATTTTATACAGAAAGAGGTGAAGATCATAATTTTATTTTACATAAATTTGATTTTGACAATCTCGCATCTTATCGACAAAAAATGTGTATTTCTTTCCTGTATAAACTTCTGCACAATTGCATCTGACTTCTTAGATAAAATTATGCTGCATATTCCATCTTTTTATAGCAGGCAGTCTTCTACATTTAAAATATTAGTACATAGAACTGATATTGGTCTAAAATCACCTGTCAGTATTGTATCTAGATGTTTTAATAAAATGTCTTCTTCCTGTGATATATTTCACGATAAACTAAAAACTCTGCTGGCAGCCTTAGACCAAATACCATTACTATGAGTTATATTTATTAAAATGTATGTAATTGTTTGTATAGGGTTCTAGTAAAATGTACTGCACACTCAGATGGTCTTCATATTGTATTATTTTTTATATTTTGTAATTAATTTACTTTATTTTTAACTATATTGCCTTGTAATTAAGATGTTTCCTATTGGACAATAAAGATGTATTATTATTATTATTATTATTAAAATACTTCCCGAAATTTACAAAATGTTTGGTTTGAAAATGTTTACGAATGCAATACTTTTCCTCTGTACTGCATATGGGGCAGAGCTGGGCAGGATTCGAATCATTCAGGATTCGAATCCTTTTAGAGGATTCAAAAGAGGCATTCGAATACTTTAGTTCAACTGGATTCGTGATCCGGATTAGTTACATTTTTTAAGAGGTTTCGTATTCGAATCCAAATGTGGGTGATTCGAATCCTTATAAAAGGATTCGAATATTTATTAGAGGATTCGAATACTTACAAAAGGATTTAAATCGTCAAAAATAATTCGAATTAATTGTGAGGATTAACATGAAACATTTGTTTTGTGTGTTTTTTAATTTCTCGTTAAATCCCTGTTTTATACGCGTGGCGCATGAAGTAAAATTTCGAGTTTAGAAAAGCCCAGTGAAAATTTGTCTCGGGTCGCTGCGCGACCCTCAACAAATTTTCTACGCGGGGCTTTTCTAAACTCGAAATTTTACTTCATGCTTAGTCTGGGAGTGGAAACGCTCGTTAAAACTTCAAACTGAATGATTTGATAAGAACATTAATTGACTGAAAATGTTTTTAAAGATAATAGTCTAGTTTTCAAAATGTTGTTTAATATTATTTGAAGTAAAACTGACATGGTAGCCCCGTTAAATTTTTCCGGCATTTCCCTGATTCAAGATTTTTTTTCCTGACCTCTTAATATAACTTTCTTCTGTGGGAAACCCCCATTTTGTTAAATATTGACAAAAACAATGAAAACACATTCCTTTTGTCAATATTTAAGTTAATTTTATAAATCTTTACGTGTTTGGTAACTTTCCTGCAGAATTTGACATATTTAATAATATCATATGGCTTTTTTGTTAGTGTTTTGGTCAATTTGAATACAATTCTATGACTTTTCTCGGACTTTCCCGGTTTCAATGATATTCAGTGAATATTTATTTACGTGATTTTCAGGCATTGGTAGATTTTATAATAGAGTTTAATTTAAAGTTTTGAATGGATGTTTCCACTCCCAGGCTAAGTATGAAGTAAAATTTCGAGTTTAGAAAAGCGCCGTGAAAATTTGTCGAGGTTCGCGCAGCGACCCGAGACAAATTTTCAGGCTTTTCTAAACTCGAAATTTTACTTCATGCGCCACGCGTACAAACACTGATTTGAAGTTAAGTTCGAAAACACACAAATACATCTTTAATCAGAGTAACAGGGAATCAGATTTATAGTCTGTTATCAACGATGTTCAGTGTTATTAATAAATAATTAGTTTTTAAATATTTTTGTTAAAACAACTGGTAACGATATTTATATATTAATGGTTGCGAAAAAATAATAAAATCAAATTCATTCTTAAGGGATTTGTATTCGTGATTCGAAAAAACAGGATTCGAATCTTTGATTCGAATCATATTTATCTCTTACGAATCTTTTATTCGAGTATTCGTGATTCGAATCATATTAGGTGATTCGGATTCGTGATTCGAATCCGTTTTACTAGGATTCGTCCCAGCTCTGATATGGGGAAAGTAAAATTTGTATTAAAATCGGCAGATTGTTCAATTCACATAAATTTACAATGTTCGTGAACATTGATTAAAATCCTGAAACTCTAAAATTGAGAAAATCATCAAAAATATGTCAACTTGACATAAGTCGGCGTTAGCCGACATTTGGATTATAATGACAGTTGACATACAAGTCCGCGCCAGCCGACATTTAGACTATAACAACAGTTGACATAAGTCAGCGGTAAACGACATTTGAATCATAATGACAGTTGAATCATAATGACAGTGGGTATACATGTGCCTAATAGGAAAACACGCTACAACACAATATTTTACTTGGATGCACATCGAACGACATCAAGCCAGATGAATTCGTTATCAAAACTCCTTGGGATTGGTAATAAGTTAAACAGTGAGCCATGGTTTGACTTATTTAATAATAAAGGAAAAAACTTTAAAATGATTTTTAATCAGGAAATTTAATAGTGAATTTAATAGTGAATTTATATTAAATTAATTATTTTCTTTTTGGTTCCATTCCATTTATATTTAGGCTTATTTTTTATTTTTATATTTCTTTTTATATTAGGGGTTTATAGTTTTACATATAGTCTTACATTTACATTTACAATTATATTTATCATTATTTTTTGTAAAAGGCGATTGCCGTTAATAAATATTATTATTATTATTATAAGTCGCCCCCAGCCGACATTAAGCCAATCGTGTCAACTTGACATAAGTCGGCGTTAGCCGACATTTGGACTATAAGTACTGTTGACTTAATAACAGTTGACATCAGTTGGCGGTAGTCGACATTTAAATTAAATGACAGTTGACATAAGTCGCAAGCCGACATTTAACCAATCGTGCCAACTTGACACCAGTATGAATTGAACTATAATGAGACCGCTATGTCATTTTTTCTTTGTGACAGTTACGATACACATTTTGATAGTAGTGATATATTTGAAAATAACGAGTGTCTTCCACTCGCAGACTTTTCTGAACTCGAAATTTTACTTCATGTGCCACGCGTATAAACTACTGATTTACAGAAAAGTCAAAAATATAAAGGGCTTTGATGTGATAGTGATCAATATTAACCGAGATGTAGCGAAAAATGCAAGAATTACAGTTTTGGAATAATAATAATAAAAGTAGAAAAAATGTACTTGCAACTTTTTAATATTGTTGATATTTAAATCATCATATCTTTAAAACTAACGGGGAAAGTGCTATTATGGACAAATCATCATTTTTCTCGACTATATTTGGTTTGGTTATATGAAATTATTTTAAAGGGTCAGGGAAAAAAATCTGGAGTTAGGAAAGATTCAGGGAAAAGTCACTGTGAAATAATTGATAATAATGCAGTGGGAACAACGTTAGAAGCAATTTTCACAGTCATCCTCTACTCAAAAAATTCATTATTTTTTTATTATGCATTATATTGCATAGTAGGTGGAATGGAATTCTATTAACTTTTAACAATTTTATAAACATTTTTCATTTCGGGGAAATAAATAATAATTGGAAAATAATTATTTTATCGAGAAGGGTGTTTGTATGAAAGTTACTTCTGACGTTTTTATATAGTATATAGCAGAGCTGTATAAAAACGATTCGAATCCTGAATGATTCGAATCCTGCATTCGAATCATTTTAGAGGATTCAAAAGAGGCATTCGAATACTTTAGTTCAACTGGATTCGTGATCCGGATTCGTTACATTTTTTTAAGAGGATTCGAATATTTATAAAAGGATTTGAATATTTATAAAAGGATTCGAATACTTACAAAAGGATTTAAATCGTCAAAAAAAAGGATTAAAAATTAATTGTGAGGATTAACATGAAAAATGTCTTTTGTGTGTTTTTAATTTTCTCGTTAAATCACTGTTTTATACGCGTGGCGCATGAAGTAAAATTTCGAGTTTAGAAAAGCCCAGAAAAATTGTCTCCGGTCGCTGCGCGACCCGAGACAAATTTTCACGGGGCTTTTCTAAACTCGAAATTTTACTTCATGCTTAGTCTGGGAGTGGAAAACACTCGTTTAAATGAAAACAACCTTATACAAGACTGTCTCAGTTTAAACCGAGTCGACCTTATACAGTAATGACTTTAGTTTTGACGTCATGTGACGATTTCCGCGCGTGATAAGCTCGGCTTGGTTTAAATCGAGACAACCTTGCACAGTAATGATCTTGGCTTTAACATCACGTACGGATTTCCACGCGTGACGACATCAACCAAGGTGTGTAAGTAAGTTTGTCTTGATTTAAACCGAGCCGACCTTGTATTTTTGAATTACCTTGATTGTTGACGTCCCGTGAGGACTTCCACGCATGACGTCAGCAATCAAGGTGGTTAGTGTATAAGGTTGTCTTAGTTTAAAACCGAGTCAACCTTGTTACTTTAATTACATTCACTTTTCACGTCACGCGAGGAATTTTATGTGTGACGTTTAAAAAACTCCCTGTATTTCTCGGGACATAGATATTTTTAATAAAATCAAACAGAGTTTGCTATGAAATTCAAACGTAATAAGTAAAAACCAGTATTTTTTCAATTTCACAATATTTCAGTGTTTTATCCGTTTCGCTACGCAACTAAACCAAATTTTCAGAATTTTCTAAACTCTATATTTTACTTCGTGCGTAAACAAGGATAGTAAATCAATGTTAAAAAACAATAATTAACATTTCTTAAGATATAAACTTTTTGTCTCGTGTAATATAGGGCAAAAGTAATGTCATATTATGAATTGGCTGCCATTTTATTAGAAATGCGAAAAATGGGCAATTTTTTGACTGAAAGTTAATTTAAAGGTGTAAAATTGATAAAATAAAGTTAAAAGAATGATATCGGTCAAATGACCATCTCCTGAGTTGATGTTGATTCTGCTCGTTTTACAGCATTTTGAATTGTTGTTCGTAAAAAGAAACATCTGGCCCTAAATTGGTGATTTCTTCTTCAATGTTGGCTTTCAAGATTTGCAAGGTTTGTGGTTTGTTGTGGTAAATGCGAAATTTCAAAAAGACCCACAGGGATTGGAAACGCTCTTTCGAAACTTTAAACTGAATGCTTTAGTAAGAACATTAAATGACTAAAAATGTTTTTAAAGATATTAATCTAGTTTTCAAAATTATGTTTAATATTATTGGAAGTAAAACTGACACGGTAGCCACAATCTGAAATGTTAAATTTATCCGACATTTCCCTGATTCAAGATTTTTTCCCTGGCCTTTTAATATAACTTTCTTCTGTGGGAAACCTCCATTTTCTTAAATTGTTTTCATTGTTTTTGTCAATATTTAAGTTAATTTGAGAAATTTGTACGTGTTTTGTAATTTGCCTGCTGATTTTGACAAATTAAATAATATCATATGGCTTTTTTGTTAGTGATTTGGTCAATTTAAATATAATTTTATGACTTTTCTCCGACTTTCCCGGTTTTAATGATATTCAGTGAATTTTGTATCTACGTAATTTTCAGGCATTTGTCGATTTTATAATAGAGTTCAATTTGAAGCTTTAAACGAGTGTTTTCCACTCCCAGACCCGTGAAAATTTGTCGAGGGTCGCGCAGCGACCCGAGACAAATTTTCGGGCTTTTCTAAACTCGAAATTTTACTTCATGCGCCACGCGTACAAAACACTGATTTGAAGTGAAGTTCAGAAACACACAAATACATCTTTAATCAGAGTAACAGGGAATCAGATATTTAGTCTGTTATCAACGATGTTCAGTGTTATTTTTGTTAAAACAACTGGTAACGATATTTATATACAAATGGTTGAAAAAAAATAATAAAATCAAATGTATTCTTAAAGGATTTGTATTCGTGATTCGAAAAAACAGGATTCGAATCTTTGATTCGAATCATATTTATCTCTTACAAATCCTTTATTCGTGTATTCGTGATTCGAATCATATTAGGTGATTCGGATTCATGATTCGAATCCTTTTTACGAGGATTCGTCCCAGCTCTGGTATATAGTAAGTGCATAGTTCGAATATTATTTAAGTAAATTATATCACTCATTAGCCATATTATAAACAAATGTTATTCTGCATACGGCAAAAATATCGCAAATATTTTGTTTCTCGAAATTGGGATTAGTGCAAAAATTATCATTAACACCCTTTGAAAGTGCATTATTAGTGAATAATTTAGGCATACATTTTTTTTCGATTTAGTTAATTCATACTAGGTAAGGGAAGCTGGCTATCCGTACCGCCAGCCCCCTCAATAAAAAATCATTTTTGTCGCTAAACCAATGGGGTGTCAAAAAAGTTTCTTACGGTAATAAGAAGTGCATAAAGAGTGCATTATCTGCATTGTTTTTTTTTAAATTGAAGTGGGGCAGCTACAAAAATTGACGTTTTTTATTAGTAAATTTCCCCCCCTCCTCTCCAAAAAAAATTGCTCTCTAAATCGCCACTGCTTTATACTACGGAATAAAATAAAATATTGATCTTGAAATCACTAAATGTTTTAATCTACCGACAGTCAAGGCCGTAGCTAGAAAAAAAAATCGGGGGGGGGGGGGGGGGTATACAAATTTCGGTGGGGGTTTTACTAGTAAAAATGTTGTTTTTATTCTTTCATTGCCGCTTTTACATACAAAAATGTAATATTTTTTTTAAATTTAGGGGGGCGGGTTGAATCTCCATATCCCTGGCTACGGCCATGCAGACAGTCCACGCATTAAAAAATAAAGCTTACTTTTACAATCGTCACAACACAACATTTCTGCAGAATACATTAATGTCACTCGCTTTTCTATTTACAGTTGCAATTTTACGCAAGGTACCAATAAAAATTGGTTTTATTGTCGGTGCGGTTTTTGCCCAATTTCAAGCATGAATGCTGCTAGAAAGGCAAAGTGATTTTATGGGTTTTATCCTTATGTAATAGATGGATAGGCTTAGGTGTATATAAATAGATGAAAACATTTAAGATAATAAATATGGGAAAATAAAATAATTCGTAAGAGATAAATAATCAAAGATTCGAATCCTGTTTTTTCGAATCACGAATACAAATCCTTCAAGAATAAATTTGATTTTATTATTTTTTTCCAACCATTAATATATAAATATCGTTACCAGTTGTTTTAACGAAAATATTCAAAACCTAATTATTTATTAATAACACTGAACATCGTTGATAACAGACTAAATATCTGATTCCCTGTTACTCTGATTAAAGATGTATTTGTGTGTTTCTGAACTTCAAATCAGTGTTTTGTACGCGTGGCGCATGAAGTAAAATTTCGAGTTTAGAAAAGCCCGAAAATTTGTCTCGGGTCGCTGCGCGACCCTCGACAAATTTTCACGGGGCTTTTCTAAACTCTTTCTAAGACAGTGATTTAACGAAAAGTTTAAAAACACACAAAAGACATTTATCATGTCAATCCTCACAAATTAAATTATTTTTGACGATTCGAATCCTTTTGTAAGTATTCGAATCCTTTTATAAATATTCGAATCCTTTTATAAATATTCGAATCCTTTTATAAATATTCGAGTCCTTTTATAAGGATTCGAATCACCCACATTTGGATTCGAATACAAGTCTTCTTAAAAAAATGTAACGAATCCGGATCACGAATCCAATTGAACTAAAGTATTCGAATGTCTCTTTTGAATCCTCTAAAAGAATTCGAATCCTGAATGATTCAAATCCTGCCCAGCTCTGATTGATACAAACCACATGAAGATCATTAGAAGTTTAAATTTAATGTAATACCAAGATAAAATTACAATAATAATTGAGTTTGAAGGACTTAAAACTAAAGAATTTAATTCAGGGCAGGAATTCGTTAAAAAATTGTTATCGTAGTTTAGGATGTCTGTCCATTTAATGCACAAAAAAAATATATACCGGATTCGTTACATTTTATTAAGAAGATTCGTATTCGAATCCAAGTACGGGTGATTCAAATCCTTAATCATTTTGTAAGTATTCGAATCCTTTTATAAATAATCGAATCCTTTAAGATTATTTATAATAGGATTCCAATACTTACAAAATGATTAGAATCGTCAAAAATGAATTGAGTTAATTTTAAGGATTCGCATGAATATTTTTTTAAATTTTTAACCTCCATTAGTCTTATACGCGTGGCGCATGAAGTAAAATTTCGAGTTTAGAAAAGCCTGAAAATTTGGTTTGGTCGTTCCGCTACGCGACCAAACAAAATTTTCAAGCTTGTCTAAACTTGAAATTTTACTTCATACGCCACGCGTATAAAACGCTGATTTAAGTAAAGTTCAAAACACATAATTACATGTTTAATTAGAGTAACACGGAATCAGATATTAACTCTATTATCAAAGATGTTCAGTGTTTATAATGAGTGAATCAGATGGATCTCTAAGAGTCAGAACTCTTAGCGGATCGATAGCTCGTAACTGAGTCATGTAACTCTTTTGAGCCGGCTCACTGAACCAGCTGTGAGTCGGATCTTGTGAGCCAGCTCACCCAAAAGAGCCATTTCGCCCATCTCCACTGGGTAGCAGTTCCTAATAATAAAAGCTCTACATCCTTTTTCTAATTAACATTAAAACTGTTTTGTTTGCATGTACCCCAGTTTTTATTGAAATTGGCACTTACGCCCTTTTGTTTCTAAGTGCCTCAATTCTGTAGTAGAAATCGATATTAATCTCGATGTAAACAATCTTATTTCTTTTATCAAAAACTTACTTTGGCAAAATGTATGATATAAATAATCCACAAAGGCTCGAAAGATGATTTGATGAATTGATGAAAACAACAATAATCGATCGTAAGAAAACACTTGTTAATTCGTATTATAAAACGCGTGCAAATCCGCGCGGATTCTGCCACAGCGTGGCTCACTCGACGCCGGTTTAGATTAAACTGAAATTACGCTCGTCGCTAAAATCACAAGCGACATCGCAGTTCTTAGTCGCACGCATGCAAGTTTCTACGTTTATTGGACTCGTGGGAATGGTTTCAAGAGAGATGTTAACAGCTCAATCAGTTTAGAAGTTATTGTGGCAACAGAATTACAAAAGGACAGACAGAAATTTATAAAAAATGGTCTTAATCAACACGGGGGACCTCAAAATGAATATATTCACTAACATTTTTGATTTTAAAATTTTCGCGAAAACAACACTTTCCCTTTGTTTTGAGGGAAAGTAAAAATGTCTGACTTGACAAATTTATTAGTGAAGAAATTCAATAAAACTGCGAAAAAAGTATTTACTTCATCTTTCCTGTGAATTGAGCACTAAGTTTTCATCATCCTATATAAAGATATTTATACCATCTTTTTTGAACACTTTTTTGCCTATGGAGAAGTTGAAACGGTTTATCGACGCACATTAATTAGCCTTAAACTAGTTATTATATTTTTTTCAGTTTAAGTAAATGTACTAAACTTGACGCTTGCACTGTACGAGTATAATTAATGTTACTTTCATTTTTCACTTATCCAAGTTTTGACATCATCCTACAAAAATCCTATTGATCGAGATCATTTAAGAAAACACTAATTGACAATTAGTAAACTGAAACAAAAGGATTGCTCTCATACACTCAGAAACAATAATAATAATAATTGCAAGAGCTACGACTAATAACAACAATGCCCATATACTTTCTTTTCACACTAAAAATATCACAACCAAGCGAACATCGCATTGTCTTCATTAATTAAAGAAAATCTCGATTGGGCAAATACTTAGGAAAGTGATGGGAACCGGCACACAGATAAAATAATATATAAGAATAATAACAATAAACGCGATATTTTATTTTAAATAGGACAAGGATAAATGAAAAAGAGACGAAGTGAATGCAAGTGGGCTTTATTTAATCTTTTATGTTACTTGATTATTTTAAAAATGTGTTGCTTTTTCGAATAAGCTAATAATATTTATTTATTATTAAACTTGTAAAGGTATAATTTGGACATAAAATGGTAATGTGTTTATCTTAGCAGATTCCCCTTTATAGATATGATGATTTAAATATCAAATATTATGGAAAAGTTGCTCAAACTAAATTTGTTCTACTTTTATTTTTATTATTCCAAAACTATTGACAAAAAAAGTAATTCTTGCATATTGATCATCATCACATCTAAGCGTTATATATTTTTAATTTGTAAAATTTCGAGCTTAGAAAAGCCCCGTTAAATGTCGGCTTGTGCCAACTTATCTCAACTGTTATTATAGTCCAAATGTCTGATGACGCCGACTTATGCCAAATTAATACGATGGACAAAATGTCGGTTAGCGCCGACTTATGTCAACTGACAATATAGTTCAAATGTCGGCTGCCGCCAACTTATTTCAACTGTTATTATAGTCCAAATGTCGGCTGCTGCCGACTTGTATGTCAACTGTTATAATAGTCCAAATGTCGGCTTACGCCAACTTGACTGATACACGTATCGCTGAAACGATACGTATATCAGTCAACCTAGTGATTTACAGTCATAAATTCATATTTTGACTATTACGACATTATGACTTGTTGACTGTCTTTTGAATATAATAAGATTTTGTCTGTGTATGTCTCTATAGACCAGTATTTCCCAAACTATGGGTCGCGACTCACTGGTGGGTCGCGAGCAAATATTGAGTAGGCCCTGAAATGTAGGGCGGATTAGAACCTTGTTCAGCAGCACACATCCGCGACCGCAAAAGACTTGACCCACTCGACTACCGGCAGAATAGTAAAATTCATTAAGTATTATTTATTTTGTACAAAAAACTTAAAATACAAAACTATTTAACTTTTGATAAAAAGTAAAACAAATACATCAACTTATCATTTTATTAACTAATCAGATCAATCCTATTGATCAGATCAAATCTACTGATCGATAAGGGTTTCTTTTTTAATTAAAGGGGTCAGTGCAAAATGCAGTTGTCATTTTTTTTTTAGTTTTTGAATTATTACCGTTTGAAGTTTTTAACCCATTAAGCGCCGTTGATGCATACACGCAACATTATTATTTTTTGATAATTAAGTTACTAAATAAGTTTATTTGATATATTATATTATTTGACCTGAATTGAAAATGTACCAAGAAAAATTTAAATATTTTGTTATTTAAAGTGTATTATAAATACTTCACAATATTACAATGTTTTATACGCGTGGCGCATAAAGTAAAATTTCGAGTTTAGAAAAGCCTAAAGCCTAATTTGGCTCGGTCGCTCCGCTTCGCTACGCGCCCGAGCCAAATTTTCAGGCTTTTCTAAACTCCAAATTTTACTTCATGCTTAGTCTGGGAGTGGATACACTCGTTCTTAACTTCATATTGCACGTTTTTATATAAAATCGACGAATGCCTGACAGCCTATACATTACATTGTTGAGGCACTAATTTTTTGAAAATCCATTATCACTTTAATATAATAATAATAATAAACTATTTATGATTTTTAACTTTTTATTAAATTCACGTATACATTATGTGTATTTAAAGAAAAAATTCACAGTATGTAATGCAATAAGTCATTCATAGAAATCATAAAAAGAAGTGTAGAATTTTAATTAAAATTAACTTTTAGAGGTAAAATTGCTTGGCCGTTAATGGGTTAAAATAGTTTTAAATATACTATGTGTCCCGTTTCAAGGCGCATTGTATGTTTCATGTAAAGATTTCCAATGTAATTGGAATTTGAGTTTGTATCGCTTATTGAACCAAAACGATTACAAAAAAATTAAAATCATTTCTTTGCCTACTAGCAGTATTTTCGAGGTATTATTTTTGAGTTCTCCTCAGTTTCATTTGAAATATAGCTTAAAAATAGTGAACGATTATACAAAAATAAAATCGTCAAAACAGTAGTTGCTACGAAAAGTCAGTGTTTGGCATCAAATTTATTAAAACACAAAGCAATAATTCAATTCAACATGAGTGTTTATTCTGCAAAAGAAGAAAATCAGATCCCAAAATGGACTCAGTATATATTTTAATCACGATGCGTATTTTATTAAATGAACCATACTTTTAATAAATATTAACAGTTTCAGAAATTTGTGGTTTTTGCACTGACTACTTTAATTATTCGTTTACTTTGAACGATTGTTACATGATCAACTTGTAAAAAATATACACACCGAGCTTATTGCATTTTTAAAAACCGGAGTGTCATGAAATTAAACAAGCAAATGATGAGGTGTTGATTTGTTGGCTTTTTATTTAAAATATATTCTGTTGATTTTGTGTTACACTTCGATCAATTCTGTATAATTATTACTGAATAAAAAAAAAACGAAAAAACTGCTTCTAAAATATCGTTAATAAATAATAAAACAGTTATATGTATATTTAATATAGTTTTTTAATGTTTGTTAGTTTTTTGTATATATGAATGTTTATATGAATCTATATTGCTATGTTTTTAGTTTTGTGTATTCGTAAATAATTTATCTATTTAACTGAAATAAGTTCTGCTTTTTTATTATCAATTCCAATTAAAATACCCATCAAACATTTTTCAAATTGATTTTTTCATTGTAAAATGATTTTTGTAATTATCTAACTTTTAAATAAAAAATGTTTAATAACATAAATATAATAAAAAAGAGTTAATATTTAAACACGTTTTTATTAAAAATATATATATAATAACTAAAACTGTTGGAAATATATTTTACATTTTTTAATTGTAAAATGACTTTATTTATACAAATTATGAATATTTGAAACAATTATCTATTAATCTAATAATTTTAACAATTTTTTTATTAAAAAAAAAATAACTAAAAACGTTGAAAATATATTTTAGAATTGTTAATATCATTGTAAATTTGTTTTTATAAAATATATTCCCGAATTTCATAATTTGGAACAAGCTTGAAATCTCAAAATAGAAGAAATATTTCCGAATAGACTTTTTGTGGTGATAATAAATTTTATTATTCGTCTACCACAGTTCATATACAGGAAGTTTTCCGTTAAAGTATACATATTTCAAATTCACCTTATTTTCTTTAAATCTGTAGATATTCGTTGTGTTTTTAAAAGAGTTCAATTTGATGCTTTAAACGAGTGTTTTCCTCTCCCAGACTAAGCATGAAGTAAAATTTCGAGTTTAGAAAAGCCCCGTGAAAATTTGTCGAGGGTCGCGCAGTGACCCGAGACAAATTTTAGGGGCTTTTCTAAACTCGAAATTTTACTTCATGCGCCACGCGTATAAAACACTAAAATTGTGAAATTATTGTGTGTGCGTGTGTGTGTGTGTAGACGCAACCGGAGCAGTTTTCTCTAGAATACTTCTACCTTTACTCTATTCATAAGTAGATGGACCCACTTCCCTACCACAGTCTCTCCTTTTCTATCCTCGAAAACTCGGAATCCAGTTCTCCCATAAGCATTGTCTACCCTTGGTAGTATCCATATGCATACGCTGCACATTTTCCGATGCTCAGTTTATTAAAAGAATTTAATTTGAAGCTTGAAGTGGTGATAATAAATTTTATTATTCGTCTACCACAGTTCATATACAGGAAGTTTTCCGTTAAAGTATACATATTTCAAATTCACCTTATTTTCTTTAAATCTGTAGATATTCGTTGTGTTTTTAAAAGAGTTCAATTTGATGCTTTAAACGAGTGTTTTCCTCTCCCAGACTAAGCATGAAGTAAAATTTCGAGTTTAGAAAAGCCCCGTGAAAATTTGTCGAGGGTCGCGCAGTGACCCGAGACAAATTTTAGGGGCTTTTCTAAACTCGAAATTTTACTTCATGCGCCACGCGTATAAAACACTAAAATTGTGAAATTATTGTGTGTGCGTGTGTGTGTGTGTAGACGCAACCGGAGCAGTTTTCTCTAGAATACTTCTACCTTTACTCTATTCATAAGTAGATGGACCCACTTCCCTACCACAGTCTCTCCTTTTCTATCCTCGAAAACTCGGAATCCAGTTCTCCCATAAGCATTGTCTACCCTTGGTAGTATCCATATGCATACGCTGCACATTTTCCGATGCTCAGTTTATTAAAAGAATTTAATTTGAAGCTCTAAGCGGGTGTTTTCCACTCCCAGGCTTAGCATGAAGTAAAATTTCGAGTTTAGAAAAGCCTGAAAATTTGGTTTGGTCGCGTAGCGCGGAGCGGCCAAACCAAATTTTCAGGCTTTTCTAAACTCGAAATTTTACTTCGTGCGCCACCGGTACAAAACACTGACATATTACGAAGTTCAAAACACACCGCTAAACTTTACATTGAATCAGTGTTTTGTACTGGTGGCGCATGAAGTAAAATTTCGAGTTTAGAAAAGCCTGAAAATTTGGTTTGGCCGCTCCGCGCTTCGCGCTACGCGACCAACCAAATTTTCAGGCTTTTCTAAACTCGAAATTTTACTTCATGCTTAGCCTGGGAGTGGATAACACTCGCTTAAAGCTTCAAATTTAATTCTTTCAATAAACCGAGCATCGAAGAATGTGCAACAAATGCATATGGATACTTAAAAGAAAAATTCTCGTTAAAAAAATGTTCGGTGTTACATAAAACTCTCTGTATAAAACGTCAGGCATAATAATTATAATGTAAAATTTCAGAGTTGCCAACCTACAATATTTTTCATGGCACTCTAGAGGTTTTATTTTAAGTTGTGAGAAGTGGTAAAGCTTAGGTTAAAGCTTAGTGGGGAAGCCTATCCCCTCTTACTTTCCCGGTTAGCATCACCGATGAGGGACTGTCAGAGCCAATCAGAGGAGAGGTGCGAGAGAGGAGAGTGCGGGCGGGGGCTGTGCTGCCGCCGTGATTGCGAGTCGGACGTCTTTTGTTTTTGTGAGGTTTCGTTTCGCGTGTGTGTTGTATTTTTTACCGTACGCCATTGTAATCTTTTTAAAAACAATTATTAACATTTGAAGATAATCATGGACAAGTGGTTGAAACGCGGAGCAAAAACTACGTCGCCGCCGCCGGCGGCGCCGCCAGTTGATTACGAACAAAGTAAAGAAAAGACAGAAGATGCTCTGTTACGTGACAAAAGTAGCACTGAATCTGACTTCCAAGCTCCCTCAGCGAGTTCACATAGCACGAAGCGCCGGAAAATTGTACGAAAATATGACTCTGAATATTTGAAATGAGGATTCACTTGGAATCATGACACGTTAGATCCGCGTCCTCAATGCGTGATTTGCTACGAAATATTAGCGAACAAAAGTTTGCGTCCAAGTAAGTTAACACGTCATATAGACTAAGCATTCTCATTTTAAAAACAAGCCAGTAGACTTTTTTCAAAGAAAATTGTTGGATATGAAATCTTCAAAAAATATTGTTTCGCATTTTATTAATATTAATGAAAATGCTGTATAAGCCTCGTACCTTATTAGCTTGAGGATTGCCAGAGCGGGAAAACCTCATACCATTGGCGAAGACTTAGTCTTACCATCGATTAAAGATGCTGTTGGAGCCATGTTTGCCGAAAAAGAAGTAAAGGAAATTGAGCGCATACCACTATCCAATAACACTATTGCACAACGAATTGACGAAATGGCTGAGTGGGCAGAAGATGAATTAATACGAAGAGTAGTTGGTAGTAAATACTATACTGTACAACTAGATGAGTCTACCGACGTTCAAGGCCTGTCTCAACTACTTGTTTTTGTGCGTTATATATGGCAAGACGACGTGCATGAAGATATTTTGTTCTGCAAGCCAATTAGTCGCGGAACGGGCGAAGACATTTTCAATTCAATTGATTCTTATATAAAAGGAAAAGGTTTAGAATGGAAGAACTGCGTCGGTATATGCACTGACGGTGCGCGGGCTATGTGCGGGAGAAATAGCAGTGTGGTTACAAGAGTTCTTGAAGAAAGTCCCTGTGCTTTGTGGACTCATTATAGCCTTCACAGAGAAGCACTGTGCTAAATGCAGCTGTAAAAATTGTAAATTATATTAAAACAAGGCCCTTACAAGCACGCTTGTTTCAAAAGCTGTGTGAAGAAATGGGTAGTCTTCATACATCTCTTCTCCATACGGAGGTACGTTGGTTATTCAGGGGGAAAGTACTGACACGATTAGTGGAACTACGGAATGAAGTAACAATTTACTTAGAAGGAAAAACAGAATATATTGAACATCTAATGGACGAAGAATTCGTTTTCAAGTTAACATATTTGGCGGATATTTTTTCCAAGTTAAACGAACTCAACTTGTATCTGCAAACGGATCCGACATTTTTGCAGTTCGCGATAAAATTCGAGCGTTTATGAAAAAGCTTATTTTGTGGGAGAGTTGTATTAAGAATGGTAAATATGATTGTTTTGAAACACTTGAAACCTTTATTGTAGAAAACCAAGTGCAGCCAAAGATGAACGTACTCTCTGCAATGTCCACTCATTTATCATTGTTAAGAAATAACTTTCACACCTATTTCGGGGAAGAGATGAAGAAGCTCGAAACGTCGAATTGGATTTGTTACCCATTTCAGAACAAACTACCAACTAATATGTCGACAAAAGCAAGTGAAGAGCTCATTGATTTATCAGAAGATACATCACTGAAAAATACTTTTAATCGCAAGCAATTAACGAAATTCTGGCTCTCGGTTGCTGGGAACTATATTTGCCTATTTTATGAAGCTATGAAGGTCCTCCTCCCCTTCACCACCTCATACCTATATGAGGCCGGATTTTCGGCTATGGTTAACATTAAAACTAACTACCGAAATAAATTGTACGTATCAAACTCACTGCGATTAAAAGTAACTAAAATTGAAATTGATGCTAAAACTGTAATGACAAAAAATAGAAACAAATACATCCTTCCCATTGAAATAAACTGTTTGTCGGTTTATTAATAAAAAACGGTTTAACTTTGGTTGTATAACACAATTATCACTTATTTTGGCAATGTTAGTTTCCAAATTAAATATATTTTAAAAAAGCATAACATAGAAATAGCGTTCAAACCTTTTTGCAAAATTAACAATTATATATTTAATAACACAACCAAAATAGATGTAAACAATAGATCAGGAATTTATAAATTAACTTGTACAGATTGTCAAGGAGTTTACATCGGTCAATCTGGTCGTAATTTTAATATTAGGCTCAAGGAACATTTCCGGTCTTTTCGGTTGACAGTGTGATAAGTCGTCTTTTGCAAAACATCTGTTAGATGAAAACCATACTTTTGGAAAAGATGTACTTTCGGTCATTCACTATGCCGAAAAGGGTCGGAAGATGAATCTCCTAGAAGCATTAGAAATACACAAAGCCCGCGCTAATCCGGGAATCCCTCTCATTAACGACCAGGTCGACCTAGTGTACACCCCCATTTTTACAGCCGTTTTGTAATTTGTAATTTGTTTGTGTTTTTCTCTAACTATTTTGTATATATACCTGTTTTGTAAGTAGTTTTAGTCACTATATGTTTGATAATGACAAGCTAAATTTGCCGAAACTGCAGTCACATAAAAATAAATTGTGTTATACAAACAAAGTTAAACCGTTTTTTATTATTAAATTAACATGTATAACGAATTAGAAGCCTCCACAGTACAAAATTTGTTTGTAGGTTATTTAAGTATTAAATAAAAAAATATAAATACATTTAAGTATTTTTTTCTTATTTGAACAGCAGTCCTCGTTGATATTGGTAACACTTTTTCATAGTGACTGTTTTTGGAACTACAGTACAATTTAAGTAGTTCCGCAACTCACCACTGAGCATTACCAGTATTTATGCCCCCTTTTCTCTAGACCAGCCAATAGGTGAGTCGCAACTTTTTAAGTTTTTGTTAGATGGGTCGGAGTCCAGTCAACTTTGGGAACCCCTGCTATAGACTGTATTTCGACTATTCTGGTATTATAACGTTTGAACTATATTGTCAGTTGACATAAGTCGGCGCTAGCCGACATTTTCTCCGTCGTATTAATTTGGCATAAGTCGGCGTCATCAGACATTTGGACTATAATAACAGTTGAGATAAGTCAGCAGTTAGCCGACATTTGAATTATAATGACAGTCTATATAAGTCGACACAAGCCAACATTTAACTAATCAAGCCAACTTGACACGAGTTTGAATTGAACTATAATATTGTTTTTCTTTGTGACAGTTACGATACACATTTTGATAGTAGTGACATATTTTGAAGTAACTAGTGTCTTCCACTCCCAGACTAAGCATGAAGTAAAATTTCGAGTTTAGAAAAGCCCCGCGTAGACAATTTGTCGAGGGTCGCCCAGCGACCCGAGACAAATTTTTACGGGGCTTTTCTAAACTCGAAATTTTACTTCATGCGCCACGCGTATAAACCACTGATTTACAGTAAAATTAAAAATATATAACGCTTAGATGTGATGGTGATCAATATTTACAGAGATTTAGCGAAATAGTGCAAGAATTACTTTTTTTGTGAATAGTTTTGGAACAATAAAAATAAAAGGAGAACAAATTTAGTTTGAGCAACTTTTCCATGATATTTGATATTTAAATCATCATATCTTTAAAGGGGAAACTGCTAAGATAAACAAATCACCATTTTTTATCCAAATTATACCTTTACAAGTAAGTCACATGGTTGGCTGTCTTTTAACTTTTTAAAATGTTGTCATTAAATCAATATATTGACTGTATTTGATATAGTGATTTAAGTGACTTACAGTCATAATACCAGAATAGTCAAAATACAGTTCATAGAGACATAATCAGACAAATCTTAGCATAGTCAATAGACAGTCAATCAAGTGACTTACAGTTACAATAGTCAAAACACGGTCAATAAAGATATAATATGACAAAATCCTATGATAGTCCAAAGACAGTCAAGCAATTGATTTAGATTCAAAACATCACAAATGTGAATATACAATCAATCGAGTAATTTAATAACAAAATCCTATCATACTAGAGACTTATAGTCAATTTTGCAATAGTCAATAAACAGTCAAGAAAGAAATGTAATTACTAAATACTTGGTTAGATTAGGTTTTAGTGGCTGCACCGCCCAAGAAGGTGCACACTTTGAACGAGAAATCTAGTAACATATTTTATTTTAAGATATCTATAACATTTACCCAGAGACCATAGCCAACTTTTATGGGCGCTATTTTGGATTTTTATATTTTTTCCAAGAATATTTTTTTCTAAATTTAATGAGGTATCATACTTATAGTTTATTGTACACTTAATATGTAAAATTTTAATCTTTTGTTTTTCGTAAAGAGTGCCTTGGAAACAGTTGAGTAACTCACTCATTTGACAACTCCTAGGACCCATATTTGTTGTTAAAATACATCACCAGTTGTAATTTATTTTAAACTAACGAGTGTCTTCCACTCCTAGACTAAGCATAAAGTAAATTTCGCTCCCCACGGACCTTTTCTAAACTTGTACTTTTACTTCCTGCGCCACGCGTAACCACTGATTTACAGCAAAGTTAAAAATATATAATGCTTAAATGTGATGGTGATCAATATTTATTGAGATGTAGTGAAAATGGAAGAATTACTTTTTTTGTGAATAGTTTTGGAATAAGAATAATAAAAGTAGAATACATTTAGTTTGTGCAACTTTTCCATACTGCAGATATTTAGATCATCATATCTTTAACGGGGAAAGTGCTATGATGGGCACATCACCATATTTTTAATTTATGTTTTGTGTTATAATCAATACTTATTATTATTACAAAAGACTGACAGCTATTAAATAATTTTGACTGCTAACAACGATTGACTGCTGTCAATATTTTATTGATTAATAGATATGACATTATTGTTTCCAAGGCACTCTTTGCAAAAAAGAAAATATTATAATTTTAAATATCAAATCTAAAATAAATTATGAGTGTGGTACATCATTGAGTTCAGCTAAAAATATTCTTTAAAAAAATATGAAAATCCGAAATGGCGCCCGTAAGAAAAACAAAAGTTGGCTATGGCCCACGGGTAAATGTTATAGTTATCTTTAAAAATATATGCTACTAGATTCATTAAAAAGTGCCGGTATATTGTCAAATTTAAAATAAAAACTATTTTTCAAAAAATCAGTTTTTTGTTGATATCTCGAAAACAAAAAAGGATATTTCAAAATTGTTTTCAGATTATTGTTAGGCCCTAAAATACACAACTTTGCAACAATTTTTGCAATATATTAATACAATCTTTCATGTATAAAAATAAAGATAAAAATAATAATCGACTTACCTAGTAAATCCTGCATAAGAAAAAAATATGGTTAAAAATGGAAAAACAAATATTAACAATAAAGTTTAGTTTTATACATTTATTAATAAGTTAACAGTTTATCATTTGTAATATATGTAATGATTCTTGAACCACTTGATACCAATAAAAAGATATAATGTATTAATACAAAGAAATAAAAACCAAATTAAATTAAAATATAGAATTGGGCATTCCATCCTCTTCTAACTTTTTTATTTTGATAGTAAAATATAACAAACTATATATATTTGTAAACGGCAGAAAACTCTCTAACTAATGGCGTGATCGAATTAACAATACGATGAGAACTGTCAAGGTAGCGATAGTCAACTTTTTTTTTTCTCAAATGACACCATACCTATGTTTTGTTCAATTCGGATAGAGGGCACTTTTCCATATACGCATACTTATCTCAAATCTTTGCCTAGTTAAAAATAAAATAAATAAATATATTTGTGAAGGATGTTTGGCTGCAGGAAAGTGCCCACTATCCGAATTGGACAAAAAATAGATATGGTGTCATTTGAAGAAAAAAAAATTACTATCGCTACTTTGACAGTTGTCATCGTATTATTAATTCGGTGACATCATTAATTAGAGAGGCTTGTTATGCGTTACTCTCAAAATAAAAAAGTTAGAAAAGGGTGGAACACCAAACTGAATCAACCAGTATATTAACCATTCTTCAAACCTCATAGAAGGTACATATTTTTGCTTCTTTTTTTATATGTAGTATCCCCAGTAAATCTAATCCACTGGTGTCTATAGTAGACAAAAACACTTATGTCTACTATAGCCAACGTCAGGTTATTTATTTTGATATTTTTTAGCTAGACAAGTATAATATCTAGTAATTTTTATAAATTCCCCACGCGCCTATTTAAGGGTTAATAGTAACACTTATGACTAAAACCTATGTATTAGTAATATAAAATATGATTACAAACAAACCTCAACATTGATAGATAGATAATTGTTGAGGTGCCATTTTGGCCTGTACCACCGCGATCTTTGCAGATCTATTGCGGATCCTTGTTATTTTAGACGACCTGTTCGAGCTTTGCTTCTCGGATTAGCCCCAACCTTAACTTATAAAAAAAATGAAAAAATTACTAACCTTTATTGACTTTCACCACAGCTTATATCTAGGAAATGGTAAAGAAGACACACTATAACCGTTTCAAAATACTTTCAATCGAATATCTTGCTAATAATCCAATTTCTTGCTAAAAATCGCAAAATAATGCTATTTCAGTAACTATAACCTGAAAATAATCTCTCACAACAAGAACGAATAAGAGGGAATATCTAGATATTACGTTTTATATAGGGAATGTGGCGGGACATTCGAATCTAGTACTGGTTGCGCCATCTCTTAGTCCTTTCTCCATCTAATTTTATCCTCCGTATGAGTGGACCGACCCTGCTTGTACAGCATCCCAACAAGTCTTAAGGCTCACGATTCAGACCATTAAAAGTACACACAATGGGTAACTGTCATTGTGCTCGGTTTTAGCACGTGATAAATCAAGAGCACTTAATGAATTTTACTTTTAAACAGAAAATATTATGTTTCCATTATAACAACATTTTGTAATATCAAGCTATATAGTGGAATTCGGGAGAGATGTCCTATGACTCATTGATGTGGAATGTGTGGTTCAATTTTTTTAGAGAGTATGCCGATAGTTGTATCAGCAACGACGTTTCCTAGACGCGTCAAATTTTGACGTTACATACTTACATACTTATTTTTTACAAAAGCTTAACATCATCATTTATTATGAATATTCAGAGAATGTCTACACGTACATGCGGTAATAGTACACTGTGATTGAAACCAACTTGAAGTGTATGTGTTAAGCTAGACAATTTTACCTGGATATTTATTCAGGTAGATACTAAGCCGCTAAATTGTAAGATTGATCTTCTGAGTCTCTTAGCGTATACCTGATTTTTCCATATTATAATTCGGAATTTAAAAGTAATACTAATAAATCTTGTGCGAGGTGCGAAAATAATAAAATCTAAAGTTTCCCACAACTAACTTATTTTTGACAATCGGACCTGTGTATTTTTGACAATCGGACTCCAGAACTTTTCTGCTTAAAATGACCTCTAGAATACACCCTTTAAGTGGCGGGAAAACGTCGTGAATCACCCTGTATATTGTAATTTGGCCTGGTTCGAGTTATTTAATTCACACCATGCTCCTTTTAAAAGACATCTGCATTTGTAATTAGATATAAATCGTCTCGAAATGTTAAGGTAATTTTATATAACAATTTACCAGTTTTCAAATAAATATTTATTTTAAGTTATAAAATCTAATTTTGTATACAATTTAATTCTTCATTTAAATTTAATTTATAATTGCTATTGATATAAGTAATTATTAACTTTATTCACTAAATATATTATATTTTCTAATATTGTATTTATTTACCGTTTGTAATCATAACCAGTAACAACTAATTTTTAGATTAGCTGCATCCGTCAAGAAATCTGTATTTTTTTTTTATAAATTATACATAGATTACATCTTCAATATTTTACTCGTGACGAAAATATTGTGAAAATTGCTGTATTACCCTTGAATAATCTTTTATTGTTTTTTCCTTAGGGAATATGTGAAATACACATTTCTGCCAAAAATGCTCGTGCGTGTAAAACGGCTCTTAGCAAAGAGGTGTAGAGCTTAATTTGATAGGTACTGCTATTTAACATTTTTTAAATCCACATAACCAATTTACTATTTAATTTGTTAGTTTCAATATAACTTGAACTTTAATACGGGATTATTTAATGTTTTTATTGATCACTTATTCCGCGTTGCCTCTAGATGATTCATTTGATGATATCCTTTCTATAATATATCACATAATTTGAATACTTCCATATTTTCTTATCTATTCTTGATAACAAAACTTGGATCTAAAATTTGCATATCTTATCTTTCATTCTTATTTTTTCAATTCAATGATATCGGCGACTACAAACGTCATTGATATAACTCATTACAAAACGTATTTGCATGTTCGATCGCAGGCAAAGTGATTGTTTTATTTTTAATAATCTATGACAAATTTTAAAAGTTGATTCATAATATTAGCTGCAAAAAATGTTTCCTTATAATAACAAATAATATACACATTCTTGATGTCTTTTAAAATTAAAATACTTTTTTTTCTAATAATAAAAATTTAATATTTCAGAAACCATTATTCAGTTTTTGTCTCGACACACCCTCTAAAATGTCAAATTTTATGAAATTATATAATCATTAAAAAATACGTATTTTGTTCCCTCAAAATGTTTGAAACTTGTAGGGAATGAATGAATGTGTGTGCTCGGATCGCAAGCAATCGCGCTTTAAAATTTGACTTCTGTTACTGCCAAACAGAGCTGGGCGGTACTCGGGTACAAGTACTCAAAATTTTGGAGGTACCACACATTTGAAACTTTTTTATTTGAAGAGTTATTGAAAAACCGTTTTCGCGAGCCAGGATCACTTTTTCGTGTTTTATTTAATAGCGAAAAGAAAATGTATCTATCTCTAACCGTTTCCGCTCTAAACCCGGAATTTGATAAAATTTTGTTTATTTTTTCGTTTAACTCTACAGGGTCCTGCATCTCACATCCCGTCTTCTATAGCTCAGTTATTAATTTAGTTAGGATTTTGATATTTGGCAGACTTTGCCTGTATCCTAGGGCGTATTTCAGGAAAATATTTTTGATTATACAGGGCGTCCCAAAAAAGTGTGACGTCATGATGATATATGTTTTAAATTAAATGGTGTACATTTTGTTAATAATTTGAGTGCCCTTTATGGTTACCTTCACCCCTTAAATTTTTATAGAAATCGGTTTAGTGATATCAGCCAAAACAATAAAAACTAAAAAAAATCGGTTTTGCACTATTAATTTAAAAAATTGATTACAATTAAAAATAGTATCTCGTCAGTTAAATTATAGAAGGTACTTATTAAAAAAAAAAAAATTGGCAACGTTGCGCGAAACCGTGAACAAGTGATTAAAATCCACCTACATTTAACTTGAAAATTCGGGGTTTGTAGTGGACATAAATCATAGTGAAGTGAAATTTAGTGAGTGATAAAGACCACAGGTGCTGCGAGGCAAAAAATAGAGAACGAATTCGACAGGGACCCGACTAAAAGAACAAATAAACAAACCGCGGCGAGGTTAGTGATTAAAAAAAAAAAAAAGCGAATAGGAGAGACGGATAAGTCGCGGGCGCACGACAGTGCGTACGGCGGGGTTGCCGGAGTGGGCTGGAATACCGGATTATAAGGATTAAAAGGGAAAACCACCGAGGAGTTGATCCGGGTCGTACCTTAACGCGAAATCTAAATAAAAATGCCGTCTGAAAGTGAATTGGACACAGAGGAGGAATACAAACGAAAAAGGGAGGAATTCGATGAGAATTTCAGAAGAAGTAAAATGACAAAGAGGTCCCCAAGTAAAACCGGAAAAGAAAATAAAACAAAAAATGAGGAGACAATGATAGCAATGATGAAAGAACTCATGAATAAAAATGATGAAATAATAGGAGAAATAAAACAAATGAGGAAAGAACAAAAAGAAAACCGGGAACAATTAGAAGAATTGAAAAAAGAAAATGTGGAAATGAAAGAAAATATGGAAAAACTTTTCGAAAAAATGGAAAAGCAGGAAACTGAACACAACGCAAGAGTGGAAAAACTTGAAAGAGAGAAAAAAAAAGAAAAACCTAATAATAACAGGCATAAAAATCGACACAACCGACGATAATATACTTAAAGAAGCGATTGAAGGATTTATAAAAATGGAATTGAAAGTAGAAGCAAAAGTTAGAGGAGCGGCAAAAATAGGCAAAAACATTTGTCTAGTAGAAATGGAGAATCTTACTGAGAAACTTAAAGTCCTGAAAAATAAAAGCAAGTTAAGGAATAAGGAGGATAATAATGATGATCTAACTAAGAAAGAACAAGACATACAAAAAACTATTACGAGCAGAGCTGCCGAAGAACGAACAAATGGAAATACAACTAAAATTGGATATAAGAGACTAATCATCAACGAAACTGAATGGCGGTGGCAGGAAGAAGCCAAGGGACTTGTGCAGTGGACAAAAAACTAAAAGAAGAACTACGGACGGATAATACGGAAACGGAAACAGCAAATCATATGGATAAAAGAAAAATCAAATATTTACTTCAAGGGGGGAAAGCAAGGAACAAAAATCAACAAAAGAATGTAGAAGAAAAGGCAAATAGGAAGAGAGAAGTATGGAAATTAGCAACATGGAATGTTAGAGGAATAAAAGAAAAGGAAGATGAACTTGCATACGAATTTGATAGACTAAACATTGATATACTAACAGTAACAGAAACGAAGAAAAAAGGACAAGGAGAGAAGATACTTAAAAAAGGACATTTGATGGTATATAGTGGGGTAGAAAATGACAAACACGCTGCAGCGGGAGTGGCTTGTATAATAAACAGAAAGCTAGCTAAATATATAAACAAGTGGCAGGCGCACTCGGAGAGAATAATGTCAGTAGAAATTACTAAAAACAAGGAGAGATGTACAATAATAGCTGCATATGGACCCAATGAGGATGGAAAGGCAGAAGAAAAAGACGAGTTCTGGGAAGGCATGGATTTGGTTAACGAAAACAGCAAAGGAAAAATATATATCAGTGGTGATTTCAACAGTAGAGTGGGGAAAAGTGATTCACACACAAGGGTAATAGGAAAATATGGAGAGAGTAAGTTAACAAACAATGGTAAAAGATTAATTGAATATTGCTTGCTGAACAATTTGATAGTGACAAACACCTTTTTTGCTCACAAAGACATACATAAATTTACAAGACAGGGCAAAGAAGCAAAAGATAAATCGATAATTGATTACATATTGGTGGAGAAAGACAATCGAAATGAAATAAAAGACGTAAGAGTATGTAGAGGACCTGAAATAGGTACAGACCACTATATGTTAGTTGCTAAAATTAAAAGTACAAATTGGGAAATAGAAAAACAAGAAACAAACAACATCAAAACTTCCGAAACTATAAAGACATACAAACTAAGAGATGAAGAAACAGCAAGAACATATGAGAAAACAGTTCAGCGAAAAATAGAAGAAAAACAACTAAAAATAGAAGGTACAAACGTAGAAGAACTCTGGAAAATTTATAAAGATACTATAACAATGGCAGCAAAAGAAACATGTGGTATTATAAAGACAAATAGAGGGAAACAACTAACAGTTTGGTGGAATGAAAAGATAAAATGCCTAGTAAAGAGCAAAAAAGAAAGATGGAAAAGGTACTTACAAAATAGAACAGAAGCCAACTACGAGGAGTACAGAAAAGAGAGAAAAATGGTCAAAGAAGCAGTAAGAGAAGAAAAAGAAAAAAGCTGGATAAAGTTCGGGGAAAGGATGGAGACGGACAGCAAAGAGAACCAAAAATTGTTTTATAAGACACTCAAGAATATTAGAAAAGATAAGCCACTAAAAAGTATATCAATAAAAGATAAAAACAACAAAATACTAACAAAAGAAGAACTAATCATGGATAGATGGAGGGAATACTTCGAGGGACTATTAAACGTAATAATAACAAATGAAAAAGAAGTAAAGATAAATTGCAACACGGAAACAAACAACGACAAAGAAGAAAAGGACATACAAACAATCACAATAGAAGAGGTGGAAGAGGCAATATCAAGTGCGAAAAATGGCAAGGCCCCAGGACATGATAGAATAACAGCTGAAATGATGAAAAATATGGGTGAAGAAGGAACAAAACTATTTTGGGAGATATGTAACAATGCATGGAAAGAGAAGAAAATACCGAAGGACTGGCAGACAGGTGTTATAATACCAATACACAAAAAAGGAGACGCAAAAAATTGTAACAATTATAGAGGAATTACACTACTTAGCACAGCAGTAAAGGCATACGAAAAAATTCTGGAAAAAAGGTTAAGAGAAATTATAGAGCCAACAATGGAAGAGTCACAGAGTGGTTTTAGAAGAGGGAGAAGTGCGCAAGACCAAGTATTCACTATAAAACAATTAATTGAGAAAACAATAAAAAGTAGAACGAATACCTATTTTGCATTTATCGATATGGAAAAAGCTTTTGATAGAGTACAAAGGAACAAAATTTGGACGATATTAAAAAAACGAGAAGTTAATGAAAACCTAATAAAAGCGATACAGAGTCTGTACACAGAAAACACCAACTATGTTACAACAAGAAATATGAAATCGACCGCATTTACAACAAAAGAAGGGCTGAGACAAGGGGGAGTTATGAGCCCAGTTCTATTCAATATATTCATAGACGAAATTACAAACGAATGCCATCCCAAACTGAGTAAATTACAAATTGGACACTACAAGCTAATACAGACACACATCACAGAATGCGCTTTTGCGGACGACATAGTAATAATGGCAGGAAGTAGCACTGGCCTACAGAAAAATATAGACATCTGGAACGAAAAGCTGAAGAAATACGGGATGAAAATAAATATTGCAAAAACAAAAGTAATGGCCATAACACAAACAAAAGAGAACGTAAAAATATTAATAGACGGAGAAGAAGTGGAACAAGTAGACGAATTTAAATATCTGGGAGTAATAATACAAAACAATGGCAAACAGGAAAAGGATATAAATGAACGAATTGAGAAAACAATGAAACTATACCATGCATTAAACCAAAAATTTATAAGAAAGAAAGAGATAGCGACAGCAACAAAAATGACAATATATAAGACAATCTACAGACCTGTACTGACCTATGGAAGTGAAACTTGGGTAATAAATAGAACACTGAAGAGCCGAATACAAGCAACAGAAATGAAATACTTGAGAGGAGTAAAGGGAATAACTAGAAGAGATAGGATAAGAAATGAAGCAGTTAGGAAAGAACTAAACACAAACACCATAACAGAACATGTGGAAGAAAAACAGTTGGCCTGGTGGGGACATCTGCAAAGAATGGACGAAAACAGACCAGTACGAAAAGTATGGGAATCCAGAATCCAAGTCAAAAGAGGAAGAGGAAGACCACCAGAAAACTGGGATAACATAGTGACAAAAGAAATAAAAAGAAGAGGTAAAACAATTCAAGAGGCAAAACGAACAGCCAAGGACAGACAACAATGGAAGGAATTTATAAGGACAACACATGAAAGGACAAACCCTGACAACTGAAAGGAACAGCACATCAACCAAAAACAGACATCAACACCAGAAGAAGGGAGCAACGCAAATGACAAAATGACAGAAAGAAGTGAAAAGAATGGACAGAAAATTACACAAGAATATAAACACACACAATCTCGACACCCTAAAGGGTAAAAGGGATTTTAAATGATTATATATATATATATACTTATTAAAAAAGGTCTAATGGTCCCGATAACCAAGTTTGGTGGATATAAATTATACAGAGTGTGCAAAATTTAGTGTCAAACTTTTTAAACTTTATTGCACTGTATTTTCTTATTTTAAATTGGAACCCCTGTATATTTTTATGTCATCCCATGCGGAATTAAAAAACAAACATTTTTCCTAATTACAACCCTATCACAATTCCTAACACATAAAAAGTTATTTGCAGAAAACTCGTTTTATCAACTAATCCAGTAGCCATTTTAATTAATAAAAATCGAAGGTGGCTTTGAAAAACAATTTATTGACATAACATGTTTTGTAATTAAATTGCATCTCGAAAAGGATTCACAGATTTTCGTCTAAACATATTACACATCGTGAAAGTACAATGAGATCGAAAAAAAAAATGATTCAGAGCAGGCATTGACTACTACAAAACGACTAGCAACACTGATTTCAATTCAATAAAAACAGGAAACTTCAAATAAATTTAAACACAAAACAGTATTCTGCAATTTGTCTTGCCAACCAAGTTGTTCTAGTCAAGGCTTGCTCTGAATCATGTTTTTTTACGATCGCGTGGTATTTAGTTTTGTATAAAAAATAGTTTTAGTAATAACATTTCATAAAAAACATAACAAAAATACACATTTCTAAAATTAATCATCTACTAGAACTTATGTTCGATATGTCTTCCGTTCTCTTGGAGGCACAATTGAAGACGAGTATGTAATGACCTTGCAACTCTTCGTAATAGGTCGGGTGTAATATTGTGAAATGCATTTATGATTCTTTGCTGCATGTTTTCTGTGGGGTTGGAGGTTCTTGATAAACGATTTCCTTAACGTAGCCCCACAAAAAGAAGTCTAATTTAGTTAAGTCGGGTGATCGGGGCGGCCATTTACTTGGCCCTCCTCTTCCAATCCACCGATTCGGGAAGGTTGTGTTGAGATGATCCCTGACTTGTAATGAATAATATGCTGGGGCTCCGTCCTGTTGCAGCCACATTGCATCCCTCACAGCCATTGGTAAATGTTGACATAAATCTGGCAATTGATTTTGCAAAAATCCAGATACGTTGGTCCATTGAAATGTCCGTTAAAAAAGTGAGGGCCAATAATATGTTCACCAATAATTCCCCCCCCCCCCCCACACATTAATTGCCCATCTGTGTTGTTGATCAACATGCCTAAAAACTCTTGGATTGTGGTCGCAATAATAATGGAAGTTATGACGATTCACAAATCTATTTTTATGAAAGGTGGCCTCATCAGAAAACAAAACCTTGTCAAAAATGTCAACATGTACCCTAATTTTAGTTTGCGCCCAGTTGTAAAATTCGACACGTTGATCAAAATCATGGCAGGCATGGAAACAGTTGTCCTTTAAAATTCGTTGAACGGTTCTTTCGCTTACATCCACGGCAGCAGCGACTGCTTGTTGACTAACGGAAGGATATTCCGTAATTGATAATAGCACAGCCAATTGATTTTCTTCAGTTCGAACCGGCCTATTTCTAACTGGTTTTGTATAGTTTACATTACCCGTATGTATAAATCTCTCCAATAAATTTTCCAGGCTCCTGTTGTCTGGATGTCGTCGTTCCGGATACCGCTGTGCTTAAACTCTACTTGCCAAAAAACAGTTCTTTTCGCATTCTCCTAATATGAAAATCATATCTACGAGATCGTCTCGGTTGTACTTCATGACAACAAATTCTTGGATATAAAGAGCTTAACTCATAATGCTTTTAACTTTTACATTACTTAAGTCAAAATAGGCTTTTGTCACATTGTTAAAGAATAAATTGTTTTTCAAAGCCACCTTCGATTTTAATCATTAAAATGGCTATTGGATTAGTTGATAAAAGGAGTTATCTGCAAATAACTTTTAATGTGTAAGGAATTGCGATAGGGTTGTAATTAGGAAAAATGTTTGTTCTATAATTCCGCATGGAATGACATAAAAATATACAGGGGGTCTAATTTAAAATAAGAAAAATAAAGTGCTTTAAAGTTTGAAAAGTTTGACACTAAATTTTAGACACTCTGTATAATTCATATGAATAAAACTTGGTTAACGGGACTGTCAGACCTTATTTAATAAGTACATTGTATAATTTTATTAACGTAGCACTATTTTTATTGTTTATTAATTTTTTAAACCAATGGTGCAAAACTGATTTTATTTAGTTTTTTTTTTTTTTTTGCTAAAATTACTAAACCAATTTCAATAAAATTTTAGGGGTATGTAGGTATCCATAGAAGGCACCCAAATAACGAACAAAATATATACCATGTAATCTAAAAATATATATCATAATGACATCAAACTTTTTTGGGACACCCTGTATAATCAAAAATATTTTCCTAAAATACGCCCTAGGATACAGGTAAAGTCTGGTAGAGTGGTTCATTGATTAATTTCAAGCAGAAAATTTAAGTAAAAAAATATTGTATTCTGGCTTATAACTCCTCACGAGCCAATTTAAAGAAATGTAAATTTGGCAACAATGGATCAAACAAGTGTTTAATTTAATAATAATCATAAATTTAACAAATCTACAAAAATTAATATTTGAAGTATACATCAAAAATGAAAGATTAAAGTAAATGTTCAAATTGATAACCATCCGTTTGTAAGCAGATCTGGAGCCGTCGTGGGATAGAATTAATTACTCGGAGCAACATCTCTTCAGTAATTAATTCCACTGCAACACGAATTCTATTCATGACGTCTACATTGTCCACTGGAGGTGTTGCATACACCTTTTCTTTTAAAAATCCCCAAACGAAAAAATCAAGTGGATTCATATCCGGCGACCTTGCTGGCCATAGTATGGGTCCATTGCGCCCAATCCATCTATTTGGAATATGTTCGTCCAACCATTCTCTTGAAATTCTTGCTGTATGAGGTGGTGCACCATCATGCATGTACAGCATGTTGTTTACTAAATTTAGTGGAACATTCTCCAAAACTTCTTCTAAAATATTTACATAATTTAAGGCATTTAATCTTTGATGAATAAAAAAAGGCCCAATTACACGTAAATTTAGAATACGAAGCCAAACGTTAACTGAAAATTTCCTTTGATGTCCCATTTCTCTAACCGCCCGAGGATTTTCTTCTGCCCAAAAGTGATAATTATGACAATTAAATACCCCATCTCTAGTGAATGTACATTTATCACTCCAAAAAATTTTAAATAAAAAATTTGGTTCTTCCCGAATTTGATCTAAAATCCTGTCACAAAACATACGTCTACGCTCGTTATCATTTTCATACAGTGGTTGAACTTTTCTTGCATGAAATGGACGCATTCGATTTTCTTTCAATACTGCATGGACTGTTGTTTTACTGGGGACATTTAACTGTTGAGCTAACTGCATTCAATATCTGTTCTTCTAGGTGTGTATATATATATATATATATACAAGGTGGCCAGAAAAGGTGTGATAATCTTCAGGTAGTGTGATTCGTTGATTAATTTTGGACAAAAAATCTAAATAAAAAAATATTGTATTCTTCCTCGTAACATCTCACGAGGTCGTTAAAATATTAAACGTATCTCTGGAAATTAGTGTTATTTTCTATTATTTTGGAAAAAATCAATAGAACTTACAATCAATTACACATTTGTAAAATTTAAATGACATAGGTGATAAATAAATTGGAAACTTTAACAAATTAATAACTTCTTCACAAGCATTTTTTTAAATAAAAATAGACCTGGCAACTATGTATTTTCATATGTAACCTTATTAAATTTCACTTGACTTTGACATATACTTGTCATAATTTATTTGTGTAAGTTTGAACAAGTTCATCATACTTTTTGAAGATGTACACATTCAACGAGTATGCAGATATGTACATGATATTTTGATTCTGTAATGGTAATGCAAATAGTGTCAAAGATGAGTACCAAAGAAGATATCCTAATCGCCAACAGCCCTGCGTAAATACGTTTAGAAAATTAGACCAAAGGCTACGTACTTTTGGGTCGTTCGTGGTAATTCTTTTTTTTAGCTTCAGTCGATTTTTGAGATTTTGTAAACTGAACCGGGGGTAAACGTGTATGGGAAGCATAAAACTTAAGTTCATTTTTGTGATGAGACTTACCGTTTAACCGCAAATCGTATTTTAAGTTCCGATTTTGAGGTTATATATGTACGTATTTTCGGCTAAATACGTACATTGCAGGTATAAATTGGGCACACGATGAAACTATGTTCTAAATTATAACGGAATTAATCGAAATTGTAGTATTACCTTCATGTATACAACCATTATCAGGATATTAATTTTGCACTACAATTGACATCTACTGACGTTTATTTTAAATAATCGATATACAATTCTAGATCCTATATTAGTGATCTCTAGATCATAACTATTTTAACTTATGATATTAAAAATAGATGGCGCCAGGTGTAATAAAATTAAATAAATAATATCCGTTCACGAAAATTTGCTCCAATTATTACAATTATGACTTCTAAGATTAATATTATAATTAAAATACTCTATTTTGTTTCTAACACGTGTAAGCGTTAATTCGTGTTGTGCTGCAAACAATTTTGTTAGCCTACAGATATTCCAGATTAATCCGAGTTGATTTTCGTAAACGGTTATCGTAGATTTATTAAAATCAAAAGTCTACCGCAATTTTATATACTATAACTGAGTAAGTAAAGAAAAATTGATGTGTGATTATCTAGTTGCAATAATGCTATGAGATCTATATACGGAAAAAAATAGAATAGTGCAGAAAAATGCATAACATAACCTAAAAAGTAAAGTTTTAATTTAATTATGTTATGTATTAAGTAGGTACTGATAAAACCCTTTGATTGAAATGGAAATTAATTCATCCATGTAAGGTATGGTGAAGAAGTCAGTGGCGTACATATAGTACTAATTAACTATAATAATAAAACAATAATAATAGAAATAATACATTTTATTGGTATTAAATACTAAACTTTATATTGTAAGTAATGATTTTATTTCTGCCTTATCTGGCCTAGATCCGCTGTGTTTTGTATAAACAGGATTACCTCGTGTAGGATATGACTTTTGTCATGCACAGACGGTCTTGATTGAGGAGAGGCTTTATAATACGCATCCTCAACCCTGAGATTATATCTCTTAATCCCAAAAATGTTGTTTGAATTTTATGTGCCAAACAAAAACACACCATAAACCTCTGCCCTGTACATCAGCCACAAAAATTCCCTCCTCCCACCCCTCTCCACTCTAGTTGATGCCAGGTAAATCTGTGAGGAATAATAAAAAGAAATTAATAATTAGATATCTCCAGGACCTAGCCGAGTCCACAATTGAATTTCTTCAAGGCGACCAGACCTTCAATCTTATGTATTATAAGAACCGGTCGGGCTATAGACAAACATTTTTAATATTGGGCCCCATGATTAATTTTTTTTTTAAACGAAAAATATTTGGCTATAGCCAGGATTTGAAACTGTGCGTGCAGTTTCAAACCCTGGCTATAGCCAAACATTTTTAGTATTGGGCCTAGAGCAGCGCTCAGCCCGGTACTGGGCCGATCTCACTCTTGAACCGGTCGGGCTATACCCAAACAGTTTTAATATTAGGCAACATGATTACATTTTTGTTTTAAACGAAAAATGTTTGGATTTGAAATCCAACTGCGCGCGCAGTTTCAAATCCTAGCTATAGCCAAACATTTTTAGTATTAGGCCTAGAGCAGCGCTCGGTCCGGTCCTGGGCTGGCTCACCAGGCCGGGCAGGGCCCGGCCTGGTGAGCCAGCGCAGGACCGGGCTGAACTCACTCTTGAACCGGTCGGGCTATAGCCAAACATTTTTAATATTTGACCCCATGATTAAATTTTTTTTAAACGAAAAATGTTTGGCTATAGCCAGGATTTGAAACTGCGCGCGCAGTTTCAAATCCTGGCTATAGCCAAACATTTTTAGTATTAGGCCTAGAGCAGCGCTCGGTCTGGTCCTGGGCTGGCTCACCAGGCCGGGCAGGGCCCGGCCTGGTGAGCCAGCGCAGGACTGGGCTGAACTCACTCTTGAACCGGTCGGGCTATAGCTAAACATTTTTAATATTGGACCCCATGATTAAATTTTTTTAAACGAAAAATGTTTGGCTATAGCCAGGATTTGAAACTGCGCGCGCAGTTTCAAATCCTGGCTATAGCCAAACATTTTTAGTATTAGGCCTAGAGCAGCGCTCGGTCCGGTCCTGGGCTGGCTCACCAGGCCGGGCAGGGCCCGGCCTGGTGAGCCAGCGCAGGACCGGGCTGAACTCACTCTTGAACCGGTCGGGGTATAGCCAAACATTTTTAATATTGGACCCCATGATTAAATTTTTTTTAAACGAAAAATGTTTGGCTATAGCCTGGATTTGAAACTGCGCGTGCAGTTTCAAATCCTGGCTATAGCCAAACATTTTTAGTATTAGGCCTAGAGCAGCGCTCAGTCCGGTCCTGGGCTGGCTCACCAGCTCACCAGGGCCCGGCCTGGTGAGCCAGCCCAGAACCGGGCCGAACTCACTCTTGAACCGGTCGGGCTATAGCCAAACATTTTTAATATTATGCCCCTCAATTTAATTTTTTTTAAACAAAAAATGTTTGGCTATAGCCAGGATTTAAAACTGAGCGAGCAGTCTCAAATCCTGGCTATAACCAAATATTTTTAGTATTGGGCCTAGAACAGCGCTCGGCCCGGTCCTGGGCTGCCTCATCAGGCCGGCCTGGTGAGCCAGACCAGCAGCTGGCCTAACCCATTCTTGAACCGGTCGGGCTGTAGTCGAGCCTACTCTTGACTTTTCTGAAGCCAGCCTGTTTGGGCTTATATGGAATATGGAATTTCATTATACATCGCTTCACTCGTTTGTATGAATTGTGACAATATTTTTGTTTGTTTGTACTGCATTAAGTTGAACTGACTTCAAGTTTGTGACTTTACCAGCTCACTCAATATTATAAAATGTTTGCAAAAAATCATATGTATGTAGGAGTATATCTACTAACCAAACTGGGTATGCCAAACGAACAGCATTAATGAGGCTAGCAAACTTGTTAACCCCATTTTTTCTACATTGCCTTCTCCACTGATATTCAACCAGCACTTCGACAAATCTGTGGTCTGGCACTCGTCGCGTACGAAACCAATCCTTCGCAGGCCTCCAACAGGACTCAATTCGTTGAGTATGTATACCATCCTCCGAAACAAAGCGATGCTCGGGATCGCTGTGGTTTACAACCCTATGCTGGAAGCCATACTCTGGTAGACTGGAGTACGCACGCCACATATCAGTGCGTATTTCCGTGCCTTCGGCCACATGATCTCTAATTATAGGAATAAGCGTTCGTGCATCTCTCACATTTCCTGGGCAGACCACCAGACGGAAATCTTCCGATTCATCCTCGATCATTCCGAGGACCCAGTGACCCTCAATTTGTCTTCCCCGATTGTACTTTCTCTTCCCAAACTTTGATTCGTCTATTTGTACGATTCTGCCGGGACCACCAATCTTCCCACGACTCTCCTCACTGATGAGGAAGTCATCAATCACAACTTCGCGGCAAAAATTGTACCTTTATATAGGATTTTAATGATTTACTTTTTACTACTACAGCAAAATGCTTTATTTTATATTACCAATCGCAAATAGTCTTATCGGATAAAGAGGTTTCCTCGCCTTCATCTCTGGCCTCCTTCCGACACTGCTCGTACGAGTAGTCCTCGCAAAACGAATACATAATGCTATAATAATATTATTTAATTTTTGTATATTAGGTATTGTTTAAAATTATTACCTAAACACTAGTCAGTGGCAGCTTGGTTCCTGCAAACCATGTGCCCCTTGCCATAGGCACATATAAATTGTGGCCCCCCTTACTGCATCGAAATGCACCCAGGCCCGATTGTGATGAACTGTAGTTCATCGGCTTTCGATGCCTTGGGCACATTTTTATGTTTGGCAAAAACCCATTCGCCTGGCACCATCTGAAGGCTTTCTCATCGGTGCCAAACTCCTCATTAAACTTCTTCTGGTTCCACATTCTAGTCATTAAGTTTTACAAGGAATTAAATATTTGTAAAGTGTTATAAGTTTAGTATGATTTTAACTGCTTACATATGCAGAATAATTAACTTACCTTCAATTACACAATAGTCCACAAAGTAGCACCTAAAAGTACGGTTTTTGTAATAAATTTCACTAAACACAATGAACTGAAGTAAAAAAATAAATTACACAAAATGTTTTGTTATAAACAACAAAACAAATCAAAAACATTCGAAATTTCCTCCTTTGGGTCGGTAAAGTAGGCATTGTCTGTGCGCCATCTATTTTTTATATTATAAATTAATTAATCTGTGATTTACTAATGGATGCCGATTTATATATCCATTATTTTAAATAAACGTCAGTAAACGTCAATTGTAGTGTAAAATTTATATCGTCATATTGGCTGAGTACATAAAGATAACACTACAAATTGTATGGATTACGTCATCATTTTGGAGATAATTCCATCATGGGTGTAATTCGTATCCGTAATATGCTTATTTTGTCGAAAATACGAACATATATAACCTCAAAATTGGAACTTAAAATACGATTTACGGCTAAACGGTAAGTCTCATCACAAAAATGAACTTAAGTTTTACGCTTTCCATACACGTTTACCCCCGGTTCAGTTTAGAAAATCTCAAAAATCGACTGAAGCTAACGAAAAGAAAACCCTCGTTCGTTTATAATAACATAGATGGAGAGAGACCTAGGGAACGTCGCACTGTTCACCTAGAAGAACAGATATTGAATGCAGTTCAAGATCCCAATATTAGTACGAGACAAATAGCTCAACAGTTAAATGTCCCCAGTAAAACAACAGTCCGTGCAGTATTGAAAGAAAATCGAATGCGTCCATTTCATGCAACAAAAGTTCAACCACTGTATGAAAATGATAACGAGCGTAGACGTATGTTTTGTGACAGGATTTTAGATCAAATTCGGGAAGAACCAATTTTTTTATTTAAAATTTTTGGAGTGATGAATGTACATTCACTAGAGATGGGGTATTTAATTGTCATAATTATCACTTTTGGGCACAAGAAAATCCTCGGGCGGTTAGAGAAATGGGACATCACTGGAAATTTTCAGTTAACGTCTATCTTGGTATTCTAAATTTATGTGTAATTGGGCCTTTTTTTATTCATCAAAGATTAAATGCCTTAAATTATGTAAATATTTTAGAAGAAGTTTTGGAGAATGTTCCACTAAATTTAGTAAACAACATGCTGTACATGCATGATGGTGCACCACCTCATACAGCAAGAATTTCAAGAGAATGGTTGGACGAACATTTTCCAAATAGATGGATTGGGCGCAATGGACCCATACTATGGCCAGCAAGGTCGCCGGATATGAATCCACTTGATTTTTTCGTTTGGGGATTTTTAAAAGAAAAGGTGTATGCAACACCTCCAGTGGACAATGTAGACGTCATGAATAGAATTCGTGTTGCAGTGGAATTAATTACTGAAGAGATGTTGCTCCGAGTAATTAATTCTATCCCACGATGGCTCCAGATCTGCTTAGAAACGGATGGTTATCAATTTGAACATTTACTTTAATCTTTCATTTTTGATGTATACTTCAAATATTAATTTTTGTAGATTTGTTGAATTTATGAATATTATTAAATTAAACACTTGTTTGATCCATTGTTGCCAAATTTACATTTCTTTAAATTGGCTCGTGAGGAGTTATAAGCCACAACACAATATTTATTTACTTAAATTTTCTGCTTGAAATTAATCAATGAACCACTGTACCTGAAGATTATCACACCTTTTCTGGCCACCTTGTATATACATATAGATATATATATATATATACATTTTTTTTATATATATACTCAATGACAGAAGGAGTTATTATTTTAACTTGATTTTTTGCCAGTATGGTAGTCTTACATCAAGAATAAAATGATTACATTTTCAAGAAATTTTATTAAAAAACAACCTAAAAAAAATTAATAATGTGTTTGGCGACCCCTTTGCTGTATACACTCCTGTAGACGTCTGGGCATCGACAAAATGTCTTCTTGAGGCATCTCGTTCCAAGCAACTTGAATTTCATCGATGAACTGTGCTAGAGTCTGTGGAGGATGGTGCAAAGAGAATATTCTTCTTCCCATGATATCCCACACATGTTCAATGGGATTTAAATCCGGCAAACGGGGCGGCCACGCCAAAACATTAACACCAGCTTCATTAGGAAAGTTCATAGTTCGACGAGCAATATGGGGACGTGCGTTATCTTGTTGAAAAAGTACGTCTGGGCGGCCATCTAAATAAGGCAACAAAGTCGGTCGTATGACGTCTTCAACATAACGCGCAGCTGTCATACTGCCTCGAATGAATACAAGAGGTGATCGACTACCATAAGCATTAGCCCCCCAAACCATTACTCCAGCAGTCCTGTGTACATGCCTCTCAATAGCAAACCTAAGATCAGGTCGTTCTCCACGGTAGCGTCGTACCCTTCTACGGCCATCATGCGTGCCTAGACAAAATCGTGATTCATCGCTGAATACGACATCGTGCCATTCTGCCTCCCAATGCTGCCGTTCTCTGCACCAGTCCAACCTTTGGCGACAGTGTCTCGCTGTTAAAGGAAGCACTAATCTTGGACGGTACGAAAGAAGCCCAAAGGATTGAATGCGGCGATATAAGGTTCGCATACTAACGGGCCTACCTTCTTCTCCAATCCATTGATCACCGATTTGACGCGTAGTAGCGAAACGGTCTCGCAGGGCGATTTGTCTTAAGCGCCGATCTTGACGTTCTGTGGTACGCCTTGGTTGACCAATTGGTCTTCTTCTTGCTCCTCTACCTTCTTCTGTCCATACCTGATACACACGTATTATAGTTGCTGCAGTGGAATCAATACGGCGGGCAATTTCGCGATAGGACATACCGACATCTCGATAAGCAACAACTCGACCCCGGTCAAAATCGCTCAAATGGTGATATTGTGGACGTCTTCGGACTCGAGGCATTTTATTTAAGCTTAACACACTCAACGGAAACAAGAAAACTAAAATCATCTGTACTAAACAGCTCATATAAATAGTTTTATCTAAAAAGAAAAAGTGAAATATTTTTTTTTCACAATAAATATAAAAGGCACAAGGTTGAAATTGTTATCAATGTATGCTTTAAATATAGTCACTCTGTTGCTAAAATATGAATTCAAAAAAATCATTCCTTCTTGGTGTTACGCTTCTAATGTCATTGAGTATATATATATATAGGAAGGAACCATCTGGTACACAGACGGGTCCAAAAACAATAAAGGAACCGGGGCTGGTATCTATGGAGGCTGTAACCGGAGCAAACAATTCACGGTTGCTCTGGGGAAACATGCCTCCATCTTCCAGGCTGAAGTGGCCGCCATTGACTGGTGTGCCCACCACATAATGGAGTCGGGACTCAACAAAGGACCAATTACCATTATGTCGGACAGCCAGGCAGCCCTAAAAGCGCTAGCCTCGCCGATAGTTCAGTCCAGACTGGTTATGGACTGCATAAACAGGCTGGACGCACTGGCGACAATAACAAAAACACAGCTAGTATGGATACCCAAGGACCAAGGAATTATTGGACACTTGGGGGCCGACCTGCTGGCCAAACAAGGGACAACAGGTGAATTTATAGGACCTGAACCCGCTTTCGGAATACCACATGAAACCGGAAAGGAAATAATCCGACGAAAGTTAGCAGAGGAGCATACAAAGGCATGGCACAACCAAATGGGAATGAGGCACATGAGACTCTTCCTAGATGGCCCGGTACCTGATAGCGCATTAGCGCTGTCAGGACTGAGCAGAATGAAACTAAGGAAAATCACAGGACTAATTACTGGGCACTGTGACCTGAATAAGCACAAACATAGGATGGGTCTTCAGAAAAGCCCCCTATGGCGTGGGTGCTTGGAAGAAGAGGAAACTCCCCAACACCTACTGTGCACATGCGAAGCCCATAAACGGCAACGCACGGAGCAACTCGGGAAGCCCGTGCTTCCTGAAGAACAGCTCAAGAACATCCCCTGGCCCAAACTCCTGGACTTCTTAGAAGACACAGGAATATACAGGGAGTAAAATAACCAGAGGAGCACAAAAAGACCACGGAGACCGTAGTGCAGGGACGCAAAGCGATACCACCTCATGTGGAAAAAAAAAATATATATATATATATATATATATATAGGCAGAGTTCGGAAAATTTCCTAACAGGGCATTCGACCAATAATACGGCAGGAGAGATGTGCGTAATCTACTTTATTGTAATACCAAGCTTTCGGGACTCATTTTGTCCCTTCCTCAGGGTTAACACTAAAAACAATGAGCAAAAAAAACAAACAATTACTGATCTGAATTAAACTATTAATTAATGACGAAATCTTGAAAAAATAATAATTAGCGAATAAATTTTGACCTTACATTTGTGATTATTTGAACAAACTATTGTTAAACTGACGCTGCATTTGTTTAATTATCCTATCGATACTCATGGTGGTTTTTGAATTTAAATTTTAAGAGTGAGGTTATTGTGTACAAAAAATCGTAACCGTGTGGTTACGGCAGAAGTGAAATTTTAAAAACAAACGGCACATTCACATTTTAAAACTGGAAATTGTCACTGTGTTCCACTGTTTCTTGGATAACCCGGGGTGTTATCACCGCAATTGTTTATATTTGATTAACTTTTATTCACGTGGCCGCATCTTAGTGCGAAACGACGCACGTGTTTTCACACAAACAGCAACAATGGCTGGTGCCTGTCTACAGGTGCCGTTCGGCTCTCTCCGTCTCTGTCACCGACGGAGAGAGGCGCACGCCACTCGTTTCTAGGAACGTCACGCCAGCCAGCGCGCGGTGTTTGAAATTTCGGGCTTGAGCTCGAGGGATTCAAACATCGACGCTGGAGGCCCATTTACCTGCCCTGTTGTTGCCGCTCATGAGTTTATTGCTGTGAAATGACTATTATGCATATGGTTACTGTTATTGATGCCGGGTTTAGGTTAGGTGCACGAAATAGATTTAACTTGGTGCGCTTACACGTTTCAATAGAAAGGTTTAGAAGAGTAAAAGATGTAAATGAAAAAATCCAACTAAAAATGTAATGAAATTATAATTTTAAGCGCAATCAAATTAACTCCGTAGAGTGTCACCACCAACCTGAGACTCACTTGACGATTCCGCCGTCAGTTTACCCATTTCTAACAGACCAAGAAAATTGCTGGGCCTTATCTAGCTAAATGTGAATTGATGAATAAATTACCTAAATGTGTTTAATTGACGATTCATGGGGCAAATTTCAGACAAACTACCACTATCTAAACTATTGCTGAGTGTTATTAACCTGTTAAGCTGAAGGAGACCGGTGCCAACGGCTCTGATCTGTCCATGTCTATTAAATAGGAGTAAATGCAACTAAGGCCCTCCGTGTCTGATTTGAAATTCATCGTTGCAACGCCTGCCTTTTTTATGTGGAACATCAAAAAACATCAAAAAAAAGGCAGGCGTTGCAACGATGAATTTCAAATCAGACACGGAGGGCCTTAGTTGCATTTACTCCTATTTAATAGACATGGACAGATCAGAGCCGTTGGCACCGGTCTCCTTCAGCTTAACAGGTTAATAACACTCAGCAATAGTTTAGATAGTGGTAGTTTGTCTGAAATTTGCCTCATGAATCGTCAATTAAACACATTTAGGTAATTTATTCATCAATTCACATTTAGCTAGATAAGGCCCAGCAATTTTCTTGGTCTGTTAGAAATGGGTAAACTGACGGCGGAATCGTCAAGTGAGTCTCAGGTTGGTGGTGACACTCTACGGAGTTAATTTGATTGCGCTTAAAATTATAATTTCATTACATTTTTAGTTAGATTTTTTCATTTACATCTTTTACTCTTCTAAACCTTTCTATTGAAACGTGTAAGCGCACCAAGTTAAATTTATTTCGTGCACCTAACCTAAACCCGGCATCAATAACAGTAACCATATGCATAATAGTCATTTCACAGCAATAAACTCATGAGCGGCAACAACAGGGCAGGTAAATGGGCCTCCAGCGTCGATGTTTGAATCCCTCGAGCTCAAGCCCGAAATTTCAAACACCGCGCGCTGGCTGGCGTGACGTTCCTAGAAACGAGTGGCGTGCGCCTCTCTCCGTCGGTGACAGAGACGGAGAGAGCCGAACGGCACCTGTAGACAGGCACCAGCCATTGTTGCTGTTTGTGTGAAAACACGTGCGTCGTTTCGCACTAAGATGCGGCCACGTGAATAAAAGTTAATCAAATATAAACAATTGCGGTGATAACACCCCGGGTTATCCAAGAAACAGTGGAACACAGTGACAATTTCCAGTTTTAAAATGTGAATGTGCCGTTTGTTTTTAAAATTTCACTTCTGCCGTAACCACGCGGTTACGATTTTTTTGTACACAATAACCTCACTCTTAAAATTTAAATTCAACAACCACCATGAGTATCGATAGGATAATTAAACAAATGCAGCGTCAGTTTAACAATAGTTTGTTCAAATAATCACAAATGTAAGGTCAAAATTTATTCGCTAATTATTATTTTTTCAAGATTTCGTCATTAATTAATAGTTTAATTCAGATCAGTAATTGTTTGTTTTTTTTGCTCATTGTTTTTAGTGTTAACCCTGAGGAAGGGACAAAATGAGTTCCGAAAGCTTGGTATTACAATAAAGTAGATTACGCACATCTCTCCTGCCGTATTATTGGTCGAATGCCCTGTTAGGAAATTTTCCGAACTCTGCCTCTAACGTAGTACGACCGTTACTTCTTGTGCTGGTATATATATATATATATATATATATATATATATATATATATATATATATATATATATATATATATATATATATATATATATATATATAACTCTCCTTTCTAACTCTCCTTGGCCGTTTCACACTTCCCGTAGTAGTAAATCTCTCCAACACTTTTTGAAACGCACGTTCATTTGGATGTGCCCTGTGCGGATATCTCGCAGCGTACACTCGTGACGCCAAGAAACAATTCTTGATACATTCTCCAAGAATAAATATCATGTCAACCATTTCCTCTTGAGTTCGGAACATTTTTAGAACGTTTATCAAAAATGACTTATGGCTGCTACTGGCGTCTGATAATTTATTTTGACAATTACCAATCTTTTGTTTTCTCATGGCACTCTTGGGAACGGAAAACGTTTCCCGACATTTGCGATGAAATTCCTTTTTTCTCCGAAATTTTGTTATGCAATGTGTAATTTTTTTTGTACCAATGAAAAATGTAGAGTTTTGGCTGTACAAATTATTACCCGAAAAAAAAATATGTGAAGGTATACGAGGTCTTAACCTGTATCTCAATTCAAAATTTATGCGCCGGCGTCAATTAGTTTCTCTACAAAACAATCTCAAAAATAGGGCGCAATTTTGAAAAAAGGGGTTATAACAGCGAAACCGCTAAAGTGAAGGGTATAACATGTTAGATAATAAAATAAGTACTCTTCGAGCACTTTCCAAATCTGCAATAAAAAATAGGGCATTCCATTTAAAAAAACATAAGTTTGGTACGCCACTGGAGTACGGCACGCCACTGGAGTACGGCACGCCACTGATGATTAGAAATATTTTTGAAACATAGCGACGGTAATTATGCAGCACTTTGCTCTTAGATTTTTTTCGATAGCTTTTATCGTAAAGGAGCTATGGTCCGAGGCGTCTTAAGTGCCACACCCGGTATATATATATATATATATATATATATATATATATATATATATATATACATATATATATATACAGGGTGGGCCACGAATACCGCCCATTAAAAGTTTTCGGGATTCCTGACAGAGGAAAAATTTGAAAAAATTCTACATTGCACGGTTGAATGCGATCACCTCATGGAAAATATTTCGACTTTCTATCACTTCCGGTTGTACCGGAAATGGCTACCAACTTTGTTATTTTAAACGGAACATCCTATATATTAATTTTTTTTAGATTCCCCCTTCAATTGTCTACCCTCTCATATGAATTTATGTCCACTTAACTCTTACAGTTTTTGAGTTAAAAATTTATTTGTCAAATATTGACTTCAAATAGACGTTTTGAAAAATGCCTATAACTTCTAGTAGGGACAAGATAGACAGACGAGGGCATCTTGAATTGTTACTTATAGATCCCTCTAGAATTAAAAAAATTGACATCTGTCAATTTTGACAATAGGTATTTCAAAAATGTCAATATTTCAGTGCCCACTTAAAAACATCATAATTCAATGTTTTCAAATGGAATGACCAATATTTTATCTCATATGGTGATTGGCAAGACAATTTGCAACATAAAAGTATTATGTCTCCCTATATCTAGAGCAAGTAGTTTTTGAGTTATTTCGAAATTTCTTTCCTCCCAGAATGTTTGCACAATTGAATAATTCCTGTACAATTCACACATGCACCATACTAGGCTACTGTTAATATTTACTGAACCGAATCTAGAAAAAATCGTTCCAACGTGTCAATATTTTTGAACACTTCGAGTAATATTATAATAAATAAGTGTAGCAATCGAGAAATTATGAATTTATTCATCATATATGGCTAGTGCGACAGAATTGTTGTTTCAACGAAACTTATCCACACTTACAACTTACAAACAAAACAAAAGCAAGAAGATTGAAATAAAGTAATTTTCAAACGAATAATTAAATACAAGAACAGAAAAAAACAATTATAACAATTGTTCGAAATGATGACCATTAACGTATAAGCACTGTGCAGCACGTGTTGCGACACCCTCTGTTGTTGCTCGCCTAATTTCTTCTGCACTTAATTCCGCGAATGCAGCTCGCACCCTTGCTTCCAATTCTTCTCGGGTATTGACGACAGTGGCATCCCGTTATATTTACAATCGACCTAATAACTTATTACAAATTAAAAGCATTTTATCTAAACATAACATTTCAATAGCATTTAAACCTTTTACAAAAATTAGATACAGTATTTTTAATCCGAAAACAAAAATACCCAGTGCTCACAGATCAGGGATATATAAACTAACTTTTAGCGATTGTAAAGGAGTGTATATTGGTCAATCTGGTCGTGATTTTAAAATCAGACTCAAGGAGCATCTTAGCTCTTTTCGGCTTAATTTGATTGATAAGTCGTCATTTGCTAGACATATGATTGAAAACAATCATACTTTTGGCGAGGATGTACTGTCAATAATACATTTAGCCGAAAAGGGTCGTAAGATGGACCTCCTGGAGTCTGGAAATTCACAGAGCACGCGCTAATCCGGAAATTCCCGTAATAAACGACCAGCTTGACCTAATATACACCCCCATTTTTAAAGCCGTTTTGTAATCGTAATTTTTTCGTATATACAGGGTGAGTCGGGAGGAGCGCACCAAACTCTAGGAGTGTATTATACACGTGAAAATAATGTAAAAAAACTCATTTGTTCTTATCCGATTTTTATTTGTTTTCAAGTTATAGCATAGTAACAAATAAACAAGTTATTATACAAAAAAATTTTCTTAATCATAGCGTTCTTTCAACAAATGTTCAAAAATACCGCCATTGACATCTAAACATTTTCTGCTTCGTCTACGAAGAGCGTTTGTTGCTCTCCCAATTGATTCATTTCTTTCTTCTTTTATATGGGCTGCAGTATTCTCAATTCGTCTAATTAGTGATTCCCGTGTGTCCACTTTTATTTTGTAGACAGCCCCATAAACAAAAATCTAGTGGTGTGAGGTCTGGAGATCTTGCAGGCCAATTAATAGGACCTCCACGACCAATCCAACGCCCTGGAAAACGTTCGTCCAAATGTTGCTTGACTTGAGGAGCGACATGTGCAGGAGCTCCATCGTGCTGATAGTACATCTGCATTCTAATATTTATAGGAACATCTTCTAGCAGGCCTTGTAATTCATTTTGTAAAAAATTGAGGTAGTTGCCTCCTGTGAGACGATTCTCCAAAATAAAAGGGCCGATTAAATAACTGTCAACCATACCACATCACACGTTTACAGAAAACCGATGTTGAAAATTGCTTTCGACTGTTGCGTGGGGATTTTCATCAGACCATACATGAGAGTTACGATTGTTGTTAATGCCATCACGGGTAAATGTAGCTTCATCCGTAAAGAGTATACTCGATACATTACGATGATTATTATTTATCCACCGACAAAATTCCGTACGGTTAGCGTAATCCCCTGGTTGTAGGTGCTGTACTCTTTGAACGTGATAAGGATATAAGCCTTGCTCGTGTAGCGTGTTCATCACTCTTTTATGTGGAATTGGCAATTGAGTGGCAATTCTTCTTCTAGCTAGTAGTTGCATCTTTTTCTACTAGATGCAGAATATTTTCTACTTCTACAATACCTTGTCGAGCAGCGCGCTCATATGTTATGTTAGCACTGGGAAGCTTATGAGTCTCGCACAATTTGTTGAAAACTCTAATAAATATGTTTTTATCGGGATGTCTTTGGTGTGGAAAACGTTCACGATATTCTTCAACAGCAGCTGTAGCATTTCCATTACAGAAACCATATACAAACACCATATTTGCATATTCTAAATTTGAATAAGTATGTGGCATTTTGCAACACTAACAATCACATTAATTCGAACTTAAACGTTCAGTTACTGTTCACCGTACACTGACAGTTCATCAAAACGTCAGAATTATCAAATGTTTATAAGCTTCGAACATGGCATACTTTGATAATGTTAAAATTCAGATAGAAGTGGAAAGCTAGATGAACATTTTTAATTACGCCATAACTTGAAAACAAATGAAAATCGGATAAGAACAAATGAGTTTTTTTACATTATTTTCACGTGTATAATACACTCCTAGAGTTTGGTGCGCTCCTCCCGACTCACCCTGTATATATCTGACGAATTGTTTGTTTTAAATTACTTTATGTTTGATAATGACAAGTTAAAGTTGTCGAAACTATAGTCACAATAAAATCCTCAGTTATACAAACAAAGTTAATTGTCTTATTTGTGTATATTAGAAATTGTTTTTCTGAATCTAATTTTGCCCTTAATGTTGATTTCATTTTAATATTTATGTCAGAAAAAAATTATAATAAATCTTGTTCACATGATGTTTTGCAATAAATGTAGTGTGCCTTGAAACAAAATTAGCATTTTAACACTGATTAAATTTTTTATTAGTTTACACAGGGTTATTCAAAATAAAGGAACAGATTTTAAACATTTATTTCTTCCAAACTACAAAAGATATAAACACAATTCCGTTTTTGGAAAAAGAAAAGTTCAATTATTTATGCATTCAATATGAGCACTATGTGTTTCCCGTGCTGTGGATTTTTTGGGCTCCTTTCGTAAACTGTACGAATACGCTCGATATTCGAGATTCGATGTGCGCGGACGTTTCGTGATTTTCTGTTTGTAGATGCAACCATCGTTTAAGATTTTTCGATGCCACTGGTAAATCTGCTTATGACGAGGCGGTAAAAAGCACGTTGAACTTTAATAATGGACTCTAGTTTTGCTAATTGCAGCACACAAAGTGTTTTTTCTTGTTGTATCGCCGTTTTACTACTGACAATCAAAATGACAAGCAACAGCGTCAATGCGGCCGTGGTTGGAACTTTTGCCTGGACTGTTCAAATTTTAAACTTTTGTCTGTCCAGGAACGTTGTAATTATAGCCCTACCTTTTGTAGTTTGGAAGAAATAAATGTTTGAAATCTGTTCCTTCTATTTGAATAGCCTTTTACTTAATCCGGATGCTCCGTTAACTAATTTATTATACTTTTATTTATTTTTTTTGCGTGGAGTACTTGTACTCAATACTCGAGTACATTTTACTTGTACTCGGAACAATTTTGTTGCCAAAGATGATGACCATAACTTTCTGAAACTTCTGGTGGGAAAATTAAAAGCTTATCATGATTTGCTGTATATAATAATTATTATAATTATTTAATGAGAATATAAAAAGTTTATTATTCAGCTCATAAGAATGTTAAATATTTACTCAAATATAACGGACTCCTTGATCAAATTTAGTTCTTATGAACAGTGGCCACTCGGTAAATAATATACTATAAAGAAAGTCGGGGTATTAGCTCGAGAAGAAGTTATTTCAATGAAAATTTGAAGAAGAAGTCTTAACGAGACTAAATTTTTACAGAAAGTCGATATTAGTTTTAAGTCGTTTTTTATATTTAAATAATATACTAATTAATTTCATTAAAACACAGATTTATTCTTCTTCAAATGCTTAGTTATTAATCACTGATTAATGTTCTCAACTTTATAACCCTTTTGATCAGACCAGAATATATGTTTAATGCTTTAAAAATATATATACTTCAATTTTAAATTTTAATAGAAAATGTCAGAATATGCCACTAGAAAGCAATACTACGTTAGTGAAGTACTTAGGAATCCACATAGACTCAAACCTGACATGGGGACATCAAATAGACCATGTTTGTGGAAAACTGAATAGTGCGTATTATGCGATCAATAAAATTAAATATAAGTTTAATCAACATGCAATCATAAATCTATATTATGCACTAGTGTATTCACACTTGACTTACAATATTTTAGTATAGAGTCGGGCAAATACCAATAGAATATTTAGTATTCAAAAAAGAATACTTGAACTTATATTTAATATTGAAAGAAGAACTTCATGTAGAGAATTATTTAAAACAAATAAAATATTAGCATATTGTCTAGTATATACATTTATAAGGCAAGCATTTATGCTTTTAGTAATATAGATAAGTTTGAATTAAACTGCCAAAATCACCAATATGATACACAAAATAAATTAAATATTCGTACAACTCCGCACCGCACCACAAAGTATGAAAAGAGCACATTATACTCTTGCGGACTAATTTATAATAAATTACCCCAATCAGCAAAAAAATCGGCAACCCTAACCATTTTTACAAGAAATGTAAAAGACTTATTATTAGAAAATACATTTTATTCATTTAAAGAATTCATAGATAAGTAATAGAGGTTTAACGATTGCATCTTCTTTTCTGCTGTATGCATGTAAGTATATGTATTATTTTATAAGACCATATTTTTTTTTACCTTTTTTATAACGACAACAACACAATTTGTTGGGAAAACAAAATTTTGACGCGCATATCCACTAAAAATCTATGTATCTATTTATTACCTTGTGTATATGTATTTATGTATTTTTGTACATCTGGTGGCATACATGAATAAAGAATTTTATTATTATTATTATTAATACTTTGTCTATGTTTGTTTATATTTTCTTGCGGTACCATAATCTTTATTTTACCAGTAGTATGTATGTATGTTATATTTTATTTAATATGAATTCTTTTTATTTTCACCTAAAGGCAGAACAGTTCAATTAATCGCCAAGGAATTGGAATTAATGTAACTGATTTAGGTCCATTTGACTATATTAATATTACTGTATATATTCATTTTGAAAACATGTATATTTATGTTTAATTGGCCAATAAATGATTTATAATTATTATTTTTATATTAAAAGGTCAGAGAAAAAAATATTGAATCGGGGAAATGTCGGAAAACTTTAACATTTCAGATTGTGGCTACCATGTCAGTTTTATTTCAAATAATGTTAAACAAACTTTTGAAAATTAGATTACTATCTTTAAAAACATTTTCAGTCATTTAATTTTAACATTTTTAAGCAAATTCTCAGGGATGTTAACCTTTTTGTAATATTTGTTTGGTCCCAACTCTCTAGGACTGGCAGTTCTCTAAAAACAAAAACCCGTATACAGGTGCTTTGAAACACCCTGTATACATGATGTTTAGAACTAAGTGTGCACCATTGCTAACGTTGTTATTATTTCAGTTACATAGAATTACAGAGCAAAGTAGTAGGTAATTCAATGACCATCACAATGGTCAAATCAAAGAAACAATTGAACATCGTATTTTTAAGATATTATGAAAATAAATGATTTTTTACAAATAGAACACTCTGTAAATAAAGAAGGTTATTTTTAACAAAACAGTTTAAATACATCGTAACACAAAAATAATAAATAAGAAAGTTATTCACATGTTACTGTTTTGGTCAATACAACCAAGAAACCCTAATAACAAAAGAGGATTCTAACAAATGATCAAAACAAATTGTTTTGTTTGTTTATTGTATCTGCCAATAAAATTTAAAGTGATTTTCATCGTTCTGTGCATTGTTATACAATATTTTATATTTTTAGGGCTTCTTTTATATCTAAGATAATCCTTTTTTGCATTAAATGGTTTTTGCATAAAATAATGCTCTTTTGCATAAAATAATCATTTTTTACTAAAATTGGTGCCTTTTTAACGTTTTTTTTTTTTCTTTTTTTTGTGCTTAGAAATCCGAGCTCTAATCCTGTAGTTAATCAATTTTGTTTATTGTTTATTATTGAATTTGTCAATTAAGTTCTTTTTTTTTTCGTTAACTATGGCCATTATTTATGAGTTTTTTTATTCTTTAGAAAATTAGAAATTAATTAGTTTCATATTTTCATTTGGTAAATATTTGCTTAATGTTAATTTTAACAATTTTGAATTCTTTTTTTTCAATTTTTATAATCGTCTGTTGCTATTATAGAATTTATATAGAATAAAAATATGTTTTTAAATTATTAACTTGTAATTTCTAAGATATTGGTTCTTAATTTTAATGTTTTCTGGGTACAATTGAATTTTATCTATTTTTTGCAAAAAAAAGATAATGCAGAAATCGGAAAAATATAATTATACTTTTTTGGTGCAAATTTTCACGGGGCTTTTCTAAACTCGAAATTTTACTTCATGCGCCACGCGTATAAAACAGTGATTTAACGAGAAATTTAAAAACACCCAAAATAAATTTTTCATGTTAATCCTCACAATGAATCCCTTTGTAAGTATTCGAATCCTTTCATAAATATTTGAATCCTTTTATAAAGAGTCGCCCACAAAATGTAACGAAACTAAAGTATTCGAATGCCTCTTTTGAATATTTTAAAACAAGGGTTCTCAATTTCTCAATCAAAGATGTCAGGGGGTGGGGGGCAACAGATTTCCTAAAAAGGCGATGGAGTGAAATAAGGCTATAATGGTGTTTCAATCAATCTATTAAATCAAGGAGGGGGGCGTGGAGTTACGAGGGGAGCACAACCTGAAAAAGATTGAGAACCCTTGCTCTAAAAGGATTCGAATCCAGGATTCGAATCGTGAATGATTCGAATGATGTCTAGCTCTGTTACTAAGATATAGCGAAAAAATGCAAAAAATATTTATTTTGAGAATATTTACTAAATGTGATAATATAAATAAAAGTAGAACAAATTTCAACATCTATAACGAAGACAGTGCTATGATGGACACATCAACATTTTCTTTATTATGAAATAAAAACATTTCAAAAATTAATACAATCACTTGGAGCTGAACCGAAAACCGCAAAAACCGTTTTTTTCCGGAATGAAAACTGAAACTGAACCGATATATATTTTTTTAATTGAACCAAAACGAAAACCGGAACGCAAAAAATAACGGTTCGAAGCCCTGGATTAATCTTTCAAATCCTTTAAAGTTCTTAATGTACAATATTTAATCAAAAGTATGTTCTTAATTTATCATTTATTTTCTTTATTTAGATTTGTAAATGTCTTTTAGAACACATATTACTGTGGATATTTGATGTGTTTTAGTTTATTTTTGGAAATAGCGGCTGTAATACATCACTTGTCATCTCTGTACGTGTGACAGTCTGAACTCTAAAAATATAAGAAGTAAAATTTTACATCTTAAAAAATATGATTAAGATTTAAAATGGAGATGAAAATCAGTAATAAATAATATCGATCAAGTACTTCTGAAATCTCGTAAGTGCAAAATGTGATATTTGACGGGAGCACAAAATACTAGTTAAAAATTATGTACCGGGTGTTTGATTATGGGTGGCCATCAGCTGTATCTCTATCGATCGTAGCATCTTGCAGTAAAAATATTCATAGTAAAAGTGGCAAAGAGAAATTGCTGAAAATTACTTATAAGTTTCTAGCTTTGCCACTAGAGGGCGCAATCTTTATCATACAAGATAAAAACAAGTTTTTATCAAATAAATGTCAGATTAAGCTACATCAAAACTATGAAATTCTTAATCTACGCAAAATGTTACTCAATTTTAACTATTTTTTTCGTTTATTTAGCTTTTATATAAAACGCAGGGGAGAATGAAAATGTCTAGCCGTTTAAATGCCTGTAACATTGGTTAGGTTTTACCAAATTTAACAAACTTAGGCTCATTTAATAGATAATTAAATGCACTTTACAATTCAATTTACACAGATTTACTTAAGTTTAGATATTAAGCGCCAGAGGGCGCGATTGAAACAATCAATATATTGTCTCAATTTTCTTTTAAATTATCTAATTGAAAGGTATATGTGAGTTACGTTAGTTAATTAAAATGAGAAAAACTGTGAAAACTGGCGGAAACCGTAACCCGATATCTTTTTCCTAGCCAGAGATATAGTAAAAATTTGATAGAATGGCTTATTTTGTATTAATAGCGCAGTAGAGGGTTACAGCCGATTCTAGAACCTCCTCCTCATTTGAGAGGAAACTCCTCAAAATGATTAAAAGAGTTAAAACCTCCTGGTAGGGAGGAGGTGTCTTTTTAGAATCTCCAAAGAACCTTCTTTCCTCCTCCTCATAAAATGAAGAGGAGGAGGAGGAGGTTACTTTACGGTTTTATTGATTCTAAAGAGGCAATATACTCTTAATAATTTTAAGATAGTTTTCACCAAATAGAAGAGGTAGGGTTCATAGAATCGGCTAAAAATATCACCCTTGAGTGCTTACAGTCCACGGTCTAACGTATTGTCTAGCATCCATTAAAGACAAATAATGTGTCTAATCAAAATCCAAAGGGGCCCTTACCCCCTTAAGATTTTCACCCGATACATTACAGCTTTTATGCGCTGTATCGCTATAGGCGGACCATGCACAAGACAAGATGTGTTCATCTCGATGGTTCAAGGGCGACTGATGAATAATACATAAGATGTCATATATGAATCTATTAATAAATATTGTCAATGCGGTTAAAGTGTTGTTAGCAACATCGATGATTAAAGGTATTGAATGCCTTCAATTGGATTCTAATGAGTGGACAAACGACCTCCTTTAGGCGGGAAAAACATAAAGTAGTTAGTCCTTTTCAGAGGAGAAGTATGTGAGGTCGTTGTGATGTAAAAATATATACAGAACCTCCCCCCAACATAATATTATGGGACTATATAAGATCTGCCGGATGGGTGTAACTTATTACAGTACACGTGTTGTTGTCAAGAATACATCTGCCAGAACTGTGTCACTAATTAGTGTTGTTGTCAATAATAAATTGAATAATAAGTAAGTATTTGTAATTATTTTGAAAATAAATTAATTTATTGATTGAAGTGAAATTTTAGTGAAACGACAAAACCCGAGTAATAAACAAATTATTAGAGCACATATTCAAAATAATGGGCCAATTGATAATGCGAATTCAGCAAATGACTCGGGATTTTTTGAAGAGGGTGAAGAACCTTTTTCGAACATAAATCTACCGAATCATGGTGAGACTACTACTGTTGATGTTCCATGGAATATCAACGATACCAACGATGATGCCAACCACAACAATCAACTTGTAAAACAAAAGAAGAACGCTATGAAAAATTTACTGTCGTCGAATACGTATTTTTTAAATAAAAGTAATTCTAAATGGGTGTCGGTAGGTTTGGACATAGATCTTAATCTTGAACCAGTTATTAGAATATTGGGTAAGGGTGGGCAAGGAATTTCTTTGAATGAACAGATGTGGACAGTATTTTTAGAACAAAAAGTGAATATCAACCAAACATTTTTTTATGTAGATACGGATCAAACAATCAGCTTTAATGGAGTAAACATTTCATTTAGTTTAATGAATAATTGTCGTAAAGTTGCAAGAATTGATATCGGTGGAAATCACGTATTTTTATCGTATGAAGGTCTTCGTGAATTGTGGAAACTGGTTGATGTTGTTTCGTCTCGTTTGGAATATTTAAAAAATCTTAAGTTTAGTGAATATTACTATTCTTGCTTGGGTTTATTAAATGAACTGGATGGGGATATGAAAACTCGTTTTTCGAAAATAATGCAAGGCGAATGTAATGAATATGCTTGTATGATTGATGAATTGTTACTTTATGGTAATGATAAGTTATTGTTTGATTTTGATATGCAACATATAATGTTAGATTCTTATAATAATGGGAAGTAAAAAGAAAGTAGTAATGTGTGAAAGTAAAAATATTATTCATAATATGTATGTATGGAAATTTGCGTATAAAGAAGCTAGGAAAGGTGCATGGCATATATATTATTATGATTCTTTAAGATTCAAAGAAAAAATGAAAAGAATCGAATTAGCAATAAGTTTTTGTTTACAAAGTAGTTTTAGGGAGAATGTATATAACTCAAGGTTTAAGTAGAACATAGTTAGTATATGTGTTAGTATTAGGTGAAGTGGTAAATGTTTGTTAAAATTAAATTATAAAAATCAATAAACAGTTTTTAAGTTGCCACAGTTTATTTGTATACCTTATAATAAAATGTATGTCTATTATCCCGTCAGTCGTAAAAGAACTATCAAATGGATCGGTCGGGGGCTACTAAATAAATTAATAAACAAGCTGCCTTTTGAAATTCATTTACCTGGATATAATTATTGTGGGCCTGGAACAAAATTAGAAAAGAGATTAGCGCGAGGCGATAAAGGAATAAACGAACTCGACGAAGCTTGTAAAGAGCACGATATAGTGTACGATAATACAAATAATTTAAAAGAAAGGCATATAGCCGATCAGAGGTTACTCAAAACTGCAAAAAAAATAATTCAGAAGGTTGGTCCAAGTGCCGGAGAAAAGATTGCATCGGCAGGAGTTGCAGCTGCAATGAAAGGGAAAACTTCATTTGGAATGGGTCTAAAAAAGAGAAAAAGCAAGGGTAGAAACCGCAAAAGAATGAGTCGGGGTGGTACTTTAACGTTTAACAAGGCAGTTCGACTGGCCAGAAACGCTATCAGTAGAAGAAAACATAAAAGTGTATTTGATGCTACAAAAGCTGCATATAATGTTTTGAAAAAATATAAGAGAAAAATTAAATTTCCAAAACGTAGAGTCATTCCTATACCGAAACAAGGAGGATTTCTTCCGTTGATTCCATTATTTGCAGCTTTAGGTGCATTGGGTTCCCTTGGAGGAGGGGCAGCCGCTATAGCGAAAGCAGTAAACAGTGCAAAATCAGCTAAAGAACAACAAAAAGAAGCTGAGCGACACAATAGAGCTATGGAAGCCAAATCAGTGGGTTCTGGTTATTAGATAAAACCATATAAAAGAGGATGTGGTTTATATTTTCCCGAATATTCAAAAAACTGAAAATAATGTTCCTTCATAAAAGACCTCTAAATAATTTGGAAATTTTAAAAATAGCAAAATTATTGAAAATACCATCGTTTAGAGGTGTCTATATGAGAAATGCATTACCGAAAAAAATTTAAAAAAATGAAAGTGCAGTTATCAATTTAGACAATAAAGAAAGTGAAGGAACGCATTGGGTAGCTTATAAAAAAAGTGGCAGTAGAGTAAAATACTTTGACAGTTTCGGTGATTTAAAACCTTCCATTGAAATTGAAAAATATTTAAGATCAGATGATAAGAATAATGTTATAAGTTATAACTATGAACGCTACCAGACAATCGATGATTTAAACTGTGGACAATTGTGTTTAATGTTTTTAATAAATAATTAAGAAAACAATTTAAACATCAGTCGAAGACTAAACGCAATGGTGAAAACTTCTCATTCGCTTACGTTTACGTTGACCGGAATCAGTTCCGAGTTAAGTTGCAATTTTAATCCACCGATTTATTTGAGCAAAGATGAAGATGAAGAATATGAGTTGGCTTTACTCAATTTTGAGTCATTCAATTCAATTCCAAACGTTGACATATCAAATAATTTATTTCACTACAAAATAGGAAACAACAAAAAAATAGTAGAATTGCCCGTTGGAATTTACGGTTTAGATGATATTGCTGATTTTATAGAGACTAAAATAGAAGGGGACATTGACAATACGGCATTGGTCCGTATACGCGGTAATAATAATACTCAGAAGGTGCACATAAAAACCGATGTAGAAATCGATTTTACAGCTGAAAAAAGTATAGGAACCTTATTGGGATTTGATAAGAAAGTACTAATGGGCGGAAAGAGTTATGAAGCAGAAAATATTGTTAATATCCACACAGTCAATGCAATTCAAATTTATTGCAATTTAGTGAGCGGTTCTTATAATAACGGTGAACCGGTACACGTGCTTTATCATTTTTTTCCTAAAGTGCCGGCCGGATATAAGATGGTAGAATCGCCACATTTACCTATATATTTATCTGTTACTGGAGATATTATCAGTACAATTGTGGTAAGAGTGTTGGATCAATCAGGGAAATTGATCAATTTTAGAGGTGAAGAAGTAACGACACGATTACACTTGCGTAAGGTTGAATGAGATGAAGTTATATAACTCAAAAACGTCGAATCGAAAGAGGAACCATATTGTTAAGAAGAAGAAGAAGAAGAACACAGCAAACCGGTCAGCCTATAAATTGGGTAGCGATATGAAAAATGTGTGCAGTAGCCTAAAAAAAGTGAAGAAGTTAACAACAGAAAATCGTATATTCTTAGAAGATTTGGGCTATAAACTACTAAAATAATGGACATTTTAAATGTTACCGACAAAGTTAAATCTAACAATGCAATAGTAAGTTACGAGTATCATTCATACCAACCTTATGGATCGGCAAGTTTTGATAATAATGATGAAATTAGGATAACGGTTCCTGAAACTGACAATTATACATTACCAGGAGAGAGTTATTTATATGTAGAGGGTACTCTACGGAAAGTTGGTGAGGATGGGAATGTTAAAAACGAGGCTAGTAAGAATTCAAAATTAGTCAACAACCCAGCAGGCTTTATGATTAGCGATCTTCGGTATTTAATGAATGGTGTTCAAGTGGATTCCGTTAGAAACGTGGGAGTGACATCATGTATGAAAGGATATTTTTCGTATAATAAAAATGAAATGATTAAATTACAAAATGCAGGGTGGGACATTGAGAAAAAAGGTTTCTGCGATATAGTCGATGACAATGGACATTTTGCAATTAGTGTACCGCTTAAAAGTATTTTAGGATTTGCGGAAGATTTTAAGAAAGTTGTATTAAACTGTAGACAAGAGTTGGTACTCATTCGGAATAACGATGATAACGATGTAATTGTTCAAAGTGAAGCTGAAAAAGAAAAAGTAAAATTGACAATAGATAAAATTATTTGGAGAATACCTCAAATTGCAGTCGGTCTACGAGAACAGTTAGCCTTGACAAAATTAACTGACAAAAATCAAAATATCAATTTATGGTTTAGAAGTTGGGAGATTCATGAGTATCCGTCATTGCCGCAAACAACAAGACATACATGGGCCGTAAAGACGGCGCCGCAACTCGAAACGCCCAGATATATTATTTTCGGTTTTCAAACCAATCGAAAAGGCCAGATGAAGTCTTCAATGGCTCTATTTGATAATATAAAGTTGACAAACCTAAGTGTATTTTTGAACGGTACAAGATTTCCGTATGATAATTTAAATATTGATTTTGATAACAATAAATATGCTATTGTGTACGATATGTATAGCAGATTCCAACAATCATACTACTATGTGCCAGAAAGTGAACCAATGTTTTCACCAGCAGAATTTAAAGAGAAAATTCCATTAGTAGGAATCGATTGTACGTATCAGGCAGACACTATTCACAAAAGTGGCGTTGAAATTAAAATTGAATTTACTTCAAAAGAACCAGTTCCGGCTAATACAACAGCATACTGTTTAATTTTGCACGATAAGGCGTTTTATTATGCACCACTAACAAAAGTGGTAAAAGAATTGTTGTAAAAGAGGTGTTACCCGTCCTGCTGCAATTCCCTGTTGCTATAAAACAAGGAGGGGCGATTGTCATTATAAAAGTAGTGTAATTTGCTTTACACATCAGTCAAGTACAAGAAGTGAATGAATTAAGAAGTACACAAACAAATTATGGATACATTGGACTATATCATAATCGACATTCAAGGTTTTTACGATAGTAATGATAAATTACTACCGAAAGAAGTGGCTATTTGTGATAGCGAACGTCGAATTAGCCATTATTTGTTTGAGGCTCCCCATTCTGTAAATTGTTTACCTGCTAAGCAACGTCGAACAGCACATTGGTTAACTTCGAATTTCCACCATTTGGAATGGACTAGTGGAAATGTACCACTCAACAAAATTGATAAAATTATTCGAGTGTTTAGTAAAAAAGCTAAAAACATTTATGTGAGAGGTGAGCAAAAATCACAATATCTACAGAAAATATTGGATCGGCCAATTGAGGACATTAAAAGATTGGATATAAAGTTGTCAGCGTCTCACCCAAAGTGTACGTATCACAAAGATACAGATTATACAATGTGTGCATTAACAAATGTGTATTATATCTACGATAAAATGTCAAATCCTATCAATTATTACATGCAAGATGAAGAAGAAGAAGAAACAATTTTATAAAAGAGGTTGCGACACGAAACAACCTTCAGCAAATGGAGTAGAACAGAAAAAAGAACAAATGTACAGCAAACTTGAATGCATATAATTGAGTCGGAAAGTGAAATAATATCAGACGGCATTGGTTCACAACTGTGTTAACATGGAAACAGTTCGACAGTATACTTGTAACTTAAAGTATTATGTTATTAATTATTTAAGAAGGATTAACAATGCATTATCAAAATATATCGGTAGAGACGGGACACCATTTCTAGAAGATCAACGTGCTACTAATTCTACATTAATTTATTTGCTAAAACGAATGACACCATTGGAACTCGCTACTTTATGGCCCATATTACCGGACCACATACGCACAATGAAATGTTTACAAGGAAGATTGCCATGCAATGAACATTTCAACACGGCTAATTGGATGACACATGTCGATGGACCACCACCAATGAAGAAGGATTGTTTCTTTTGCAAGAGTATCGTAAATTGTGATTGCTGTTATTGTTATTGTTCAATGTATATTGTTTAATAAATATTCAATGTATCCATGATTAGGAAATAAAAAATGTTTTTTATAATATAACTTGTTTTAATTGCGGCAACTAAAAAAATAAACAAAAAAGAAAGAGAAAAAAAAGAAAGAGAAAAAAAAGAAAGAGAAAAAAAAGAAAGAGAAAAAAAAAAGAGAATGATGGTTAGAAGGAATCTCCTCCTAGTCTCCTCCTACTCTCCTCCTACTTTCCTCCCACAAAGAGAGAGGGAAGAGTGGGGGTAGGAGTGGGGAAAACGTCTAAAAATACGTTCGTCCCCCCCCCTTCGGCAGCGGGGAGGCGTCAAAATAAAATTACCCCCTCCAGTTACGCCCATTGCCACGCCCCCTCCTTGGCTCCTCCCACGCCACGCCCCCTTGGCCACTCCCCGCCCCGCCCCCTCCTTGGCTCCTCCCCCACGCCCCAGTTGGCTACTCCGCCCACCCTCCGAAAAAAATTTAACCTCGATTCCCCCTCACTTGTTTTACTTTCGCTACCGTTTACTGACCTCAAAATTGGGTATAAAAGAAGTCAGAACAAACCAAGAAATCACATCCAGTGCAAGTTTTGGAACGAACAACATCTCCACTCTAAAATGGAAGGTAAGTGGTCTTTATTTATATTTTGGTGATTGAATATTTTTAACATATTTTGGATATTCTTATTTTGTGTGTTTGTTTTTGCTTTTAGGTAACAAGATCATTTGCATCGACGATTTTCTGAACTCCAGCATGGATGGGAATATGTTAGGTATTTTGTTTTTTTTTAATTCTATTTAATCAAATGTATCTTATTTATTGTCTATTGTTTTAAGGTGAAGTTGAGAAAACGAGCACCACCAATTCAGATGCACATCCTAACATAATTGGACCTGATGTAAAAAGTATTTAAAACACGTCTTATTTAAATGTTTCTAGATTATCTATTGTTATTGTTTTCAGTTTCATTTGATGAATCATGGGATGATTTTGATTTGTTTACAAATGACAAAAAGAAATCAGTGGCAGATGATTCATCAAATAAATTGCTTTCGAAGGAGAAAGGCGAACCGGCAACTGATCGATCGTTGAAAGCGAAAAAGGAACGAAAGACTAAAGGTTATTTCCGGGTTGATTAGATATTTTATTATGTATTATTTTCTATTCCTAATTATAATTTTAATGCATAATTATTGTGTACAGGGCGAACGAATCCTATGTGTTCAATGCCGTTACTTGTTGGATCGCCTTCTAACCACCAACCTTCGACATTATCCAAGCAGGGCCAAAAAAACAAATACAGCAGCAGCACACATCAACCACAACGCCCTCAGAGCATACACCTAGTCGAACCGCAAACAAAAAATCCTTCATTCCAAATCCAACAAAATATGCAAATCCAACCACCACAACAATCCTCATTCCAAATTATTGCACAACCTCAACCCTCAAACCAGTTTGTCATCGTGCAAAACGATTCCACGTATTACGCGATGCCGACTGGACAAAATTATGTCGCGGTACCGACTGGGCAAAATTATACATTTCCTCAGTCATTGGTAAACTTGGTGGTTTCCCAGCCAGGTTTTGATGCATCACTTGCAACCAATGACGTGAGAGGTAAGTCCTGTATTTTTTGTAATATTTAATGATATTTATTAATTGCAATGTTTTTTGTTTAATTGCAGGGACAAAATCGAGCACACCTGGGCCACAGCAATCAGCTCAGATGACTCAGTCTCCGTTGCGATTGTGGCCTGCAGGTGGGTGCCAAAGATCTTCCAGCCAAGTCGAGTCGGAAAATAATACTGATGGTCGATTTGCAGTTTCGGATATGGGAGACAGTGAGCTGGGTGGCTTGTTTAAATCAGTGCGGTTATCACAAGAAATTACACTTTCTCAAGATAACGGTGCTGTTCGATCTTCTGTCCGTGAATTGCAAATAACCAATACAGTTTTACCTGGAAGATCTTCATCAGCAGATGTAGTAAGAGCAACTAACCCCAATCTTAACGCTCCTCCACCGACAATTATACCACCCAACCAGATTCCTCCCTTAACCACTACTACTAACAATTTCGAAGAGTTTATGCGAGCCATCATTTGTGATAAAGGAACAATTCGTTCTATGCAAGCTCGCAAAGACTCTTTCATGACATCCATTGATGATCGATTGGAAAGAATTGATAGTATAATCGATAATTTGAATAGTTTTTCAAAGCCTGATGTGGTTGAGTTCGTTGTGCAATCTACTAATTCTAACACTCCTGACGTTAGTAATTACTTAGCTGCAAAACGAAATCAGCTACGAGAGGAGCATTATTCATTGACAAGTTTAAAAAAACGTTTAAAAGAAATTTAATTGTGAAAGCACATTACATTTTTGTAACTATTTTTTAAATTTGTCAATTTGTTTCAAGTCTAATTCTTTTCAAACAATTGTAATGAGGTGTTTCATTGCTACATCTGCTTTTGTGGTCATTGTCTGTTGCTAGTCGTGTGTGGTTGATGTGTGTCGCTCCTAGTCATTTGGATGTGTGTTACCATCTGTCAGGGAATTATTTTATAGTTCTTATTTAGTATTAGTTTTTTTATAGTTTTTATTTAGTATTAGTTTTTATATTTAATTATTAATATTATTTGTAATATATAACTGTTGACAATTCAATTTCTTTTCATTCACCCTTCAAAAATTAAGTTGTACGCAGGGTTGGGTTTTTTATAGCATTATTATGTCGGAAAATGTTGAAAATCACTGCTTGTCATTACCAATAATAAATTTTGATCTTAACGAGTTTCGATATAAACGACATAGTGATCTATTTGGAGGAAATTGCAAAAGAGGTCTTATTATAGGCCCTTCTGGCTGCGGTAAAACAAATGCAATGCTATCATTATTACTTGCAACCAACGGTTTACGTTTTAAAAACATATACTTGTGTTCAAAATCATTATTTCAAAATAAATACGCGTATCTACGATCAATAGTAAAAGACGTGCCAGAATGTGGTTATTTTGAGTTTTCGGATGTTGAATCACTTGGACCGCCTGAAAATATTAAAGAATATTCCATTGTTATATTTGATGATATTCCACCGACCGGTCATAATGTAATTAAGGAATTTTTTTCATACGGTCGGCACAAAAATGTTGATTGTTTTAAAATATGCCAAAGTTACAGTGCCATTCAAAAGCAATTGGTTCGAGACAATTGTAATTTATTGGTAATATTTAAGCAAGATGCAACAAATTTAAAGCATATTTTCAATGATCACGTAATAGGTGACATGACATTGAATACATTTCTAGAAACTTGCACAGAATGTTGTAAGCAACCTTATTCTCCATTCGTAATTGATTTAGATTGTCCTGTAACGAATGGTCGTTATCGAAAAGGTTTCGATAAATTTCTGACTATTTAAAAAGCGCTGTAACGATGCAGATGTTATCAGTGTTTACAGACACTTTGCGTTCTTAACATGGATAAAGACATTGCAAAGCAACTCGTGGAAGCACGTAGTGCTTTGCGTGATAAAATTCGATCGTTAAAAACAGATATTGCAGACTCAAAAGAACATCTTGCCGCAACGTTATTACCCTTGAGTGAACCACTGAAACAAATCGCTAGTAAATTCAATGAAGAATTTGTTCCTATTGATTCTAGTTATGTTAAAGAAAAAGAAACGGGATTTGGTTCAAGTAGAAAATCGCAAATACGCAGAAAAATATTTACTACACCGCAATCCAATGTAACCTCATCTGAGGAAACTATTAGAAAACGTCCGTTGAAAATTAAAGTACACAAACGAATATTTACACCCATTAAAACGTCATCATCAACACCCAGAAGACCGAGACATCAATTGCATTTGAAAAAAGATATTATTACATCAACACCGATTGAGGATACTGCAACAGGATACACTGAAGAAGTTTATCAAACTTCACCGCCAAGAACAGGAAACGTCACACATGATGACGATGATGATGATGAGGATGATGATGATGATGAAGAGATCGTAGATTCTGATGATGACGCTACAGTCCTACGGACTGCTACCACACGTTTAGATGAAGCTCATGATAGACTGGTAGACGAACTTAATACTTCGTCAGTCCTACAACAAACCCTGAAACAATTTCATCATATACCTCGCGCATATTTGATTGACTTTAAATTAGATCGTGGAGATAAATTCGATACTCGTTATGGAGTTCGTCAAACATTTGATGGTGTTTTGTATATCGGAAACGCGGCACTTAAGTTTGATGGAGCAAATGTTGTTATTAACGATGTGCCATATAAGGGCACTACCGGTCTATACGAATTACTTTTCAAAAAGGACCCTTACACTTTTAAACCTGACGATGTTCGAAATTATAAACGTATTTTAGAGCAAACATCTGCGACGCGATTTAATTATGATCCAAGCGGAAAACGTATTGGTAGTAAAGCTTTGAAATATGTAAACATTATTAAGCCAATTTTAAATGGTCAACCTCCAAAAGTGTGGTGGACTAAAAAATGGAAAGTTGGACGCGGTTTGCAAAAAAAAATTATTCCCAATTCTTCCTTAGAATTGCAATATTGGGATAATCCGAATGAACTTGTAGATAGATTACGCTTATTATTAGCTTCACAAAGTGCTGGCAATAATGCGCATACAAATGAAATAATTTCAATAATTGAAGAATTGAAGGAAGCAAACATTATAAAGTAATATAAGTGTGGCTCCTGAAATAAACATATGTTATTATCTCATTAGACACCAGACGAGCAACCGGTGTATAAAATGAGTTTAGACAAATTTGGAAATTCTATTTTTGGTGCAATGACTGTTGACAAATTTGGAAAACATGTACATGGGCATAGTGTCTCGAGCTATATTAAAAAATCTAACAATTTAGACAAGATAATTCAGAGGTATTTTAAATTCGATGAAACAGATAAAGATAGAAGATATAGGTTAATTTTGACACTTGCCGGCAACGGAAACGTATCTTCCGATGGATTCTATACAATTGATAATAAGGGGGGTGATATATTATATAAAAACACATTATACGCTGGAAAAGTTCTTAAAACAAATTACCTGGGAAATGTAATTCTATTTATTTTTGAAAAGTATGTATTGTCTGAATTAACAAACCTTAAATTGAATGATACAATACAAATTAAGCGCAGATTTGCAGCGACTCCAGAAGGTGTCGATAAGAAGTTTTGCATTGAGATATTAATCGAACAAAATACTAATGAAACCCAACATTAAACGCGATGTAATTGATGAAATTCACGCCCCAGTTCGGAAACATTTTCGTAGACGTCGAGTAATATTGAAGAGTTTAAATGATTTATACCAAGCGGATTTAGTTGAAATGATACCTTATGCCAAGGAAAATAAAGGATACAAATATATATTGATGGTTATAAATGCTTTTTCTAAATTTGGGTGGGCTTTACCGTTAAAAACAAAAACTGGAAAAGAAGTTGCCTTACAAATGGAAAAATTGTTGAAAAAGAGGCAGATACCTGCAAATATTCAAACAGACAATGGTACTGAGTTTTACAACAACAATTTTAAAAAACTATGTGAAAAATATGGAATTAATCATTACAGCACATTTTCATCTTTAAAAAGTTCAATTGTTGAACGGTACAATAGAACTATTAAAGAACTGATGTGGAAGGAATTTAGCATGCAAGGCAATTATAATTAGATTAGTATTCTACAAAATATAATTAATAAATATAATAATACAAAACATAGAACAATTGGTATGAAACCAAAACAAGTAAATAAAAATAAGGAAAAATTATTGTTAAATTCTGTGTACAGTAATTTAAAAGTTTTTGATGGATTTAGGAAGAAATTTAAAGTTAGTGACCACGTAAGGATTACCAAACATCGTCAAGCATTTGATAAAAATTACACCCCAAATTGGTCCAACGAAATCTTCACAGTATCCAAAGTTCAAAACACGAACCCCAGAACATATCTACTACGAGATATAAAAAACCAGGACATAATTGGAGGATTCTATGAGGAAGAATTAAAAAAAGTTCAACATCAGGATGTATATCTCGTCGAAAAAGTTATTAAAAGAATGAAGAATAAAGTTTTAGTAAAATGGTTGGGTTTGGATGATTCACATAATTCATGGATATCAAATAAAAATGTTTTATAAATATTTAGTCTTTTATTAAATTATAATGTGTTATGGATCCGCAACCACACGAGCGCGTTATCCTCCGGGCAAATAATGGCCGTATACTCTGCCCTCTGGAGAATGATATTTGCCCGGGGTAGAGGAATTGGCGGTATCGAGTCATCCAGCTCGATTATGGTGACCTGTAAATTATTATAATCTCAATTTTCTCTTATTTACATGCACGTATTAACTTGTTTACTCGCTTGTTGTTGAATCGCCTGCAATATTCCTCTCTAATTTCGTTGTAGATTTGTATGCGGTCTGTAATAAAAAAATATAAAACATAAAATATATGTAATACAAATGTAAATGTTTCTTTATAAATACAAAACATATTTTTTTAAATGTTGTTTTATTTAAAATAAATTACTCACCCATGATTCACTTTAACACTTTAAAACCGCTGTTCAGTTTGTTCCTCTCAACTTAGTGTGTTGGTGCTTAAATAGCTTGTAAACCGAGGAGGATGTATAAGGAGGAGGGGTTTAAAGTAAAACACCTCTTAAAAGATTTTGAGTTAACTTCTACTCATAAAGGTGTGGTAAAATTAAAAGGTGGGACTAAAATTACCTTTACTCATAAAGGTGTGGTTAAATTAAAAGGCGGGGCAAAAATTGCAACACTTTTTGAAAATTTATAAGGCGGAGCTAAATTGCAATACTTTTGACCGTTACAATAAGGTTACAATATTAATATAAAATAACCGGCTATTTTTCCATAGATCAAATCAATTTTTGCATTGTCAAATATAAGAACACAAATTAAAGTTTATCTACAATGAGTTTTGTTAATACTTTACAAGCAATCGCTCTAAAACAAGTGTGTTTAAATATAATAGAAGATCGGTTAGATGTAAAAAAAATGGTACGCCTAGCAGAAATACCAAAATGTTTGGGTAAGACAATTTTTGACAACTGGTGTTTTTATGTTTGGACATTTGGACATTTACGACAAGCAAATATGTATTCGGTTTTTTGTAAATGCCGACCATTTACATGTCACAATCCATTACCTAAATATATAGTGGATTTTTTATTAAATCCTAATGGTAATATTTCCAAAATTATGAACATTCCACAAAATCCATTTTTAGTGTTAGTTAAAAAAAGATTTTGGATTGATACACAGGGAAAGAGATATTGCCGTTGGTGTAGAAAAAAAATTTACAATTTAGAACCTAATACAAAATTATTCAGGATAAAATACGAAAAGAATATTTTATTTCGAAAAGACAAATTGCATACATGGATATTAGAACGAAAACGTTATTGTGAATTTTGTTTCTTCACACCGTTATTCGAGCTAACAAAACATACTGTAAAACGTAAACGAACAGATAGTTCATCTTCATCATCTTCTACTTCATCAGTGTGGGACACATCGACTGACATGGATGAAGAAGAGGATTAAAATGATTGTAAAATGTTTTTTTCTCTGTGTGAGTGTGTGCATGTGTGAGTGAATGTGTTGTTCTTCGTCATATTAAATTTACCCCTCCTCATAGTTAAACCTCCTCCTTTTTTTTCTTGATTAAGTTCACTATATAAAGGTAACGTATTGGCCCAAGCATCATATCGTGTGTTGACGTGTAAAGCAACTTACTCTTTTATTACATTTAAAGCATGTTTTTGTGCGAATATTGTGGTAAAAATTTTACAAGAAGAGACAACTTAAAACGACACGAAAAAAACTCGTGTGTTTCCAAGCAAAACTCATATGTAAGCAATAGAGGAGAAAAGCCAACAATCAAACTTATTCTACCCCGATCCGCACAACAGGGAGATATCAAAATGGTAAATCCACTTCCATCAACATCTTTGGAAAATCCATCCACATCGAAACAAGTTTGTGAAATTCCAAATAAACGACAAAAACTTGCATCAACATCAAAACACAGAATATGTGATGTATGTAACATAACAGTAGATAGCGCATGTTTTGCCGCCCATTTGAGAACTAATTTACACAAAAGTAATGCATTTATTATTGTTGATGATGGAGTAGAGGAAATATCTACAGCTTATGGGGGCAAAATAACAAGTTACCGAATCACCGAACCTGGACACTATGTTGATTTAGACAAGTTTTCCATTTCAGTGAGGGAGAAAATTATTACTCTCATTGAAAGTAAATTGGCGGTTATTGGAAATTTTAAATTAAACATGGAATCCTTTGCATTGTACTTTTTGACACCAAAAGAAAATGTTGAAATAAAATCATTTAACACGTCGAACAAAATTATCACCACTGCAACGAATCTATATGAGACATACGCACACTTCCTCGACGAAATTAAAACCAAGATGTCAGAATTTCAGGAGAAAGATTCAGGTAAAGTTAGAAACTTGGTGATTTTTAATGTTATAATTATTATTTTTTTTTCTTTTTTTTAAGGTTGGACATTATTTCAAATTACAAGCATTGAACTTAATTTCAATGTATATAATCCAATGAGAGCATCTAGTTACATCGAGTTACCTGCTTCAATAAAGGCAAAACGTGCAGTAATCAATGTTTACAATACCGACAATGCATGCTTTGCTTGGGCTATAACTTCAGCACTTCGGGTTCCAACAGGACTGGCACAGAGACCATCTTCATATCCACATTACTCAACAGTATGTGACTTTTCAAATTTACAATTTCCAGTTACAATAAAAGATATCAATATATTTGAAGGTAAAAATAATATTTCAATAAACGTTTATGGCGCTAATGAATATTTTAACGAAAATAAAATGGACTATGAATTCGTTCCATTACGAATATCAAAGAATAAGAAAATAGTTCATATAAACTTGTTGTATATTTCAATAGACAATCAGAATCATTATTGCTGGATTAAAAATTTGTCGCGTTTAATTGGAACTCAAATATCATTACATGGTCATGAAAAATTTATATGCGAAGGTTGTTTAATTTACTTTTCTAAAAAAGATGAATTAAAAAGACATCAAGAAGAAGATTGTGGAAATGTAAAAGCTGTTCTTCCGAACTGTAGTAAAAAAATTAATAAATTGGGTGAAGAAGTTCTGGGAAATATATTAGAGTTTGAAAATTATCAAAAACAAATGAAAATTCCTTTTGTAGTTTATGCTGATTTTGAGGCATTGTTAGTAAATGTTAACAATAATACTACTTATACAGATTCGAGTAAACCGTACACAGTTAAATGTTTTCGTCATGAACCTTATGCTTTTGCATACCACATAAAATGTTCATATGATGATAGTCTTTCAAAGTTTAATATATATAATGGAGAAAATGCTGCACAAGAATTTGTAAACAAATTAGAAGACGATATTAAAATTATTTATAAAAATTATTTAGGAGTACGTAAAGAAATGTTACCATTAACACCGGAAGAAAAACTAATATATGAAAGAAATGTATGTCATATTTGCGAAAGGACATTGTCAGTAAATGATAAAGTATATGATCATGATCACTTAACAGGAAAGTTTCGTGGCCCAGCCCATTCCGTTTGCAATATTAATTATAAAATTCCAAAATATATTCCAATATTTTTTCATAATCTTTCAAATTATGACAGTCATATGTTTGTAAAAAATATTGCATTAAACAAGGAAGATGTTGATGTTATTGCACAAAACAAAGAAAAGTATATAACTTTTACAAAAAATGTGCACGTTGGTGAATATATTAATGGTAACGGAAAAAAGAGAAAAGTATTTATAAAACTAAGGTTTGTAGATTCATTTAAATTTTTATCACAATCATTAGAAACATTGGGATCACTTTTGGACAATGATCAGTGTGTTGAAATAAGAAAAAGGTTTCAGGAGGATGAACAATTTAATCTAATACGGCAGAAAGGCGTTTTTCCTTATAGTTTTATGAATTCATTTGAAAAATTAAATTACAATCATTTGCCAAGTGAGGATGAGTTTTATGATCATTTAACGGATGAAAAAATATCCAGAAAAAACTATGAGAGAGCTTGTAAAGTGTGGGACGTATTTAATTGTAATTCATTACGTGATTACGTAAACACTTATTTGACATCTGATGTGTTGTTGCTTGTTGACGTATTTGAAAATTTTCGAAAAATGTCATTAGATTTCTACAAACTCGACCCTGCACACTATTTCACAGCGCCAGGATTTGCTTGGGACGCTTTGTTAAGGATGACAAATGTAAAATTGGAATTATTGACAGACATTGACATGTTACATTTTTTTAAAAAGGGTATCAGAGGTGGATTAAGTATGTGCACTCAACGAAAAGCTGAAGCAAATAATAAGTTTTTACCAAATTTTAATGCTTCTGAACCAACTTCATATATTCTTTATTTAGATGCTACAAATTTGTATGGGCATGCTATGAGATGTAAGCTTCCTGTTGGAAAGTTTCGCTGGCTTGATCAAAATGAAATTCTCGAGTTTGATATCGCATCACTGGAAGATGATGGTGAGATGGGTTATGTGTTAGAAGTTGATTTAAAATATCCAGTAGCTTTACAGGATTATCATAATGATTTTCCTTTTTGCCCAGAATCGGCAATACCTCCAAATTCAAAATATTCTAAATTAATTCCTACCTTATATGACAAAGAAAAATATATTATTCATTATAAAAATCTAAAACAATGTTTAACACAAGGCTTAAAATTGCGACGGATACATAGAATTTTAGAATTTAAACAAGATAATTGGATGCAAAAATATATTGATTTCAATACTAGTAAGAGAGAACAATCTAAAAATGAATTTGAACGCAATCATTACAAAAGTATGAATAATGTTGTATTTGGAAAAACGATGGAAAATGTTGAAAATCGCGTTGATATTAAATTATGTACGCATTGGGATTCTCATTTCAGGAAACCTGGTGCAGAATTTTATATATCGAAACCAAATTTTAAATCTTCAAAAATATTTTGTAATAATTTAGTGGCTGTGGAAATGGGTGTTCTCAAAGTGCAGTACACAAAACCACTGTATGTAGGATTTTCTATTTTAGAATTATCCAAAACTGTAATGTACGATTTTTTCTATAGTTTCCTTAAGAGAAAGTACGATAACAACGTAACATTATTGTACACAGATACAGATTCGTTAGTTCTTCAAGTTTTTACAGAAAATGTCTACGATGATATTAAAATTAATATTGATAAGTTTGATACATCCAACTATCCAGTTGACAATCAGCATTGCATCATTCCAAATAAATCTTACATCGGAAAAATGAAAGACGAATTTAAAGGTCAGATCATTGAATCATTTTATGGAACTGGTGCTAAGGCGTATTGTGTAAATTTACTCAATTCAAGCTCGATTAAAAAAGCTAAAGGTGTTAAAAAATATGTAATAAAAAAACATTTAACGGTAAATGATTACATTACTGTAGTGGAGAATGGGGGTGCAGTTTATAAAAAAATGTACAAATTTAGATCCAGTTATCATAATATGTTTACAGAACTTCAAAACAAAATTGCATTGAATTCAAAAGACGACAAAAGATACATTTTAAATGATAAATATCATACATTAGCATGGGGCCATTTACGTATAGCGGATTTAGAAAACGAAAAGGTGTTGGATAAAATGATTAACGATGCAATTCAAGAGCTTGATTAAACATTCAATTATATTTTTATTTTTTATAAACCTGGGTAAGAAACGCTTACTCTTTCGATACAATTACATTATAAGTATTATAAAGTTATTTGTATCTTTAATAAATGTATGTCTGAACAATTATAATTTAAATATTGCTTTAAATATTACTTTTAAATATATTTTGATTTTTCATAAACGTGGGTAAAAACACACTTACTCTTTCGATACAATTGAATTATAATTATTATAAGGTTATTTGTATCTTTAATAAATGTATGTCTGAACAATTATAATTTTAATTCTATTTTTATGTATATTTGTATTATTTTAAATATATTGCTTCAAATATTACTTTTGCCTACTTTATTATAAAACCACTATCCATTATAAATATTTCCCCAGGTAACTGCTTTTAAATATCTGATTTAATTAATTTAAAATATTTTTTTTTTATTTCATGAAACATTTCTACAATCAAAAAAAAATATATAAAAAAAGTACTCCCTCATCTTCCTTCTTAGCCCAAATTCAAAAACCTCCTCCTCATCCCCCCCCCCCATCGTCCTCCTCATCCTCCTCATCCTTCTCCTCCTCCTCCTCCTCCCACGAGATAGCCGATTCTAGAACCTCCTCCTCCGCGAGGAGGAGGAGGTTCTAGAATCGGCTATCTCTCCCTACTTAGCGCCCTCTGGCCATTAATACAGGAACTGAAGTAACATAATAATTTAAAGTGCTCAATTATCTATGGAATCACTCTAAGTTTATTAAATTTGGATAAACTTATTTTAAGTTACAATCATTTTAATGAAAATAAGTCTAACTATTTTCTATCTATTTTCTATTTTCTATTTATTTTCTATCTATTTTCCTCTGCTTCTTATCTAAAATACCAAAACACGACAAGGAAGATAAAATCGAGCAAAATTCATTATATTCGTTATTTTGTTATATTTTGTTTGTTATTGTTTTAATAAAGTATTGTAATAAAGTTTTTAATTATAGTAAATATATGCATTTTGAAATATTTTACTAATCTCACAGCCTGCTATAATTTGAGATTGTAAATGATCTGGATTAACTTAGGGTGTTATTAATTGGAAATAGATTCATGAAGATGCTTAGCAAACAATTTGCGAAAAACCATAACACTACTTTCCTTACACACAGAATGTACTTTATTATACACTTTAGAGACCTGGATCTAAAATGCTATTTCTGCAAAAGTTGATTTGTACTGAGGTGGAGTTAACAAGCCTCTAAAGCGTACATTTCGACTATGCACATCAGAGCTAAACTTGATTTTTTCGTAGAGATAAGGAGGTGTTTTACAAAGATTTAATTTGTAGCAAAACACCGCGAAATGCAACAGACGCCGATCACTCATATTGAGCCATTCAATTGCGTTTAGTTTATGACTTATATGTTGGTACTTCCGAATGCCAAAAATCAATCTCAAACAAGAATTTTGTACTAGCTGAATTTTATTAATTGTCTTTTTGTCTAAACAGAAATTGAATACAATATCGCAATAATTGAAGTGCGATAATACAAGTGATTCACACAAGTCTTAAGTTTCTGAGATAAACAGTGGCGATTTAAAAATATGAGTCTAAGATTAACATATGCTCTATTAATGCAGATGGATATGTGGTTATAGAATCTAAGATCAGATCTATTTAAAGCCCTAGGCTTTTCACACATGATCTATCATTATTCATAGATACTGAGATTTAGGGTAAGATTCTCTCACATATTTTATTGGGAATAACAAGAATTGCTATCGTTTTGGAATTATTAATTTATAGTCCCTGAATTTAGCTAATATATTAGAAAGATCAAAATTTATTTTGTTACATACTGAATTTACATCCTTCTCCGCAAATGTATATAACAGTTCGGTATCATCAGCAAACAGGTAAAAGTTATCAATATTACGGCTAGAAAATATTTGTGAGGTATAAATAGAAAACAAGAGTGGGCCCAAAACTGATTCTTGAGGAACACCCATATTTACTTCTACTTCCTCGGACATAAAATTATTAGATTTCACCATTTTCGATCAATTTTTTAGGTAGTTCTTAGAGAAATTAATAGAAATATGATTAAATCTAATAAAGGATAATATAGATAATAATGTGTTATAATTCAATGTATCAAAAGCCTTCGAAAGATCCAATACTATCAGCAATGATAAGAGACCTTTGTCCCGAGAAAGAATTATTTTATCAGTAATATCCGTGAGGCTAGTGACACAGCTATAGTTTTTACGAAAACAAGACTGTGTCGTTGGTTGGATGGAGGTATCAGACAAGTAACGTTTTATTTGTGGTTCAATAGCTTTTTCAATTACTTTGGAAAGGGTACAAATTAGGCTAATGAGACGTAGATCACTCGGATCAGAGACAGTACTTTTTTTAGGTAATGGCACTATGTATAATATTTTCCAGGCCGAGGGAAAAGCTCTCTGGGCGAGACAATTATTGATAATATGTGTAATGTACGGAGTAATAAATGGGCAACACAACTTTAGCATTTTTGCACTAATGCCATCAGAACCTGGCGAGGATTTAGATAAGTTATCAATAATCCTGGTTATTTCACTCTCTAACCTCTGTAAATGAAAAATTTTCCAGTACCCTTTACTGGAAAAATTCCATTTCCAATTAGTGAATTTGATTTATAAGAGTGATCAAGATCATTGTCTACTGTAGTAGATAGAATAGAGTTAATGAAATAATTGTTGACTACATTTACATCTAATACATTACTAACTTTATTATTATTTTTGTGACAACTCTGTATGTTTAGTTGTTTTAGCTCTTTCCATAACTATTTCGGGTTATTTGATTTGAGACAAAATTCGAAGTAAACTTTTTTTCTTTATTAATACTTGATGTGGTCAGATTGCGCAATGATTTATAATAATCCCAGTGGTTTGGATATTTTGTTTTCTTAAATTTGTTCAACGCATTGTCTCGAAGGTTAATTAATTTCTTAATATTATCAGTGAGCCAAGGCAAATATTTTTTTGTAAATGTGGATGTTTTAATAGGTGCATGAAGGTCAAATAAATCTAATAATATTAAGGTAAGGTATTCAACTTTTTCATCAATGTTATTTAAATAATAAATAAAATCTAAGTTGCAATAGTATAGGCCGAAAACGGAAGTAAATATGTTATATATACACCATTCCATTTGTTTCTGGATCTCGCCTAGCTATGGAAAAGCGACAGTTTAAGTATTGTAAATGGGGCTGGTTGTGTTTTAAATCAGGGTTTTTAAATGTCACTGTCAGATGTTCGATTTTAAGGTTATAATTTCTGACTATTGTGATCTTACACTGTTGCCTGTTTTACAAATTTTCAGATATAAAAGGATAATAATATGTAGTTTTAAGATTAACAAAATTTACTACTTGGTTTTTGTACATACAAACACAGCAATAATATTGTATATAACAAATATAATGAATTCGGCTCTGCAAACTTATTTCGTCATCCATTTGTATTTCTCGCTTGGGTCTTCCCGTTAACACATTTTGATCAACTCCATCCATCCACCTTAATTTTAGTCATTCTCTCTTCTGTTGGCCCTCAGTATTTTTTTGTAGAATTGCAAATTTATTCCCACCCTCTTGTGATACTGATAATTTTCATGTCAAACAATTTTTAAGCCCTCATTCCACTTTTATTATTTAGTCAAGAGAACCTGCATCTGAATCTTCTGATGTTTGTTCTGAGCCAGTTTCCCCAAGCGAAATAATAAAAGGAGGAATGGTTTCAAAAGAAAGGTTCCCCATGTGTTTTGTCCAGTCATCCGAAATAAGTTTTTCACAATGATCACAGAAATTTTGCCACATATCGGATGTACATTTTGAGAGAGACTCAAGCCATAAATTCTGAACACGATCCTTAGATGGTTGCTTAGAATTTATGTGCTTATTGTAGTAAGTCTTACAAAACCCCATGCCATTTCAATTGGATTGTATTGGAAATGGTATGGCGGTAATCTAAGAACTTCGTGCCCGTTCTTTCTCAAAATGTCATCAACTACGTAAATTTTGTCATTTGATCGAAAAGGTATAAATAAAGCCCATAGTTCCTTTTTGGTTAATTTTGGATTGAATTTTACATTGTGTTTAACCAACCACTCCTGCATTTCGCATTTCTTACAAGAAAATGAAGGAGTTTTGTCTAATTGCACAGAATGGTATGCAGCATTATCCATAATAACTACACATTTCCCTGAAAGCTTAGCCAAAGCAGGAATAAGTTGATTAACCACCCAATTTTGAAAAGTATTACCATCCATTGTGGCATGGTAATCTCGGTCATTGTTTTTCGAATGTAATAAAAAATCGCACCCATCCAAAAACCCACCCCTATACCCAGCATGTAGAATGGTGAAGCGTTTGCCTTCATTTTTGAATTTAGTTGGATTACTTTTTATATCCGTTTCATGTACCCAGCGTCGAACCACGGATCCATTCTGATATATCCCAGTTTCATCCAGGTATACGAATTGGATATATTCACTGGAATTTTGATACTGCAAAAATTTTCTAAGGAAAATAATTTTAGCTGCAACAACATGTTTTTGTTCACAGAGAATTTTGCGCCCATTAATTAATTTGAATTTATACCCCATACTTTTAACAACCCTATAAAGTGCGCTAAACCGTTCGTTAAAAGTTTATGGGGTTGCCGTTGCACTAAAAATTTGAAAATAATCCTTGTCATACGGTTGAAGCAGTTCTCCTCATGTGAAATATTTTCAACTTTTTTGACATTTTAAGAACACTTATTGTCAATTGACAGTTTTCAATTAATTCATAGAGGCATCCTTTAGTACATGTATAGATATAAATCATATTATTATCTCATTCTTAAGAGGAGTTACATTCAGATTTCAAGATGCCTTTTAGCTGTCAAACTTTTAGCAATATTATTTTTTCTTGAAAACTATAAGATATAAGTGTACATATCTTTGAATAAAATATGTTGCAATCAAAACTAGGAATCCAAAATAATTACTAATATATAGGGTGTTCTATTTAAAATAACAAATTTGTGAAGTGATATAAAGTTAAAATATTTCACATGAAGAGAACTAAATTAATCGTATGACAAGGATTTTTTTCAAATTTTAAGTCAACGGCAACTCCATAAAATTCTAACGAACGGTTTAGCGTATACACCCATATATATATATATATATATATATATATATATATTATATTATATATTTTCGGCCTATACTATTGCAACTTAGATTTTATTTATTATTTAAATAATATTGATGAAAAAGTTGAATACCTTACCTTAATATTATTAGATTTATTTGACCTTCATGCACCTATTAAAACATCCACATTTACAAAAAAATATTTGCCTTGGCTCACTGATAATATTAAGAAATTAATTAACCTTCGAAACAATGCGTTGAACAAATTTAAGAAAACAAAATATCCAAACCACTGGGATTATTATAAATCATTGCGCAATCTGACCACATCAAGTATTAATAAAGAAAAAAAGTTTACTTCGAATTTTGTCTCAAATCAAATAGCCCGAAATAGTTATGGAAAGAGCTAAAACAACTAAACATACAGAGTTGTCACAAGAATAATAATGAAGTTAGTAATGTATTAGATGTAAATGTAGTCAACAATTATTTCATTAACTCTATTCTATCTACTACAGTAGACAATGATCTTGATCACTATTATAAATCAAATTCACTAACTGGAAATGGAATTTTTCCAGTAAAGGGTACTGGAAAATTTCTCATTTACAGAGGTTAGAGAGTTAGAAATAACCAAGATTATAGATAACTTATCTGAATCCTCGCCAGGTTCTGATGGCATTAGTGCAAAAATGCTAAAGTTGTGTTGCCCATTTATTACTCCGTACATTACACATATTATCAATAATTGTCTCGCCCAGAGAGCTTTTCCCTCGGCCTGGAAAAAATTATACATAGTGCCATTACCTAAAAAAAGTACTGTCTCTGATCCGAGTGATCTACGTCTCATTAGCCTAATTTGTACCCTTTCCAAAGTAATTGAAAAAGCTATTAAACCACAAATAAAACGTTACTTGTCTGATAACTCCATCCAACCAACGACACAGTCCTGTTTTCGTAAAAACTATAGCTGCGTCACTAGCCTCACGGATATTACTGATAAAATAATTCTTTCTCGGGACAAATCTTTAGATATTCCTTGTTTTTTTAAGTTTAATTTGAAGCTTTAAACGAGTGTTTTCATGCGCCACGCGTATAAAACACTAAAATATTGTGAAATGTATGTATATTCGAACTACACTTGAAATCTGTGTTATATACGCGTGGCGCATGAAGTAAAATTTCGAGTTTAGAAAAACCCTGAAAATTTGTTTCGGGTCGCTGCGCGACCCTCGACAAATGTTCACGGGGCTTTTCTAAACTCGAAATTTTACTTCATGCTTAGTCTGGGAGTGGAAAACACTCGTTTAAAGCTTCAAATTGAACTCTTTTAAAAAACAACGAATTTCGGTAAATTTCAGCTTATGCATGTTTACCTAAAGAAAAAATTCAATTCATTGTAAGTTACCCATTCAATAAATTAATAAATACACCTACATTATCTATATTGAGTATTATGTTAGCAAATAAATGAACATTGAAATGTTTGCCAAATGAAGCAGCACACCTAACACCCCAGTGTTGTTGTGCTGGCAGCAGACCTAGGTGCGGTACTTGCAAACCTGCCTCGCCACGCTTTTCAAATTTGAAATATTTATATTTAAAACTGCCGAAACGCAGTTCTGTGACGGCATTTTTGCTGGTACACCCAAAGCAACGTACTTGGGGTGGTCCTGATCAAATGGTTTACACAGTACGCTGAATCGAAGTTCTTAATAGTCTTGAGTGAAATTGAAGCAATGTATAAACTTATCTTGAAATATTAGCAAACGGAAGTAACAGGAATCTGTTATTCTATTATTTATGCATTTAAGCTAAATCTGTTCTCCTCTTTCTCATTTTTCTTTTCTGTTTAATATTAACATTCCATTAGTGATGTAGGCGATTAATGAATGACACATTTCATTTTGACGTTAAATGTAAGTTGAGTTAGAACTACTAAATTTAAGTGTATTTATTTCCGAAAGTATGTTGTTTTGATCTGTGAGTTTGAAAGAACGAGTAATTAATTAATTTTGAAATAAAACAAATTCCAAGAAAACACAACAAACAAACTAATTGATAGGGCAATACACCAAAACCTATAAACATTATAAACACAGATTACACGAACACAATAACTCTTCCTTATATAAAAGGAGTTACAGACAAAATTTCAAATATTTTTAGAAAATTCAACATACACACATCGTTCAAACCATATCTTACGATAAAACAACGTTTACGTAGCCCTAAAGACAAAATTCTCCTTGAAAAACAAGGAATATACAAAATTCCCTGTAAAGACTGCCATAAATCATATATCGGCCAAACCAGCAGAAGAATTAGCGTCAGACGAGAAGAACATAAATTAGCCATAAAAAATCACGACCAAAATTCCTCATTATTCCAACATAAATTTGATACAGACCATAACATAGATTTTGAAAATACTTCGGTAATTAGTTCTATCGCAAAATTTGAAGAAAGAATCGTACGGGAAGCCATAGACATAGAAAAACATCCTTTGTGCCTCAATAAACGAGATGACGGCACAAGATTACAAACCACATGGAAACCTTTGATGAATATAATAAAACAACAAAAAATTACTTGCCTTCAATATTTAACAATTTTCGGAATATTCAGACAAATTCAAGTAATTTCAACAATGCTGATACATCGGACACAAATCAAGAAATTTTTGCACCTTCTACATCGAGTGGACCAATAACACGCAGCAGATCTAGACTACAAGTCCCTAGTTTACAAAACAAATGTACTGACAGTGAACGTGACATCTATCACTCAGTGTACAAAAAAGCTCCTGAGGATGGCAGAAGTGATGCATCTCACCTCCCGTCTTCTGTAGCTCAGTTACTAATTAAGTTAGACTATTGATATTTGGCAGACTTTACCTGTATCCTAGGCCTTTTTCAGAAAAATATTTTTGATTATACAGGGTGTCCCAAAAAAGTTTGACGTCATTATGATATATATTTTTAAATTACATGCTATATATTTTGTTCGTTATTTGGGTGCCTTCTATGGGTACCTACATACCCCTAAAATGTTATTGAAATTGGTTTAGTAATTTTAGCAAAAAAAAAATAAAAACAAAATAAAATCAGTTTTGCACCATTGGTTTCATAAATTAATAAAAAATAAAAATAGTGCCTCGTTAATACAATGATACAATGTACTTATTAAATAAGGTCTGACAGTCCCGTTAACCAAGTTTTATTCACTTTTCAAACTTTAAAGCACTTTATTTTTCTTATTTTAAATTAGACCCCCTGTATATTTTTATGTCATTCCATGCGGAATTATAGAACAAACATTTTTCCTAATTACAACCCTATCGCATTTCCTAACACATTAAAAGTTATTTGCAGATAACTCGTTTTATCAACTAATCCAATAGCCATTTTAATGATTAAAATCGAAGGTGGCTTTGAAAAACAATTTATTGTTTAACAAAGTGACAAAAGCCTATTTTGACTTTAGTAATGTAAAAGTTAAAAGCATTATGAGTTAAGCTCTTTATATCCAAGAATTTGTTGTCATGAAGTACAACCAAGACGATCTCTTAGATATGATTTTCATATTAGGAGAATGCGAAAAGAACTGTTTTTTGGCAAGTCGAGTTTACGCGCAGCGGTATCCGGAACGACGACATCCAGACAACAGGAGCCTGGAAAACTTATTGGAGAGATTTATACATACGGGTAATGTAGACTATACAAAACCAGTTAGATATAGGCCGGTTCGAATTGAAGAAAATCAATTGGCTGTGCTATTATCAATTACAGAAAATCCTTCCGTTAGTCAACAAGCAGTCGCTGCTGCCGTGGATGTAAGCGAAAGAACGAATTTTAAAGGACAACCGTTTCCATGCCTATCATATCCAGTTCCATCAAGAACTCTTTGAACAAGATTTTGATCAACCTGTCGAATTTTGCAACTGGGCGAAGACTAAAATTAGGGTACATGTTGACTTTTTTGATAAGGTTTTGTTTTCTGATGAGGCCACCTTTCATAAAAATGGATTTGTGAATCGTCATAACTTCCATTATTATTGCGACCACAATCCAAGAGTTTTTAGGCATGTTGATCCACAACACAGATGGGCAATTAATGTGTGGGGGGGGGGGAATTATTGGTGAACATATTATTGGCCCTCACTTTTTTAACGGACATTTGAATGGACCAACGTATCTGGATTTTTTGCAAAATCAATTGCCAGATTTATGTCAACATTTACCAATGGCTGTGAGGGATGCAATGTGGCTGCAACAGGATGGAGCCCCAGCACATTATTCATTACAAGTCAGGGATCATCTCAACACAACCTTCCCGAATCGGTGGATTGGAAGAGGCGGGCCAAGTAAATGGCCGCCACGATCACCCGACTTAACTACATTAGACTTCTTTTTGTGGGGCTACATTAAGGAAATCGTTTATCAAGAACCTCCAACCACACTAGAAAACATGCAGCAAAGAATCATAAATGCATTTCACAACATTACACCCGACCTATTACGAAGAGTTGCAAGGTCATTTCATACTCGTCTTCAATTGTGCCTCCAAGAGACCGAAAGACATATCGAACATAAGTTCTAGTAGGTGATTAATTTTAGAAATGCGTATTTTTGTTATGTTTTTTATGAAATGTTATTACAAAAACTATTTTTTATACAAAACTTAATACCACGCGATCGCAAAAAAACATGATTCAGTGCAGGCCTTGACTAGAACAACATGGTTGGCAAGACAAATTTCAGAATACTGTTTTGTGTTTAAATTTATTTGAAGTTTCCTGTTTTTATTGAATTGAAATCAGTGTTGCTAATCGTTTTGTAGTAGTCAATGCCTGCTCTGAATCAATTTTTTTCGATCTCATTGTACTTTCACGATGTGTAATATGTTTTTACGAAAATCTGTGAATCCTTTAAGATGCAATTTAATTACAAAGCATGTTATGTCAATAAATTGTTTTTTAAAGCCACCTTCGATTTTTATTAATTAAATTGGCTACTGGATTAGTTGATAAAACGAGTTTTCGGCAAATAACTTTTTATGTGTTAGGAATTGTGATAGGGTTGTAATTAGGAAAAATGTTTGTTTTTTAATTCCGCACGGAATGACATAAAATATACAGGGGTTCCAATTTAAAATAAGAAAAATTCAGTGCATTAAAGTTTAAAAAGTTTGACACTAAATTTTGCACACTCTGTATAATTCATATCCACCAAACTTGGTTATCGGGACCATTAGCCTCTTTTTAATAAGTACCTTCTATAATTTAATTGACGAGACACTAATTTTAATTGTTATTAATTTTTTAAATTAATAGTGCAAAACCGATTTTTTTTAGTTTTTATTTTTTTTTTGGCTAATATCACTAAACCGATTTCTATAAAAATTTAGGGGTATAAAAGCCATAAAAGGCACTCAAATTATTAACAAAATGTACACCATTTAATTTAAAAACATATATCATCATGACGTCACACTTTTTTGGGACACCCTATATAATCAAAAATATTTTCCTGAAATACGCCCTAGGATGCAGGCAAAGTCTGCCATAGCTCCTTTACGATAAAAGCTATCGAAAAAAATCTAAGAGCAAAATGGTGCATAATTACCGTCGCTATGTTTCAAAAATATTTCTAATCATCAGTGGCGTGCCGTACTCCAGTGGCGTACCAAACTTATGTTTTTTAAATGGAATGCCCTATTTTTTATTGCAGACTTGGAAAGTGCTCGAAGAGTACTTATTTTTTTATCTAACATGTTATACCGTTCACTTTAGCGGTTTCGCTGTTATAACCCCTTCTTTCAAAATTGCGCCCCATTTTTGAGATTGTTTTGTAGAGAAACTAATTGACGCCGGCGCCTAAATTTTGAATTGAGGTACAGGTTAAGATCTCGTATACCTTCACATAATTTTTTTTCGGGTAATTTATGGAAAAAAAATAATTTTTGATTGAACTTCGCATGTTGTCATTTTTTTCGAAAATTTCAAATGGCACCCCCCTAAAAAAATTACGGCGTTGTACAGCCAAAACTCTAAATTTTTCATTGGTACAAAAAAAATTACACATTGCATAACAAAATTTCGGAGAAAAAAGGAATTTCATCGCAAATGAAGATATTTGCCCCTTTACGGACGCTTATTTATTGTAACGTAATGAAGCACATCACTTCATTACGTTACAATAAATAAGCGTCCGTAAAGGGGCAAATAATAATATAATTGAATACGCATAGTACAAACATAAATAAATAGAAAAACTCGATTAATCGATTGATAAACAAAAGCAATTACAACCACAATAAAAGCTTAAATTAACCGATTAAATTCACTACACATTTCGTTATATACAAAATAAAAATCATGCAATAAATTAAACTAAATACTTCCATAATGATACAAAAAATTGAAAAGCAACATGCGTATAATCCCAGTTTTTTCTGCGCCAATTTGAATAGTTTATATCGCGATGGGCAAAGATCTTCGCATAATATAATGCCAGATTTTTAAAATAATTTACGCTGTTTCATTATTTGTTTAACGCAATCAGCTGACTGCATTTCTACAATGACGACCGGTGGTTTATAAGACTTTGTTTTCAATTTTTTCAATCTATAACATTTTTTATGGACATATTATTTATTTTTAATTTATTCTTTATTAGTTCACCAATTGAATTATTCAAGTTTTCGTTAGTTTCTTCTTTTAAGCCAATTATTCGTACATTATTTTGGCGAGTTTGTTGCTCCAGCTGATCAATACGTTTTTGTAGTTAATTTTTTGCATCTAAAGATGATATCTGGGCATTTAATTTATCAAATTGACTTGTGAATTCAATTTTCACCTTGGATACAATTTTATCTGTTGGCGTAAAAATGAGTTTGTCGTCTTGAAATATATCCATGACTGCCTCCTTTATGATAGCGATAATGTCAGTTTTTTATCCTCGGGTTCTAATTTCGAAAATATATGTCTGTGAATACTCACAAATTCTGTAGGTAACTTTAATACTTATTTTATTAGCCACTTTACTCAATAAAAAAGAATATTTTTGAGGGGCACTGAAAGCCTGTGTTCACTCACTCACGAACTATCACAAAAAAAATGAATATAACTTTCTTCTGTAGGAAACCCCCAGTTTGTTAAATTGTTTTCATTGTTTTTGTCAATATTTAAGTTGGTTTTATAAATGTTTACATGTTATGTAATTTTTGTGATGCCTGTTGATTTTGACAAATTTAATAATATTTTTTTTTTTGTTAGTGTTTTGGTCAATTTAAATAAAATACCAAGACTTTTCTCTGACTTTCCCGGTTTTAATGATATTCAGTAAATTTTTTATCTACGTAATTTTCAGGCATTCGTCGAATTTACAATAGAGTTCAATTTGAAGTTTTGAACGAGTGTTTCCACTCCCAGACTAAGCATGAAGTAAAATTTCGAGTTTAGAAAAGCCCCGCGTAGAAAATTTACACGGGGCTTTTCTAAACTCGAAATTTTATTTCATGCGCCACGCGTATAAGACACTGATTTGAAGTGAAGTTCAAACACACACAAATACATCTTGATTCAGAGTAACAAAGATATTTAGTCCGTTATCAACGATTTGATTTCCTCTGTTTGGTCACCATTTTATAACAATAAAATTGAGCAAATAGAGAGGGAACAAAACAAATTTTAGTTGTCAATATCTTTTAGAATAGGAATTTCCAGAATTAATTATAGTCGCAGTTTTACACTAGCTTTTTTAAACTTGACATCTCTGAAAGAGAGACGTCTGATTTGGGAATTCTTTTCAAAATAGTAAACGGCTATATGTACTGCAAAGAGTTACTGACTGGTTTAAAGTTTCTAATCCCATCTAATACACGTTCACAATTGATTTTTAGAGAAACAGTTTATCGTAACTTTTTAGTATAACAATATTATGTAATTTGGTTTGTATATCACCACATTTTAAGCTGTACGGTATATCGCTCAAAGCATTTATGAAACGATTAAACTGATTGATCCATCTTTATATAACCACGTCTAATTGATTTTGTCTACAAGGCAGGGAGTTTATTGTAAATAATTATATCGAATATGTATGTTTATATATTAAATAGTTAAATATATATTATAAGTGTGTAAAATTATAATCAAAATAATGTAAAAAGGTTTATTCCGTAAATAAAGCATTATTATTATTTGAATATTTTTGTTAAAACAACTGATAACGATATTTATATGTTAATGGTTGCAAAAAAATAATAAAATCACATTTATTCTTAAAGGATTTGTATTCGTGATTCGAAAAAACAAGATTCGAATCTTTGATTCGAATCATATTTATCTCTTACGAATCCATTATTCGAGTATTCGTGATTCGAATCATATTAGGTGATTCGGATTCGTGATTGGATCCTTTTTATGCATATTTTTAAATTTTTTAATAGTTTTTATACCATTTATGGTCAGTAAAAATCGCATGAGTTTTGTCTGTGTTTAATGTTTTAAGATTTTCATAACTTTCGTCAATTAAAATATGATGACTTTCGTCGATTTTCGTTACTATGTAATGTGTTGAGATTTTTAATAATTTACAAGATTTAACGTCAACGTTAAAAATTTTAGTAGTATTGGCATAAGATTTTTTATCGGAAACATTTGATGTTTTATTTTAATTTAAAGTTCTATTATGCTTAAAAAAAAACACCCTTTACTTAAGGAAATATCACAAATATCTGAACATATGCGGCGTATCAAATTTCTGCCTTCTAAAAAAGTGTAAAAATACCTTGACGTCAGCAACATAAGAAATATTGAATGCACATTTTGCACTCATTTTTTCTTTCTGAGCGTACGCAATGCCATCCAATTTAAAATTGTATACCAGGTCCACAGATGTAAATAGCCTTGATGACAACATGGCAACACAACAACACAAAAATCCGGAAGCAATTTCGCATGATAGTACAACAATGCGGGATACTTAAATAGATTATTCAAAACACGCAACTGAGACAATTTAATTATTATTTTATAATGATTGTTGTAATTACGTTATTTATATAATTTTCTTGGTCACATAAATGTATATACAAGTATCAAATACATGGTGTGGGGAAATGGCTTAACCATAGATTTCTAGGATCAAAACATGATAATTTAACATAATTTATCTATATCCAAAAGTTTACGGTTAAGCGGGAATTAGTCTTCAAAGTTAAAGAAAAATTATTAATTTTATTTATAACAATTAAACGCTATATTCGATCCGGCTAACATTTATTATGGTTGATTATCATAATATAAACCACAATTTCAGTTATTACGGTTATCATTGATTGACAAGAAGTATAAAAAACAATAGTACCACAACATACAAACTGAAATATGTTTTTATTTGTATACCTTATAAAAATTAAACAAATACACCTTAAAAGATTAGATCATTTATAAGCTTTTTTTTCTCTTAATAATGTTTAATATCTTGTACGGTTTTGCCACAAAAAAATAAAATGCAAATAAATTATTTTTTATTATTTATTAAAAACAAAATCTAGTTTTTCGGGTGATTAAAAATACATGTTTTTTTGTCGCCGCCATTGTTTAACAAACGTAAATTGTGTATAATATTATATAACGAGTGTTTTTTAAGAATTAATTGTTATCTTCATTATGGTTTATTATTATTCATATTACTCCAGAGCAAACAGATACAGAGAGTTTTTTTTTAAGTATACGTATTTCAAATTCAGCCTAACTTCTATAAATCTTTGGATATTATATTTAAACACTAAAATATTGTGAAATTTATGCATATTCACTTGAAATCTGTGTATTATACGCGTGGCGCATGAAGTAAAAAAAACGGATGTCGGAATATTTGCAGCTTATGCATATGTTTGCCTAAAAGAAAAAATCACTGCATGTTGCTTGTATTAGGATTTTGCCAAGGAAATCGAGGATACCATATTCATATTTTATATGTTTGTGGCAAAACCATACAAGATATCAAACATTATCAACAGACAAAAAAGCTTTCAAATGAATCAATCTTTGAAGTAATATTTTTTAAATTTTTATAAGGTGCGCCAGTAAAAACATATTTTAGTTTTTATGTTTTGGTACTACTGTTTTTCATACTTCTTGTCAATCAATGATGACCATAGTAACTTAAATGATGTGTTATATTATGATAATCAACTATAATAAATTTCAGTCAAATCGAATATAGCGCTCAATCGTTACAAATAAAATTAACAATATTTTTTTGATCTTTAAAGACTAATTCCGGCTTAACCGTAAAGTTTTTGAAGTAGATAAGTTGTGTTAGATCATCATGTTTTTATCTCAGGAATCTATGGTTAAACCATTTTCCCACATTAACGGGACATTCTGTATAATATAAAAAAACATTAATTAATGTTCAGGCGCGCACCCAGGAATATGTTTTAGGGGGGGACTCAAGCGTCTTGAAGGGGGATCATCCCGGTCTTATGGGGGGGCTCGCGCATTTAAACTTGTTTAAACAGTCGAACTAGATGTCGACACCCGCGAGAGGGCGAAAATGCGTGACGCTAATTTTAGCTGGGGTTGCAGCTCTGAAATTTGTACTCAGTGATTGTGCTTTATTTTGACGCTCGCAAAATAATAAAGAAATAAAAACAAATGAAGAATTTGTAAGGAAATATTAATTTCTTTGTTTTTTTATATAAGAAACAAAAACAAAATTGGGCCGATAAAGCTAGAGGAGCTAAATGTAAATAAAAATGTAAACAAATTGATCAAACAAAACAAAGCAAACAAAGTAATGAAAAACATCACTTTGTTTTATAAACAAAGTGACAAATTATTTATAAGGAGTATATTTTAAACTTTACTTAAAATCAATGTTTTGTATGCGTGGCGCATGAAGTAAAATTTCGAGTTTAGAAAAACCTAAAAATTTAGATTTGCCGGGGCGCGACTCGCTTCGCCCGCGCGCCCCTGCAAATCCAAATGTTCACGCTTTTCTAAACTCGAAATTTTACTTCATGCTTAATCTGGGAGTGGAAATATTCATTAGAAGTTTCAAATTGAACGCTTTTATAAGTAACCTTGTATAAAAAGATCTACTTCTTATAATTAAAAGTGATTCATTATTAAATAATCCAGTTTGGTTTGATATTATTTGAAGTAAAATATAATTATTTACTTTTTAAATCAAGTAGTTTTATTTTACCTTAAAATTAAAAAAGTATTTAAACTCAAATACAATTAATTAATTTGTTAATTTTTTTTATTTAAATAAAGTCGTTTTATTTTAATTCAATATTTAAAAAAATTGTGATAATGTTTTACCAGGTGATCAATAATAATAATACATTAATTAATAGCTATAATTTTGTAATATTTGAAAGTTGTAATATTTTTCGACAGGTGTGAACATATTTTGGTTGGTCATTTGTCTATTTTCTAGTCTAAAAAAAATCATATCATCCCGTTTAAATTTTTTGAGAAAATCCAATATTTTGGTTATAATATCGAATAACGCCCTCTATCGGCGGCCGTGTAGGTCACAACTGTCATGATTACGAGAAACCTAAAAGCCCAAGAAATGCTCTTTTCAATGATACCAAATTTATCCAAATCCATTAAGCCGTTTCGAAGTTACAGGCATTTATTTAAAACAACATTCAAAAAACTTTAATTCGAAAGATAGAGAAAAATTGTTTTGACAAAAAATGTTCCACTTTAGGTTAGCATTAAAACGCAAATACTTTTTTGTTACATTTATTGGGGAAAATCGCGAGAAACGTAACTTTATGTAATTCAAGATGGTGGAAACGCCCACTGGCAGCCATCTTGGAAACTTGAAAATACTTTCCAGCATTTTCCCTTGCCCACTTTACCTCAAACATTTTTTACCATAACTCTCTACGATCATTAGTTTCTGAGATACAGCCGCTTACCTCGCTTATTTGCCCACCCGGTACAACTATTAATGAATGTATTGTTAATTACTGATCACATGATAAAAAATGATTATAATTTTTTTAATATTAGATTCAAATATAAAATGACTTGATTTGTATAACATTTTCTTTTAACCAAATGAATTTATTTTATTTAAATTTAGATACTTTTTAGACAAGACGCGTCTTGTTTTCCGGAGGTTATAACAAGGTGATTATTATTATTTTTGACCCTTCCAGTTACAACGGCATCAACTGAAAGAAGCTTTTCCAGCCTTAAACTAATAAAAAACGATCTTAGACCATCTATAGGCCAAGAAAGGCTGTCAAACTTAGCAGTATTATCTATAGAAAAAGATGAATTTACGAAACTAAAATCTTCTTCAGCTATGGACGATTTAATAAATACGTTCGCCGAAACAAAGGCAAGCAAAGTAGCGATGTAACCACTACAATATTTTTTTATTGTTTGAGTTGAGTTTTATAATATGTATTATTGGTTTTCTTATTTATAAATGTGTTTTGTTTGTGCGTTTTAGTGTTTCTTTTTTTCATTTTCGGAAAAAAGGCCCCTTCAAAAAGTTTGATACAGGCCCCCCACAGGACTAGTTACGTCACTGCAATTATCAATCAATATATTTTAATTACTGAAATTGTTACAAATTCTAAATTCTTAACACAAAGAAAGGTAATTTGCTCATTCATATATTGTGATAATTATAACGATTTATATTAATAATGTGATTCTCTGATTGTAACAGATTCTCATTTTCGATAAATATATTGGCATTTTTGGGCTATTGTGATTTACAGGGTGTCCCGTTAATGTGGGAAAATGACTTAACCATAGATTCCTGGGATCAAAATATAATGATTTAACATGACGTATCTATATCCAAAAGTTGACGGGTAAGTCAGAATTAGTCTTCAAAGTTCAAAAAAATATTATTAATTTTATTTATAACAATGGAACGCTAAATTCGATTCGACTAAAATTGATCATGGTTGATTATCATAATATAACACATAATTTCAACACTTTTAGTAAATAACACACTTGGTTAAGATTTCATTGTTTTTTGATTGACACTGCAACAATTGTTTCGCCACAGAGTGGCTTCATCAGGCAGATGAATAATAAATTACAAACTTAAACTAACGCTTAAATACTAATGACGTAGCGGAGGTGGTACTGTTTAGGGAATGGGGGGGGGGTGGTAGTGAAATTTATGAAAATATATGTAAATGTCCGGAAAAATTAAATTAATTAAATAAACATAAGTATAACATTCAAATTCACAAGTAAATATATACATATACGCACACAAAAACATTTCAAAACATTAACATACGCCATATACATATATACAACAAGACCAAATTATAAAAACTTACACAGTACAAAAATGAAAAAATTACACTGAAATTTGCAAAATTACAGATTAAGTAGTGGTGAATTATTTATGTCTGCTTGATCATTTAATAGAATGCCGCGTTTATTAAACTTATTTATTTCTAATTGTTCAAGCAGATTCAACTTTCTACCTTTGTTACATAGATGCAGGATTTTGAATTTATTGTTAAAGTTATGATTACTTTCGATTAAATGATTGGCATATGTGGACGTAGTTTTTTTATGTTCGTAGCATTTCTGATGTTCTGCAATACGTTCGTTGAAACTGCGGCCTGTTTGTCCAACATACATACACCTTAGGGCAATTACTATTTTTATTCGTTTTGTCTTTAGCGTTATTTAAAAATTTATGAAGGGAATTCTGTAACTTGAAACTAACTGATTTTTTCGTATTTCTTCTGATGGTTGCCCAATGTAAGAGATTGATGCATAAATCATGTCCTCTTTAGATTTTATAATAGGGTAAATCGAGCTTATTATTTGTTGTTTCTGTTGTTTGACTTAAAGTGTTGATATGGAATTTCACCAAGTAACAGCCTCAACTATTAAATTACATCATTTCAGTTATTATGGTCATCATTGATTGACAAGAAGTATAAAAAACAATAGTACCACAATATATAAACTAAAATATGTTTTTATTGGCACACTTTGGAAAAATTGAAGCAACACATCTTGAAACATTAGTTTATTTAAAAGCTTTTTGTCTCTTAATAATGTTTGATATCTTGTACGGTTTTGCCACAAAAAAACAAAATGCAATTACATTATTTTTTATTATTTAGTAAAAACGAAATCTAGTTTTTGGGGTTCTTTCTTTCTTTGTCGCTGCCATTGTTTAACAAACGTCAATTGTGTATAATATTAATTAACGAGTGTTTTTTGACAATTAATTGTTATCTTCATTATGGTTTATAATTATTCATATTCCTCCGGAGCAAACAGATATAGGGAGTTTTTCTTTTAAGTATACGTATTCCAAATTTAGCCTATTTTCTCTAAATCTTTAGATATTCATGGTTTATTCTTTAAGTTCAATTTGAAACTTTAAACGAGTGTTTTCCACTCCCAGACTAAGCATGAAGTAAAATTTCGAGTTTAGAAAAGCCCCGTGAAAATTTGTCGAGGGTCGCGCAGCGACCCGAGACAAATTTTCGGGCTTTTCTAAACTCGAAATTAAACTTCATGCGCCACGTGTATAAAACACTAAAATATTGGGAAATTTATGCATATTCGAACTTGAAATCTGTGTATTATACGCGTGGCGCATGAAGTAAAATTTCGAGTTTAGAAAAGCCCAGAAAATTTGTCTCGGGTCGCTGCGCGACCCTCGACAAATGTTCACGGGGCTTTTCTAAACTCGAAATTTTACTTGATGCTTAGTGTGGGAGTGGAAAACACTCGTTTAAAGCTTCAAATTGAACACTTTAAAAAAAACAACGGATGTCGGAAAATTTACAGCTTATGCTTATGTTGACCTAAATCAGTGGTCTCCAAACTACGGCCCGCGACTTGCATGAATCCGGCCCGCGGTTGTTTGTAATTTTTTTTGTAAATGTCATATTTTGAAATATTGTAACAATTGTTCCTTACATTTTTCATAATTTTATAAAATTAATCGGATCTTGGCCGACTTTATTATGTAGAATTGTATTTGTGGCCCGCGAAGAAGATAGTTTGGAGACCCAGGACCTGAATGAAAAATTCTCTGTTTGTTGGTTGTATTAGGATTTTGCCAAGGAAACTGAAGATTCCATATTCATATTTTATATTTTTGTGGTACAAGCGTACAAGATATCAAACATCATTAACAGACAAAAAAGCTTTCAAAAAAACAATCTTTGAAGTAATATTTTTTTTAATTTTTATAAGGTGCGCCAGTAAAAACATATTTTAGTTTTTATGTTGTGGTACTACTGTTTTTTATACTTCTTGTCAACCAATAATGACGATAATAACTTAAATGAAGTGTTATATTATGATACTAGGAGTAGGGACTAGGGAGCAAATGTGGGAGAATGGGGAAAGAAGAGTCGATAACGATAGGGTTTTGGAATGTGACGGGAATAAAGCCGCAGGAGTACAAGTGGAAGAAATACTTTGAGAAGGGGGTAACTGGGAAGGACATAGTGGGGTTAGTAGAAACCTGGATGGTGAAGAAGGAATGGGGAGAAGTGAAAGAATGGCTGCCGAAAGGGTTTAGATGGGAGATGATAGAGGCGGTAAAATGTGCGAGGAGAGGGAGGGCCAAGGGGGAATGATTGTTGGATGGAGAGAGGATAGGGAAGGAAGCAAGGGGGAGATGATGGAGGGATGCGAAGGGCTAGTGTGGGTAAATTATCAACAGGGAGGATATCGGGTTGTTGTAGGGGTGGTGTATGTGAACAAGAATTGGACAGACATAAGAAAGAATATAGATGAGAGAGCGGGCGAAGGAGGAAAATGGATAGTGGGGGGGATATCAATGCCAGAATAGGGGAAACGGGGGAAGGGATTGGAGAGGACAGCTCGGTGGTGAAGAGGAGTTCACAGGATAAATGTATAAGTGGGGAGGGCAGGAGGATGAAGGATTGGGTGATGGAGGAGGGATGGGAGATTTTGAACGGATGCACGGAGGGCGATTGGGAGGGGAGAAAAACGTACATCGGATCAAGAGGGGCGTCAGTAATTGATTATGTGGTGGTCAAGGGGATAGAAAGAAGAGATATAATAAGCATGGAGGTGGAAGAGGTGCTAGGATCAGATCATCTACCGGTAACTGTGGAGATGTGGGTGGAGAAGGGAAGAGAAGAGGAAAGATGGCAAGAAAACGAATACCTCGAGTGTGGGGTAAAGGCGATGGAGGATATGAGGAAGAGGCAGGCAAGAATTCAATGGAAAGAGGTCAATACAATGGAGGAGATGGAAAAGATTATACTGGGATGCGGAAGAAAAAAGAAGGGAGAGAGAAGATAGGGGAATACGTGGTTCGATGAGGAGTGTAGGCAGGCGAAGAGGGAGTTGAGGAAGGCTGTGGGAGAATGCGTAAGATATGGAGGAGAAGAGGGGAAAGTGGTGGCGGCGATATGAGGGTATATGCGAGAGAAAGAAGCTGCTGGCGGTGGAAAGAGTGAGTGAGGAATCAAGGGAATGCAGGAACGAGGCGGAAATGTGGAAGGTGCCGAGGAGAGGGGAAAGGAAGAGACAGTTAGGGATATCGTTGAAGGATTGGACAAGGAAGTGCAGAGAGGGTAGTGGAGTGCCAGAGGGATGGGAGAAGACAGACGAGTGAATGGAGAGGAAGAGTTCACGGAGGAGGAGGTCGAAAGAGCGTTCAAGGAGGTGAAGGGAGGGAAGGCTGCAGGAAGAGATGGGCTGAAGGCAGAGATGTGGAAGGAGATTGGGGAAGGGGGGAAGAAGAAATTCAGGGAGCTACTGAACCAGATGTGGAGGGGAAGAGTGAGCATACCGGCAGCATGGAGGGTGGGGAGGGTGAAGGTGATGAAAGAGAGAGGGAGCGTGTATGCGGTGTTTGTACCAAGGGTAAGACTGTTAGAGTGTCTGAGGAGAAGAGGTGTGAGTGAGGGAGTGGTAGAGTGGGTGAGAGGAATGTATGACATGGGTTGTAGCGAAGTTGGGAATGGAAGAGTCGGAGAAATTTAGGACGTCGAAGGGGCTTCGGCAGGAGTGCCCATTGAGCCCGGTGTTGTTTAACCTCTACACGAGTGAGTTAGAGGAGGTGATGAGGAAAGGACAGGCGGGGGGGGGGGGGTGATTGGTAGAAGTAAGGTATGGATGTTGGCATATGCGGATGATATGGTGCTGGTGGCAAGAGAGTCGGAAAGGATGAAGGATATGCTGAAAAGGGCGGAGAGGTTTATGGATAAGAGGGCGTGGTTAGAAAAACGAAATGGATGAGATTCAGAAATAGAGGGAGGGAGGGGAGGGTGAAGGAATTACAGTGGAAGGGGGAGGTGATTGAGAGGGTTAAAAAATTCAAGTATTTAGGGTTTTTGTTCAAAGGGACGGGAGGGTATGAGAAGCATGTGAGGTGGGTGCAGGGGAAGTGGATGGGGAACAATGTAAGAGTAGCGTGTAAAGTATGGGATGCGTGTGTGAGGTCAGTGTTAATATATGGGGTGGAAGTATGAGGGACGAGAGGGTATAAGTGTATAGAGAGGGAGCAGTTGTGGTTCTTGAATCGTATGTTGGGGCTGGAAAGGTCGACACCCAGATACATAGTACTACAATAAACGAATAGAGAGAAACTAGAGTGTGAGAAAATGGTGAGAATGGCTAGGTATGAGATGAAGTTATGGGACCTAGAGGAAGAGAAACTGGTGAAGGCGGTGGGTGGCGTGCGTGAATGGGAGAGAGGGTAAATGGAGGAGCGAGAGAAGGAGAATGTATGAGAGGGTGGGTTTGTCGGAGGCGAAGGTGATAGAGTGGCTGGGGAATGAGGTAAAGATGGATGCGTGGGTGAAAGAGAAGGAGAAGGAGATGGAAGCACAGGAAAGGCAAGGGTATATAGAGAGGAGTGAATACAACGATAGGTACGGGAGGTGGCAGGTGCATAGGAGAATGCCGAGGTATTTGGTGGAGGGGGGATGGAGTAGGGAGGAAAGAGTGGTGCTGGCGAGGGCGAGGTGTGGGTCAGGAGAGAGAGGAAGAAAGGTGTGGATGGGGGAAGAGTATGAGAGGTGTGTAATGTGTGAGCGAGGGAGGGATACGTGGAGTCATCTGGCAGGGGAGTGCGAGGGGGTGAAGGAGGAATGGGTGGGAATAGAAGAGTGACGGAATGGATGAGAGAGGATGGGGCCGGAGTAAGGACGCTGGAGAAGTTGGGGGAAGAGAGGGAAAGCAGAAGGAAGAGAGGGGGCAGTGATTAGTGTAGATATGGATGTAATATAGTATTATGCCAATAAAGGTCTTTTTTTATTATTATGATAATCAACGATAATACATTTCAGTCAAATCGAATATAGCGCTCAATCGTTCCAAATAAAATTAATAATATTTTTTTGAAGTTTAAAAACGAATTCAGGCTTAACCGTAAATGTTTGGATATAGATAAGTTGTGTTAAATCATCATATTTTTATCTCACGAATCTATGGTTAAGCCATTTCCCCACATTAACGGGACACTGTATAGTGAAATTCGTTATATTCTCTCATCGAATATAACTCGTGGTATGATTAATAATCGATAATGATACCACTTGTTATATTACAACTGATTATATAACTCATCATACATTTAGCCAATAGTAATTGAGAATTTTACTTAGTTACTAGGTTTAGATAAACGGATATACCCTTGACGACGTGGTGTAATTACTTTGGTTTTTCGGTGGGTCTAACAAAGTAAAAATAATGGATAATAATATAAATCTAGAGCCATGATTTAATAACTGTCATAACAAGAACGTTTTGTATTTCTCAACAAACCTCAGTTAAAATTGCAATGAATCGCTTCGAAAAAGCTTTCAGGTTTAGAAATAAGCGTACCAATTAAATCTTTAACGCCTGGAAACACGGTAATAATGCACAAATTCATTTGGAAGCAGTTTTTGGCATTTTGTGAAGAGCGAAAGTACGAATTTTTTGAGCAGACTTCAGATGAACAGTTGGCAAGTATTCATTATATATACACGATTCCATTTGTTTCTGGATCTCGCCTAGCTATGGAAAAGTGACAGTTTAAGTATTGTAAATGGGGCTGGTTGTGTTTTAAATCAGGGTTTTTAAATGTCACTGTCAGATGTTCGATTTTAAGGTTATAATTTCTGACTATTGTGATCTTACACTGTTGCCTGTTTTACAAATTTTCAGATATAAAAGGATAATAATATGCAGTTTTAAGATTAACAAAATTTACTACTTGGTTTTTGTACATACAAACACAGCAATAATATTGTATATAACAAATATAATGAATTCGGCTCTGCAAACTTATTTCGTCATCCATTTGTATTTCTCGCTTGGGTCTTCCCGTTAACACATTTTGATCAACTCCATCCATCCACCTTAATTTTGGTCATTCTCTCTTCTGTTGGCCCTCAGTATTTTTTTGTAGAATTGCAAATTTATTCCCACCCTCTTGTGATACTGATAATTTTCATGTCAAACAATTTTTAAGCCCTCATTCCACTTTTATTATTCAGTCAAGAGAACCTGCATCTGAATCTTCTGATGTTCATTCTGAGCCAGATTCCCCAAACGAAATAATAAAAGGAGGAATGGTTTCAAAAGAAAGGTTCCCCATGTGTTTTGTCCAGTCATCCGAAATAAGTTTTTCACAATGATTACAGAAATTTTGCCACATATCGGATGTACATTTTGAGAGAGACTCAAGCCATAAATTCTGAACACGATCCTTAGATGGTTGCTTAGAATTTATGTGCTTATTGTAGTAAGTCTTACAAAACCCCCATGCCATTTCAATTGGATTGTATTGACAATGGTATGGCGGTAATCTAAGAACTTCGTGCCCGTTCTTTCTCAAAATGTCATCAACTACGTAAATTTTGTCATTTGATCGAAAAGGTATAAATAAAGCCCATAGTTCCTTTTTGGTTAATTTTGGATTGAATTTTACATTGTGTTTAACCAACCACTCCTGCATTTCGCATTTCTTACAAGAAAATGAAGGAGTTTTGTCTAATTGCACAGAATGGTATGCAGCATTATCCATAATAACTACACATTTCCCTGAAAGCTTAGCCAAAGCAGGAATAAGTTGATTAACCACCCAATTTTGAAAAGTATTACCATCCATTGTGGCATGGTAATCTCGGTCATTGTTTTTCGAATGTAATAAAAAATCGCACCCATCCAAAATATATATGATAATTAAAATACTAGACATACCCCAAAAATATCTATTAAAATCGTAATAATATTGTGATGCTGTTGATTTGGATTACTTTGCCTAAAATGTTTGTAGGATTTCAGAATTTGTAACCTTTTTGATTCAGAGATAATCTTTGGTATGTTAATATTTAATATGTGCCTGAAATTATTTTTCACTTTGACATTGACACAGCATTGCAACACTAGATTAATTTGATTTAATAATAAAATGCTCGAAGAAGCGACCGCGTGGCGAAATAATTGTTGCAAGATTAACAATAAACCTCTTGAAAATTAAAAAGAGGATTACTTATGATATCATAAATTATTGCAACACTGTTAAAATAAGGAATTAGGAGTGCCAATTAATAAAAAATGTAAATGTTGATACTGCAACATAACAACACGAAAGCATGGCTAGGCGAGATCCAGAAACAAATGGAATATATTATAATCGTAACGTATTATATAATCGTAACTCGAGCAATCGAAAATAATGATTATTTTTGACTTGTAACTCGACATAATCCTTAAAATACCACTTGAGCTACGCTCTCGTGGTTTTTGGCAGATTGAGTCTCGTTACTCGTAAAATAATCGATTATTTTTGATGCTCTTGTGATATTATAACTGAATAAATATTCGAATACTTAAATTTAAAAAATTCCCAGCCCTAATGTAAAGTATTTCACATGGGGGAAAGTAATATGAGTCATCAGCATTTTTTATGATTTAAATACCTATAATCCGTCGGTAACATGTCCGTTTATTTTATATATTTATTATATAAGTTGCAAAAAAATTATAACAGAAAATAAGGAAATTGATCAGCCTTATATAATTCGATATTAACAAGAAACATATTTTGATTCATCATCTCAAAACAATTCATTCACAAATCCCAGCATCACTTTCACTTTTCCTCACCGGAAACGTGAAAGCGCACCGATACACAAAGTTAATCATGCATTACCAATTATGGATCAAATAAAATAAATACAAACAAACAAGATAGGAATTTAATTTTATTTTAAATTTCTGTAAAAGTCAAACAACACAGATTTGGAGGACTTTTAATTCGGAAAAATTTGAGTTAACAAGATATAATTCTAATTTATTATGAGACATTGAATGAAACATTTGCCAGGTCAGGGCCGGTCCTGACGGGTGTGGAGTACGTAAATTTTGAGGGGAGCAAGATTGGTCATGTTGCTTCTTTTACATTAGGGGTTTTCAACATTCATATTTTTGTTGCTCCTCACTTGACATCAGTCGCTGATATATATGCGAGACCTTCTTTAGCTCTTCACGTTACATCAGTCGCCGAAATATTTTTTTTAGACCTTTTTTGCTCTTTGCGAGTGCAATAAGAGAGGGAAAAAAATAAAAATTGGAAAACGAGGAATTTCAACTTTCATATTAAAAATGATCTCACGTCATGGAAAATGCTTACACGAAAAAAATGTTGGGTGGAAATTAAAGGTAGAGGTTTCTATTTTCCAAGGAAATATTTAAAAAGTCGAAGAATGCAAGTTTTAAACTGTTATTTAGAAAGAGATGGTGAAGGTTTAAATTCCGCGTTTTTTTTTTTAATGTATTTACTTATTCTCATAAAATACGCATAAAAATGTACACAGTGCTTATAAGTTCAGAATATACCTTTACATATTTAAGAGAATGTGTTATAATAAAAGAAATACAAAATATAAATATAATTAATCATACATAAAAATAAAGCAAGACAACAACTAAGTCCTACTACTATAATCTGTGGTGGAGTGTAACTCTTTTTCTCATAAATGCTCAATGACTGTTTAAAGCGTTTACAGTCACTGGTCGCCCTGGCAAAATGTTTAGGTAGTGCGAGATCTCATGGTGGCTATTATAACGTATGCAGCATTGTGTGCTTGTGTACGTATGAAATGCGCATACAATACGAAAAATTACACACAAAATGCAGCGTAGATTAATTTAGATTGATAACTCCTAGGGGGCTCCACGTGTCATGATTTAAGTTAACCGTCTCACTCGATAGGGCAGCGCTGCAATCGCAAATGACCTCATTAGGCGCGGGGAGCGGGCGGGCTTCTTGCTAAGCGGGGTGCGCGTTGCAGGATGACCCCCTGCAACTAGTGATGGAAATAATCGATATACTAATTAGTCGATTATTGAAATATATTGATATAATCGATTATTATGCGGAAATTAGTATATACTAATTTAAACGATTAGTTTAAGCGATTAGTTTGCGGTTGCAAGGTGGTCTTTGTAATCGGTGAAATTAGAAACCAAATGTGCTGTAGAATATTGTTTTTCTTTTCTACTAATACTCACATGTATTACTTATGTTATGTTTTAAGCTGTAAAATATTGTTTTTTTTTCTTTTTCTTATAAAATACTCACTTATTACTAGTGATAGGAATAATCAATATACTAATTAGTAATTAGTCGATTATTGAAATATATTGATATAATCGATTATTATGCGGAAATTAGTATATACTAATTTAAGCGATTATTTGATCGGGTAAATTAGTCATTACTAATTTAAGCGATTATTTGATCGGGTAAAATAGTAATACTAATTTAAACGATTATTGATTGGGTAAATTAGTATATACTAATTTAAGCGATTATTTGATCGGTTAAAATAGTATATACTAATTTAAACGATTATTTGATTGGGTAAATTAGTAAATACTAATTTAAGCGATTATTTGATTGGGTAAAATAGTATATACTAATTTAAGCGAGTATTTCGTCGGGCAAATTACTAATTAATATACTAAAATATGTGATTATTATCTCGGTAGACTGGACTATTAATTATTATAAACAAATATTTCGCTTATTATCTCGGTAGACAGGACTACTAATTATTATATAGTAATATTAATAATTACTGCTGGATGACCTGCTCCGCCTACTTCCCAGGAGATGAGAAGGCCTGCCCTCCGCGCATACTAAGCGATATAGTTGCATACTACGCGGAGAAGGCATACCAGCTCATCATAGGATGTGACGCTAACGCACACCACACAGTCTGGGGCAGCTCGGACATCAACAAACGAGGTGAGTCTCTTTTAAACTGTATCTCTGCGGAAGGGCTTATAATAGCCAACATAGGCAACAAGCCTACTTTCACCACAAAAACCCGCAAAGAAGTACTAGATTTGACAGTCTTTACCGGAAAAGTGAGTGATGTTATAGTGAATTGGCATGTGTCAGAAGAGCCCTTATGCTCAGACCACAGGCAAATCCGCTTCGACCTGGACACATCTCTCACGGAGGGTAAGTATAGAAACCCCAGAGAGACAAACTGGGAAGGATATAAAGAATCCCTCAGGGCGGCTCTCCGGGGAGGAACAGCACCGGTGAGTGAGGTGGAGGGGTTAGAACTGGCAGTGGAACAAGTAAATGACGCCATCAAGACGGCATACTTGGAAAAATTCCCGGAAAAACAATTCGACACAGGGGTTGCCGCACAATCTGGTGGAACAAGAACCTTGAAAAGCTAAGAGCCCAGGTTCGAAAGCTATTTAATAGGACCAAAACCACACAGAGTTGGGACACCTATAAGGAAAAGCTTACGCAGTACAACAAAGAAATCCAAAAAGCCAAAAGAGACTCGTGGAGGAAGTTCTGCGGAGTTAATCGACACTCCGGCATGTTCGAGAATCCACAAAGTCCTGGCAGAGGATGGAAATGCTGCAAAAGAGGTAGGTTTTGTCAGAAAGTCTGACGGGACTTATACTGAAACGAAGGAGGAAAGTCTCAAGGAATTACTAAAAGTCCACTTTCCAGCCTCAACAATCCTGTCAGGGGAGAACATACGCGAAAATCCCGACCAAAGGCAAAAAAAGCCAGACCGAAATGATTGGGGGTTAGCCACAGAGGTCACAAGACCAAGCAAAATCAGATGGGCCATAAGCAGGTTCCAACCTTATAAGTCCGCTGGGATGGATGGGATCTATCCCATCCTGCTACAGAAGGGCATAGAGGAACTGGTGCCGCATCTAACAAAGATCTTCAAAGCCTGTCTGGCATGGGGACACGTACCAAGGGCGTAGCAAAGTGTAAAGGTAATCTACCTGCCTAAGGTAGGTAGAATAGCAGATCTAACACCGAAGTCTTACAGACCTATCAGCCTCTCTTCATTCCTACAGAAAACAATGGAGAGACTGGTCGACAGATAAGTACGGGACGAGATACTGGGGAAAGATCCCCTCAGTAACCGTCAGTACGCTTTCCAGCCAGGAAAGTCCACGGACTCGGCGCTGGACGACCTAAACAGGCTCATCACAAAGTCAGTGGAGGACAAAGAGATAACTATGGTCACATTTCTAGATATAGAAGGGGCGTTCAACAATGTCACAACCAACTCGCTTATAGAGGCACAGGCAAGAAAAGGCGTCCTTCCAAGTCTCTACCAATGGATAAGGGCTAGCCTGGAGAAAAGGACAATTACATCCACTCTAGGAGGGCACACCATTGAAGCCAGAGCCGGCGGAGGCTGCCCGCAGGGAGGGGTTCTATCTCCACTGCTATGGGCAACTCTTGTGGACGACTTACTAAGGAAACTGTCCGAAGAAGGCATCCACTGCCTAGGGTATGCGGATGACTTGGCCATAGTCATCAGAGGCCGATTCGCAGGAGTTATCTCACAACGAACACAAAGGGCCCTAATCATAGTACACAACTGGTGTCGAAGGGAACGACTGACGGTCAATCCCAAAAAACACAGATTGTCGTGTTCACAAAAAGAAGAGCGCTAGAAGGCCTTAGGCCACCGACGTTCGGGGGCACAACAATTCCCTTCGCTAAGGAGTACCTACGGGTAATCTTCGACGATAAAATGACGTGGAGGACGCACATCACGAAAACCGCCAAAAAAGCCTCAATGGCATTGGGTAGGTGTTGAAGAATGTGCGGGAAAAACTGGGGGCTCAATCCTAAAATGACCCTCTGGTTATATACAAGGGTGACCAGGCCCATGATATCCTACGGGGCAGTAGTGATAAGGCTCCTGAACAGCACACAAAGACTAGCATGTCTCAGGAGCCCTAAGCATTACCCCGACAGCAGCCCTAGAAATGATCCTGAACCTACCATCACTGCACATCTTCATACAAGGGGAGGTCAGGGCCGTAACATATAGACTAATGCGAGGACAGGCGCCCATAAACCGATCACACGGGAAAAAGTACCAAAGGCTAGAAGACGAGCTAAAGGCAAACCCTACAACAGGAATGCCAAGCGATGCCATGGTCAAGAAGTATAATTTCGACAGGAAATACAAAGTGATGATCCCGCAGAGGGAAGATTGGGAAAAGGGCCCACCTACCAACGCAGAATCAAACTGGTATACTGACGGCTCGAAGACAGAGGACGTTGTCAGAGCCGGAAAATACAGCACAAAACCGGAGACAAAGATTTCAGTCAGTCTGGCGAGGGACACCATCGTGTTCCAGGCAGAGGCGATCGCGGTCTACCTCTTCATTGGAGAAATAGCAAAGCAAGACAACAAAAGTCGATCAGTAGCTATTTTCTCGGACAGCCAAGCGCTGCTAAGGGCACTAAACAATGGTATAGGTCCCAGGACACAAGGGTCATCAAGGGAACAAAAAAGCAGACGAACTGGCCAAACAAGGCTCGTCAAGCACATTCATTGGCCCGGAACCCTCCTGCGGTATCGCAAAAAACACAGTCAGACAATCCATTAAAAAATGGACGGAGACACAAACTCAAACCTGGTGGACGAACACACCAGGGCAGAGGCAGGCGAAACAGTTCCTCAAAAGACAATCGCCGGCTTTCACGACCGATCTTCTCAAGAGAGAAAAACGGTTAAAGCTATAGTACGTCTACTAACTGGACACTGTAGGCTCAACAAACACATGAGCAAAATAGGCCTGGCAGAGGATATAATATGTAGATTCTGACAGGAAAAAGAGAAGGATCCTCTCCACATCCTGTGCCAATGTGAGGCTCTAGCGCGGGTTAGATACCTAAAGCTGGGCAACACTAAACCAAGCGCAGAGAGCTACACCTAAGGCTCACTGTCAGGGTTAATAGGGCTAATCAAAGAGGCGAAGCTCAAGCACGTCGTCTAGGATAATAGGGATCCACAATAGATCTGCAAAGGTCGCGGTGGTACAGGCCAATGAGGCCACCCCTACGAATATCTAATCTAATCTAATCTAATAATTACTGATTTGACGGTTGTTTTGTATTTCATTTAATAAATCATTTAATAATAATAATTATATAAAAATTCTAATCTTCACTTCTAAAAAACATTACCCCCAGAAAATACGCTCGTGAAACCACAGGCTTAAAAACAAACACTCAAAAAACTACACCTTAGAAGACCATCCCTTGTAAAAACTTTTATTAAAAATCACACCTACGGAAAAAAAAACACGTTATGAAAAACTACCCCATGTAAAAAGATTCCTGAAAAGTCTGCCCTAATCCCGAAAAAACATCTCCCGAAAGGAACGATCCCCCTAAAAATCATCTTTACGAAAAACCATTCCTGAAATTCTCCCCCGAAAAAACCGCTCCATAAAAATCATTTCCTGAAATACCAACCCTTCGAAAAAACACCTCCGAAAAACCACCCCCCGAAACAACCGCCCATAAAGAAACGTTGCCTGTAATATAACCCCCTCCCCCCCAAAAAAAACTTGCCCAAAAAAACGACCCTCAAAAATACCCCCTGTAAAAAACATTCTTGGAAAACCAGTTGCAGAAAAACACACCTTGTTTAAATACAGTCTGTGGTCCGTTTTTGTTTTACAAGATCACTTTGTATTGCTTCTTTTGTTTGTACTACATAATTATTCAGCCCCCACCCCACCCCCCGCTCGTCATATTTTTGAACTGAAAGGTTAACTACTAATTTTCAACTACTAATTAAATCAATTATAAAAATATCTCGTTTCAAAATAATCGATTATTCCCATCACTAGTCATAGCTTTAAATGGTGCGATGGTGCGATTCAAAAAAAACAAACACATAATGAACATGTTAAATGTATATTTTAAAATGTATTACAGTGTTTTTCTATTGCATTTCACTTTATATCGAATATGTATCCCTTTATCTCAAATTTATTTTCCATTTATCAAATACAATTCCCTATACACCACTACATTATCTGTATGTCAAAACGTCATCACAGTTTGTCGATTACATTTCACTTCTCAGCAAAATGGCTGCAGTTCGTCAAAAAATGCATCTTAGAAATGAACTAAGAGGACTCCTTAAACGGAGAATGGATGCTGGCGTAAGTAGTGTTACATACAGTGAATTTTTCTTTTAGGTAAACATATGCATAAGCTGTAAATGTTTCGACATTCGTTGTTTTTTAAAAGAGTTCAATTTGAAGCTTTAATCGAGTGTTCTCCACTCCCAGACTAAGCATAAAGTAAAATTTAGAGTTTAGAAAAGCCCCGTGAAAATTTGTCGAGGGTCGCGCAGCGACCCAAGACTAATTTTCTCTCGAAATTTGACTTCATGCGCCACGCGTATTAAGCACTAAAATATTGTGAAATTTATGTATATTCGAATTTCACTTGAAATCTGTTTTATACGCGTGGCGCATGAAGTAAAATTTCGAGTTTAGAAAAGCCCAGAAAATTTGTTTCGGGTCGCTGCGCGACCCTCGACAAATTTTCACGGGGCTTTTCTAAACTCGAAATTTTACTTCATGCTTAGTCTGGGAGTGGAAACACTCGTTTTAAGATTCAAATTGAACGTAAAAAAAATAATAAGGAATATCTAAAAATTTACAGAAAATAGGCTGAATTTGGAATGCGTATACTTATGAGAAAAACTCCCTGTATATATAAAAACAAATAAAATATTTCCAGAAGAAAGTTATTGCTACTGCAAACATGTTCAGCAAAAATATTAAAGAGAAAAGTATTTGGTATATAGTGAACCTCATTTCGTAAATTGGGAAATATTTTGACAAGGTGAAAGATATATGAGATATATAGTCTGTTTAAAAACTAAAAGGAGTAAGTGCCAAAGCCCAATTTACACTATAAAAAGTTACCAGAAATATTGAAATTTGGCGGCAATTTTAAATATTTTCATAATTACTATTTAATTTTCATTTAAATAAAATCCAATATCCATTTTGTACTTCTTAATTGTGGTTAAGTATTTTCTTTTCCATCGTACGATATCGTCAGTTCAATTAAAATGCTTATACGGCATCTCGCCATATATCTGTGAAATAAAACATATTTACATTATGTTCATAATATAATATGGAATTTATATAATAATGTGACTCTATCAGAGCTGGGACGAATCCTCGTAAAAAGGATTCGAATCACGAATCCGAATCACCTAATATGATTCGAATCACGAATACTCAAATAAAGGATTCATAAGAGATAAATATGATTCGAATCGAAGATTCTAATCCTGTTTTTTCGAATCACGAATACAAATCCTTTAAAAATAAATTTGGTTTTATAATTTTTTTGCTACCATTAATATATAAATATCGTTACAAGTTATTTTAACAAAAATATTCAAAACCTAATTATTTATTATTACCATTGAACATCGTTGATAACAGACTAAATATCTGACTCCCTGTTACTCTGGTTGAAGACAAATCGACAAATTTTCACGGGGCTTTTCTAAACTCGAAATTTTACTTCACGCTTAGCCTGGGAATGGAAACACTCGTTCAAAACTTCAAATCGAACTATCATAAAATTTACTAATGCCTGAATTTTACGTAAATAAAAAATTCACTGAATATCATTAAAACCGGGAAAGTCAGAGAAAAGTCATAGAATTATATTCAAATTGACCAAAACACTAACAAAAAAGCCATATGATATTATTAAATTTGTCAAAATCAGCAGGCAAATTACAAAACACGTAAAAATTTATAAAATTAACTTAAATATTGGCAAAAATAATGAAAACTATTAAACAGAATGGGGGTTTCCCACAGAAGAAAGTTATATTAAAAGGCCAGGGAAAAAATCTTTAGTCAGTGAAATGTAGGAAAAATCTAACATTTCAGATTGTGGCTACCATGTCAGTTTTACTTCAAACAATATTAAATAAAATTTTGAAAACTAGATTAGAAAACATTTTCAATCATTTAATGATCTTATCAAAGCATTCACTTCGAAGTTTCGAACAAGCGTTTCCACTCCCAGACTAAGCATGAAGTAAAATTTCGAGTTTAGAAATACCCCGTGAAAATTTGTCGAGGGTCGCGTAGCGACCCGAGACAGATTTTCTGGGCTTTTCTGAACTCAAAATTTTACGTCATGCGCCACGCGCATAAAACAGTGATTTAACGAGAAATTTAAAAACACAATAAAACATTTTTCATGTTATTCCTCACAATTAATTCGAATTATTTTTGACGATTCAAATCCTTTTGTAAGTATTCGAATCCTTTTATAAGGATTCGAATCACCCACATTTAGACTCGAATACGAATCCTCTTAAAAAAATGTAACGAATCCGGATCACGAATCCAGTTGAACTAAAGTATTCGAATGCCTCTTTTGAATCCTCTAAAAGGATTCGAATCCTAAATGATTTAAATCCTGCCCAGCTCTCGTCTCTACTTATTTAAAATTGATTTGTTTTCATAAAACTATACAAGGTAGAACGACTCATCTTCGGCATGCCTGCATGATCGTTTACTTCTTTTAAAACTTTTTTCAAAGTTGGCAGTTCATTTTTATAGAAGACAAGTCTTGATGACGTAGTGAAGAGATCCGTGCATAGTGCACTTTTAACTATGCTAAAGAAACACCGCACAAAAGGTTATTACGAAACAGACAAAGTCGCAACTCGGTAACGCTTCGAATTAAGGTTATGTCAGCTGTTGCGTCTCTCATAATGACGTAATTAGCATAGTGTAAAATGGGCGCGCTCTCACCCAATCAGTGTTGTCGGTTTTGGCGCGTGAAATTTAAAACACTCCTCCTAGTTATTAAACAGATTATAGTGAATCTCATTTGATCAATAGTGAAATGCAACAGAAAAACCCTGTAATTGAATTTAAGACATTATTTTATGTTCTGGGATCGTACTTTGTAACTAGATGGAATTTCAGAACTGCTTGATCCAACAGCAACGGGAACTTACTCCATAGAAAAATGCTCCTAGCCCGGTGTGAAGAAAATCTCCACGTCCCGCGTCCGTGGCTGTTTCATGCATAGTATTTGAAGATCATTTACGAATGCTAGGAAGAAATAAAGAGAAATAAGGTAGACACTCTGGTTTTAAATGTGTTTGACTGCAGACTTAATTAAAAGGGCTAATGTGTAAAATAGGGTGCATGGCCGATTTTCACAGGTTCGCACATGCTCAGCAGCACCCAATCCAGTGGTTCTCAACATGTGTGTGTGATTATGTGTGTATTTTAAATAAATACAATTTTTTCAATGGCCGACCAAATTTGACAAATTTTCAAAAATTTTCAAACTTTGTAGGCTCGGCACACGTTACACCGAATCAAACCCTGAGATGAGTTAAACCCAAAAATCGTACGCCCGACACGTTAGTACAAGTTTGATCGCAATCAATTGCCGAATCAAAAAAATATCTATAAATCGGAAATTTTCACTGCGCCGCCGAGTGCCGTTGAGTGTAAAAGTAAACAATGCAATGTTCTGTGTAGGTAAGAGCATATGAGTTTTATCCAATACCCACTAGCACCGCACGATCACGATTAACCCTCTGCATTTCTTTTTCATAAAAACGCAAATATGTAAACAAATTGTGAATATAATTATTGTGCTTTAAGAATTACTAATCACTGATTGACGCTGATTAAACCTAATCAGCTGTCATGGAAGTGGACATAAAAATGATACAGTATAAAAACAACTGAACAAATAATTGTTTTATTTCATTTTAGCTAAAGATATAAAACAAACCAAAAATAAACTGTAAAGTTGTTGAACGAACGAACAAAAAATACACTCTAAATAAAAACAAAACTCTGCCCAACAAAGAAAATAAACTTAATCTTATAAGCACAAATAAAATATTAAAAACTATAAGGAATTATGTACATAAATTCACATATGTACATAAATTCACATCTGTACATAAATTAAAAAGATGCTTCTGTCTGTTGCGTTTGGGTAACGTAGATTTTATTTGATTCCACAACCCTTCTATTGTATTAGTATGATAGTCAGTGTCGGATGTTCAAAATTAAGTTAGTGGTTTACCGTTAAATGCTGAAAACCCTCCAAATCCAAACAATTATATGCGTTTTAGCACTCCGAATATATCATTGTTCCTGGCAATATTTTATCTTTTATTATTGTTAGAAGTATATTGCGATTCCTACTCTCGACTATTTGTACAGGGTGGGGCAGAAAAACCTATCCGATTTCAAAACGTTATAAAATTAAAACCACTCAACTTGACAAACATTTTATTTTATTAACATATCGCAAATTTTATGCCATTTTTAAATTTAAGTTTTGAAAATCACATCACTCAAATGTCGTCCTTGGGAGCGGATACACTGATTTAGGCGCTCGCGGTAGCTTTCCATGACTTTCACCGTCATTTCCACAGGAATTTCTTCAATTGCCCGAGCAATTTCCCTTCGTAAAGCAAGAAGGGTCCTTGGTCGATGCTGGAATACCTTCGATTTGAGGTAACCCCAAAGGAAGAAGTCACATGGAGTGAGATCCGGTGAGCGCGGCGGCCAGCCTCAGAGAAATGAGGCGTCCGGGAAACATTTCCCTGAGAATGTCCATTGATCGTCGCGATGTGTGGGCGGTTGCACCATCCTGTTGAAACCACACATTTTCCACGCCATTTTCTTTCATTTTGGGTTGAAGAAAATTTTCCAGCATGAAACAATAGCGCTCGCTGTTGACCGTTACGGTTTGCCCATTTTCTTCAAAAAAGTAAGGCCCCCAGACGCCTAGGCGGGAAAGAGCACACCACACAGTCACTTTTGGGCTATGGAGAGGTTTCTGATGGATTTCCCGAGGATTTTCGTCACTCCAATATCGAAAATTCTGCCTGTTTACGGCGCCACAAAGGTGAAAATGGGCTTCGTCCGTGAAGAGCACAACATCGTCTATTGGGAGTTCTCGGAGATCGCGACACAGGTTCATACAGGTTTCAAAATCCCTTTCAATTAATTCCTGTGGAACAACCATTTTGTAGGGATGCATTTTGAGGTCCCGGTGCTAAATTCGACGAATACTGCGGTTGGAAATCGCCAAAGCGAGCGAATGTTTACGTGCCGAACGACGCGGGGAACGTTCAATCGCGGCTCTCACATTGGCCACGTTTTCAGGTCCTGTTGCTGTCCTGGGACGTCCAGGCGACTTCTTTTTCAATGCTGAACCCGTCTGTCGAAAATTTGACACCCACACTTTAATCGTAGCGTGATGAGTTCGAAATGAATTCGAAAAGCACGTTGTGTAGCAATTATCGAACCGCTCAATAACAAAAGCACGATGTTCACCAGACCAAGGCATGTTGATTAATGACAAATGGCATAAAACCGGCTTTCTAACGGTTTTTACCCCACTACTCTACCTGTTCCCTCTTCTGAGAAAAAGGGGTTTGAAATCGGATAGCTTTTTCTGCCCCTCCCTGTAGGAAACAGTCTTTCGATTTCATACAAACACCTCAAAAACCTACTGGCCTTCCACTCGTCTATTTCTACGATGGTACCGGGGCTCTCAATTTTCCGATTGGTGGAAAGCAAAATGTCCACACATACCTCCCGGCATAAATTAAACCAGTCTACTACGGTCTTGGTGGAGATGCTCATCTCATCCATAATAATGTCCTGAGTGTATTTTCTGGACCAATAGTACGGCAGTAGAAATACTTCCCCCATCGACATTTTGGACTCATCAAACCAACTCTCCTTTCGCACACTTCTCTTCTGGTCATGTTTCACCAATTGTACCCATCAGTGCACTTCGCACGTGCAGAGAGTATCATTTTTCGATGACATTTTGGGCATTTATAGCTAGTAGCTACCAAACGCATGGATTGAAATTTTTTATTATTTCTATTGGAGTTTAATCAATAATCCTGTGCACGTAACGAAGATTTATGTTGTTATTTGCCATAATTAAACAATAACAAAAAAACGACGATAAAACGCAGGATTTTTAAGCAGCAATGAACACAGTATCAAACGAACACAGTAACGACGAACACAGTAACGACGAGCACAGTAACAAAAACGATGATAGAATGCAGGAACTACAAACAGCAAACGATGATAACAATTCACACCGAAACAAAAAAACGACGATAGAACACTGGAACTTCAAACAACAAACGATGATAACGACGAACACACTAACAAAAACAACGATTGAACGCAGGAACTCCAAACAGTAAACAATGATAACGACGAACACGATAATAAAAACAACGATAAAACACAGGAACTTCAATCAGCAAACGATGATTACACAATAATAAATACGACGACAGAAGGCTGGAACTACTTGAGGGTTGGAGTTTGTTGTTTACGCGATGATTTCGATGAACACAATAACAAACTACGATAAAAACAAAACACAATCCAAAGGCGACTTGCAGAAATATCAAATACCTTGCCAATACACAGACTCAAAGAGGTTGACTTTAATTAAAGAGATTGAATAGAATCAAAGAGGCAAAGTAATCAAAGAATAACTACAATTTTCTAAATTCCAAATTTGTGTCAGCGGCGATATTTCGCCGAAAAAAGATTTATTGGTTATCCACTGCTTTGGGGTGTATTATTTACTCTCAAAATATACCACGGCAAAGAGATCGGACTTGTTCTTTTCGTGCGTTATTTTTTTTATTTAGTGTTTACGCTTCCTTTTTAATAATACAAACGGAATCAACGGGGTAGATATCGGTATTTTTATTTGTAACTTGGAATAAATATGGGTGTAGGCATTATATTCATGATTCATCAAAAACGTAAGTTTCAACAATAAATTTTGATCAAACGGTAAGTCCGGTTTCGCAAAAAAACACTTTTTCGAGGTATATTTTAAGCTTATACAACACAACTAAAACCATCAAATATCCATTTCACTTTCGATAAAAATAATATAAAGGTTAACTAAATTAGAAATGGAAATGGTCCCGTCGCCACCGAATGCCGTGTGGTTCATTGATGAAAACAGGGCATTGGAGTTTCGGCAGAGCAACAATAGTGCGAGGGGGTACATCAGGCCACTCTTTAGAGAAAACCCATAAGAAATCCGTGCAGATTCAATTTTTGGCAAGTGGTTAAAAAATCAATCGCGAAATTCCTTCTATACTGCGCTTGCGTTCCAAAGCCCGAATGGGCCCCCGGATAGGTCAATCCGACGTACGAACACACGCCCGGCACAACGAGACCATTTACGACGCTCAAAAGTGTCGATTATCAAAGTTACAAGTATTCGGTTTTTTTAATTTCTGACGTTTCATTTTTGACGTTTGATTTTTGATCTTAAAGCACACACACACGCACACACACACACGCACACGCACACATACACACTATAATATATTCCATTTGTTTCTGGATCTCGCCTAGCCATGCTTTGGTATTGTTATGTTGCAGTATCAACATTTACATTTTTTATTAATTGCCACTGCTGATTCCTTATTTTAACAGTATTGCAATAATTTATGATATCATAAGTAATCCTCTTTTTAATTTTCAAGAGGTTTATTGTTAATCTTGCAACAATTATTTCGCCACGCGGTCGCTTCTCGAGCATTTTATTATTAAATCAAATTAATCTAGTGTTGCAATGCTGTGTCAATGTCAAAGTGAAAAATAATTTCAGGCACATATTAAATATTAACATGCCAAAGATTATCTCTGAATCAAAAAGGTTACAAATTCTGAAATCCTACAAACATTTTAGGCAAAGTAATCCAAATCTACAGCATCACAATATTATTACGATTTTAATAGATATTTTTGCGGTATGTCTAGTATTTTAATTATCATATATATTTAATTAAAGATAATTACGTTTCAGGTAGGGAGATCTTCATTACAATTAATTTTACGACAAAGACCTGACGAATTGAAATCTACTACTTCTGGCAAACGATCTAAAAACAGCCATTTTTGGAATCACCTAGCTAGAAAAGATCTGCAACAACTAATTTGGCAATATAACTCTAGAAATCAGTATTTTACTTTGAGAGATCTTTTGAATGAAATGAAAGAAAATTATGAGTTCCATGGGAGTAGAACAACACTTTACAGGGTTGTTGTATAAATTCAAATTAATTAATGGGCGCAAAATTCTCTGTGAACAAAAACATGTTGTTGCAGCTAAAATTATTTTCCTTAGAAAATTTTTACAGTATCAAAATTCCAGTGAAGATATCCAATTCGTATACCTGGATGAAACTGGGATATATCAGAATGGATCCGTGGTTCGACGCTGGGTACATGAAACGGATATAAAAAGTAATCCAACTAAATTCAAAAATGAAGGCAAACGCTTCACCATTCTACATGCTGGGTATAGGGGTGGGTTTTTGGATGGGTGCGATTTTTTATTACATTCGAAAAACAATGACCGAGATTACCATGCCACAATGGATGGTAATACTTTTCAAAATTGGGTGGTTAATCAACTTATTCCTGCTTTGGCTAAGCTTTCAGGGAAATGTGTAGTTATTATGGATAATGCTGCATACCATTCTGTGCAATTAGACAAAACTCCTTCATTTTCTTGTAAGAAATGCGAAATGCAGGAGTGGTTGGTTAAACACAATGTAAAATTCAATCCAAAATTAACCAAAAAGGAACTATGGGCTTTATTTATACCTTTTCGATCAAATGACAAAATTTACGTAGTTGATGACATTTTGAGAAAGAACGGGCACGAAGTTCTTAGATTACCGCCATACCATTGTCAATACAATCCAATTGAAATGGCATGGGGGTTTTGTAAGACTTACTACAATAAGCACATAAATTCTAAGCAACCATCTAAGGATCGTGTTCAGAATTTATGGCTTGAGTCTCTCTCAAAATGTACATCCGATATGTGGCAAAATTTCTGTGATCATTGTGAAAAACTTATTTCGGATGACTGGACAAGACACATGGGGAACCTTTCTTTTGAAACCATTCCTCCTTTTATTATTTCGCTTGGGGAATCTGGCTCAGAACAAACATCAGAAGATTCAGATGCAGGTTCTCTTGACTAAATAATAAAAGTGGAATGAGGGCTTAAAAATTGTTTGACATGAAAATTATCAGTATCACAAGAGGGTGGGAATAAATTTGCAATTCTACAAAAAATACTAAGGTCCAACAGAAAAGAGAATGACCAAAATTAAGGTAAATGGATGGAGTTGATCAAAATGTGTTAACGGGAAGACCCAAGCGAGAAATACAAATGGATGACGAAATAAGTTTGCAGAGCCGAATTCATTATATTTGTTATATACAATATTATTGCTGTGTTTGTATGTACAAAAACCAAGTAGTAAATGTTGTTAATCTTAAAACTGCATATTATTATCCTTTTATATCTGAAAATGTGTAAAACAGGCAACAGTGTAAGATCACAATAGTCAGAAATTATAACCTTAAAATCGAACATCTGACAGTAACATTTAAAAACCCTGATTTAAAACACAACCAGCCCCATTTACAATACTTAAACTGTCACTTTTCCATAGCTAGGCGAGATCCAGAAACAAATGAAATGGTGTATATACACAGATCCATATAAATTATCTGTTAAGAACCACTGGAGTGAGTGTATGGAAACCATGAAAACGTATCAAAAATGGAGTATGTACCCTGCTCTACACATTAGCCAAATAATGTAGTAAATTTAAATTTGTTTAACTTATTTAAAATAATACACAATAGGTTAAAATTTAAAAATATTATATATACTTTCGGTTGTAATTATTTATATTTATTAACGCTCATCTCGATACGATTTCGTCTTATCAACATTTTTGTGCACTTAAATCCGACAGTTGTTGATTGAGAACTAGAGCCCACGTTAGAAGTTGCGGAAAATTTGAAATTCCGACATATGCACCCTCCTATCGAGTGGGTCGGTCAACTATATATGTGAACTTACAGAATCATATGGAGTCGACTGGGTCTGAAATGCAGTGCAGCAAGACCGCGACCAGCAGCAGGGTCGCGACCTTAAGCGGTGCGATGGGAGTGCATAATTGTTATGAAATCTTGTGTTATAATTGTGACTATGTGCAGTACCTGTATCGGCTTTTTTTCCTATTAATAAGTTCATAAATATGAACAGTCAAGAGGTTGTTAGATTTAAAATGAATCCTGCAGGATTCTAGGTATTTCAAATTAAATATGATTCTGACAGCTCTTTTATGAAAAGTAAATAATCTGTTTAGATGATAACTGGACCCAAAATATGTGATTCCAAACCGAAGTTTAAAGCAAAAAAGTGAATGATACACTAACTTTAAAACATCACGAGATGCTCCAGTCTGTTTTAAAATGCGGAGCATTGCAATATTATCTGGATATGATATTCTCGAACGATTTATTTTAAAGAATATAAATTCAGTTTTTTTTAGTATTGAGGAATAACATGAGTACACACCGAGAGAACCTCTCTACATTTATTCTTAGTCTTCTATGCTTTGACAGCGAATTAGTAAATTGGCATACATGTCAATGCAACTACCAGTAGCGCTGACTACAGGAGCTAAATAATTTATGTAGATGATAAAAAGCAGTGGGCCTCATATACTGCCTTGGGGTATATCTTTAGAAACAACAAGATTACCGGAGATTGCATTTCCAATTTTTATACACTGTCTTCGATTATCTAAATAGCTTGCATTTAGATTGGAGGCTGTACCATGAATGCCATATTTATTTAACTTATTTAATAAGATTTTGTAGTCTAATCTGTCGAATGCTTTCGACAAATCCAATTGAATACCTAAAGGAATATCCGTTCTTTCTAGTGATGCCATTATTTCATGAATGAAGTTATGCAGCGCAGTAATAACTGATTTTTGTTTTCTAAAGCCACGTTGAGAAGTTGTGAAAATATTGAATTTATTAAAGAAATTGAGGAGCCTGCCATTTAATACATATTCAAATATTTTAGAAAAACAAGAGATTACACGTATGGGCCGATAAATATCTAGATCACTGGGTTTTTCTTTCTTGAAAACCGGAAATTGTTTTAAAATTTGCGGAAATATACCTGATTCGATTGATGAGTTAATTAAATGAGCTAAAGGTCTTGTAATTCTAGTTCACTCACATCCTACAATAATATGGAGTCGTCGATACATAAGAAGCCGCAGTCGATGGCAACTAGAATCCCTATGCAGACCGTGCGGTGAGTGTGGTTGAAAAATCTATTGACTGCCGTGTCCCGAATACTCGAGTACGCACTGAAAACGCGGCATTATGATATAAAATTATCAAACGTAATTTTTTCAAAACCAACTTTAGGAACAAAATACATAATATATGTAGACGGAATTTGCCGGTCCTAAATGTCTTGGAAGGGAGGTCAAATGTAGGCGGAACAGTATGTAAGTTTACATAATAACCTAATAACCACTGCTCTAGTTTAAAAGATGTTTTGGACTGTTAGTAATGAGAAACAACCATTTATTTTGACTTGTATCGTCATCTTTAATAAAAAACGATAAAGTTCATTTATAAACCTAAGACTAATTATTAAGCGTTAATTAAAGTAAATCCTAAAAGTAAATTGATAATTTTAAACGTAAAACTAATTAGTAAGCAGTGCTACGTTAATCTCCTTAACCATCTTGACGCGATGCAGCATCTTCTCCAAATCGTACTTTGGCATCGCCGCGGTCGAGTACCAAACCGGACTGTCCGGCACGCATGATCTTTCCGGGAGTAAGTAGAACACGTCGTTGCGCGTCTTTACGCTCTCTGGGCACTTCAGCAGGTAGAACTCGTAGAGCTTCACCGGACACCGCAGCGGGTTGTCTTCGTTCTCCTCCTGCTCGTACACCTTCTTCTTTTTAGAATTGCTGTCTAAAGTGGATTGCGGTGGGTAGAAGCGGAGTAATACGTTGCGCGAGCCGGGGATTTTCGGAGAGTTGGGCTGAGTCGGGCGCTTCCAGTGTTTCATGATATGTGAGAAGGAGAGTTGTAAGTGTTCGTCGACATTGGTGAGATTGAAGTATTTTGTGTTGAAGAACATCAGTGTCGACAAGAGGACGTGCGGGGAGTGCGCACCCAATTGTTTGCTCTCCCAGAGGTGCTCTTCCTCGACGCGCGTGACTATGTAGTGAGCGTCGTTGTACAAAACCGTGAACTTTGCGCAGATTTCGTCAAGGCATTCGGTGAACTTCTCGTAGTACGAATCGCAGAAAATGTTGTCAATCCTCCCATTTTCGTAAAGGTACTGTTGAATGCCGAGGCAGAGATAGTAGATTGTATCAGGTGCGTATTCGGACCCGTTGGGTTTCCTGACTTCCATCACGAATAAACAAAGCGAGTAGTTTAATTCATCCGCTGTTAATTGTAATATTTCCGTTTTGAACGGTGGTAAATTGCAGGAGGAGCGCTCTAGATCGATGTTTTTCGAGTTGACCCACTGCTTCCACGCGTTGACGCCGAATGTGTACTTGAGGCACATGTGCGCGTCGGGTTTCTCGACAGGTTCTTGTGGAATCGGCGCGGGTTCCGGTTCGGGCTCGCGCACCGGGTTGTAATTAGCCGGTCTTCTGCCCCTTCTTCCGGGCGCGCGGCCTCTCCTGCGCCCCCTGGTGTTCCCCCGCTGCAATTCCCTGGGAATCTCCTCCTCTTGCTTGCGCTCGTTAAGCATCGGTCTTATGATGGTCGGTTCTAAAGCCCCCTCTAAATCAACAGCTGCGGACGGCACACCTAAAGCGATCAAATCATCATGATCCGGGTGAACTGATTCATCGTTGGGACTCTCTTCCGCTTGCACAGCAGCCTCCTCTTTCTTTTCGGCCGCTACAAGCTCAGCCATCATCAACAATTCGGCTTCGAAAGGATCCTCGACTTTAACAGTATCCTTCGGGACTTCTTTTAAAATGTTATTAGCCGTCTTTTTCGTGGTTGGGATTAAAACGGGGCATGGAATTACTATGGGGAAGGGGATCGGTTTGGGTACAGGCGCCGACCACATGGGAAATGGCGCCGGGACGTAAATGGGAACCATAATTGGCACCACTTCGATTTTTTTCTCGAAATCAGTCTGTGTATCCTTCTCCTCCTTCTCAATTAGATCGATCTCCGTTCCTCTATCGATTTTATCGCTACAAACCATTGTACACACGTTCTTCACCTTCGGCGGCTCCTCCTCCTTTACGATCACGATTTTCTTTATGAAAGGCTCGCTGGTTAAGGAATTGCCAGCTGTTTTCGCTAAAGAAACGACGTTCGCAATCACGGGCAATGGGCCTGGTTTGTCGGGGATAACTTGTTTACGGCCCCTTCCGCCACGTTTAGCCGGCGCTTTAGCCCTCAACCAATGATACGAGGTCATGCAACTGTTGGAACAAAATGCGCCGGTGGTACCGCCGCCTGTGTTCATCTCGTACACCCCGGGCTTCTCACAATTTTGGCACTTCTTCTTTGAGCCCAGAGCCGCGATTAAGCTCGCGTTAAACTGATTCAAACAATAAATGGAGCACATGTAGATTGTGCTTTCCAAATAATTACTCTTCTGTATCATATCGAAATTATACTTCTTAACCTTGCACCACAAACAAGGCACCACCCGCCTGTTCGTAATAACGTATATATGCTGGCACGTTTCCGAGCAGAAAAAATGGATTAAATTATCGTAATACAAAGCGTGCTTTTCCAAATACTGCTGGAATGCGAATTTAGAGCAAGTGTGGCACTTTTTCGGGGTGTAATCGCAACACTGGATGAACTTAAAAATCGTGAAGCACTTCAGCGAGCAAAAATAATAGCTCTTATCGTGATAAGAAAACTCGACTTTGATCTCTTTGAAATCCTTGCACACGAAACAATTAACATCATCCGGATTCGCCAAATAAGGCGGGCGTTTCGGATTCTGCAAGTTCTCGTACATCCCCTTGCAAGTCTCGTCGCAGAAATACTTATTCCCAATCGTCGTTTTCGTGCGTTTGATGCTCTTCTGGCAGTACGAGCATATGCGAATCTTCTTCTTTTTCGTCTCTAAGCAGTGCCCGCTACAAAACTGCCGCACGATGCACCCGAAGCGCACCGCATACTTCCCGATTTGGCTGTACGCGACGGTGTTCCCGCATTCCGCGCACGCTTTGCTAATAGTGACCTGATAGCGGTACAAACAAGCTTCTTTACAAAAATCCATCGCCTCCCAAGAAATAACAGCCTCTGATTTAGCTATAGTAGTCGCACACTGTCTACACAACCTGATGTATCTAAACATGGGACTCACAATCGGAGCGATGAAGAATTTCTTAAACGGCTCCTTCACTAGTATATCCTCCTTCTTTGTTTTGAACACAGCCAAGCACTGATCCCTGCATATATACTTCTTTTTACCACCATCAATGTAGTTGTACTTACAAATTGATAGTTTATTACAGAGTGCACACGGTTCATGGTGTTCCATGTCTTGTATGTTTACAACAGTACATCCAGATTTCTCTGTAATGTTCACTTGATCCTCACCTGAATTTGCAACCTCTTCCGAATCTGTGCTAATTATCTTGTTCGGCTCTTTTTCTGTATCACCAGTCGTGTTATCTGAAGAATCGGCTCTCATCTCTGATTCTTTTTCAACATTCGTATTTTCTGCATCAACGTTTGCGTCTCCCCTAGGACCAACATTAATGTTATCTGAAGAATCAGCATTCATATTATCTAAAGAATCAACATTCATGTTGTCAAAAGAATCAGCATTTATATTATCTAATGAATCAACATTCATGTTATCTGATGAAACGACATTTATATTATTTGAAGAATTAACATTTGCGTTATCCAAAGAATCCTTTTCACCCGAATTAGTTTTATCATCATTTGATCCTTCGTTTAAATCGGCATTCGTGTTATCCGAAGAATCCTTTCCATCCGAATTAGCTTTACCATCGTTTGATTCTTCGTTCAAATCTATAGATTCTACGTTTGCGTTATTGACTTCGCCCGCATCGTTTTTATCGTCGTTTTGTCCTTTCTCTTGCTCTTCTTGGGTGAGCTCGAAGGGGTCGACCGAGTTGCCCGTCTGCTCCTCGTCGTAGTCAGCCTCGGCGTCCACGTGCTCGAAGTTCGTCTCCTCGGTCGAATCGTCCGTGTCCATCGTGGACGAGTCGAGGGTATCCGGCTTTTCCTCTTCCATCTTCTTACCTATGGATAGAAAGCGAGCTGTTACATCTCAAAAGCAATCATATTATTTCGTCTTGTTTCCAGGAATCTTTTACAATTGGTTATAATGAACAGTAGGCCTAAAGCCGGTCCAATTTTTGAGAAAATAGAAATTGGATTTATACCGGCTGTACCATTAGTGCGTTCACTAAAGATAGCTAAGCTCTCATTAAAAACAGACAAAAAGTGTCTGCGCTAAATTTGCTAGACTTTAAGAGCTGCATAACCTATACAAAAATTTAGAAATATAGGGTGGGCCATAAAGACAGTAGCGGATGCAATCTGCTTATTTTAAATTAATCACCCTGTATATTATTTGGTTTTCAAATACCTCATACAAATTTAGTGTAATTTTATTAAATTACATTTGGTCTAAGTCGTACCGTATTGAAGTTATACGCCATCTTTTGAAAAAAATGTACAGTTTACAGTTTAACTTAATTTTTTTAAATGTACCCTGTAATTTTTTTGGTATCAATAGACTCAAAATATAATTCTCTTTCTATTAAGTTAATAATTTTTATCCTCTACAAATTTTTAACAAGAATTATCTTACATCAACGGATAAAAATTATTAACAAAATCGAAACAGAGTTTAATTTTGAGTCGTGTGAAACGAATTTATGGATCGATTTAAAAAAGATCAAGTTACACTTGATGGAAAATTTATAAATTGAACTAAAATGGTTTCGCAAACAAACAACTTTAACATAGTAACTTTATGCACCTCTTGATACCAATTTTAGGGGTGGAACTTATTCTATCTTCAATGAGAGCCAAGATATCTTCTGAGAACGCACTATTGGGACAGAAGGTTCTCAACGTGAGTGATAACGCCCCCTTATGGGCGTTTAAGACTTTCAGGGGCTAAAAAATATAGTCTCAAAAAGACAAAAAAGCACGCTAATCACTTACTAAAGCATATATGGGCAACCCCCGGCCCTCCACCAGTTTCAAACCAGCCCGCGAGAGAAATTTCGAATAACGCGCAAAAAAATTAAACATTTAGCACACATAGTTTATTTGTAATTACCGTCAACGAACCTAAAACTGTATTTATATAAATCATAAAGACTAAAATCGATAAATAATATTATTAAGCGTACGCAGTGGAACGCCACAGATCGATTCAGAAACAGTCGTTAGAAAGAGACAAACAGACAAACATTCGGGAAGCCGTCCGATGACCTTGAAGCACTCCAGAAACTACTGTTATTCATAATGCGGTTAGCATCGTTTATTCGCGTACGATCGAGGGTATTCTTGTTGCTTATTGCGGGTAATATATAAACCGCTCAGCGCGCGTGTCAACTTATTACTTCTAAACAACTGATAAGAAAAGACGCGGAAAATATTCAAGCAAATTCAGCTTAAACGAAAAGAAATCTTTTAAGATGTCTGGTTTAAAAAAGCGGAAAGTGGACACAGAATGTCATCAATTCCAAAACGGACTGATGTATACTTTTTTTTATCACTGTCAAAAGAGTTTGAAAAAGTAATCTTATCGCGACGTACTGTTGTTCGACGTAAAGATATGATGGCTATAATCTGTTTAATAACTAGGAGGAGCGTTTTAAATTTCACGCGCCAAAACCAACAACTCTGATTAGCCGAGTGCGCTCCCGTTTTACACTATGCTAATTACGTCATTATTAGACGCAACAGCTGACATAACCTTAATTCGAAGCGTTACCGAGTTGCAACTTTGTCTGTTTCGTAATAACCTTTTGAGCGGTGTTTCTTTAGCATAATTAAAAGTTAGTTTTGTTTATATTGTTGTGATGGATTATGGACCCAGTACAAGCTTGGTGATAATATCACCTTCACCTCCAAAAAAGCGTAAAAAGTTGCATTTGGGTCATTTATATCTGTCTGAAAAACAGTGCATAATAAATATGTACAAGCAGATGATAAAAGATGATCCACATATGAAAATGACTGCTGTTGTATCAGACATTGTTAGTGCAGTAGGTGAGATATCAAATAGCATAATAATATGCATCAAATAATAAAATGTTTAATTTTTAGTTGTAAATTCCACTGTCTATCATACCATTAGCGAATATAAAAAATCCGGAGAGATTTGTAGCCCTAAACAGCTTGGAGGACATAATTACAAGTTGGTTTGACTTCGACTCTTCCCCCAAGTCGAATTTTAATTTCCAATATATTTTTGAAAACTACTCAACGAGACAAAAAACATGGTACATGTCTCAACCTCCGCTGACGGATATTAAAAAAAGTTATGTAACTTTCAAATTTACATGTATTTCCTATGGAGAAAAGTTTTCAGCCTTATAAATGCAATGAATATAGTTTGAACGGTAAGATAGGCTTAAATTAATGTAATTCAGGTGGGTTAGGTTGAATTAGGTTAGGTTAAATTAGGTTAGGTTGAGTTAGGTTAGGTTAAGTTAGGTTAGGTTAGGTTGAGTTAGGTTAGTTTGAGTTAGGTTAGGTTAAGTTGAGTTAGGTTAGGTTGATTTAGGTTAGGTTGAGTAAGGTTAGGTTAGGTTAGGTTAGGTTTGAACTGTCAGCTAGAGGCGGTATTATCTAGATTCAGCTGCGTGGGTGATAATAAAAGTGAGGGGCTAGCTCCATCAAAAGTCCTTGGAGTTTGAGGCTAAATGGGAGGAGCGTAGGAATCTAAACCTTCACTGCACTTGCGCAGTCACCTTCTGGTCAGATTTTAGCGTCATTAATCGTCAGTTGTCCGTTAGCATTCAACGCGTTAAGACGACTTTTCATTTTAGATTCATCATGCCTCGTGAATTTAATTCTGCTTCTTTGCCAAGAGATCGTGCTGGTGCTTTACAGTAGCTTAAAAACCAACATTTGTTGAGAAATTCGCCGCCCTACTGCTCTAACCATAAACGTGTCATGGTCTTTGACAATCGGCTTGACAAAGGATATGGTCGTTTTCGTTGTCGCCCGAAAAACCAGCCTGAACATGAGCTTTCTGTTGCTAATGGCACTTTTTTCAGCAACATGGTTCAACCGCCGGAACAAGTTATCAGGTAAATAGTCTTAATATATATAGGAAAGTATTTAATTATTATTTAGTCTTATGTATTCCTTTGCTCATGATTGCACTTATGAGGAGACAATGCTAGAAGCAATGAAATTTGATGTCCCTGCTTCTAGTCGCACAGTGTCACTAGTTCTAAGACCATTGCTGCTTGGAATGTGTTTTGTCGTGAGATGGTTGTCGACCATCATATTGCCAGTCAGCAATATAATTGTAAGTTGGGCGGCCCTGGCATCATCGTGCAAATCGACGAGTCGATGTTCGGTCACCGCAAATACAACCGTGGCCGCGTTCTCAACGAGAAATGGGTGCTAGGCATCATAGCGGAAAGTTCGGATGAAGTCCGCATGGTAGTCGTTGATGACCGACGACGGGAAACGTTGTTTCCCATTATTAAAGAACATGTGGCCGTAGGCTCTGAAATCCACACAGACAGTTGGCCTTCGTACAACGGGTTGGACAAAGAAGGGTTCATTCATCGTAAGGTGAACCATAGTGACATAGAGCATCGCTTTGTTGGTTAGTAAATTAATTGTTTGTATTTATGATTTCTAACAAGACATTGTTTAGCTGTTGACGGCACTCACACCCAACGGATTGAGTCTACTTGGCGTCCAGCTAAAGATTGGTTCAGGGCGAGAGGTAGATTTGGCGCGGATGAAAATTTTGCTGAGCGCTTGGTTGAGTATCTTTGGCGCCGTCATTGCAGACTACACAACATTGACTTGTTTTCATCACTTTTAGATGCAATTCGTGCTCAATATGATGCCCGCAACTTGTAAAAATTGTAAAATTATAAGTATAAAAATAAAAACAAACTTCCCATAGGAATTACATGTAAAATTGCAAATTTCGTTACCTTTTTTATTTTTGACTTGCGGAAGTTGGGAGGGGTGTCATTTTTCTCAGCTCGACTAGAGGTTAACAAATATGTAAACATTTTCAAGATCCGACTTGGGGGAAGAAGCAAAGTTTTACCGTTTTTAAAGAAGTAAACGATCATGCAGGCATGCCGAAGATGAGTCGTTCTACCTTGTATTGTTTTATGAAACAAATCAATTTTAAGTAAGATAGAGACTAGAGCTGGGCAGGATTCGAATCCTTTTAGAGGATTCAAAAGAGGCATTCGAATACTTTAGTTAAACTGGATTCGTGATCCGGATTCGTTACAATTTTTTAAGAGGATTCGTATTCGAGTCTAAATGTGAGTGATTCGAATCCTTATAAAAGGATTCGAATACTTACAAAAGGATTTGAATCGTCAAAAATAATTCGAATTAATTGTGAGGAATAACATGAAAAATGTTTTTTTTTTTTTGGTTTTTAAATTTCTCGTTAAATTACTGTTTTATGCGCGTGGCGCATGACGAAAAATTTCGATTTTAGAAAAGCCCAGAAAATTTGTCTCGGGTCGCTGCGCGACCCTCGACAAATTTTCACGGGGCTTTTCTAAACTCGAAATTATACTTCATACTTAGTCTTAGAGAGTGGAAACGCTCGTTCGAAACTTTAAAGAGAATGCTTTGATAAGAACATTAAATGATTGAAAATGTTTTTAAAGATAATAATCTAGTTTTCAAAATGTTGTTTAATATTGGTTGAAGTAAAACTGTCATGGTAGCCACAATCGGAAATGTTAAATTTTTCCGACATTTCCTTGACTAAAGATTTTATTCCTGGCCTTTTAATATAACTTTCTTCTGTGGGGAAACCCCCATTCTGTTTGATAGTTTCATTATTTTTGCCAATATTTAAGTTGATTTTTTAAATTTTTACGTGTTTTGTAATTTGCCTGCTGATTTTGACAAATTTAATAATATCATATGGCTTTTTTATTAGTGTTTTGGTCAATTTGAATATAATTCCATGACTTTTCTCTGACCTTCCCGGTTATAATTATATTCAGTGAATTTTATAGTTACATAAATTTCAGGCATTAGTCGATTTTATAATAGAGTTCAATTTGAAGTTTTGAACAAGTGTTTCCACTCCCAGGCTAAGCATGAAGTAAAATTTCGAGTTTAGAAAAGCCCTGTGAAAATTTGTCTCGGGTCGCGCAATTTTTGGGCTTTTCTAAACTCGAAATTTTACTTCATGCGCCACGCGTACAAAACACTGATTTGAAGTGGAGTTCAGAAACACACAAATACATCTTTAACCAGAGTAACAAAAAGTCAGATATTTAGTCTGTTATCAACAATGTTCAGTGATAATAATAAATAATTAGGTTTTGAATATTTTTGTTAAAACAACTGGTAACAATATTTATATATTAATGGTTGCAAAAAAATAATAAACGAACATTTATTCTTAAAGGATTTGTATTCGTGATTTGAAAAACCAGGATTCGAATCTTCGATTCGAATCATATTTATCTCTTACGAATCCTTTATTCGAGTATTCGTGATTCGAATCATATTAGGTGATTCGGATTCGTGATTCGAATCCTTTTTACGAGGTTTCGTCCCAGCTCTGATAGAGACACATTATTCTAAAATTCCATATTATATTATGAACAATGTAAATATGTTTTATTTCACAGATTGAACTGACGATATCGTACGATGGAAAAGAAAATACTTAATCACAATTAAGAAGTACAAAATGGATATTTGATTTTATTTAATGAGTAATTATGAAATTATTTAAAATTGCCGCCAAATTTATCTAGTGATATTTCGAGTAACTTTTTATTGTGTAAATTGGGCTTTGGCACTTACTCCTTCTAGTTATTAGACTATAGTGATATCAAAAAAACATTGACTGATAGATTGGCTTGTTTTCAAGCATTTTCGATTGCTTTGGTTTTATCCGACACAGCCCAGTTAGCTATTTTTATACGAGGTGGATAAAGAATTTGTAGTGACAGGGGAATTACTGGCTTTACGGTCAGTATAAGAGACCACTACTGGAAAAGATATTTTTGCCGAGGTAAAAAGTATTTTTGAGCAATATGGTTTGCAGTGGTATAAATTAGTTGGAGTATGCACAGATGGTGCGCCTTCAATGATCAGTTCACAAAAAGGTTTTATCGGAATTCTGAAAGAAAGAGCAACAGCTATGAATGTACAAGTGAGTGATTTAATAATTCTGCATTGCATTATTCACCAACTAAACTTGTGCTCTAAGTCCATTCGACTGAAAAACGTTATTGATGTGGTAGTAAATACCATTAATTTCATTAGATCCCGCCAATTTAAAGCATTTTTGGATGAACTCTCTTCAGAACACGATGATGTAACATACTATTGCGAAGTAAGGTGGCTAAGCAAAGGCAAAACGATAAACAGATTTCATGACCTTAGAAAAGAAATAGCTGATTTTATGGAAATGAAATAGAAACTATTGCCGCAAATTTGTGATCCAACATGGCGTTGTGACTTGGCATTCCTGGTAGACATCACAGGACACTTAAACGACCTGAACTTGAAGCTTTAAAAACAAGGGCAATTGGTAAATCAACTGTACAGTCATCTTAAAGCTTTTCAAAACAAAATTCACTTGTGGGAGAGTTTTATGTAACACCGAACATCTTTTAAGTATACGTAAGCATACGTTGTACGCCGACGCTCGTTTTGTTAAAAGAATTTAATTTTAAGCTTTAAACGAGTGTTTTCCACTCCCAGGCTAAGCATGAGGTAAAATTTCGAATTTAGAAAAGCTTGAAAATTTGGTTTGGTCGCGTAGCGCGACGCGCGGAGCGGCCAAACCAAATTTTCAGGCTTTTCTAAACTCGAAATTTTACTTCATGCGCCACCGGTACAAAACACTGATGCAATGTAAAGTTTAGCGGTGTGTTTTATACTTCGTAATATGTCAGTGTTTTGTACCGGTGGCGCATGAAGTAAAATTTCGAGTTTAGAAAAGCCTGAAAATTTGGTTTGGCCGCTCCGCGCTTCGCGCTACGCGACCAAACCAAATTTTCAGGCTTTTCTAAACTCGAAATTTTACTTCATGCTTAGTCTGGGAGTGGAACACACTCATTTCAAGTTTCAAACTGATTTTTTTTAACAACCAGTATCCAAAGATTTACGACATGTAATTCGGACAAGTATACTTGAAAGAAAAACTAAATGGATCCAAATTATTTCTTTTACAATATACCCGCCAAAGATATTCACATAAATGCATTGCAAAATGCTTCCTAGTAACCTGACGTTTACGAAAATATGCTCTAGCAGGACGCCAATCAGACTCAATATCAGTATGGACTAACTAATCTGAATCTATCGTCCGAATGATTCACTCTCTCATGAACAAAGCCCTAAATATCCGCGCAAAAAATCAGTCTAAATGATTGATCCAGGAGCCACATGATGGACAATGATGGATTCGAGTGTTGATCTATCACGCTTGTTCGGAATTATCACTATTCTGACTTTGTCTGTCTCATCCACTATTCCAAGTACCTAATGACCTTCAATCTTCCTGTCTCTATTGTATTTGCGCTGCTCAAATTTAGCTTCATCTATTTGAACTATGATTCCAGGTCCTCCAATCAGTCCTTTTAATTCTTGAATGTCGCCCAATCGTTCAAAAAAATCAGAATTATTATTGATCCTGACAGAATTATAGCAATCACAGATGGTTCTTGATGAAAGCACAGATCCAGGATTATGCCCATTTTGATTCAGAAACAGATTCTCTCTGGCACAGTTGGCGTAGCTGTTGTTGAAAGCAAAGCTATAGGCGATTCCAAGCACTTGCTGTGGTTCCAGATGCGCCTTGTAGAAGAAAGTCTGCTTGGCCACGGCAATTTCTTTCTGGCACTTGATTTTGATACATCGGAACGATCCCAAAATGTATCCTTTCCGGTCCGGGTAGAGGATCATCAGGTCCTTGCATTTTGGGCATTTCCGCTCCTTTGGAAGCAAACCAAATGATGTGGCGAATGAAATTGCGTCTCTCTTGGTCCCTGTGGCGGTTCCACATTACTGGCATCTCCGGCTGGTCGGGTTCTTCCTGGTCTCCAGAATCCTCGTCGGCTAATGATTCCTCCGATTGGATATCCCTTATCCGTGAGGTGGCCATTGTCACTACTTGTCCTGATGACACTGACATTTCCGTAGTGAATTTATTGATTTTAATTGGTGATATAGTTTTATAGAAGTTTCTAGTCAAAATTTCAAAGTAGACAAAAGTGAACTTTTATCATTTCCGTAGTGAATTTATTGATTTTAATTGGTGATATATGTCATTACAGTATAATCTATATTATAATGCATGTTATTTCACGGGGTGTAAAGTAAAGTCGAGCCCCAAATATCTTTATCAACTGTATTTTGACTATTGTAACATTATGATTGTAAGTCAGTTGATTGACTCTTTTGACCGAGGTTCAATTTTATCATTATTGTATTTCGAATATTGTGACATTATAACTGTAAGTCACTTGGTTGACTTATTAGGAATTGGCTGTCTTTTGTCTATTCTAGGATTTTATCATTGAATTGTTGATCACCATGATCACAGTTTAAAATAAATAGTGAGTAAACACATTAGGTACTAGGATTTTGTCATTTTATGTCTCTATTGACTGTATTTCGACTATTGTGATATTATGACTGTAAATCACTTGGTTGACTGTCTTTTAACTTACTCGGATTTCATCAATAAATCACTGTATTTTGACTATTGCCATATTATGATTGTAAGTCACTAGGTTTACTGACTTTTGATTATGATATGATTTTGTCATTAAATCACTTTATAGACTGTATTTTGACTATTGTAACTTTACGATTGTAAGTCACTAGATTGACTGAAATTAGTCTATTGAGTCAACTTGACCTAAGACGACAATAGTAGGTATTTAGTTCATTGTGTCAACTTGACATGTCGACATTAGTCTATCCTGTCGACTTGAAATGACATTTAGTCTAATCTATCAAACTTGACACAAATTGGCGTCAGCCGACGTTAGGACTATTGTCTATTTGAGGCAACTATTATTTGTAATATATTAATAGATGGTCATGTTTTTGTTTTTCTTTATGACACTTGCGACACGCATTTTGATAGTTGTGAAATATTTTAAACTAACAAGTGTCTTCCACTCCCAGACTAAGCATAAAGTAAATTTTCGAGTTTAGAAAAGCCCAGCGTAGAAAAATGTTCACGGGGCTTTTCTAAACTCGAAATTTTACTTCATGCACCACGCGTATAAACCTCTGATTTAAAGTAAAGTTAAAAATATATACTGGTGAAATGTGACAGATATTTACTAAGATTTAACAAAACAATGCAAAAAATATTTATTTTGTCAATATTTTGTAAATGTGCTAATAATAATAATAAAAGTTGAACAAATTTAGTTTGAGACACATTTCCATATTCCTAATAATAAAATCATCATATATTTAAGAAGAACAGTGATATATAGACACATTAATGTTTTTTTAATATGAAATAAAAATTTCAAAAATTAAAACAATCACTTGCGAGCTGAACCGAACCGATATATATTTTATTGATTGAACCGGAACGAAAACCGAAACGCAAAAAATATCGGTTCGAAGCCCTGCTTTTTAGGTCTAAATTTAGTGTGAATTATATCAGCTGATGTTTGTTTATTATTATTATAATTATAAGTGATTCGTTTATCAATGATTCATAAAAAACGAATTACTTTTAAGGAATGATTCGGTTGATTCGAATCACATGAAAGATTCTAACTCCCCATATCTAATACATATAGTAACAAAAGTAACCAATATTAAAGTGTACTTTAGTTTAGTACAGGTATGGGCAACCTTTGGTGAGGGCGTAATTTCGGGACTTAATCAGGTCGCGGGCCCTAGGTAAAAAATAAGTAGGTAGTAGTGAATAAAAAGGCGATAAAAATTCACATTTTTTTTATTTATTAGAATTATAATAGGATAATCAAACATATAAAAAGCAAATTAACAAAAAAAAATTGAAAAATTAAATTAAAATTAATGTGAGACTTGAGTTTGAAGCTGAGAAACAAAATGATCAATATTGGGGTCAATATCACTAGTACAACGTCTCAAAGTGTTTTCTAAATTAACATCTGTAAGCCGAGTACGATGCTTATTTTTATTAATTTTCATGATTGAAAAAAGCTGCTGACCTTTATACGTGCTTCCGAATGTGCAAACTATTTTTCTTGCAAAAACTCTCAGATGTGGATACTTTTATTCGGAAAGGTATGTTCTATAAAATTCTCTTAGTTCCACATCATCAAATGTAGACTTCAAATATGAGTCTTCTTAAGGCTCGATCAACTCCATTTGTAGGTGCTATTTTCCACATTACATTTACACGGATTTGCAAAAATATTGAAAGTGCTATTGATATTCTTAAAATCGGAAAACCGATCAGTTAATTGCTTTGACAGTAGTTTCGGTTCTTCAGCATAGCGACCGTAATCAATATTTTCGTGACTGGATAATGTTACAAAATGAAAACAGTTTTCACTTCTTATACAGAGCGTTTTATGTAACACCGAACATGTTCATCCAATACAATTTGACACCTATATTTTTAAGTTATGTGTAAATTGGGTTGCCTATATGACCATTAAGGGAGTTTTTCTTTCAAGTATACTTGTCCGAATTACATTAGCGCGGAGCGGTCAAACCAAATTTTCAGGCTTTTCTAAGTTTGGGAGTGGAACACACAATCATGAAAATTAATAAAAATAAGCATCGTACTCGGCTTACAGATGTTAATTTAGGAAACACTTTGAGACGTTGTACTAGTGATATTGACCCCAATATTCATCATCTTGTTTCTCAGCTTCAAACTCAAGTCTCACATTAATTTTAATTTAATTTTTCTAATTTTTTTTGTTATTTTGATTTTTATATGTTTGATTATCCTATTAAAATTCTAATAAATAAAAAAAATATGTGAATTTTTATCGCCTTTTTATTCACTACTACCTACTTATTTTTTACCTAGGGCCGCGACCTGATTAAGTCCCGAAATTACGCCCTCAGCAAAGGTTGCCCATACCTGTACTAAACTAAAGTACACTTTATATTGGTTACTTTTGTTACTGTATGTATTAGATATGGGAAGTTAGAATCTTTCATGTGATTCGAATCAACCGAATCATTCCTTAAAAGTGATTCGTTTTTTATGAATCATTGATAAACGAATCACTTATAATTATAATAATAATAAACAAACATCAGCTGATATAATTCATACTAAATGTAAACCTAAAAAGCAAGGCTTCGAACCGCTATTTTTTGCGTTTCGGTTTTCGTTCCGGTTCAATCAATAAAATATATATCGGTTCGGTTCAGCTCGCAAGTGATTGTTTTAATTTTTGAAATTTTTATTTCATATTAAAAAAACATTAATGTGTCTATATATCACTGTTCTTCTTAAATATATGATGATTTTATTATTAGGAATATGCAAATGTGTCTCAAACTAAATTTGTTCAACTTTTATTATTATTATCACATTTACAAAATATTCACAAAATAAATATTTTTTGCATTGTTTGTTATATCTTAGTAAATATCTGTCACATTTCACCAGTATATATTTTTAACTTTACTTTAAATCAGAGGTTTATACGCGTGGTGCATGAAGTAAAATTTCGAGTTTAGAAAAGCCCCGTGAACATTTTTCTACGCTGGGCTTTTCTAAACTCGAAAATTTACTTCATGCTTAGTCTGGGAGTGGAAGACACTTGTTAGTTTAAAATATTTCACAACTATCAAAATGTGTGTCGCAAGTGTCATAAAGAAAAACAAAAACATGACCATCTATTAATATATTACAACTAATAGTTGCCTTAAATTGACAATAGTCCTAACGTCGGCTGACGCCAATTTGTGTCAAGTTTTAAACATTGGACTAAATGTCATTTCAAGTCGACAGGATAGACTAATGTCGACATGTCAAGTTGACACAATGAACTAAATGCCTACTATTGTCGTCTTAGGTCAAGTTGACACAATAGACTAATTTCAGTCAATCTAGTGACTTACAATCGTAAAGTTACAATAGTCAAAATACAGTCTATAAAGTGATTTAATGACAAAATCATATCATAATCAAAAGTCAGTAAACCTAGTGACTTACAATCATAATATGGCAATAGTCAAAATACAGTGATTTAATGATGAAATCCGAGTAAGTTAAAAGACAGTCAACTAAGTGATTTACAGTCATAATATCACAATAGTCGAAATACAGTCAATAGAGACATAAAATGACAAAATCCTAGTACCTAATGTGTTTACTCACTATTTATTTTAAACTGTGATCATGGTGATCAACAATTCAATGATAAAATCCTAGAATAGACAAAAGACAGCCAATTCCTAATAAGTCAACCAAGTGACTTACAGTTATAATGTCACAATATTCGAAATACAATAATGATAAAATTGAACCTCGGTCAAAAGAGTCAATCAACTGACTTACAATCATAATGTTACAATAGTCAAAATACAGTTGATAAAGATATTTAGGGCTCGACTTTACTTTACACCCCGTAAAATAACATGCATTATAATATAGATTCACACTGTATTGACATATATCACCAATTAAAATCAATAAATTCACTACGGAAATGATAAAAGTTCACTTTTGTCTACTTTGAAATTTTGACTAGAAACTTCTATAAAACTATATCACCAATTAAAATCAATAAATTCACTACGGAAATGTCAGTGTCATCAGGACAAGTAGTGACAATGGCCACCTCACGGACAAGGGACATCCAATCGGACGAATCATTAGCCGACGAGGATTCTGCCCAAAATGCAAGGACCTGATGATCCTCTACCCGGACCGGAAAGGATACATTTTGGGATCGTTCCGATGTATCAAAATCAAGTGCCAGAAAGAAATTGCCGTGGCCAAGCAGACTTTCTTCTACAAGGCGCATCTGGAACCACAGCAAGTGCTTGGAATCGCCTATAGCTTTGCTTTCAACAACAGCTACGCCAACTGTGCCGGAGAGAATCTGCTTCTGAATCAAAATGGACATAATCCTGGATCTGTGGTTTCATCAAGAACCATCTGTGATTGCTATAATTCTGTCAGGATGGATTTTTGTGAACAATTGGGCGACATTCAAGAATTAAAAGGACTGATTGGAGGACCTGGAATCATCATTCAAATAGATGAAGCTAAATTTGAGCACCGCAAATACAATAGAGGCAGGAAGATTGAAGGTCATTAGGTACTTGGAATAGTGGATGAGACAGACAAAGTCAGAATAGTGATAATTCCGAACAAGCGTGATAGATCAACACTCGAATCCATCATTGCCCAGCATGTGGCTCCTGGATCAATCATTTAGACTGATTTTTTGCGCGGCTATTTAGGGCTTTGTTCATGAGAGAGTGAATCATTCGGACGATAGATTCAGATTCGTTAGTCCATACTCAACGGATTGAGTCTAATTGGCGTCCTGCTAGAGCATATTTTCGTAAACGTCAGGTTACTAGGAAGCATTTTGCAATGCATTTATGTGAATATCTTTGGCGGGTACATTGTAAAAGAAATAATTTGGATCCATTTGAGCAAATATTGAAATGTATGAAATGTATCAAATGTCCCTATGATAAAACTACATAATTTGATAAAATGACGCAATATTTTAAATATTTTCAAACTAATTTTTTTAATTGAATATTCCACATACTTCTAGGTTAGGTTAGGAGAAAGGTTTGCAATAGAATAAATTGTAAATCTCTTTGCGCACGATGATTATTTTACATACTGCTAGGACTCAATATTTTCAAAATTTTCAAACTACATTTTTTATTTATTTACCTTTTCCAGTCGAAATCAATTGCATATCTAGATAGTACTCGTCAAGTACTTTCAAATAATATCATTTTTATCTATAATACCCACGGGGTGTAAAGTAAATTCCTACCCCATCATAGTAAAAGAAAGTCAACTAAGTGACATAGTCATAATACAATTATGTATGATCTATTCCATTTGTTTCTGGATCTCGCCTAGCTATGGAAAAGTGACAGTTTAAGTATTGTAAATGGGGCTGGTTGTGTTTTAAATCAGGGTTTTTAAATGTCACTGTCAGATGTTCGATTTTCAGGTTATAATTTCTGACTATTGTGATCTTACACTGTTGCCTGTTTTACAAATTTTCAGATATAAAAGGATAATAATATGCAGTTTTAAGATTAACAAAATTTACTACTTGGTTTTTGTACATACAAACACAGCAATAATATTGTATATAACAAATATAATGAATTCGGCTCTGCAAACTTATTTCGTCATCCATTTGTATTTCTCGCTTGGGTCTTCCCGTTAACACATTTTGATCAACTCCATCCATCCACCTTAATTTTGGTCATTCTCTCTTCTGTTGGCCCTCAGTATTTTATTGTAGAATTGCAAATTTATTCCCACCCTCTTGTGATACTGATAATTTTCATGTCAAACAATTTTTAAGCCCTCATTCCACTTTTATTATTTAGTCAAGAGAACCTGCATCTGAATCTTCTGATGTTTGTTCTGAGCCAGATTCCCCAAGCGAAATAATAAAAGGAGGAATGGTTTCAAAAGAAAGGTTCCCCATGTGTTTTGTCCAGTCATCCGAAATAAGTTTTTCACAATGATCACAGAAATTTTGCCACATATCGGATGTACATTTTGAGAGAGACTCAAGCCATACATTCTGAACACGATCCTTAGATGGTTGCTTAGAATTTATGTGCTTATTGTAGTAAGTCTTACAAAACCCCCATGCCATTTCAATTGGATTGTATTGACAATGGTATGGCGGTAATCTAAGAACTTCGTGCCCGTTCTTTCTCAAAATGTCATCAACTACGTAAATTTTGTCATTTGATCGAAAAGGTATAAATAAAGCCCATAGTTCCTTTTTGGTTAATTTTGGATTGAATTTTACATTGTGTTTAACCAACCACTCCTGCATTTCGCATTTCTTACAAGAAAATGAAGGAGTTTTGTCTAATTGCACAGAATGGTATGCAGCATTATCCATAATAACTACACATTTCCCTGAAAGCTTAGCCAAAGCAGGAATAAGTTGATTAACCACCCAATTTTGAAAAGTATTACCATCCATTGTGGCATGGTAATCTCGGTCATTGTTTTTCGAATGTAATTAAAAATCGCACCCATCCAAAAACCCACCCCTATACCCAGCATGTAGAATGGTGAAGTGTTTGCCTTCATTTTTGAATTTAGTTGGGTTACTTTTTATATCCGTTTCATGTACCCAGCGTCGAACCACGGATCCATTCTGATATATCCATGTTTCATCCAGGTATACGAATTGGATATCTTCACTGGAATTTTGATACTGTAAAAATTTTCTAAGGAAAATAATTTTAGCTGCAACAACATGTTTTTGTTCACAGAGAATTTTGCGCCCATTAATTAATTTCAATTTATACCCCATACTTTTAACAATCCTATAAAGTGTTGTTCTACTCCCATGGAACTCATAATTTTCTTTCATATCATTCAAAAGATCTCTCAAAGTAAAATACTGATTTCTAGAGTTATATTGCCAAATTAGTTGTTGCAGATCTTTTCGAGCTAGGTGATTCCAAAAATGGCTGTTTTTAGATCGTTTGCCAGAAGTAGTAGATTTCAATTCGTCAGGTCTTTGTCGTAAAATTAATTGTAATGAAGATCTCCCTACTTGAAACGTAATTATCTTTAATTAAATATATATGATAATTAAAATACTAGACATACCCCAAAAATATCTATTAAAATCGTAATAATATTGTGATGCTGTAGATTTGGATTACTTTGCCTAAAATGTTTGTAGGATTTCAGAATTTGTAACCTTTTTGATTCAGAGATAATCTTTGGCATGTTAATATTTAATATGTGCCTGAAATTATTTTTCACTTTGACATTGACACAGCATTGCAACACTAGATTAATTTGATTTAATAATAAAATGCTCGAAGAAGCGACCGCGTGGCGAAATAATTGTTGCAAGATTAACAATAAACCTCTTGAAAATTAAAAAGAGGATTACTTATGATATCATAAATTATTGCAACACTGTTAAAATAAGGAATCAGGAGTGGCAACTAATAAAAAATGTAAATGTTGATACTGCAACATAACAACACGAAAGCATGGCTAGGCGAGATCCAGAAAAAAATGGAATGGTGTATAGAGATGACTGTACGACTATAAGTTAAAATTTTATAACGGCAGAAAAATAAACGAGCAGCATTTATAGTAAAAATGTTGTAATTGTTAAATTAAGTGTTATTTAACTGTATATATTACATGTTGTTTATATTGACTGTCTACTGCCATTCGACGACAACATCGATTATATTGATTATGTTGACTAGTATTTATTGACAGTCATTTGAAAAGACTATTAATCAATTACAATTTGAGTACATGCTATTTATTGACAGTCATTTGACAATATTGATCGATAATGTTGACATGATTCATGATGATTTTTGACTACTATTTAATATGATTATCATTTAACAACATTGATTATTAATCGATTATGTTGACTTTATAAATGCTAACTATTGGCTACTATTTATTGACTCTCAAGTGGGTAGAGATGCTACTTACAAATGCAGGGGTCGCGGGTTTGAAGCCTGTGTGTGACGTCTTAGGTGTAAAAATCGACGTTGAAATAGTTACAAATTAAAATGATTGATGGCCAATGACCAAGAAACCAAATGGAAAAAATTACCTAAATTGAAAATTGTCGGCGTTTAACATCAATTTTCATGTTGATCTGATTTTGACTAAATCGACATTTAATGTCAAAATCGCGATGTTTACGGCAGAAAAGACAAACATGACATTATACGCGAAACATTTAAAGTTAAGAAAAGACCGTACCGGCTGATTTAAGACCGGTTGGAAAATAAAGTGAAGATATTTTAATTTTAACTGCAACCAGTTAAAGTTTAAAAACTGTTGGGGAATTAAAGTTGACGTGCATATTTGAACCGAAATAAACCGATATTTTGTTTCTGTTCAGTTCCGGTTTTCGTTTCGACAAAAATAACAGTTTTTTTTCCGGTTTTCGATTTAGTTTTGGTCCGAAGCCCTGCTGAAAAGATCATTACTATTATATAACAGCTGATCAGATTAAATTCATCTAAGCCTTACGAATTCAAACGAGCGATTTTTAAGACGGCCCGAGTCGTACAAAATACCGTGCGAACGTTCAAATAATGATTTAGAGTATATATTTTATTTTGTGCGGTTGTCCGGAATGCTAATTAAATGATGGAATAAATTTGAGGTTATTGTAAACTATGTGTTAACAGTCAGTAGTGTCAACCTAATTTAAAATTCAAAACCTCTAAATCATGTTTAAAATTATCGCCCGGTACAAATGGACGCTAGCGCAACGGACTTGTTCCCGCAAGTTGTGAGGTATCGTTTTAACCGAACGAGTTTCAGGCGAACGATGTTCCATCCGTCGTACAGTCCGTTCCAGAAGTATTTTCAAGACTTTACTCCTATTGAACTGATTGTTGCACCCCTTTACACAGCAATGACGCACCATTTTCTTCACTTAATCCATTTACATTACATTTGCTACAATATGTTAACGCAAAACACCGGTTCGAATCGAAGATAAACAGAGATTCACTTTTGTGCCGTGATGTACGCCGCCTGACTTTAGTTCTAATGCGCATGCGCGAGGAGCGTGAGACAATGACACAAGACCCTTTGGTCGCTGTCTCTCTCGGCTCGCTTTCTTAACCCAGCGATCATAGGCAGTGCGCGTTCCAGTATTACTATATTTCAGTGATACACCTTTGCTAGAACGATACTTTAAATTTAGTAATTTCGCCCGACTTTCAAAAATAGAGAGTGTTTTTGCAGTTACAATGACATTTTTAAACATGTTATGTGGTTAATTATAATTATAAACTGATATATTTCACATAAACTACCTAAAATACCTAGGTAATATTGTTGTTGGCCTTCATTTGTATTAAAGTAAATACCTATTTTATATTAAAAATTGAATAATATAAAAATAATCAGAAATACATTGATAAATAAATCCAATAGTTCTAAAATAAAAATCAGGGATCTGTAACGTAACCGAATTTAAAGTGTGCATCGACGCATAGGCATCGGTGTATTGTGTAGAAGAACAGCGAGTACGGCCCCGGCAAATTTGCCGTACTCGAAGTTAACCATTTGCGGACGTACGTTCACGCTGCAGGGGAAATGTAACGACAGAAACTGCACTGACACTCGTGACAACGTACCGCTTGCATTAATCTTCATAATCTGAAAATCTACGGCTGGCCGATTTTGCGAATACGAAGTTGCTTAGTAAACATACAGAGAGTTTTATGTAACACCGAACATTATCAATGTTCATTTTCATACAGAGAAGTATACATATGCATACGTTGTACATTTTCCGACACTCGGTTTATTAAAAGAATTCAATCTGAAGCTTTAAACGAGTATTTCCCACTCCCAGATTAAGCATGAAATAAAATTTCGAGTTTAGAAAAGCCTGAAAATTTGGTTTGGTCGCGTAGCGCGAAGCGCGGAGCGACCAAACCAAATTTTCAGGCTTTTCTAAACTCGAAATTTTACTTCATGCGCCACCGGTCTAAAACACTAAAACACTCTGAAGCTCAAAATATATATCAAACTTCGCAATATGTCAGTGTTTTATACCGGTGGCGCATGAAGTAAAATTTCGAGTTTAGAAAAGCCGCTACGCGACCAAACCAAATTTTCAGGCTTTTCTAAACTCGAAATTTTACTTCATGCTTAGTCTGGGAGTGGAAAACACTCGTTTTAAGTTTCGAATTAAACTTTTTTTAAGAAAACCACGATTATCTAAAGATTTAAGGCACATGCGCTGTAATTGGGACAATTTGTACTGAAATAAGTTTAGGCAGTAATTGCGATTGATTGGCTACAATTTGTAATGGTCATATAGGCAACCTAATTTACACATAACCTAAAAATTGATGGTGTCAAATCGTATTAATTGCTTTGGCTTGACAAATCGAACATACGAAAATGTACATTGAAAATGTTCGGTGTTACATAAAACTCGCTGTATATTAAATAAAAATAAATTCCTGCATTTATAGGCCCTATACTGAGTGCTTATTAATATTACTACCTATTAGCCTATTATATATTTATTATAAGAAATGCGTGTTCAATCAAATTTACCGGTACGGCCCGGCCGACCCTGACGAGCCGTCACTGCTTCTAAGCAAGATGATGACGGACTTCGAGCTTCGTACACTATCTCATTGTTGATTGCTAAAACAGGCAAATCACATACTATTAGAGAAGATTTAATTTTACCACTGTGCTCCATAAAGCAGTTGAAGATATTATCTGAAAAATTCTGTGCACAGACGAATTGATGAGATGGCTGAAAACATTGAAGAATCATTGTGCAATCATCTGCAGACTTCTCAATTTTCTATTCAGCTAGATGAGTCCACCAATGAAGCATTGTTATTGTTATACGTGAGGTTCATCAAAGATGAAAAATATGTCAACAGCTATTGTTTGCTACAAATATGTAAACAGATACAAAAGAAGAAACCATATTTAATACACTGGAAATGTTTTGCAATGAAAAGGAAATTCCTTTTTATAATATTTTGTCAGTTGCTACTGATAGCGCTATGACAGGGCGTCACAAAGGCCTTATAAAATAAAGTTCCTGATGTGCTTGCTGTGCATTGCGTAATTCATTGCCAGCATTTGATTGCGAAAAATCTAAAACGCCTCCACACATAACTACAATATATTATCAGAGCAGTTAATAAAATCAGAAGTAACTCATTGAATGACAGATTATTTAGTCAGCTTTGGATTGCCAATGATGAAGATTTTAACCGATTGCTGCTTCACACAGAGGTGCGCTGGCTATCAAAAGGTACTTGTTCGACTCAATTTACAATATGTTTGGGTCTGTGATAGAGTTCCTAGGAAACAAAGACACAGAATTGTGCGACAGTAGATTTACATGTACTATTCCCTACCATGATAAGGAGTTTAAAATTGAACCTGTCACGGAATCCGAGATTATCAAAATAATCAAGTGTCTAGAAAACAAAACCTCGTGTGGATCTAAATACCAGTAACAATAATAAAAACATTTATAAATAATATAATTAAACCACTACAACACATTTTCAACGAATCGTTTCAATCCGGGAATTTTCCAAATTATTTAAAGTTGTATATTGTCACACCTATTTTTAAAAAAGGTGATCCTGAAATTTTTGAAAATTATAGACCCATTAGTGTTCTATCCGTATTTCCAAAAATATTGGAATCACTAATCGCCAATAGGCTTATTCATTTCTTTAAAAGTAATAATTTGTTCTCTGACACACAACACGGTTTCATGTCCGGTAGAAGTATTGAAACAGCATTATTTGATTTTCTGAATCCAATCTATAACAACTTAGATAAAAATAATGTTGCTTTTGGTATGTTCTTGGATCTGTCCAAGGCATTTGATACCATAAATTATGACATCTTATTACTAAAGCTCAACCTTTACGGAATTCGAGGAACAGCTCATAAATGGTTCGAATCATATCTATGGTCTCGAAAGCAATCTGTAAAGGTTAAAAGTAATAGCGAAGAGGTTTTATCAAGTGTCTTGGATGTGACCATGGGGGTACCTCAAGGCAGTATTTTGGGACCTCTGCTATTCAATATATTCGTAAAAGACATTAACAACAACATAAAAGAGGAATCTCATTTGGTAAGTTATGCAGATGATACGAACCTGGTATTAGTAGGAGGTATATATACTCATGTAAAAACTACTGGAAATTGTTGTTTGTATGACTTGCAAAATTGGTTTACGATCAATAAATTATTACTGAACAATGAAAAAACAAATTGTATGCTTTTTAAAGTTACAAATCAAATAGAAACACCAAACCATATAACACTAAGTGATAAGCAATATAGTTTTACCGATGCCACGAAATTTCTTGGTATATAGATAAAAACTTAAGCTATAATAAACATATTGATGCGCTTTCGTCTAAACTAAATAAAGCCTGCTATGGGCTAAGGGTACTTTCAAATTATACTTATTTAAAAATTGTACGAAATTTTTATTTGGCCTACTTTAATTCAAATATGAAATATGGTATAATGTTTTGGGGCAACAGAATCAACCTTGAAAGAACATTTATAATTCAGAAACGAGCACTGAGAATCATCTCCAGCATGAAGTACAATGAGAGCTGTAGAGATTTTTTTAGGGAAAACCAATTGCTTGCATGTACTGCAACATATATTTTTGAATGCATGAAATTTATGTGGAAACAAAATCACTTATTTGAAGACTTTAGATTGAAAAGTATGCATAACACAAGGCACGGCATTGTATTTAAATATCCGTATCATAAATTGGCGTTCACTGAAAAAAAACCCGCTTTATACGTGTATAAAAATATACATTCATTTGCCAAAGCATGTTCAAAATTGTGACACATTTTCGAGCTGGAAACAATGTCTTAGGGAGTTTTTACTAGTTTTAGAACCCTACGACTTGAGTGAATTTTTCGCGCGGTGATGTGATGTATACAATTATATTTTTTTGTTGACCCTATTCCGTGTAGATGTACTGTACATATACAATGTATTGTGTATTTTATGTTGACATTGGAATAAAGATTTGTTATTATTATTATTGTTACTAAATTTAGACAAACAAGAAAAAACAGCATTTACTCTATTTATTTTATATCATAAATTTTAAATAAAGGAAACTGCAAAATCAATTTCTGATTGATCGTCTAAAGAGGGGTTCCACTCCCAGATTAAGCATGAAGTAAAATTTCGAGTTTAGACAAGCCGCAGCAAATCCAAATTTTCAGGCTTTCTTGAACTCAAAATTTTACTTCATGCGCCCCGCGTATAAATCACTAACTTAAAGTGAAATATTTAACCAATTGGTTAGAGTAAAATAAATGTCGATTATCAGTTGTTTATTGGACGGGGAAAGTGCTATGATAGACACATCACCATTTTATAATGAATATTTTGAATGGTTTTTAGTTAGTGTTAACATATTAACTATACCTTATTTCACATGAGAGTGTACTCAAGATGAGATAAAGAAAAAAACGAATATACAGAGAGTTTTATATAACACCGAACATTTTCATAACAAAAATTTTTCTTTTAAGTATCCTTATGCATACGTTGCACATTTTGCGATGCTCGGTTTATTAAATAAATTCAATTTGAAGCTTTAAGCGAGTGTTTTCCACTCCCAGGCTAAGCATGAAGTAAAATTTCGAGTTTAGAAAAGCCTGAAAATTTGGTTTGGTCGCGTAGCGCGAAGCGTGGAGCGGCCAAACCAAATTTTCAGGCTTTTCTAAACTCGAAATTTTACTTCATGCGCCACCGGAACAAAACACTGATAAAGCTCAGCGGTGTGTTTAAAACTTCGTAATATATCAGTGTTTTATATCGGTGGCGCATGAAGTAAAATTTCGAGTTTAGAAAAGCCTGAAAATTTGGTTTGGCCGCTCCGCGCTACGCGACCAAACCAAATTTTCAGGCTTCTCTAAACTCGAAATTTTACTTCATGCTTAGTCTAGGAGTGGAACACACTCGTTTTAAGTTTCAAATTGAACTCTTTTAAAAAAACAAAGATTATCTAAATATTTACTGGCATGTATGGCGTAATTGGGACATGTGTACTTGAAAGAAAAACTCCCTGTATGTACAAGTTGAGGTATTAATTGCGATTGATTGGCTACAATTTGTAATGGTCATATAGGCAACTCAATCTACACATGGATGCTTTGATTTCAATAAAATAAAACCTCTAGTGCTATGGAATATATTGTAGGTTGGCAACTCTGAAATTATACATTATAATTATTATGTCTGACGTTTTATATGACAATTCCTAAAGCGTGTAGCCAACATAAATTTAAATAAAGGTAAAATCATAGCACTCTAGAGGTTTTTTTTTTAATGAACATATGATATTATTTTTTAAAACAAAATGTAAATGTATTTTAAAGCTATTGCAAATTATTAAATTACTTAATACGCACGCCTATGAATGAATGACGGGTTCTCATCACTGTCATTCTTTTGTGATTTGGTTTGATTAATATTTTATGTATTTCGATTTTCGTAAACTTAAGATAAAGAGGTGAAATGAACAGCCAACAAGAACTAACAGTGTTACTTTTTTTAAAAAATCCTTCTGCAAAAATTATGTATTAGAAGTGGCTAAAATATAATAGCGTGCAAGGTTTATTTAAAGTATAAATCTTCGGGAAAATGAAAACTCAAGCCATAAATCTCAGTGCTATCGATATGGGAGATTAAGAATAACAATGTTTAAAATGTAGGTGAGATGAAACAATAAACTTATGAATTAAAAGTTAAACGATATGAGGAAGCTCTTTTACGAAGATTTGCTACTTCCAATAGAAGAAAAATGTCCAGTTCCGCTGAACATGCGAAAAAAAGGGAACAATTATTCAAACTGGACAACACTATTGAAGAAATTCAGTTGTAGTTTGAAATGCAGACAGGTTCATCAATGGAGGGCAAGTTGTCAGATTCAGATGAATCATTTTTTTTATTATAGATTTTTGAGTTATTTTTATTGAATTAATGCTCGTTTAACTTCATCAGGATTAGTACTGCTTAAAAACACAACAATTTCATTTACAAAATGTTTACATAATTACATGTTACAACATTTAAGAAACATGTTTGGGATATCTTACAAATTTACAGCATTTTTATGTTCTAGAATTTTGAATTTTAGGCTCAATCAATGAGTAGTAGATGAATAAAGTTAATTAGTCATGATTTTAAAAAGAAAACACTTGATTTCACTAGTATTAGTGAAATTTAACCAAGTGGTCATTTTAAAATCATAGTTAAATATGTTTCTCCACATGAAAGATGAGAAACTTAATCAAATTAATTTGTCACTTACCTATTTGCATCATAATGGGATATAATAAACAAATGTTGTATGAATAAAATAGATAGCAGACCTAAATAATATAATTATAATTTATACCCAGATTTAAATTTTGAGGCAAAAAAGTTACTAAATATCATCATTCTAGCTGTGTAAATCAGGTCTCTAGTTAATAAAGTCTTATATACAGGGTGTCCCATTAGTGCGGTCTCGGAAGATATCTCAGCTCTCGTTAAAGATAGAAAAAAAAATGTTTTCACCAAATTTGCTTGATTTTAAGAGCTGCATAACCTAAAATTATTTTCAAATATACAGGGTGTCCCATTATTCCATACTTAATACCAACTTTGTTATTTTAAATGGAACACCCTATATATTATTTTTTTATTTGATCCGCCTTTAAATAACCTACACAAAGATATATCATTATTGGCACTTTAGGTTATTTGTTACTTCAGAAAAAAATATTTTTTGAAAATTTTGGCAGTTTTAGTACTTTACTTAAAAATTCACTGTGTCCTTATTTTTTAAGACATCAGTCTGTAATTTTACACACATATGCAGTAAAGAATGCTCTATCCATTGACTATAACACATTATAATATTACTTATAAAACCTAATAAAAAACTACCTTCTAATATTTAATATTTAAAATGTACATAACTTCATTTTCTTAAATGGGACACCCTATATTTCTTTACTTTATCGGATCCGCAATGAAAAATGCTTTATTTTTTGTATAACATACCCTATATCTATTTTTATTAGTTTTTGAGATATTAACATTTTCCTGTCATATATGGGAAATTAGGCCACAATCAGCATTTAATTAATCTCTAATGGACGTCCAACTTTAATGGTATTTAGATATTTCAGTTTTACTTCAAATCATTTATTTATGACATAATATAATTACATTTATATCAAAGTAAACAATATAACGACAATGGAAACAAGTAAACCGTATTAATATTAACAGATTAGCATATAATGAATTTGATAATTATATTAAGTGTTCGATATGGCCTCCATTTTGGTTTTGGCACACTTGAAGCCTCCGTATGAAGCTTTGATTGACACTTACTAAGTTGTCTACAGTAATGGCACGCATAACATTACTAATTCTATTTTTCATATCCTCTTGTGTTGTTGCAGGTATTTTATAAACTTCTTCCTTCACAACACCCCATAAAAAAAAGTCCAGTTTTGTTAAATCGGGTGACCTCGCTGGCCATGGAATTGGTCCTCCTCTTCCAATCCATTTGTTAGGAAAAGTTTGGTCTAAATATTGTTTAACTTGTCGACTATAGTGTGGTGGTGCGCCATCTAATTGTAACCATGCATTTTGTAACGTTCTTAACGGCAATTCATCCAACCAGGTTTCGAACTGATTTTGAAGAAAATTTAAAAACGTATCACCAGTAATATTTCCATTAAAGAAATACGGACCAATAATCCTATTCCCAATAATTCCAGCCCAAACATTAAGAGACCATTTATGTTAATGGTCTATACAAACAATATGGTTCGGGTTATGGTCATCGTAATAATGATAATTATGTCTATTAACGAAACCATTTCTATGGAATATCGCTTCGTCGGTAAACAAAATATTGTTAAAAAAGTTCGGTTCAACTTGATGTTTTTGTAACGCCCAATTACAAAAATCCAATCTTTTTAAAAAATCATTCTCACCTAATTCCTGCACCAACTGAACGTGATAGGGATGAAATTTGAATCTCTTTGTTATTTTGTTTATTGTTGATTTGGGAATATCAAGTTGTTTTTCTAACTGGCGGGAAAAAATTTGAGGGTTCTCAACAATGGACTGAATTACCAAATGTTCATTCTCTTCTTTCGTTGTCCTTTTCTTTCTCTTTAATTTTAGAGGGTACATGATACTTCCTGTGCTTTCAAATCGGTTCTTCAATCTCACAAACGCTGCTGCATTAGGATGCCGTTCCGCATTTGGATACTTTTGTGCATATATTCGACTTGCAAGAAAACAATTTTCTTCACTTGCACCCAAAACGTATGTCATTTTTATTAATTCTTCTTTTGAAAAATTCATTATTGCGTTATCAAAAATTCAATAATATTAATAATAGTGTTAACAGCACTTTATTTATCTGTATGTCAAATAAATACGTTTGTTTACTTTATCAATTGTTTTTCATGGCCTCCTTTATTGCATTCATGATATATTAAAAAATGACAAAATTTGTTTATATTGTTTACTTTGATATTATAAATGTAATTATAATATGTCATAAATAAATAAAGTAAAGTAAAACTGAAATATCTAAATACCATTAAAGTTAGACAACCTTTAAAGACTAATTTAATGCTGATTGTGACCTAATTTCCCATATTTGACAGAAACATGTTAATATCTCCAAAACTAATGAAAATAGATATAGGGTATGTTATACAAGAAATAAAGCATATTTTATTGCGGATTTGATAAAATAAAAAAATATAGGATGTCCCATTTAAAAAAATGAAGTAATGTACATTTTAAATATTAAATATTCGAGGGTAGTTTTTTACTAGGTTTTATAAGTAATATTAAAATGTGTTATAGTCAATGGATAGAGCATTCTTTACTGCATATGTGTGTAAAATTTCAGACTGGTATCTTAAAAAATACGAACACAGTGAATTTTTAAGTAAAGTACTAAAACTGCCAAAATTTTCAAAAAATATTTTTTTTTTTAAGTAACGAATTACCTAAAGTGCCGATAATGATATATCTTTGTGTAGGTTATTTAAAGGCGGATCAAATAAAAAAATAATATATAGGGTGTTCCATTTAAAATAACAAAGTTGGTATTAAGTATAGAATAATGGGACACCCTGTATATTTGAAAATAATTTTAGGTTATGCAGCTCTTAAAATCAAGCAAATTTTGTGAAAACATTTTTTTTCTATCTTTAACGAGAGCTGAGATATCTTCCGAGACCGCACTAATGGGACACCCTGTATATACAGAGAGTTTTATGTAACACCGAACATTTTCATAACGATAATTTCTTTTTTGAAGTATCCATATGCATAGGTTGCACATTTTCCGGTGCTCGGTTTATTAAAGAATTTAATTTAAAGCTTTAAGCGAGTGTTTTTCACTCCCAGGCTAAGCATGAAGTAAAATTTCGAGTTCAGAAAAGCCTGAAAATTTGGTTTAGTCGCGAAGCGCGGAACGGCCAAACCAAATTTTCAGGCTTTTCTAAACTCGAAATTTTAGTTCATGCGCCACCGGTACAAAACATTGACATATTACGAAGTTTAAAAAACACCGCTAAACTTGACATTAAATCAGTGTTTTGTACCGGTGGCGCATGAAGTAAAATTTCGAGTTTAGAAAAGCCTGAAAATTTGGTTTGGCCGCTTCGCGCTACGTGACCAAACCAAATTTTCAGGCTTTTCTAAACTCGAAATTTTACTTCATGCTTAGCCTGGGAGTGGAAAACACTCGCTTAAAGCTTCAAATTGAATTCTTTTAATAAACCGAGCATCGGAAAATGTGCAACGTCTGCATATGGATAATTCAATGAAAAATTCTCGTTATGAAAATGTTCGGTGTTACATAAAACTCTCTGTATATAAAAAATAGAGTATAGACAGTGCGATCGTTAAAAAACATGATTTAGAGTAGGCTTTGAATTTTAAATTAGATTGGCACTAGTGACTGTTTACACATAGTTTACTATATCTTCAAATTTATTCAATCATTCAATTAGCATTCTGGGTACCGCAGAAAAAAATGTCACCTACTCTAAATCATAATTTAAACGATCGCTCTGTATAACAATCCATTTTTTACTAACGACGGGGGCGGGGCAGTGTGGATACATTTTAATAACATTTTCAGAAGATTATCTATTGTTACTAATAATTGATAACATTTTCAAAATTTTAACAATAACATTAAAAATCCTATGTTGGGGAGTTAGTGTTAAAGCAAGAAATGGTTGTTACGATATAAGGCCAAAACTTCAAATTCTACGATACACAGATGATATGGAGTATGATAATTAAATAATCCTCTCCACCTATCATCTATTTCACTTGTTGATGCAAAACAGTCCTGAAGAGCCGCCAGCCGATTTTCCCGATCATTTGCTCTTTTAGGACGTCCAGGCTGTCATAGAGAAATTCTAGCCCCACTGCGTTTCACGTAATTACAAACATTACGAATGGATAATTATTTTTATATTAAATCAACGAATGCCTGAACATTTACAGCGTAAATATTGTGTGTATTTAAAAGAAAAATTCACAGTATTAATTACAATAAGTCATTCATAGAAATCATTAAAACAAGTGCAAAATTTTACCTAAAATCAACTTTTAAATTTAATTCTATAACTGCTCGGCCGTTATTGGGTTAATGTGACGAACTAATTAATAATGTTAAAATAAAAAACTAAAGGGAGAGAGGGGAGAGTGAGAGAGCTAGAATGGAAGGGAGAGGTGATTGAGAGAGTGAAAAGTTTCAGATACTTGGGATTTATTTTTAAAGGGACGGGTGGGTATGAAGAGCATATAAGGTGGGTACAAGGAAAAGTGAGGAGAGCATGGGGAATGGCATGGAGAAAATGAGGGAGATGGATGGAGAATAGTATTAAGGTGACATGCAAGGTGTGGGACGCGTGTGTAAGACCGATACTAATGTACGGGGTAGAAGCATGGGGAACGAGAGCGTATGAGGTGATTGAAAGAGAACAGCTATGGTTCCTGAGACGGATGCTGGGACTAGAGAAGTCGACACCGGGATATATACTGTTGCAGGAAACAAATAGGGAGAGATTGGAATGTGAGGCGGTGGAGAGAGTGGTGAAGTATGAAATGAAATTATGCGGAGTAGAAGAGGAGAGATTGGTGAGAATAGTATGGGAGGCGTGCATGAAAGTAGAAGGGGAGAGGTGGAGGGAAGAGAGAAGGAGGATGTATGAAAGGGGAGGACTGGCAGAGAGGAAGGTACAGGAATGGTTGGGTAGGGGGGTGAAGGTGGCGGCGTGGATGAGAGAAGATGAAGGAGGTGGAAGCGCAGGAGAGACAGGGACGGATAGACAAAAGTGAATATAATGATATGTTTGGGAGATGGCAAGTATATGGGAGGGTGCCGAGATACATGAGTGAGGATGGGTGGAACAGGGATGAAAGGGTGATAATGGCGAGGGCAAGGTGTGGGTCTGGGGAGAGGGGAAGGAAGAGATGGATGGGGGAAGAATATATGAAATGTAGGTTGTGTGAATGGGGGAAGGATACGTGGAGGCACTTGGCGGAGGAGTGTGAGGGTGCGAGTGAGGAATGGGTGGGAGTGAAAGGGAATAGAAGGGTGACGGAATGGATGAGGGAGGACGGAGCTAGGGTAAAGACGCTGGAGAAAGTGGGACGGGAGAAAGAGGGCAAGATGTGATATAGTGTCGACATTGTAAATAACTGTAGGATATGCCAATAAAGGTCTTTTTTTTAAATAAAAAACTAAATAATTTTTGTTTCATTGTCTTTGGCAACTCGATTAACTATTCCAATCTTGTTGAATTTTTCATCGTTTTTTAGCGCAGATAAAATACATCTTTCTTGAAAATTTCATTTAAATTTACCCATATTTACCTGGTGTTCATTTACTTATGGCGGGCAGTATATTAAGTGCACAAAAGAAACACAGTAAATACCATTGAATTTTTGGTTATAAACATGAATTAATGAAACATTAACAAAACAATTAGATAGAATACAGTTTGTATTAATCGAGATAACTAAAGTGAAAATCAACCGAAAAAGTGGTGAAAATAAGTAAAAACTAATACTTACCAGACTTTAATTGTAAACAAAACAAAGCTTGTGGTGAATTCACAAATTTCGAAGATGGTGTTGATTGTAATCAAAAGATTTGTATGAGGTTATGTACTGCTTTTCTTCTACATCAAAATCTGAATTTAATCGGGACCCTCGATTTCTAATGATCGTAATAGGAAGAATTCAGTTGTAACTTAAACCTGAAGCATTTTGAGGTTATATGAATCATAAAAAATTTGATAGAATGGATACTTATTTACGCCCACTTTTTGCTGGCAACTTAATTTTACTCAGAATTATAACCCGTAAATGGCTGTGAGAGATTTTTGAACAATCGCAATTTATTCGTGAAGAAATAACGAGTGCTAAATACATAATTTATCCATTACAAATCTAACTTCTAGTGGTATTTGTTGATCTAATTTACGAATTGAAGTGATTTTTTTCAAAATTGTTTATATAATTTCGCTACTGTGTTGACAAGGAATTCCATAAAACTCCCACCGGTGGCACATATGGCTGGTATCAATTTAGGGGTCTTAGCAGCAGGACCTCTACACAATATATTATCATTATCTATTATTATTTTGAAGTTTGTTAACCTACAAATAAAACGTAAAGACGTTTTTCAGAAAAAAAATATTAAAAGTTAGGAATAGTTAATTAAAAACAGTTCACAATGTCTTATATGCTTGCTCATTTACACAACGGCTGGCAAGTCGACCAAGCCATCCTTTCTGAAGAGGATAGAGTAGTTGTAAGTATCATAACCTACTAAATATTGTTTTTATATTTATCCCAATAACTAGCCTTATTCTGTAAGCACACTGCCTTGACTGCCTTTTTAGATATAAAGTTGCCTTTTTTGTGTGTATTGCTCATCTCCACCAGTTCGATGTGCAATTAGGACGCATTTTTTAAAATTGTAATAAAACATTGTTTTGTGGTTAATTTTTGCATGTAGATTATCACAAACATAGTTTTAAAAATCTAAGTTGAATTATAAATTGATTCCTTAAAATTTTTTCGTGCGTAAATGCAGTATTATGCCTCCATGTCATTGCGCATCCTAACTGGCACGGATTCCAGTGGCTGTCAAAGGGTTCTTGTGACCTGACCGTGGCCGACTGGGTAGAGCGCCTGATTCTATTTGACCAGGCACACAAACTCCCGAGTTCAAATTTCGCGTACTCACACTAAACTTTTTTTGATGCAAAGAAAAGTCAAACAATTTGTAGATGGGTATTCTTATTATTTGCACTTAATAGCATAAAATTCTTCAATGGACCTTGGACTCATATGCGCTTATAGAATAACTAACATAAATGAATACACTTGGAAAATTATTTGGGCTAAATTCTAGTTTGTGTCAACGGCTATATTTTGCCGAAAAAAATGTTTGCTCACATTGAATATTCCACATACTTCTAGGTTAGGAGAATGGTTTGCAATAGAATAGATTGCGTAAATCTCTTAGCGCACGATGATTATTTTACATACTACTAGGACTCAATATTTTCAAAATGTTCAAACTAATTTTTTTTTATTTATTTAACATTTCCGGTCAAAATTAATTGCATATCTAGATAGTACTTGTAGAGTAATTTCGAATAATAACATTTTTATCCATAATTCTTACCTTAAGTGTAAGTAATGACATTGATTAAATAATATATAAGATAGGAAACGCAATGCATTAAAAACGTGACCCCAAAAATTGTCCAGCTTTGGCGTCAACACCAAGTAGGCGGTCAACTGAACTTCACTGTTTAAAATCTTACAGATATCTAGTTTGTGTAGAACTTGAAGACCGCGAGATATTTATGCGCTCCTGATACTCTCCTCGAGCGGAGCGGTTAGCAAGTAGGTGTGGACGTCCCGGGGAAGTGAGGGGGTTAGATCATTGGTTTTGGCTGATGAGTGTGCGTGAACAAGCAGACGGCCGGCGATTCTCTCAATAGTTTTCAAAATGAATGTAAAACGTAATAATTGCGTTTATATTAATTGTCATATAAACAGACACAAAAATCCAGAAATATCATTCTTTAAATTTCCAAAAAAAGATGAAAGTAGACAAAAAATATGGATTGAGAATAGCGGTAATATAAACTTATTACAGTTAAAAAACAATAAACTGCATACGAGTGTTTTATGCAAAAAACATTTCGCTTCAAAATATATCATGAAAAATGGTGTTAGGAAAAATGTTTCTAAGACAGCTGTACCGTTTGACTTTCGCGAAATCCCTTCAACTTCAGAAGAAAACGTATTTAAATTGAAGTTGCCAATAAGAAAGTGCTATGGAAAATTACCAATAAACGAAAATGAAATTTCTACTGTGGAGATGGTGAGTTTTTAATACTGGCGCATGCGGGACAAAATAGACGTAAGAAAAAAAAAGTGGGGGGTGCCCAAAACATATTTAATAATAGGCTTAATTAATGACAGGGATTCACGAAAAAAAATCTTAAGGTGTCCGTTTTTAGAGCTGCTCTATGGGTGATCGCAGTGACGGATCCAGAGAGCAAATTTACGGGGGGAGGGGTATTGAACATATTTAATAATAGGCTTAATTAATGACAGGGATTCACGAAAAAAAATCTTAAGGTGTCCGTTTTTAGAGCTGCTCTATGGGTGATCGCAGTGACGGATCCAGAGAGCAAATTTACGGGGGGAGGGGTATTGACAATTATCTGTTGTATTGTTTCAAAATATACAGGGTGCCCGTTTTTCGAGCTGCACTATCTCGCTTATTTGAAGAGATAGAGAATCGGTTAAATGGAGGCAAAGTTGCGTATTTTATTGCATACTGATAATTTGCTTTCACATTTCATATATCTTTAATTGTTTCGATGTAATTTGAAAAAAAAGAAATTTTCGATATTTCAAAATTGATCATATCTGTCATTTGTAATTTTTTCCAAAATTTCTAAAAATATTCTTATAGCCCGCTTTATGAACTTACCTCATAAACAAATTAAATCTGCAAACGATTCGTTTTTGTTTTTCCAAACACGACTTTTGTTTTTGTTATGGGCGCATATGGAGATATGCATATCATTGAACAGCATTTTTAACGCTGATTTCAATGATGAGCTACATGTTGACTGTTGAAAAATGTATTGTTTTTATGATATGTAACCATTGAAACAATTGAGCAATGTCCACAAAAACTATTTGTTTGTATAAGAAAATGTAACCAATTATTAGTAGACTTCCGTGTAAATAGCATTTCAACTACTCCATAGCAACTTGATATTTTTTGGTTGACATCACAGTTATCTGACACTTAAAAACATGGAATATCTGTGAATATGATTTCATTGCAAACCTTGGTTTAAATTCAAAATAATTGTAAAGTTTTTTGGAAATTTTCTCGGTAAATACTTTTCTTAAATTATTGAATAAATTACCAAGTCAGCTTAATACGCTTTAAAAATAATGTAATAAGACCGGTACTGTCAAATAATTAGGGGAGCCAATATTAACACATTTCAAATTTGACATGTAAATCCCTATAGTCCGCTTTACAATTCAACACCCGGTATACATTCCAAAACTCAAATGTCTATCATTTATATTGGTTGAGTATGTATGTTATATTTAATATTTCACTCACGGAATACCCCAGTGTTTTTTTATACGGGCAATAATCCGGAACCACGCTGTATAATAAATATATCGCCCACCTATGTTTGAAAGAATTTAATCACATTTATTCTATTTTACATCTCGAAATCTGCTAACATATTATTAAATATATTTTTTTAATGGAATAAAACATGTTTATATTATTCTACTTAAGCGCATCATGTAGAAAAATAATTGATTCATTACTAACAATAAAAATTTGCTTCAAAGTTATATGATATAATACATTAACACAAGGTATAATTTTTAGCATGTAAAATACTATGGTCCGCGATAAAAAAAAGATAATATATAACTAAAAGTGGCCGTTTTCTTATTACTGCAAAGAATACGGCCACTATCAAGGGACATAAAAAATAGGCATAAAAAAGCGATCTTTATGCGCCACGTTACATTCGAAGCAAGTATCAGGAGAGCATAACGAGCACAACTGCACAGTTAGTTCTATAATACGTTGTTCATATGAGTGGTGTCTCCAGCTCTGAGACGTGTAAGGCGTGCAAGGGTGGTTGTATATAGTTTTCATGAGCACGTTATTATCCATACAGTTTCGCTTCTTATACTACTTATTCAATGGTAATGAGTAATAATAAGAATAACCATCTACAAATCAATTGTTTGACTTTTCTTTGTATAAAAAAAAGTTTAGTATGAATACGCGGGATTTGAACTCAGGAGTTTGTGTGGGTGATCAAATAGAATCAGGTGCTCTACCCAGTCGGCCATGGTCGGGTCACAAAATCATTTTGAGAGCCACTGGAACATGCGCCAGTTGAGATGCGCAATGACATGGAGGCATAATACTGCATTTACGCCTTTTTTTGTTTTGCATATCTACTACGATCTAAATTAGATAGGTAGCACACGATGTGCATGCCACATATGTAACATAAAGCAGGATTCGTATTCGAATCCAAATGTGGGTAATCCGAATCCTTATACAAGGATTCGAATATTTATAAAAGGATTCGAATATTTATAAAAGAATTTGAATATTTATAAAATGATTCGAATACTTACAAAACGATTTGAATCGTCAAAAATAGTTCGAATTAATTGTGAGGATTAACATGAAAAATGTCTTTTGTGTGTTTTTAAATTTCTCGTTAAATCACTGTTTTATACGCATGGCGCATGAAGTAAAATTTCGAGTTTAGAAAAACCCAGAAAATTTGTCTCAGGTCGCTGCGCGACCCTCGACAAATTTTCACGGGGCTTTTCTAAACTCGAAATTTTACTTCATGCTTAGTCTGGGAGTGAAAAACACTTGTTTTAAGCTACAAATTGAACTCTTTTAAAAATCAACGAATGTCAGAAAATTAACAGTTAAAATAATTAAGAAAAAGTAATGTAATTTTATAAAAATAATGACATACCATGGAATTGATACCACAATTGCGGATATTCCCTGTTTTTTTTAAAGTTCAATTTAAAGCGTTAAACAATTTGTCGAGGGTCACGCAGCGACCCGAGACAAATTTTCTGGGCTTTTCTAAACTCGCAATTTTACTTCATGAGCCACGCGTATAAAACACTGTAATATTGTCAAATTTATGTATATTCGAACTTCACTTAAAATATGTGTTTTATACGCTTGGCGCATGAAGTAAAACTTCGAATTTAGAAAAGCCCGAAAATTTGTCTCGGGTCGCTGCGCGACCCAAGACAAATTTTCATGGGGCTTTTCTAAACTCGAAATTTTACTTCATGCTTAGTCTGGGAGTGGAAAACACTCGTTTAGAGCCTCGAATTGAACTTAAAAAAAAAAACAACGAATATCTAAAGATTTAAAGAAAATAATAAAATAATTTCTTTTAGGTAAACATACGCCTAAGCTGTACATTTTGCGACATTCGTTGTTTTTTAAATGAGTTCTATTTGAATCTTTAAACGAGTGTTTCCACACCCAGGCTAAGCATGAAGTAAAATTTCGAGTTTACAAAAGCCCCGTGAAAATTTGTTTTGGGTCGCGCAGCGACCCGAGACAATGTTTCGGGCTTTTCTAAACTCGAAATGTTACTTCATACGCCAAGTGTATAAAACACAGATTTTAAGTGAAGTTCGAATATACATAAATTTGACAATATTACAGTGTTTTATACGTGTGGCGCATGAAGTAAAATTTCGAGTTTAGAAAAGCCCGGAAAATTTGTCGAGGGTCGCGGCGCGACCCTCGACAAATTTTTCGGGGCTTTTCTAAACTCGAAATTTTACTTCATGCGCCACACGTACAAAACAGTGATTTGAAGTGAAGTTCAGATAGACACAAATACATCAGAGTAACATGGAATCAGATGTTTAGTCTGTTATCAACGATGTTCAGTGTTAATAATAATTAGGTTTTGAATATTTTCTTAAAACAACTAATAACGATATTTATATGTTATTGGTTGCAAAAAAATAATAAAATCAAATTTATTCTTAAAGGATTTGTATTCGTGATTCGAAAAAACAGGATTCGAATCTTTGGTTCGAATCATATTTATCTCTTACGAATCCTTTATTCGAGTATTCGTGATTCGAATCATATTAGGTGATTCGGATTCGTGATTCTAATCTTTTTTACGAGGATTCGTCCCAGCTCTGGTATTTAAGTATACACACACACCATACTTGAATTGCTGCATGTTTTATTCATTATAATTTAACTTGTGATTAATTTAATTTTAGAAAATCATTTATTTTGAGAAAAACTAAAGTATTTTCCACGTCAGGGATATCAATTAATTAACTTTATTTTCTTGGTAATAAAAGCTGCCAAGGGGGAAATGTTATTCATAAAAATTGATTTAATTTAAGTTATATTTAATTATAATGATGGTTGCGACCGTAACTACGTGGTAATTCATGATCACTGAATCAAACACTTACTATGTTTTTACCACAAAATATTTATTGTATGTATATATATTATATTACACAAATATACACATAAATTCACGACTTAAGTTTCGACGTTTGACGGTCATTATCAAGTGAAACAAATTACAAAAGGGGGTTACATTTATACAGGTAAAACAATTTAGAGTGAGGGTAGCAAAACAAATTAGGTTAAACAGGTACAAAGATTTACACATTAAAGGATTTCAAAGAGCGGTGTGTACACTAAATCGGTTTGTTCATTTAACAGATTAACTAGGGGGTTCTTGGTTCGTTTGAAAATTTCGGCGGATTCGAGCAGGTTAAGCTTTGTGCCTTTGGTACAGTTATGTAAAATTTTAATTTTATTTATTTCTGGAAATGAATGTTTGCACTCTAATACGTGGTTAGAAAAGGAACTGGAGTCTTGGTTCAATCTAAATGCGCGAAAATGTTCCGAATATCTCTTTTCGAAACTATGACCGGTTTGGCCTACATACACACTATTGCATTCGGAACAAGGAATTTCATAAACACCTGATTTCTTTAAAGGATTAATTTTGTCTTTTGAATTGAATAAAATGTTGGATAATTTGCAACTGGGTCTAAACGCGATTTGATGGTTTTGTTTTCGAAGAATGTGAGCTATTTTTTCCGTAATTTCGCCAAAGTATGTTAGGGTAATGTATGGATCTTTGTTCACATTTTCCAGTCTCGGATAAATGTGGGTCATTGTATTTTGATAACGTTTTTTATTAATTATGTTCTGAATAAGGTTGACTGGATAACCATTAGTTTTGGCAATATCTATAATTTTATTTAGTTCTATGACTCGGTTATTGGCTGATAAAGGGATTAAAAAGGCCCGGTGTATCATTGAATGATACGCGGCTAATTTATGCGACAATGGGTGATTGGAATTATATGGGATAGTGGAATTTACGTTGGTTGGTTTTCTAAAGATATCAAATTCTATTTTATTGTTCTTGTGGATTAAGGTCAAGTCTAAAAAGTTAATTTTATTATTTTGTTCGTGTTCTATTGTAAATTTTATTTTGGGGTGTATATTATTAATTAAATTTAAAAATTGATCAATTTGACGTGTGGTGCCACTAAAGCAAGCAATAATTTAAAAAAAAAAAAAAAACATATTTCATTCTGGCACCGATATGTAGATGACATTATTGCTTGCTTTAGTGGCACCACACGTCAAATTGATCAATTTTTAAATTTAATTAATAATATACACCCCAAAATAAAATTTACAATAGAACACGAACAAAATAATAAAATTAACTTTTTAGACTTGACCTTAATCCACAAGAACAATAAAATAGAATTTGATATCTTTAGAAAACCAACCAACGTAAATTCCACTATCCCATATAATTCCAATCACCCATTGTCGCATAAATTAGCCGCGTATCATTCAATGATACACCGGGCCTTTTTAATCCCTTTATCAGCCAATAACCGAGTCATAGAACTAAATAAAATTATAGATATTGCCAAAACTAATGGTTATCCAGTCAACCTTATTCAGAACATAATTAATAAAAAACGTTATCAAAATACAATGACCCACATTTATCCGAGACTGGAAAATGTGAACAAAGATCCATACATTACCCTAACATACTTTGGCGAAATTACGGAAAAAATAGCTCACATTCTTCGAAAACAAAACCATCAAATCGCGTTTAGACCCAGTTGCAAATTATCCAACATTTTATTCAATTCAAAAGACAAAATTAATCCTTTAAAGAAATCAGGTGTTTATGTAATTCCTTGTTCCGAATGCAATAGTGTGTATGTAGGCCAAACCGGTCGTAGTTTCGAAAAGAGATATTCGGAACATTTTCGCGCATTTAGATTGAACCAAGACTCCAGTTCCTTTTCTAACCACGTATTAGAGTGCAAACATTCATTTCCAGAAATAAATAAAATTAAAATTATACATAACTGTACCAAAGGCACAAAGCTTAACCTGCTCGAATCCGCCGAAATTTTCAAACGAACCAAGAACCCCCTAGTTAATCTGTTAAATGAACAAACCGATTTAGTGTACACACCGCTCTTTGAAATCCTTTAATGTGTAAATCTTTGTACCTGTTTAACCTAATTTGTTTTGCTACCCTCACTCTAAATTGTTTTACCTGTATAAATGTAACCCCCTTTTGTAATTTGTTTCACTTGATAATGACCGTCAAACGTCGAAACTTAAGTCGTGAATTTATGTGTATATTTGTGTAATATAATATATATACATACAATAAATATTTTGTGGTAAAAACATAGTAAGTGTTTGATTCAGTTATATTTACTTATTTTAAATTTTTGGCAAGATTTTGACAATGAAAACAGTTTTATTAAATGTCTTAAAATATATTCCCTTTTTCATTGTGTATAACATTTGTTTAAAGAATATTCAATGTTGTCAATATCTTATACAAAAAATGTGATGATACTAAATTCTTTTACAAATTTTTCTATTTTCATCACATCTTAGTATGAAGTCACGCGCACTTTGATTCAGATGACTTCAGCGAGAGAATTATAAATGTCCTTTCTTGAGGTTTGTGTTTACAATGCGTTTAATTATTAAATTTTCAAAGTATTAGACATTTCTTTAAACTGCCTCTTTGTGTGGCAACTGGTTATTATAACCAAATGTTTATGAGCAAGGCCCTGATGTTGCTGCCATCTAATATTGCCATCAGTAAACATCTGATTCCATGAGCTCAGCAATTTTTTATTTTATTATCCATTAATATATACAGAGAGTTTTATGTAACACCAAACATTTTCATAAAGAGACTTTTTCTTTTAAGTATACATATGCATACGTTGTACATTTTCCGACACTCGGTTTTTCAAAAGAATTTAGTTTATAGCTTTAAATGAGTGTTTTCACTCCCAGGCTAAGCATGAAGTAAAATTTCGAGTTTAGAAAAGCCTGAAAATTTGGTTTGGTCAAAACCAAATTTTCAGGCTTTTCTAAACTCGAAATTTTACTTCATGCGCCACTGGTACAAAACACTGACATATTATAAAGTTTAAAACACACCGCTAAACTTTACATTGAATCAGTGTTGTGTACCAGTGGTGCATGAAGTAAAATTTCGAGTTTAGAAAAGCCTGAAAATTTGCCTCCGTGCTACGCGACCAAACCAAATTTTCAGGCTTTTCTAAACTCGAAATTTTACTTCATGCTTAGCCTGGGAGTGGAAAACACCCGTTTAAAGCTTCAAATTAAATTCTTTTAATAAACCGAACGTTGAAAAATGTACGATGTATACATATGTATATTTAAAAGAAAAATTATTTTTATGAAAATGTTCGGTGTTACATAAAACTCTCTGTATATATACATCATCTTTATTCAGACATATCTTATATACTGTACCTAGACATAAATATAATAAATGAATTTTTTAGTACGTCCTTGACTGGGCTATCGACCATAAGTCTATCTGCCCTTTTGCAAAGGTCAATCCAATAATTATCCATAAATCCATTAATATTATGTCGCATTTTAGTTTTCATTAAATAAATTCTTCGTGTTATTGCTATTACATCGCTATATGTATCGTAAAGTAATCGTATTTAATATAAAAACACTGATTACTCTACTACATTTCATAACATTTTTTTGAGACAAAATTTTGATATTAAGTTTTTGTGTCAAGAATTAGTCCCATATCATATGGTTTTAACAAGTTACTACATACATGAATTATGATATTTTCTGTTTTGTTTTTAATATACAGCATCCAAAAGTTAAATGCCTCGCTTTTTGAAAGCGAGCTAAATAATATTAATAAACATATACAATTTACCGAAGAAATAGAGATAAACAATAGCTTAAACTTTTTAGACATAACAATTACAAGAACACATAATAAGTTAGAATTTAAAATTTTTAGAAAAGATACATTTTCAGATGCCATTATCCCAGAAACATCAAACACACACCACAAAATTAAATATAGCACATTTCATTCATTAATTCATAGATTAATACATATACCTCAAAGCGAACAAAACTTTTTACAAGAAACAAAAATAATAAAAACAATAGCAGTAAATAATGGATATAGTAAGCAATTAATTGATAATATGATAGCAAATAAAAAATCAAAACAGTACCAAAAATATTTTTATATCCGAGACAAGAAAGAAAACACAAGTTGGTGTAAGTTAGATTTTGTTAGCGACTTTTCTCCAAAAGTTGAAAAATGTATTAAAGGGCAAGAATTTAACATAATCATGACTAACCCAATAAATTTAGGCAAACTCCTAGTGAATAGTAAACAAATAACTGATAAACTTAAAAAGTGTGGATTGTATGAAATCCAGTGCGATGATTGTGACTCAATATACATTGGCCAAACCGGGAGGAACTTCAAAAAACGACTGGAAGAACACAAAGCTTCAATCATAAATAAAAAATATTGTACTGGGTTAGCTAAACACTGCATTGACAATAATCACTTTTTTAATAACCAAACGCTAAAGATTTTATACACAGGCAATAAAGGTCGTCATCTCAACTATCGCGAAGGACTGGAAATCCAGAAAGCAATAAAACAGGGAAAACCAATTGTTAATGACATCGAAGATCTGTGGAGCTCACGCATCATGACAGCCCTTATTGCTCAACCATAAAATTTAAATTAACCTCTCTTGTATATAATGTTTGTAAAAATGTAATTTCCCGTACTCCTTGAGAATGACTCAAAGTCGAAACTAGTTGGAATAAAAAACCAAAATATTAGTGAAATTTAACCAAGTGTTTTCTTTATTAAATCATTGAAATTTTAAGATGTCATATAAAACCTTTATGTGTTAATTTAGGTAATTCGTTTCGGACATGATTGGGATCCCTCATGTATGAAAATGGATGAAGTTGTTTACAGCATCGCGGAGAAAGTAAAAAACTTTGCCGTTATTTATTTAGTCGACATCACAGAGGTACCCGATTTTAACAAAATGTGAGTAAACATTTATTTATTTCATAGCATTCTAGCGGCCTGGATTCGTTTGTGCAACTGTGTAGTGATTGAGTCAATTTAATTCGTTATCATCGTGTTGTCGATGCAATTGCACTTATACAGGGTGTACAAAAGTTATGTAACGGCTTGATATCTCGCTTTGTGATGAGTTTAGTGGCAAATGAAAATTAATAGAATAAAAATAATCAAATGCATACAAATCAACCAAATATATTTATTTACGCCCAACTTTACCAATATCATCTAGACGATAAAATACAGGTGATGCGGAATAAGAATAAGCTACGAAACGGGATAGAGAAAAAGGTGTATATAGATGATGATCTCACTAGGCAAGAGAAGAGGGTCCAGAAGGAGATTAGGGAGTAGGCGATCAGGCAAAGGGAAAGGGGGAAAATGGTGAGGGTGGGATACCAGAAAGTAGTGGTGGATGGGAGAGTGTGGAGATGGAACATGGAGAAGGAGGAGTTAGAGAGGCAGGAAGAGGAAAAGAAGTAGGAAGATGAAGGGTGGTGGAGGAAAGGGGGCAGGAACGTGAGGAAGGCGAGGAGATGGATCGAAGGAAGAAAGCGGTGGCAGAAGGACAGAGATAAGTGCATAGGAAAGGAAGGGGGGAAACATAGAGGAGGACAAAAGGACAGAGAGGAATGGTGGTGTGGAGACGACGGAGAAGGGGAGGAGATGAAAGAAAGGAAGATAGCAATTGGTGTATGGAACGTGGCAGGACTAAAATCGAAGATAAAGGAGGGCACATGGAAAAGGGACATGGAGGAGTGGATGGTGGGGAAAGACATAGTAGGGATGGTAGAGACGTGGATAGTTAAAGAAGAATGGGAGGAAGTGAAAAGATGGTTGCCAGTCAACTTTAGATGGGAGATGAAGGAAGCAAAAAAAGTGCAGCAAGAGGAAGGGCGAAAGGGGGGATGATTGTGGGATGGAGGGAGAGCAGGATAGGAGGCAAGGTAGAAACAAGGGAAGGAGGCGAGGGGCTGATGTGGATGAGATGGCGGGAGGCAGGAGAACAAATTAATGTGGGGATAGTCTATGTGAATAAAAACTGGAATGAGGTGAGAAAAGAAATTGACGATAGAACAGGGGAAGCAGGACGGTGGGTGATCATGGGGGATTTTAATGCGAGGATGGGAGAATTGGGAGGAGGGATTGGGGAGGACGGCATGGAAATAGAAAGGAGATCGCAAGATAAATGTATAAACGGAGATGGGAGGAGGATGAAGGAGTGGACGACGGAAGAGGGTTGGGAAATTCTGAATGGGTGCACAGAAGGAGACTGGGGAGGGAAAAAAACATACGTGGCAGCACAAGGATCAACAGTAATTGACTACGCGATAATCAAGGGAATAGCAAGAGAGGAAGTGAGGAAGATGGAAGTGGAGGAGGTGCTGGGATCGGATCACCTGCCATTGAGAGTGGAACTAAGGATAGGAAGGATTGGAGAAGGGAAGGGGCCATGAGGAGGAAATTAGAGAAGGTGCAATGGGAAGAGATAAGTTCAATGGAGGAGATGGAGAAGACCATAATAGGATGCGGAAGAAAGGTGAAGGGAACAAGGAGGAAGGGGCAAGAGTGGTTTGATGAAGAATGTAAACGAGCGAAGAGGGAGATGAGGAAAGTAATGAGAGAATATATAAAGAACGGAGGAGAGGGAAAGAAGATGATGGAAGCGAGAAGGGCATACGAGAAGGTGTGCTAAAGGAAGAAGCTGGAACTGGCAGAGAGAGCAGTGGAGGAAATGAAGGAGTGTAAGAACGAGAGAGAAATGTGGAATGTACTGAGGAGAGGGAAAGAGATGAGGAGGATAGGGGTGTCGTTAGAAGACTGGACCAGAAAGTGTAAGGAGGAGTGCGGTGAACAAGGGACAGTAAGAGAAGTAGGGCGAGGGATTGGAGGAGAGGAATTTACGGAAGAGGAAACAGAAAGAGTGTTCAAGGAGGTGAAGGGAGGAAAGGCGGCCGGAAGAGATGGATTGAAGGCAGAATTGTGGAGAGAGATAGGAGAAGGGGGGAAGAAGAGATTCCGAGAGCTAGTAAATGGAATATGGAGGGGATGGGAGAGCATGCCAGAGGCATGGAGAGTAGGCAGGATATGCCCGATATATAAAGGGAAAGATGAGAGGAAAGCAGAGAACTATAGAGGGGTGACGATTATGAGCACGGGATACAAAATACTGATGATTATGGTGAAGAACAGATTAGAAGTAGAGGTAGAAGAGAAGAGGATGCTGCCAGAGTCGCAAGGGGGATTTAGGGGGGGAGGGGAACAAGGGACCAGGTATTTACCCTAGCGATGATGACAGAGAAAGTGATGGAAGACGGAATGGTTGAGTGTGTAAGGGAGGTGTATAGGGAAACATGGGTGGAAGCAAAAGTGGGGGAAGAAGTATCGGGAAGGTTCAGGACATGGAAGGGCTTGAGATAGGGGTGCCCCATGAGTCCGGTCCTGTTTAATATATACATAAGTGAACTAGAAGAGGTGTTGAGAAAGGGGCAGGAAGGGGGAGTGGTGATTGGAAAGGAGAAAGTATGGTTACTGGCGTTATCAGACGATATAGTGTTAATGGCGAGAGATTGGGAGGGAGTGAAAGGCATGTTGAAAAGGGTGGAAAGATATATGGATATGAGAGGAATGTGTGTGAATGTGGGGAAGACGAAATGGATAAGGTTTAGGAATAAAGGGAGAGAGGGGAGAGTGGGAGAGCTAGAATGGAAGGGAGAGGTGATTGGGAGAGTGAAAAGTTTCAGATACTTGGGATTTATTTTTAAAGGGACGGGTGGGTATGAAGAGCATATAAGGTGGGTACAAGGAAACGCGAGGAGAGCATGGGGAATGGCATGGAGAAAATGGGGGAGATGGATGGAGAATAGTATTAAGGTGACATGCAAGGTGTGGGACGCGTGTGTAAGACCGATACTAATGTACGGGGTAGAAGCATGGGGAACGAGAGCGTATGAGGTGATTGAAAGAGAAAAGTTATGGTTCCTGAGACGGATGCTGGGACTAGAGAAGTCGACAACGGGATATATACTGCTGCAGGAAACTAATAGAGAGAGATTGGAATGTGAGGCGGTGGAGAGAGTGGTGAAGTATGAAATGAAATTATGCGGAGTAGAAGAGGAGAGATTGGTGAGAATAGTATGGGAGGTGTGCATGAAAGTAGAAGGGGGGAGGTGGAGGGAAGAGAAAAGGAGAATGTATGAAAGGGGAGGACTGGCAGAGAGGAAGGTACAGGAATGGTTGGGTAGGGGGGTGAAGGTGGCGGCGTGGATGAGAGAGAAGATGAAGGAGGTGGAAGCGCAGGAGAGACAGGGACGGATAGACAAAAGTGAATATAATAATATGTTTGGAAGATGGCAAGTACATGGGAGAGTGACGAGATACATGAGTGAGGATGGGTGGAACAGGGATGAAAGGGTGATAATGGCGAGGGCAAGGTGTGGGTCTGGGGAGAGGGGAAGGAAGAGATGGATGGGGGAAGAATATATGAGATGTAGGTTGTGTGAATGGGGGAAGGATACGTGGAGGCACTTGGCGGAGGAGTGTGAGGGTGTGAGTGAGGAATGGGTGGGAGTGAAAGGGAATAGAAGGGTGACGGAATGGATGAGGGAGGACGGAGCTAGGGTAAAGACGCTGGAGAAAGTGGGACGGGAGAAAGAGGGCAAGATGTGAAGGAAAGAAAAATAATAGAATGCTTAAAATAATGAAGAAATATTTTGCCATAAGACGTTGCTTCGCTAAGGGTTAGAATTAGGAAAACAGATTGCTAATATGCAGGGGTAAGGACGCTGGAGAAGTTGGGGAGGGAAAGGAAAGGAGGGAGGAGAGGGGTAATAATATAGTATTGAGAGTGTAAGAATATAGTGTTGACATTGTAAATAGCTCTAGGATATGCCAATAAAGGTTTTTTTTTATTTTATTTATTTACGCTATGATTTATAAATGTACAGGGTGGCTAAATTTGGATGTTTCAATAGGGAATCTCGGTTAATACAAGGGATAGAAGAAAAATGGATGGCGTATCCTTAATCTCTTTTTTCAAAACAAACAGCGGCGAAAACAAAAATCAGCTATCATCTTTTATATTTGAGTTATAGTCAAAAATAATCATTATTTTCCATTTTCGATTTTTATTAATATTTCAGTTAATGAATTTTTATTTAAATCCACTTTACAACACCTTGTTAGATTTAATTGTATCACCTTAGTTTGTGTTTTCCCTCTAATCCGTTTTACCTGCTTTGTACCGGGTGGGCAAATAAGCAAGGTAAGCGGCTGTATCTCAGAAACTAATGATCGTAGAGAGTTACGGTAAAAAATTTTATAGGTAAAGTGGGCAAGGGAAAATGCCGGAAATTATTTTCAAATTTCCAAGATGGCTGCCAGTGGGCGTTTTTAAAGTTACGTTTCTCGCCATTTTTCCCAATGAATGTAACAAAAAAGTATTTGCGTTTTAATGCTAACCTAAAGTGGAACATTTTTTGTAAAAACAATTTTTCTCTATCTTTCGAAATAAAGTGGTGGGGGGTATTTGAATGTTGTTTTAAATAAATGCCTGTAACTTCGAAACGGCTTAATCGATTTGGATAAGTTTGGTATCATTGAAAAGAGCATTTCTTGGGCTTTTAGGTTTCTCGTAATCATGACAGTTGTGACCTACACCGCCGCCGATAGAGGGCGTTATTCGATATTATAAACAAAATATTGGATTTTCTCAAAAAATGTAAATGCGATGATATGACTTTTTTTAGACTAGAAAATAGACAAATGACCAACCAATAAGCCTGCGCAAACCGCATCTTAATATCTTTTTCCTAATCAAATTATTAAAAAAATACTAAACCAGGAAAATTCATATATCCCTATTTAAAAATGTATCGGTTGCGTTCGATAAGAAGGCAAGTAGTAGGCCATGGATACGACAATCGCCTAACAAAAATATTGCCAAGTAACGTCAAACTTTTGTCACACGCAGCCCAATATTGTTGATTGCGCATAATTTGAGTACTTTTTAATCAAAATGCCTCTCACAAATAATGAAGCCGTTGACATGATTGCGATTTATTTCGAGTGTTTTCAAAGTGCAGCTATAGCTCCAGATCGCCGTCATTACGGGAGAAGAATGTTTCCGCGCTTGGTACAGCGATTACGCGATAATGGAAGATTTCGTCGTCCTAAACGTCGCAAGCGTCGCAATGGAAGGACCGAAGAAAACATTATCAATGTCTTGCCTTACATAGAATTTGATAGACATGTAGCAACTAGAACATTGTCTCTAGAACAACTGTTAGAAATATTTTGAAAGATTATAGGTAAATAATTTTATCTTATTCCAAGTATCTTAGCACATACTCTCAGATACACAATTCAGTGTTATTCTGATTATATTATTTTTACGCATATGTTGTTTTTTACTTTTAGATTACATCCTTACCACATAGTCTTGCACCAGGCGCTAAATGATCAAGATTTCGATAATAGATTAAATTATTGTCAATGGATGCTAGGCATGCTTGAGAAAAACAGAAATTTCTTAACGGAAATTCTCTGGACCGACGAGGCTACCTTTAGTGGTGATGGTAGAGTAAACCGTCATAATATGCATTATTGGTCCGCTGAAAATTCGCATTGGTTAAGAAAAGTGCAGCACCAAGGACGCTGGAGCCTAAATGTGTGGTGCGGTATCATTGGGGACAGAATTATTGGACCTTATTTTTTTGGTCAAGCTTTAACTGGTAACCGCTTAGAGTTTTTGATCAACGACTTGCCAATTTTGTCGGATGTGCCACTTGCAACTAGGAGAACTATGTTTCTGCAATTAGATGGTTGTCCGGCACATTATTCAGTTAATGTCCGAAACCATATTAACGGGACCTTTCGAGAACGCTAGATAGGAAGGGGAAGACTATTTCCTTGGCCGGCAAGATCTCCCGACTTGACATGTCTTGATTTTTACTTGTGGGGACGCTTAAAAGATATTGTTATTCAAACTCCAATAACAACACAAATGGATATGGAACACAGAATTCGAAACTCAATTCGTCAACTATCATCGGCAGAAATCGAGGCTGCGGTTCTGTCGACTCAAGAAAGACTGGAACAATGTGTGGAATATGACAGAAGGCATTAATCTTTTTTCAAACTAGGTCCTTTTCAGGGCCACAACTTTATTTAAAAGGACAATCGTTTATAAATACGAAAACGTGTGACTTAAAATCACAGCACTAAATAAACTGACATTTCTTGTGAATATTTTAGAGAGGAGTTTGTCTTTTATTTCAATGGCCTACTACTTGCCTTCTTATCGAACGCAACCGATGCATTTTTAAATGGGGATATATAAATTTTCCAGGTTTAGTATTTTATTTTTAATAATTTGAGTCAGGAAAAAGATATTAAGATGCGGTTTGCGCAGGCTTATTGGTTGGTCATTTGTCTATTTTCTAGTCTAAAAAAAAATCATATCATCGCATTTAAATCTTTTGAGAAAATCCAATATTTTGGTTATAATATCGAATAATGCCCTCTATCGGCGGCCGTGTAGGTCACAACTGTCATAATTACAAGAAACCTAAAAGCCCAAGAAATGCTCTTTTCAATGATACCAAATTTATCCAAATCCATTAAGCCGTTTCGAAGTTACAGGCATTTATTTAATACAACATTCAAATACCCTCCACCACTTTATTTTGAAAGATAGAGAAAAATTGTTTTTACAAAAAATGTTCCACTTTAAGTTAACATTAAAACGCAAATACTTTTTTGTTATATTCATTAGGGAAAATCGCGAAAAACGTAACTTTATGTAATTCAAGATGGTGGAAACGCCCACTAGCAGCCATCTTGGAAACTTGAAAATAATTTCCAGCATTTTCCCTTGCCACTTTACCTATAAAATGTTTTACCGTAACTCTCTACGATGGTTAGTTTCTGAGATACAGCCGCTTACCTCGCTTATTTGCCCGGTACAGCCACCCTCATGTCCAAAATGTACATTTGCTAATTGAAATTAATGTATGAAGAAAGGTTTTTAGTGCCTTATTCGTCAATTTATCCACACTGAAATAAACAATAATATCGAATTATTTGCAATGCTTGCAAAAGTATTATAAATTGATGCAACACATGCATTTGAATAATGGACTGCAATTTGAACATTTATTGTAATCTATACAGGGTGTCCGTATTTCGACAGAATGTGTGGGAATCTCAGTTATTTAAAGAGATAGAGAGTCGGTTAAATTGGGGCAAAGTTGCGTATTGTAGGACCTAAGAATTATATGAAAACAATTTTGAAATATCTTTTTTTGTTTTCAAGATATTAACAAAATATCCCTCTGCCAACCCAGTCTCGCTCAATCCTTAGAGATATTAACAAAAAAGTGTTTTTTTTTAAATCGATTTTATTTTTTTACAAAAACAAAATAATGACAAACAACAAAACAAAAATCGAAAATAATGAATTTTTGGATACAATCTGAAAACAAAAGACGATAGCTGATTTTTGTTTTCATCATTAAGTTTATCTTTAAAAAAGAGATCGAGGATGCACCATCCATTTTTTTCTATGTCTTCTACTAACTGAGATTCCCTATAGTAACACCTAAATGTGACAACTTATATAGTTCGATTAATTTTGCAACAAGGAATATGAACTGCCTAGATGTTTACTCCAACATGGACGATAAATGCATTAAAGTACGCCCAGTCGAAACAGGTTTGTCTGATCATTTGGGAATCTATATTCAATTTAACCCATTAACGGTCGAGCAATTATAGAGTTAACTTATTGTATATAAAAACGTGCAATATGAAGTTTAGAACGAGTGTTTCCACTCCCGCGAAGCGGAGCGGCCAAACAAAGTTTTCAGGCTTTTCTAAACTCGAAATTTTACTTCATGCGCCACGCGTATAAATCACTAAAATATTGTGATGTTAGAAATACATTGACATTTTAATTTTTTTTAAATTAGTAATAATTAAAATATTTAAACAACAAAATATTTACATTTTTCTTCATACATTTTCAAGTCAGATCAAATATTGTAATATATCAAATGTTGTTATTTAGTAATTTAATTAACAAAAAATTAATAATGTTGCGTATATGCACCAATGGTGCTTAATGGGTTAATATAGATACAATTGCTTCTACCCAAAAGCAAGTAATTAGGCCCAATTCTAATTCAAATATTGAAGATAAATTCTCAAAATTCATGTCTACTTTACAAACATAAATATTAAACTATTTTCCCGAAAAGCAAGTTTCTTTGCACAAAAAGCAAACCTGCTTTTAGTGAACTAAACATATGAGAGAAACTCTAATACTTTTAAAGGAAGCGAGTGACCGTTTACCTTATTTTAAAGTTAATTATTTAAATTACAAGCGAGGTTACAACATAGCACTAAAAAAAATGCCAAGAAGGTGGCTTCTCATAGCTTAATAATAAACAACAGTAGCATAAAAGCAAATGTAGTCTCTGATTAAGCTGGAAGATTATAATAGTACCTGTCGTATTGAGGCTAACGATTTGAATACCTTTTTTAGCACAATTCCAGAAAAAAATCATCAGTGGGCTACTTCGATTCCAAGTCAGATCCCTTTAATTTAATGTCCCAGAGCAACATTACATCTTCCGATCAATATTTTGAGTTTCGAGAGGTCAGTCAAATTGATGTAAGAACAGTGAACAGTATATGGAATTACTACGGGTATTATTAAATCGATAATATGTGCTATTATTCAACATTTGATGAAATTAATTAATGATTCCATTAAATTGGGCATCTTTCCATGCGTATTAAAATTAGGCTGTGTCATACCTGTTCATAAAAAAGGCTGTTAATCAGATATGAATAATTACAGACCAATCTGCATGTTACCAATTATCTCAATTTTTTTTGAAAAGATTCTGTTTAATCAGATATAACAATATCTAAATATTAACAACATCTTATGTGAAAACCAATATGGCAACCGTAGGGGATGATTGACGGGTGACGCAATCGTCACTTTATCACATTCTGAAAGTGCTGCATCCTTCCTTGATCTTAGCAAGGCGTTTGATTGTGTTTCACATAGTGCTTTCTTTTGGAAGTTATATTTCTACAACTTTAGCCCAAAAAGCTGCCGATTGCTAAATAATTACCTGGTAGACAGGCTGCAGAAGGTATTTTCAAACGGAAAACTGTCAACTTCTACCGCAAAAATTAATTATGAAGTTCCCCAAGGATCAATACTAGGGCCTCTTTTATTTATTTTATATATCAACGATCTCCCTTTATTTGAGAAATCATCGAAAATAATTGTATGTGCAGATGATACGTCATGTATCAATAGATCTCAAGACATACGTTCTGCAGAGGAGAGTAATGATATCGCGGTAAACAAGATCTCGCAATGGTTTGTGTCGAATAAACTCGCAATTAAAGATAAATCGATGAAGGTAATATTTTCGCTCAAAACAAATATTCAAACATCCTCTGCCTGTTTCCTGGTATTTACAATTGACAGTAAGCTGAACTGGATTACCCATGGTAATGTTACTTCAGGAAAATTATGTAGACATTTAAGCTCATGTTTGCCTTTCTCGGCAGTTAAAGCAGCATACTTTGCACTTTTTCACTCTCACTTATGGATTAAGGATTGGTTGTCGGGAGGGCAGCCGCAGCCGTGCCCACTTAAGCCAAGTTTTAGGCCCATTGTAGTGCACTCTCACTTAAAGTATGGCTTGTTATCTTGGGAACACTCCAGTATAGTTATTTGGTCTCCAACGGCGTGCAATTTGAGCTATGCTAGGCTTGGGATACAGAGCTGATTCTAGACGATTCTTTATTGGTCAACGTATTTGAACACTTCCCTGCATTTATATATTTGAGTGTATAATGCACATATGGGCAACCACCGGCCCGCTGTAAGATATGATCCGGCCCGCGAGACATTTTGAAAAAACCCAATTAAAAAAATATTATATTAGGTACTTATACTCACGGGAGTGACAGTGATGCGGCAAACATCATATTCTTTGATGTTTGCCGCCTCACTCTTTGATAATCGCCGCCACTCGACTTGCTCGATCAAATTCTTTGAGGTTTGCCGCCTCACGGGCGACACATCAAAAGATGTATTGCTTCTCAATTATTCTAAACTAGTTTATTCCAGATTATTCGTTCATTTTGCCTATATAAGCGGGTGGATGGCCCGAACGTTAGTTCAGTTCTATTTGAGCTACCGAGCTGATAACTTGGACAAGCGATATCCTAGCGAACTGCTCGAGCCGTCAACTTGCTTTGTGACTTTGTGTGCAGCTTGAGTGGTTACTAACTATAGTTTGTTATTAAGTTTTTTGAACGAAAAGTAAACAAAAATTATGTCTGGTGGAAATAAACGAAAAGTAGATACAGAGGGTCGCCATTTTCAAGAAAAATGGACTGAAGAATTCTTTTTTATCTTGCACAATGGTAAGCCTATTTGTTTGCTGTGTAATGAATCCATTTCAGTAATGAAAGATTCAATATAAAGAGGCATTACTCAACTAAGCTTGCTACGCTGCACTCACTGACAGGACAATTAAGAACAGACAAAATCCAGAAGCTTACCGCAAATTTGGAAAAACAGCAGCAAATGTTTCATAAACAAAGAACACCACTTGATAATGTTGTGAAAGCTAGTTTTATAGTTAGCTCAAAATTGGCAAAGGCATTAAAACCATTTGCCGAAGGAGAATTTATCAAGGAGTGTATGTTAGAAGTTTGCGGTATTATGTGTCCTGAAAAGAAAAAAGAATTTGAAAAAAATAGTTTGTCAAGACTAACTGTTGTTCGACGTATAGAAATGATGGCTAATGATATAAAAACCACATTGACTGACCGTATGGCTGGTTTTGAATCATTTTCCATAGCATTAGACGAGAGCACCGATTTGTCTGACACAGCTCAACTATTTATTCGAGGTGTTGATAAGGAGTTCACTGTTACTGAGGAATTGCTTGCTTTACAGCCGCTAAAAGGAACCACTACAGAAGAGGATATTTTTATTGAAGTTCAAAAGGTATTCACAAGTTTTGGCTTGCCATGGTCAAAATTAATTGGAGTATGCACTGATGGTGCACCTTCTATGGTCGGCTTACGTAAAGGTTTCATCGGAATTTTGAATGAAAAAGCAACAGAATTAAATGTGCAAAAAGATGATTTGATAGTCCTTCATTGCATTATCCACCAACAGAACTTGTGTTCTAAGTCCATTCGACTCCAGAATGTTATGAATGTGGTAGTAAAAGCCATCAACTTTATTCTATCCCGAGGACTTAACCATTGTCAGTTCAAGGCGTTTTTGGATGAAATATCAGCTGAATATAACGACGTAACATATTATTGTGGAGTCAGATGGCTGAGCAAAGGAAAAATGTTGAAACGGTTTTACGAGCTTAGAAATGAGATAGCAGACTTTATGAAAATAAAAGATAAACCACTATCTGAATTAAGTGACCCAAAATGGATATGTGACTTAGCATTTCTGGTCGATCTTACAGGCTATTTGAATGATTTAAATTTGAAACTTCAAAAACAAGGACAGTTAGTAAATGATTTGTACAGCCATTTAAAAGCGTTTCAGATCAAACTACGCTTGTGGGAGTCACAGATGCTGTCTGGTAACAGTTACCATTTCAACACGCTCTCTGCGTATGAAAATATTCCTTATGCTCAATATGCTGAAGAACTCAAGTTACTCTCGGAACAATTTTCGAACAGATTTTGCGACTTCAAAAACATGGAAGATTGTTTCAGTTTATTTGCTACTCCTACAACATATATTGTACAAAATGCTCCAATACACTTACAAATGGAGTTGATCGAGATTCAAGAAAACTCACTCTTAAAATCCAAATTTGAAGACGTAGAGTTGTGCGATTTCTACAAAAAATACCTAGAAGAAGACAATTTTCCGCAGCTTAGAAAATTCACAAGAAGATTGATTTGTGCGTTTGGCAGTACTTATAAATGCGAACAGTTCTTTTCATTGATGAAAGTTAATAAATCAACACATCGTACAAGACTGACTGACGATAATTTGGAATATTCTTTACGTCTTTGTGTCAGTGGAATTAATCCAAATATCGATGGATTAGTTTCCCAAATTCAAGCTCAAGTGTCTCATTGATTTCGGTGTATTTAACTTTCGTATTTTGTAACAATTGCAAATTTAACGATTTAATTATAATGTACCATTTTTTAAATTTCATTTTGTTATTTAATAAATTGTACTATAATCACATTGTCGTATTATTTCATGTCTAATATCTATCGCAAAAAATATTATCACTACTTTAAAATGCACTAAGTACTTTTAAACGCGGCCCGCGAACGTATTTGCACGCTAAAGTTTGGTCCTCAACATGTCAAAGGTTGCCCATACCTGGTATAATGTATACCAAAATAAACATCAATGCATTAGTTACAAATTTTCTGATTCACAATCGTGACACGAGAAATGAAATTAATATATATATCTTATATAATGCCCTTCCGGATGCTATAAAATCCTTATGTGAAAATAAAACTAACAATAAATTAAAATCATACCTTAAGTCTAAGGTTTTTTATTGCGCCCAAGAATGCTTGTCCAATGGGTTCTGTAATGTTTAAATGTTTGTATTTTATATTATTGTTTATGAATAACCATGACACAAGCAATTTACAATTTTTATTCCTGTCATGTTTTGTCCAATTTTACAGAATTTAAATTGTTGCGCTATGTCCAATATACTGGGTATTTGATTAAGCGTGGCAATCGGCTGTATCTCAGAATATATATATATATATATATATATATATATATATATATATATCGTAGCATGTTGCGGCAAAAATGTTTATTATAAAAGTGGCCAAGAGAAATGGCTGGAAAATATTTTTAAGTTCATAGCTTCTCCGCAAGAGGGCGCTATCTCTATAGTAAAGGGTTAAAATAATTTTTATCAAATAAATGCCAAGTTAAGCGATGTGAAAAATATGAAAATCTTAATCGGCGGTAAATTTTACCTAATTGTAACTATCTTCTCGCTTTTTTATGTCTCACATAAGATGCGCGGTAGAACAAAAATATCTAGTTATTTAAATGCCTGTAACTTTTTTTAGGTTCTACTAAATTTATTAAACTTGGGCTCATTTGCTAGATAATTGAATGCACTTTAAAACATAATTTACTCTGATTTATTTTAGTTTCGATATTAAGCACCAGAGGGTGCGGTTGGGACAATAATCGTATTTTCTCCATTTTATTTAAATTTTCAAATTGGAAGGTATTCGTAAGTTACGATAGTTAATTAAAATGAGAAAAGTGTGAAAACTGGCGTAAACCGCATCCCGGTATCTTCATCATAACCGGAAATATAGTCAAATTAGTGCAGAATGGAGTATTTTTACTAATAGTGCCCTCTGATGCTTACTATAGACACTAAATTAAATCAGAATACATAGTGTTTAAAAGTTCATTTAGATATTTATCAAATTAGTCAAAGTTTATTAAATCTGGTTAAGCCTAATTAAAGTTACAACCATTTTAATGATTAGACTTTACCATTCTCCTGCGCATCTTATGTAAAAGTAAAAGAAACTAGAAGGTATTAATGGATATCGATAGCTAACGCCATCTAATGCTTCATAGTGGCATCGTCAGTGACACGAATGCACAAAGTGCATATACACAGGTCACTGTTTCGTCCACGAACGAGCAGAATTCTGTTTGTGAAACCAGAAAACAAATATCAAAATTGAATTTGTGTTCAGTATTCCGGCACCAGATACCCACAGACGCGTTTCGGACTTCAAGGTCCTCTTCAGTGTGGTCCCGACCCTGCTGAGGAATACTGAACATTTCTGACTATTTCAAGCCAATATGTGAAAACTATTAATGGATATCGATAGCTAACGCCATCTAATGCTTCATAGTGGCATCGTCAGTGACACGAATGCACAAAGTGCATATAAAGGTCACTGTTTCGTCCACGAACGAGCAGAATTCTGTTTGTGAAACCAGAAAACAAATATCAAAATTGAATTTGTGTTCAGTATTCAGTGTGTATCTGGTGCCGGAATACTGAACACAAATTCAATTTTGATATTTTTTTTCTGGTTTCACAAACAGAATTCTGCTCGTTCGTGGACGAAACAGTGAACTGTATATGCACTTCGTGCATTCGTGTCACTGACGATGCCACTATGAAGCATTAGATGGCGTTAGCTATCGATATCCATTAATAGTTTTCACATATTGGCTTGAAATAGTCAGAAATGTTCAGTATTCCTCAGCACTGGGTCGGGACCACACTGAAGAGGACCTTGAAGTCCGAAACGCGTCTGTGGGTATCTGTTGCCGGAATACTGAACACAAATTCAATTTTGAACTAGAAGGTAGTTGAAATGAAGCAAAATTTAAAGTAGATTAAGATTTACATATTTTTAACATATGTAGCTTAATTTGGCATTTTAAATAAGATCTTGTTTTATCCTTGCGTTAGAGATTGCGCTCTCTACTAGATTTAATTATTATATTTGTTTTTTTTTTTGTTATGTTTTGTTTGTTATTGTTCTAATAAAGTAAGTATTGTAATAAGTTTTTTTAGTTTTAGTAAAGTGTTTACTAATTTCATAGCCTCCTATACTTTTAGATTTTAAATAATCATGGATTTACTTACATATTCACTTTCTAAAACATATAAATGGGAAAAAGTAATTTTCATTATTCTTTAAATTATTGTTATTGACCTCTCAGACATAAAACAAAAGAGCTTAAAGGCCTACTAGATTTTAAATTATATTTTTATATAGTGCGCGGTTGAAAATGGGCAAATTTACTAGACTTTTTATTGTTTCTTTGATTAGGATAAAGATATTAGGATGAGGTTTACGCCATTTTTCTCAGTGTTCCTTCCTGTAATAAACAAGCGTAGGAGAACTATAGCTTATCATTTGAACTTTTCAAGAAAATCCAGAAAATCTGACCGTTGTTCCAACAACGCCCTCTGGCGCTTTCTATAAGAACTAAAGTAAACGAGAGCAAACCGTGCTTTCAATTACCTATCCAATGAGACTAACTTGATTAATTTTGGGTAATCCTAACAAATGTTACACGCAGTTTAATGATTACACTTTGCCGCTCTCCCCTGCTTCATATGTGCAAGATAAAGAAACAAGTGGGTAGTTAAAATTGTACCTACTTCAATCGGGCAGTTTTTTGATAAAAATCCGTTTTTGTATTTAGCGATAGATGTTACGCCCTCTAGCGGCGGAGGTAGGGACTTGAAACTAATTTCCAGTGACTTTTTTTGGCCACTTTCATTCTGCAATTTTTTACCCCAACATGCTATACTACATAGTTTCTGAAATACAGCCGGTGGCCACGCTTTATCAAACACCCGGTACAAATTTAAATTATCTAGTTCTGTCAAATTTACAAATCTTAATTGTCATGTCTTGTCTAATTTACAAATTTTGAATTGTTATGTAATGGCCCATATACAATTTCAATTGTTTTGTTTGGTCCAATTCACAAATTTTAAATTGTCTTGATTATTACACATAATAACTTAATTACTTATATTTTCGAGTTCCAATCTGCTATACTTAATTTATTAGTACTCTAGGACAAGAAATAGTTTTAAGCTTACTTTATTGACATGTGTAAACAATTGAAGTAACACAAATAAATTGAAATTAAATTAAATTAATTAAAATTAAATTAAATTAAATGTGACCACCCTGTACAATGCGTTCCACATAAAAAAAATGTTAATTTTTCTGGAAAATAATAAGTTTCATATTAAACTTTCTTTTGTATCTTTAATATTTTAGCCTTGTATCTGCTAAAATATTCAAGATACAAAAGAAAGTTTAATATGAAACTTATTATTTTCCAGAAAAATTAACATTTTTTTTATGCGTCGTACCGGGTGGTCACATTTAATTTAATTTAATTTAATTTTAATTTATTTGTGTTACTTCAATTGTTTACACATGTCAATAAAGTAAGCTTAAAACTATTTTTAGACATTAAAAAAATCAACCACCCTGTTTAAACAGAAACATGTTTCTATTGATTATTATATCATTCCATTTTCTAAAGAGCGGAAAACACATTAGAAAATGTGAAATTTTATTGAATAATTTGATAAATTACACTGGTCGGCATGAAAATCGGCCCTGACACTATTCCTGCTGATTCTTATGTAAAATGACCTCCTGAATCCGAATATGACCCCCGTTTTCCCCCATCACCCACCGTTTTCGGGGGAGGCCCCCCCACCTATTTTTATCACTTTTCGATAATTTGGAGGGATGAAAAGGATTATTTTAGCCTTTACGTTTCTTCTGAGGGGCTAAAGAGGTGAAAAGTTCCAAAACATGAACATTTGTAGCAAGGAGGTAGATTTGGGGGGGGGATTTGCCTTCTTAAATTGTAAAAAAATCCTTAAAAATGATCGATTTTTCCGTTTTTTTCGCAGTTTTTTCACTTATTTTCTACATATTCCAGCTTCCATCCCCCCTCATCCTCCCCCAAACAATAAAAATATATAGCAACAATAATAAAAATATATAGCAACAGTTCGGAAGATTCACTGTACCACGCTGGCGCTCTCAATACCTCGCGCGCACAGGTTTGCCCAGGAATTTTCATGCTTTGACAGGTTTAAACTTGCATTGCTCTTGTCACTATAGACCTGCACTGTAATCCTTATCTTCCCTCAGTACATCTCTAGCGATCGTAGAGTCAACTTGTCGGTGCTCTAGGCGGGGATTCTGTGTTTCCAAGTTGTTTAAATTGTGTATAACGGTAGAAATTTTTTAATTCCGGCTTTTTCCAAGTGAATTACAGTACGTGAGTGTGAGTTGTGATTAATATCGAGCATTTATTTACTGTTTAATTATGCCACGCGAGTGTAAAAATCATCCCCGATAGCTTCTGCTATGTTTGCGGGGAATTGACTTTAAAAGCGCAACGAAAACCCCTTTCTCCGCTACTTAAAACTGCTTATAAATTTTACTTTGATTGCCAAGTTGGCGATCAGGACAAGAATTGGGCTCTAACAGTTTGCTGCACTACTTGTTACAGTAGCTTGACCAAATGGCTCAAAGGTACCCGTAAATCAATGCCATTTGCTGTGCCCATGGTTTGGCGCGAACCTCGCTGTCATCTCACAGATTGTTACTTTTGTATGACTTCCACCGTCGGGTTATCTAGCAAAAGTAAGCATACAGTTCAGTATCCTAATATCCCTTCAGCTCTAAGACCAGTTCCTCACAACGAATATTTGCCAATCCCAGTGCCCCTAAAAACCTATACTCTAGAGCCAGAAACGGATTTGAAAGACTTTGAGCCACAGCCTGGACCATCTTATGATACGTTCACCGATGATGAAGAGTGTTCTGCTGATTCAGCTCATCGAAAACCTCACCTCGTTACTCAGTCGGAATTGAATGATCTCGTCAGGGATTTGGAGTTACCTAAAAGTAAATCTCAACTTCTTTGATCTCGACTTCAGCAGTGGAATCTCTTAGAAATGGTGTAAAAATCTCTTCTTACAGGACTAGGCAGTCAACCCTGAAATTACTTTTTTCGGCAGATGAAGGCTTACTGTTCTGCCCTAATTCAAATGCATTGATGATAGAACTGAAGATGCCATGTGACCCAGACAAATGGAGACTGTTTATAGACTCATCAAAGACAAGCTTGAAAGTTGTCCTATTGGGCAATGGGAATGAGTTACCATCACTCCCGGTTGCATACTCTGTGGATATGAAGGAGACGTACGAAAACATCAGACGGATCCTTGATAAAATCAAATACCATGATTATAATTGGAAACTTTGCGCTGACTTAAAAGTTGTTGCTCTACTCATGGGCCTGCAATCGGGCTTCACAAAATACTGCTGCTTCCTATGCGAATGGGACAGCCGAGCCCGAGACAAACATTACATTGTACGGAACTGGCCTCTGCGAGAAAGTTTTACTCCCGGTCAGAAAAACGTCGCTCACGGTCCTCTGGTCCCGAAGGAAAATATTTACTTGCCGCCTTTGCACATCAAACTCGGATTGATCAAACAGTTTGTGAAAGCAATGGACAAGACCGGTGATGCATATCAATTTTTGAAAACTAAATTCCCTCGTTTTAGTGAGGCTAAAATCAAGGAAGGAGTTTTCGTGGGCCCCCAGATTGGACAACTTTTCCAAGATTCGACGTTTATTGAACACCTGAATCGAAAAGAAAAACGAGCTTGGATTGCATTCCAAAACGTGTGTGAGAACTTTTTGGGTAACAACAAAAGTGATGATTATGTCGCTCATGTTGAGGAATTGCTGTCAGCTTACAAGGCTATGGGGTGTAACATGTCTCTTAAAGTGCATTTCCTTCACTCACACCTGGACTTCTTCCCTGAAAATTTAGGAGCAGTTTCGGATGAACACGGGGAACGGTTTCATCAAGACATCTCTAAGTTCGAGAGGAGATTTTCGGGGAAGTGGAATGCGAGCATGTTAGCAGAGTACTGCTGGTTTTTGATACGAGAAACTTCTACCTCAGGGTACAAAAGGAAAGCAAGCCCCAAATGAAGGTACTTATCTTAGTTATTTATTATTCTTTACATTTATTATTTTACTTTTTATTTAATATTCTTTACAGCTAAAATAATCCTTTTCACCCCTCCAATGGATAGGGGAAACGGGGGGAGTATTGAGAGCGCCAGCTTGGTACAGTGAATCTTCCGAACTGTTGCTATATATTTTTATTAATGTTGCTATATATTTTTATTATTGTTGCTATATATTGTTGCTATATATTTTTATTATTGTTGCAATATATTTTTATTATTTGGGGGTGTTTGGGGGAGGATGAGGGGGAATGGAAGCTGGAATATGTAGAAAATAAGTGAAAAAACTGCGAAAAAAACGGAAAAAATTGATCATTTTTAATGATTTTTTTACAAATCTACCTCCTTGCTACAAATGTTCATGTTTTAGAACTTTTCACCTCTCTAGCCCCTCAGAAAAAATGTAAAGGCTAAAATAATCCTTTTCATCCCTCCAAATTATCGAAAAGTGATAAAAATAGGTGGGGGGGGCCTCCCCCGAAAACGGTGGGTGATGGGGGAAAACGGAGGTCATATTCGGATTCAGGAGGTCATTTTACATAAGAATCGGCAGGAATGGTGTCAGGGCTCGAAAAATATTTTTTTTTTGCAGACCAGTGTTATTTTAAAAAGTGTTTAAAACAGTAAGAGATGAGTCCAACTTGAACCTCTTGTTACTTAACCTTAGTTCATGTAACAAACACTTGTGCAAAAAGTGCTGCATTAGTTCATGTACAGTTTTTTTATGGAGATAAATAACAAATATTTATTTTTCATTGTAACTGGTTTAGTTTTAAATTGATTGAAAGGTTATTAGTGTGTTATTTGTCAATTTAGTTTAGTTTTATTTAAACTTGCCAATACTTTTACAGGTACGAATTATACGATCCTTGCACAGTGATGTTCTTCTTCAGAAACAAACATATAATGATTGATTTGGGTACGGGTAACAATAACAAAATCAACTGGCCGTTAGAAGACAAACAGGAAATGATCGACATAATCGAGACCGTTTACAGAGGGGCGAGGAAGGGTAGGGGTCTTGTGGTTTCACCAAAAGATTACTCTACAAAATACAGATATTAAATCATATTATTTTTAAAAATAGTATTTATTTTCCTTTCGCCATAAATATACAGAGAGTTTTATGTGACGCCGAACATGAGAATTTTTCGTTAGCATACATTTGCCGACGCTCGGTTTATTAAAAGATTGTAATTTGAAGCTTAAACCAGTGTTTTCGACTCCCAGGCTAAGCATGAAGTAAAATTTCGAGTTTAGAAAAGCCTGAAAATTTGGTTTGGTCGCGTAGCGCGAAGCGGCCAAACCAAATTTTCAGGCTTTTCTAAACTCGAAATTTTACTTCATGCGCCACCGGTAGAAAACACTGATGCAATGTAAAGTTTAGCGGTGTGTTTTAAACTTCGTAATGTCAGTGTTTTGTACCGGTGGCGCATGAAGTAAAATTTCGAGTTTAGAAAAGCCTGAAAATTTGATTTGGCCGCTCCGCGCTTCTGCTACGCGACCAAACCAAATTTTCAGGCTTTTCTAAACTCGAAATTTTACTTCATGCTTAGTCTGGGAGTGAAATTTTAAGTTTCAAATTGAACTCTTTAAAAAAAAAACGAGTATCCAAAGATTTACGGCATGGGCGCTGTAATTGGGACATGTATTCTTGAAAGGAGAACTTCCTGTATGTACAAGTTGAGGCATTAATTGCGATTGATTGGCTACAACATGTAATGGTCATATAGGCAACCCAATTTACACATTATTTTAAAATTAAAGGTGTCAAATTGTATTGAATGAAAATGTTCGGTGTTACATGAAACACTCTGTATGTATATTTATCAAACATTCATAATTATAATTTAATTAGAAAATCAATTTTTGTTGTAAGCTTTTCAAACTCCTCGACACTACAGTGTGAGAAATGTATCATCATTGTGGAAAAATGTCCAAAATTCAATAACTGTCAAATTATACGATTACTGTCACAAAAAACATAATGTCAAAAAATTATAATTGTCAAAAAATGTCCATATCCAAATTTTCAAGCTTTTCTAAACTCGACATTTTACTTTATGCTTAATGATAAAAACAACAAATGTCTGCAAATTTATTTAAATAATAATCTACTTTAAGTAATTGAAAGTTATTTATTACCGAATAATCAAGTTTTGTTTGATATTATTTAAAGTAAAAGTGATATCTTTATTTTTCTTATTATGTATTAAACGAGGGTTCCCAGTCCTTGGTTAAGCATGAAGTAAAATTTCAAGTTTAGAAAAGTCTGAAAATTGGGATTTGGGCGCGGAGCAAAGCGAGTGCCCAAATCCAAATTTTCAGGTTTTTCTAAACTCGAAATTTTACGCGTTTTCTAAAAGAAACCGTTTGTTTTAATTAAAATGAAAAAAAAACGTTTTTTTAACAACCCTGACGACAACATTTTACATATAAAAAATTATCAAGTAATGTCAAAAACACGCCAATTTTTATATAATCATCATCGTATTGTGTAACTATAAAATCTGTTGAAATAGGAAAACAAGTGTCTCGAAAAATTAAACATACGGAAATTGTTGAAAATCGTGGAAATGACACCAAAAAAATTGAGTTGAGAGAATATTGACCACTTCTGTCAACTCAATTTTTATTGGTATTGGTTTCATGAATTTCAACAATTTTCGCATGTTTAATTTTTCATTGTTTTACATTTTTGGCACTTTTCCTTCTGTTTTTCAACTTTTGGATGTGATTTTAACGCTTCAGATATTTTTCCAAATAACTTAAAAACATCTATGAACTTTTAAACTTAAATCGATTTAGGAGGAGGAAAATAATTAAAAAAAAAACATTAAATACACAAAATTTATTACAAAAGCTAATAACACAATTTCTTAAATTAAATTAAATTTCAGGAGGGACGTAACCTTCATCGACCTTCTTAGGTTTCTTCTTTTTCCCAAACCATCTCTTCGGATAATAAATTCTTTTATCCTCAATATCCAACTCAATTTGTTCCTCATTTTCAAAGAACCACAATTTCTCTTCTTTTGACTTTAATTCTTTTTGAAGGGCGTCAACATTCTGGATCCTGGTAGCTTTAAGCAACCTATCCCTCTGGCGTTCAATGGCTTCTTTTCGTTCGTCCTCCCATTTCGAATATAAACTACACTGCTCGGCTACGTCCTTCTCGGCAAATTCCTTTTCGGCGTTCACGACTCGTGTTTCTAGTAATTTTTTCGCATCACTTACTTCTAATTGTACTTTTCTTGATTCTTTTTTAACAGGGTTTTCATCGGGGATTAAGTCAATTATACCTTGGTGGAGTTTAACACTGCCATCACTAATTAAGTCAATTGCGTTTTTGTGTTTTCCAAACAAACTTAATCCTAGTATATGTAGAGACTTATCAATTGAGTTTGATAAATCTTTTTTGGTGAATTCGATTAAAGTTTTAGCAGTGATTTCAATATGATTTTTTAAATCGAAGTGCTCATCATTGTAAGGATTTCTCAAATACTTAACTCTAATTTTAACCTCGTCTTCAGGTTCTGGAGGAGGTAGTGATGGTTCCCAACCTTTTGGATTCAGCAAATAGTTATAGCAATGTAATAATGATAAGGCAATACTAATTGGATGTGCAGTTTCCTCTTGTAACATTAGCTGACTTGCTATTCTTACCCCCGCAGCAAAGTCCTTGCTTTTATAAAACTTATCCATTAATATATTCGCCGTGTAATAATCGATAAACAGACCATAATTCAACCGATCGTCTAACGCATTCAATAACTCCTCATGTTTGCCGCAATCTAATAAATACCTTACAACTGCATGTGATGTTGAGTTTAGTGTGTTTGTAGTATCAGCACTCAAGCGTAACTTGTGAATCAAATCTAACAACTCGTCTGTATAAATATTCTCTTTTGCTGAATTGGCAAAAACGTCCACGTCCACGGCGCTTATCACACCGATCTTTTGGTACCTGTTTTCCAGTTCCTGGTAAAGTTCATCCAAGTTGATTTTGTTCAAAAGGGGGTTGTTCAGTCGATGGTTCCAAACTTCATTGCAATAATACGCGGGCGATAGAAACTTTCTAGTTAATACCTTGCTGATTAAAGGCCGTACTTTCATAAACGTTAACGCAATCGAAAACATTTTAATTTAAACAAAGTTTCTTACAAATAAACTACATAACCTTTAATTTTAACGAAGTTGAAGTTAGTTACTGATGGTTGCAACTGCCAACTTGATCATTTTAAGATTTAGATTGAATCATACCAACTTATAATAGATCATGTATTAACAATAATCATAAATTACTAACAAACTTATAACAAATGGTTCTTGTTTTTCAAGTTTTTTTATAATAATAATCTAAAATTCATAAGTTTAGTTAAATAAATCGATTTTTAACTAATTATAATTAATAAGAATTATGTGTAATAATTATTCCCCTAGAACTGTCACTTTATTAAAAACTGAAAATTCCCCCAAAATATTTTCCAGCCAAGATGTCTGTCTTTTTTGATTTATAAATATTAGAGGAAAACAGGATAGATTTTTATTGTAGTGTTTGTAAAATTAACATAAATTGTACATAGTGTGGGGGGTGTGTAAATATAATATAAATATGAATAAAGTTAACAGCAAAAGTAAAGGTTGTGCAAATAAAAAGTGCTCTCCACCACAAGAGAACGGGGCCCAAGTGAAGGACCCTGGGCCCCCGCCGGAAACGAACAATCTCAAGAAGAGCATTGAGGAGTTGAAGGTGAAAGGGAAGCCCGTCAATGGATTGGTCAATGGGAAAATAGATACGAAAAACATTTCTAATAAGACTGGTGAGTAAATCGTTTCATTGGAATTTTATTTCATACGTTTAATAATTATATCGAAGGATTACAATCAAATTACCTTATTTCTTAATTCGTTAGCCAACTAAACTCAATCAATACATCTGTCTCAGATATCGGATTAAATTTCATTCATTCGATAAATTGCTTTTAATTGTATTTTATTAATATTCATAAATAATAATATGAGATAAACTAAAGCAAACAATAGGGGATACATATTTTTTCAATCTTCTAAAAGTGACACCAAGAATTTTTTGAGGTTAGGTTGGTTTAAAGTTTGATGTGCACACTAGAGAACTGCACGAGTACGTATGGAATCGGCGATTACAGATACAAATACTCATCGTTGCGATGCAACGATGAGTATAAACATACTCTTAATCGTACTCATGATTACATGATTATAATCGTTAATTTATGCAGAATCGTATGAGTAATCAGTTATACAGGTACATTTTTCTCAATGATTTTAAACAGTTATTAATATCTTTAGATATAACTGTTATATAAAAAATATAATGTTTTCACTCAACATAGCAAAGCACATCAATTTCAAAAATTAATAATCTTAAAAGGTGTGTGTTGCAACGTCTACGTTTATTTCAAACACAAAAATTGTTTTAAGTCATTTTTGGAGACATGTTTCTCCGCTCAGCGATGGTTAAAATTGTGTTTTGTGCTAAATTAAAATATATTAAGTCGCTAGAAACCTCCAAACACAGGCAAACTTGGGAGGTGTTTGAAATTTTGAAATTTTTGCCAGAAATTGGCGTGAAGGAAAGGTACTACACCAATGTGTTTAGATCAAAGAGAGATAATTATTATTGTTTTGAATTATTTGAAGATTATGTTTAATAAAGTTCTGGTCGGCCAATGTAGTCGGAGTTCAACACTTTGTCTGTAACTCAGACACTTAACGGTCAATGATTCATCAGTAATTTATTTTATTAATGATTGTTATGAATAATATTCTTTTCTTAATAATTCTAATAAATTTTTCAAAAAAATATCGAAAATTGGCACTTTGGCTATCGGATTTAGTTACTATCGCGATTTTTTTATACTTGAAGAAAAAATAATATGAATTCAACATAAAAATATTCAATTTAATATGATATTACATCACATAAACACGATTTACTCACAATAAACATAAAACATATAAAGATGATTCGTCATAAAATGGCCTTGAAGCACGTTAAGGTTCCCAACAAACGGCCGAAGTTCTACAGAGATTATTAATGAATCAAACGCAATAGTTTATTTTCTGCAGTATCTTATTATACTATACTACATTATGGTCTGCTAGAATATGTATATTTGTTCTAATTTTTAAAACGAAAAGAAAATGATGTGGCAAACACCATCAATTTTGAAATGTTTCGTTTCAAGATTAACCTTAACTTCAACAAACGACTAAGCCAAAGCTTTAAATCCCTTCCTATTTACAACATCCAAAGAACGTAGATCAGTTGCCACAAAGTTTACATAATTGTTCATTATTTCCTGCCTACGCTTATGCCTGTTCAACTATCATCCCCATGTTCGTATTTATTTTGAAGGACTGCACCGTTTTACGAATTAAAATATCTTCTCACATACCACACATTTTACGAATAGTACGATTTCTTTCGCTGCACTGTTGACAATCTTTTTAGAAAAAAGCTAGACCGCACTCGTACCCGACTCTTACAAACATTTTAATTTTTTTCGGAAATATAAATTTGTAATTGAAATTGTTTACCAACAAAGAACGAAATATATCGATCACCACTTATATGACACAATGAATTTCAAATCTCAAACGATACTGAAAGTTTAAATCAAATTATTATTTTTGATTAATAATCAGTACAGCCTGGCAGATCTGACATGATTATGTTTGAACTGTAATTGCCGATTACTAATCGTTACAGGTCTACGATGCGACGATGCCGCTCCATGATTATGTAATCGTATCGCGTAGCAACGTAATCGGCGATTATTAACAGGATATATTTTTACGTACTCGTGCAGGACTCTAGTGCACACACAAATGACTGAATTCTCATTAAAATAGATATTTGTGCATTGTAAGCGCAAATATATCAACTGGAGGAGAAGGTTGGCGGTGGACGCACAAGCAAAGAGCGTGAATATATTAAATTAGGCAATTATACTTTGCTTTTAAATCACACACGATTGTTACTACAATCGCTACAATACATTATTATATTTTTATTTAAATTGAATTTATGTTCAGTATTCCGGCACTGAGTGCCCACAGACGTGTTCCTGACTTCAAGGTTCTCGTCAGTGTGGTCTCAACCCAGTACTAAGGAATACTGAACATTTCAGACTACATCAAACTTATTATCTGTCGACTTTTGCTAATTACATTTATTATTATTTGAAAATATTAATTTTGGCATTTTTCATAACAATGTTATTAGATATTATTACTAGAAAAGGTAAAATGATAATACTTAAAAGTTTTAATAACAATTTTTGAACCATTGAACCTCTTAATATAGATTACAAAATTATTTTCTAATGCTGGGTTTACAAGACATTAATTTTATAATAATTCATATATTTGAATATGTTTCCGAATGCTCAAATTTACAACATAACCTCAATTGTCATAACGAAGTAGGTTTATATTGCTATAAATCATAAACGTACATACAGAGAGTTTTATATAACACCGAACATTTTCATTACGAGTATTTTTTTTTTAAGTATCCATATGCATACGTTGCACATTTTTCGATGCTCGGTTTATTAAAAGAATTTAATTTGAAGTTTTAAGTGAGTGTTTTCCACTCCCAGGCTAAGCATGAAGTATAATTTCGAGTTTAGAAGAGCCTGAAAATTTGGTTTGGTCGCGTAGCGCGAAGCGCGGAGCGGCCAAACCAAATTTTCAGGCTTTTCTAAAATCGAAATTTTACTTCATGTGCCACCAGTACAAAACACTGACATATTATGAAGTTTAGAACACACCGCTAAACTTTACATTGAATCAGTGTTTTGTACCGGTGGCGCATGAAGTAAAATTTCGAGTTTAGGAAAGCCTGAAAATTTGGTTTGGCCGCTCCGCGCTACGCGACCAAACCAAATTTTCAGGCTTTTCTAAACTCGAAATTTTACTTCATGCTTAGCCTGGGAGTGGAAAACACTCGCTTAAAGCTTCAAATTGAATTCTTTTAATAGAATCAGTGTTTTGTACCGTTTTGTATCAGAAAATGTGCAACGTATGCATATGGATTCTATTCTATTGAAAGTGAGTGGGTAGTTATGCTACCCTCCACTGCGACCGCAAGGATCTATTGTGGCTCACAATTAAGGTCGAACATCCGACCTTACAGCTCACCTTCCAAGTCCATCTTCTTGATGAAGTCAAGGATCTTGTCAGGTGAAGTTTTCTCCAGGTCCTTCAGGTTTAGCTTCGGTGTGCCAAACACCGTGGTCCTGATCTGGTTGCCAGCTGGACAGGTACATATGACGTGCTCTGCTGTTTCATCATCCTCTAGGCATAGGCGGCACTCAGTGGTGTCGCTTAGTCCTAGTTTGTTAAGGTGATGCCTTAGACGGCTGTGTCCAGTGAAGAGAGCAGTTAATGTGTGAACATCTGATCTGCTCAGCTTCAACCATGAGGCCGTCCTGGCCGCAGATGGTCCACTTGTTACCGCTCTGAAATGTCTCATCCCAGGGCGGTTTTGCCAGAAATCCTGTGCCTCGTGTCTCATCCATCCGTTGTTACGGTCTCTAGCTGTTGATCTGGGTATCCCCAGAGCGGGTTCTGGTCCGATGTAGGCTGTACGCGCCCCCTCTCTGGCTAGGGAATCGGCTAATTCGTTTCCCTTCACGCCAGAGTGGCTTGGCACCCACATCAGACTGACCCCGTTTACCTGTGCCATTTGGCAGAGGGCTTCCTTGCAGTTCCGTACAGCCAGCGAGGAGCATCTAGAAGATGCCAGGGCCCTGAGGGCCGCCTGGCTGTCCGAACATATTTTTATTGTCCTGCCCGCCCAACCCTTTGAAAGGATTTCGTGGGCGCACATTTCAATGACGTATATTTCAGCCTGAAGTATGGTAGCATACCTGCCAAGGCTGTAGTAAAGTTCAGTCCTTGGTCCGACGACTGCGGCTCCTGTTCCAGTGGACAGTTTTGAGCCGTCAGTGTACCAGTAGGAGTCAGCCCTTTCTGGGGTGATTTTGTGTCGCTCCCAGTCGTCCCTGCTTGGGAACAGGACCTTGTACGGCTGATCCTCGCAGTAGTCCGTGACTGCGTAGTCAGTCCTCATACTTAGGGTGTCATCCGCCTCAATGGCAGTTGACAGCCCATTTGGTGTGAAGACTATCACCTTCGGATCCAATAGGGCCGCGTGGTGATATCGATACGTTGCCAATCTGGCCTCGCCCTGTATTAGGATATGCAGGGGGGTGAGGTTCAGTAGCATTTCTAGCGCCGCTGATGGGGTAGTGCGTATGGCTCCAGTTACCGCCACTGTCGCCATTCTCTGCAGTGAGGAGAGCCTTGATATGGCCGTTTTTCGAGTTGTAATCGGCCACCAGGCGATACTGCCATAGGTTATTATTGGTTTTATGACCGAACCATATAGCCAGTACATTTGCTTGGGGTTTAATCCCCATGACTTCCCGCAAATTCTATGGCACGTCCACAGGGCGTACCTTGCTTTGCGGATTGTCTTGTCCAAGTGGGAGTTCCAATTCAGCGATTTATCCAGGGTGATTCCTAGATACTTCGCCTCCTCCACAAATGGTATGGTTTCTCCCCGTAGAGTAAGAGGTCTCAATTTCAGGATCCTCCTTCTCGTGAACGGGACAACTGATGTTTTGCTAGGGTTTACGTTTAACCGTTCCCCTATACACCAGTTCTGAGTCGCATCCAGTGCCTCCTGCATGGCTTCACAGATTTTGTTTTCATCCGTGCCCCTTGCAAGAATGACTATGTCATCAGCATACGCTTGCACTTCGACGTCAAGCGTATCTATTATTGCAAGCAGATCGTCTACCAGTAAAGACCACAGCAGGGGGGAAAGAACCCCTCCCTGCGGGCATCCCCTGGCAGTCCTCAGCTTGACCGTGTCGCCACATAGTGACGTTGTCACGGTTCTGGTGTCGAGCATTGCTCTGATCCAGCCTGTAATAGCCGGTGGAACCCCTCTGTCCCTCGCGGATTTGCAGAGTGATCCCGTCAGAGCAGCGTTGAAGGGCCCTTCTATGTCCAGGAAAGCTGTTACCGCAATTCCCTTGTAGTCCAGGGTTTGCGCAACTTTCCCGGCTAGGTCATTCAGCGCCAAGTCCGTTGACTTCCCCTTTTGGTAGGCATACTGGTGCACACTAAGAGGGTTAATACTCAGTATCTCCCTCCTGATGTAGCCATCCAGCACCTTTTCCAGGGTCTTTAGGATAAATGACATCAGGCTTATAGGTCGGAAGGATTTTGGTAGGCTCGCTTGCTAGGCTCGCCCTGAACAGTCTTATAAGGTGGAGGATTACTTTCTCCAAGCCTTTTTGGAGTAAGACAGGGAAGACCCCATCTATTCCTGGTGCTTTGTATGGTTGGAAGGATTTGACCGCCCAACTTACTGATCTGTAGGTAACGATTTTGTTTACCACCTTCCAGTCCTGCTTCCCCGGTCTCTTAGTTCGATCCCGTGGAAGCATTGTATCCGGTGTTTCGTTACTTAGAAGGGAACAATCTGGGAAGTGATTTTGGGCCAGGATCTCTAACGCCTCTTTACCAGAGGCCGTATGTGAGCCATCAGGTCGTTTTATCGACCCAAGTGCTTGCGCCGGCTCTCTGGCTAGAATCTTGTGGATCATGAATACCCCCGCAGAACTTCCTCCAAGATTCCCTCTTGGCCCTGCGAATTTGTTTATTGTACTCCGTTAGAGCTGTACTGTACGGTTCCCATTTGCCCGCCTCCTTAGCCCGGTTGAATAGTTTCCGGACTTCTTTTCGCATTTTTTCTAATGTATTGTTCCACCAGGGGACATTTCTACTGTCCTTTTTCCTTTGTAGTGGACAATTTTCATGGTACGCTGAGACGATTGATCGACAGATATGCTCCGCCGCCGTCTCAATGTCCTCATGACTTTTAATAGTGGGTGCCGTTGATCCCAGAAGCTCTCCAAGTGTACGCGTATAACCGTCCCACTTAGTGCTTCTAGCATTACGGTATTCCACTATTGGTCTAGTGCCTGCTTCAATGTTAAATTGAATGTTCCGATGGTCAGAGCAGGAGGGGTCTTCTGACACCTTCCAGTCGGAAATTTTTTTGCTCAAGTAGTTTGAGCAGAAAGTAATATCTAATACCTCTGCGCGATTTTTCGTAACAAAGGTAGGTTCGTTGCCAGTATTAAGTATAGCTAGCCCTTCCCCCATAATAAAGTTTAATAGAGACTCACCCCTCGGATTGGTGTCAGTGCTGCCCCACGCTAGATGGTGTGCGTTGGCGTCACATGCCACAACAAGCTGGATATTCTCCCTCTTGCTGTGGGCCACCAGTCTTCTCACAGCTGTTGGAGGTGGTGGGTCTGCGCTGTCCCCCGGGAAGTATGCCGAGCAGGCTATTACGTCCAGCCTGCTCTTCCCCACCGGGAGTTTCAGCTGCACAGCGACTACATCTCTGGTGCAGTATCCTGTCAACAGAAAGTATTCAATGTCCTTACGGATTAATATACAAGCTCTGGGTTTTTGCCCCGAACTATATGTAATTACCTTACCTGGTATGTTGCTCAGACCGCTTATCCGGTCTGTGCTAGTCACCCATGGCTCCTGTATGAAGGCGATATCTGCACGCTCTTCTCTGAACCGTTTGCCAAGGAGAAAAGAGGCTCCTTTGACATGGTGCAGGTTGGCCTGCACACATCTCACCGTCGGGTACATCACTTACCCGACGGTGATTTGGCTCCCCGGAAGGTCGATTTACCGCCCCGCTTTGGGTGTGCCTTGCCCCTTAGTGGACCCTTACCCTTGGCCGATGTAGGCCTAGGATGTGTCCTTTGGGGTTCGCTTGGTAATCCGCTGCCGCCGGCCACCTGGTCGACTGAGAGGGTGGTTGGAGTCCGCTCCTCCTCTGTCTCCCCTGGCTCTGCAGCAGGGGGCTTATTGGCCTCCTTGTCCCTGCCTTTGACCCTGAACGTCACCTGTCCATAGCCGAAGTAGGGTTTGAGGTCCATCTCCTTGAGATAGGCCAATGACCCGTCGTCCATCGAAAACGTCCAGGTCTGCCCCGGTCCTGCATCCTCATGGCGTAGAACTACCCACTCCTGAGCCTGCAGTCCCGGGTTCATGACCCTCAGTCTTCTAAGGACTACCTCTGACGCGAGCCGTTCTCCTGCTTCGTCGTCTGGGATATAGGCCACGCATATGTTTGGTTTGGGCAGCTCCTTTCCCCGTACGAGTTTGAGCCTCGCGTCACTCCACGGCTGCAGGCGTACTAACACCTCCTGCAGCCATGAGACGGTTGGCTCATTCGCACAGGTCAGGAGCAGCCAGCCTGGCCTTGCTATGCATCCCTGGAACCTGACAGGCGGTCCGTTGTCCGGCAGCCTGTCTACTTCCGCCATGATGCTTTTGCGAAGTGTCGTGAGTTGCTCAGTCGTCAGGGCAGTGCCGGGGTAGTCAGTGTGGATTATACCCACTCTTATACCCGCGACTGCAGCCCTGTACGACAACTTCGACACCCTCGCAGTGACGTCTGTCGGTGTGTCCTTCTTGCAGGTCTTTTTTGCGCCCTGCTCAGGGGTGGTCACGTCAGAGCGTTGCCGTTTTTTTGTCGTGTCGGCCTTGGGTTGTATTTCCGCCCCTTCGGGGTGGGTACCAGTCCCTTCGGCCTCACGGCGTTTACGGCCTTGCTCGATTACAGTGCTCAAGCCGGTCTCGTACGGTATTCCGCTCTTGAGCATTCTGGAGAGTCGTTTTCTTGCGGCTCCCCCGAATTTCTTGTATTTTAGCGAGAGGTTCGTCATCTTCTCGATGTCCTCATCGCTGGGTCCTGCTAGCAGCCTCTCCTCTGTGCCAGGGGAAACTGTCTCCCGCTCGCCTTCTGGAGAGGTCTGTGTCGCTGGCTTTTCTGGAGCGGGATTGACCCCAGTCTCCATCGCCTCCACTTGTGAAGTGACGAGGCTCCCCCCCTCGTCCGGGGTTTTGGTTATATCTTTGTGGTCCATAAATGATCCCACGAGATGGGCAGAAATAAAGGTCCACTCAGGCCGTGCTCCCTTGCCTGAGTAAGCCTATTGAAATCTGGAGGTCGGCAGGTATCCAGAGTCCGCCTATTGGTGACCAGACTTACCCATCTGGCCAGCTACCAGTGCTTGCTGGCAGCCATGAAAGTAGGCATAGGCTGTTCCACCGTGACCATGGGGTTTATGTGAGGTTGTCTCCTCTCGGCCCGGGCGGTTAAGCCAGGACCCCCTTCACCCTTGGGTCATATCAGATACGCCCCAAGGGCACGTGGTATAACGGCTGTTCTAAGACAGCCGGCATCGTTAGGAGCCCTGTGCAGTCCCTTGGCCACGACACGACGGCCGGGAAGGGCTTGATGTGAGGTGAGGGTACATAGTGTAGGACTTCGGACAGAAGGCCCTATTAGTCGCCTTTTACGACAAGCGGGCATACTCTGAGCCTATTCTTACACCGAGCTCAGACGGTATGCATATGGATACTTCAAAGAAAAATTCTCGTTATGAAAATGTTCGGTGTTACATAAAACTCTCTGTATCTGATCAGTATATTTTGAACTTCTCTTGACATCAGTGTTTTCTACGGGTGGTGTATGAAGTAAAATTTCGAGTTTAGAAAAGCTTGAAAATTTGGTTTGGACCGAACCAAATTTTCAGGCCTTTCTAAACTCGAAATTTTATTTCATGCATATTTGGTAGAGGAGGGTTGGAGTAGGGAGGAAAGGGTGATGCTGGCAAGGAGGAGGTGTGGGTCAGGAGAGAGAGGAAGGAAGGTGTGGATGGGGGAAGAGTATGGGAAGTGTGTAATGTGTGAGCGGGGTAAGGATACGAGGAGTCATTTGCCGGAGGAATGCGAGGGGGTGAAGGGGGAATGGGTGGGAGTAAGAGGGAATGGAATAGTGACAGAATGGATGAGAGAGGATGGGGCCGGAGTAAGGACGCTGGAGAAGTTAAAGGAAGAGAGTGAAAGTAGGAGGAAGAGAGGGAGTAGCAATTAGTTGTAGCTAGTAAACTGTAATGCAGTATGTCAATAAAGGTTTTTTTTTTCATGGTTAATCTGGGAGTGGAAAACTCTTGCTAAAAAACTGTTAAAACCTTTAATGACAACACCGAATTCTTACAAAAAAATGAAATCAAGGTAATCAATGATACTCAAAAAGATTATGAAAATAACTACAGTTTGTATGTTTTCCATTTTCTTTATGAAATCAGTGTTGTCAATAATGGTTCTAATAGTTTTCGAACAAGTGTTTTCCACTCCCAGGTTAAGCATGAAGTAAAATTTCGAGTTTAGAGAAGCCTGAAAATTTGGTTTGGTCACGTAGCGCGGAGCGGCCAAACAAAATTTTCAGGCTTTTCTAAACTCGAAATTTTACTTTATGCGCCACCCGTATATGACACTGATTTTAAGTGAAGTTTAAAATATACTATTAAAGTTGAGAATTAGTCAAATTTAAACGTTCAATTATTCATTCAAAAACATGTTCATATATTTAAATTATTCGAATATTTAAATATACGTTCAGAAACATATTTAAATATCTGAATATTCAAACGCTTCAAACATCATGTCAATGTTGAAAGGGGTTAGATGACAGTTGTATAGGTTCACTCAATTTAAATATGTCAAAAATAGCAAATATGTCAAAACTATATAAACAAAAACTGGTAAAATGTAAGAGCTGTGAAAAATTTTGAATATCTTTAAGAATTTTAGAAACCTACTTATATACAATAGACTTAGATTAGGATAGATACAATAGATGATACTAAGGTTTGTTTAGAGGACAGTAGCATAGGTTAGATGTGCCCAGCCTAACCTGACCTGAACAAACCTTTCCAAAAATTACTCAGATTACCATTTTATGAAGTTATAACCCAACCTAACCTAACTTCGCAACTTGTCAACTAATCTAACTTAAGTAACATCTATCGTATCTAAGCTAAATTGTGAAATTGGGTTAAGTAACCACTTCACAACTTATCATCTAACCTAACTTAAATAACGCCTATCGTATCTAACCGAAATTGTTAAGTTGGGTTAAATGATAACCTTACCTAATTCCGCAAGTTGCCCTTTAACCTATCTTTATGATTTGTCATTTATGATAACTCTGTTACTTTAAATTGTGAAGTTGGGTTAGGTTGTAGATTATTCTGTAGTAAATGGTTTATAGAAACTATTTTTAGAAAGGATGTCTAAGTTTTCAAGGACTGGCAGCAGGCCACAGGTTGAAGAATATCTTACTTACATTCACAATGATCAACTAACCCAACTTTATGATTTGTTATTTAACTTAACCTAACTTGACAACTTGACAGCTAACCTAATTCAACTGTTCCAAATTAGACAGGATCAAACAATTTGCCCTCTAACGTAAAGTAACAACCTGTCATCTAACCTAATTTTACAATATGTACTCTAACCTAACTTTACGATTTCCCTCTAAACTAACCTAACATCACAACTTGACAACCTAACTCAACATTAATAAATTGTAAACTTAAATTAGGTTAATCTAAGTAAGTAACCTAGTTATATGGTTTGTCATCCAGCCTAACCTAGCTTTACAACTTGACAGCAAACCTAACTCAACTGTACTTAATTAGATAGAATCTAATCTAACAATTTTACCTCTAACTTAACATAAAAACCTGTCATCTAACCGAATTTTACAATGTGTATTGTAACCTAACTATACGATTTGCCATCTAACCTAATCTAACATCAGAATATGACAACTAACCTAACCCAATATTTCGAAATTGTGACAATTAAGTTAGGTTGATCTAAGTAACCACAAAATTGTAAGGTTGTGTACTTAAGTTCTTTTTGTTTGGTACTTGTACTTCGTACTTATTGTAGAGTACTTGTACTCAGTACTCGAGTACATTTTACTTGTACTCGGAACAGCTCTGATAGCGGCTGTAAACAAAATGTTCCATCACTTGCCATTTTGTCTTGAAAAAATTCTAAAGTTTCTTCTAAATGTATATCATATTTTTGGACAAGAAACAAAATCAAAATGTTCACCATAATTTTGGTCAGGGAGTACAGTTGATGAAATAGTATCGGGTGCAGTTCGTGCACCATTCTGTTGCTTGTGCAATTGAATGGCCTGACAATTGTTTTAACGCTACTTTCTCGTGAGCAGAAAGCTACGTCGTTAGTTATACTTATCGTACACAATATTTGCACTATTATAAACTCTTTTTCTTATTATAATTATGTTTACTAAATATACTTATTTTGAACAATAACATGAATTACCTTACTAAGAAATGTATATAACAAATGAAATCTAGTTTAGTTTATTTATGTATTTATTATTCTGTAATAGGGATATTAAATCCTTATGACAAAATATTTTTTTGTATTATTATTAGTCAAATATTATAATTAAGTAGTTATTTAGTATTAATTATTCTCCTATAAAAATGATCTCCTTAGTTGTCAAAAGAAGAGAGAGAATACTGCAAATTGTGTGTACGATAAGGATATATGACGAAGGAGCATTTTGTCAAAACAGTGAACAGAAGCAAGAAAATTGCCAGGTCAGTCAGTCGCACAAGCAACACACAGCGGTTCGCGAACTTTCGGGAAGCCGCATTGAACGAGCATGCGGCTGAACTTTCACTGTTTCTTAGAGGACCAGTTTATTCAGGCGAACTGCCCGGTCAGACTCCTAGGACGGACCAGGTTTGTATACTGAATACAGTCACATAATAAATAAATTTTGTTTATATTTTCATTGTAATTCATTTAAATTGACACATGTAGAGATCAGAGCCGGGCAGGATTCAAATCATTCAGGATCCGATTCCTGGATTCAAATCCTTGTAGAGGATTCAAAAGAGGTATTCTTATACTTTAGTGAAAATGAATTCATGATCCAGATTCGTTGCATTTTTTTTTTAAAGAGAAAAAAAAAGACCTTTATTGGCATAATACATTACATCCATATCTACACTAATCACTGCCCCCTCTCTTCCTTCTGCTTTCCCTCTCGTCCCCTAACTTTTCCAGCGTCCTTACCCCGGCCCCATCCTCTCTCATCCATTCCGTCATTCTTCTATTCCCTCTTATTCCCACCCATTCCTCCTTCACCCCCTCGCACTCCTCTGCCAGATGGCTCCACGTATCCCTCCTCCGTTCACACATTACACACCTCCCATACTCTTCCCCCATCCACACCTTCCTTCCTCTCTCCTCCGACCCACACCTCGCCCTCGCCAGCACCACCCTTTCCTCCCTACTCCATCCACCCTCCATCAAATACCTCGGCATTCTCCCATGTACCTGCCACCTCCCGTACCTATCGTTGTATTCACTCCTCTCTATATACCCTTGCCTTTCCTGTGCTTCCACCTCCTTCTCCTTCACCCACGCATCCATCTTTACCCCATTCCCCAGCCACTCCATCACCTTCGCCTCCGACAAACCCACCCTCTCATACATTCTCCTTCTCTCGCTCCTCCATTTACCCTCTCTCCCATTCACGCACGCCACCCAAACCGCCTTCACCAGTCTCTCTTCCTCCAGGTCCCATAACTTCATCTCATACCTAGCCATTCTCACCATTTCCTCACACTCTAGCTTCTCTCTATTCGTTTCCTGTAGTACTATGTATCCAGGTGTCGACCTTTCCAACCCCAACATACGCTTCAAGAACCACAACTGCTCCCTCTCTATACACTCATACCCTCTCGTCCCCCATACTTCCACCCCATACATTAACACTGACCTCACACACGCATCCCATACTTTACACGCCACTCTTACATTGTTCCCCATCCACTTCCCCCACTTTTCCCATGCTATCCCCCACGCCTTTCTAGCCTTCCCCTGCACCCACCTCACATGCTCCTGATACCCTCCCGTCCCTTCGAACAAAAACCCTATATACTTGAATTTTTTAACCCTCTCAATTACCTAGTAGCATAACTACCCACTCACTTTCAATAGAATAGAATAGAATACCTCCCCCTTCCACTCTAATTCCTTCACCCTCCCCTCCCTCCCTTTATTTCTGAATCTCATCCATTTCGTTTTTCTCACATTCACGCTCAACCCCCTCTTATCCATAAACCTCTGCCCTTTTCAGCATATCCTTCATCCCTTCCCACTCTCTTGCCACCAGCACCATATCATCCGCATATGTCAACATCCACACCTTACTTCTACCAATTAGGAGAATTCGTATTCGAATCCAGAGGTAGGTGATTCGAATGCTTGTAAAAGGATTCGAATCCTCATAAAGGATTCAAATCCTCCTAAATAATTCGAATCATCGCTATTAAGGCAGGGATTCGAATCCGATTAATTCGAATATTATGAATATTTGAATTACAAAATTATTCATATTTAAATATGTTTTTAAACGAGTATTGAATTATCGAAAATTTAAATATTTAAAATTTTCGAATAATTCAATACTTGTGATTGCATATTCGGTTACTTAAACTTGAAAAATTCTCAGCTCTAAGGCTACTAAAATAATTAATTAATTACTATTAATAGTATATTTTTAACTTCACTTGAAATTAGTGTTTCATACGCATGGCGCATGAAGTAAAATTTCGAGTTTAGAAAAGCCCCAGGCTTTTCTAATCTCGAAATTTTACTTCATGTTTAATCGAGGAGTGGAAACACTCGCCAGAAATTTTAAATATTTTATTAACACCCTGTTATGATAAATTTCTGAAAAATGGTTACATCCTGTGGTAAAAACATCTAGATGATATATTATTAACTTGTTTCTCATTATTCACTTGGTAAAACGTTTCTATTAAATATAGGTGTTTAATTGAATTCAAAAATGTGGTCAACGACGAGGAGCTTTGGAATCCTTGATAATTAAAGCGCTTATTACCTGAAACGCCGACATCTAGTATATAAAACCAATTTCTTTCTTTTGTACATCATTCCTGAAAATGGCATTAAGCTGAAACTGGTTGAAATAAAATATTTTTAGTAAAACAAACAAAGTGAATTCAATTAAACACCTATATCTAGATGATTTTATATAAAGTGATATTTTCTCGTAAAGTTGTAAATAAAAAAGTGTTCCACCTAGTGGGACAATCTGTATGTATACTTAACAGAAAAAATGATTTGTACAATTGGCTACCATACGTTCTTGTCATGTGTAAGATATTAATATCAAAACATTATTAAATTAACAAAATTGATCTTTTTGGGTATACTTTTAAGTAGAGATTCTTTTCAAATACAGTAGAACCTCGTTATACCGGGATGGCTTTTGGCTATACCTAGCACGATATAAGGAAAACACGGTATATCCGAATATATGTACATAATTTGTATAATAGTCACATACACACACGCGCATATATATACAGGGTGAGTCGGGAGGAGCGCACCAAACTCTAGGAGTGTATTATACAAGTGAAAATAATGTAAAAAAACTCATTTGTTCTTATCCGATTTTCATTTGTTTTCAAGTTATGGCGTAATTAAAAATGTTCATCTAGCTTTCCACTTCTATCTGAATTTTAACATTATCAAAGTATGCCATGTTCGAGGCTTATAAACATTTGATAATTCTGACGTTTTGATGAACTGTCAGTGTACGGTGAACAGTAACTGAACGTTTAAGTTCGAATTAATGTGATTGTTAGTGTTGCAAAATGCCACATACTTATTCAAATTTAGAATATGCAAATATGGTGTTTGTATATGGTTTCTGTAATGGAAATGCTACAGCTGCTGTTGAAGAATTACGTGAACGTTTTCCACACCAAAGACATCCTGATAAAAACATATTTATTAAAGTTTTCAACAAATTGTGCGAGACTGGTAAGCTTCCCAGTGCTAACATAACATATGAGCGCGCTGCTCGACATGGTTTTGTAGAAGTAGAAAATATTCTGCATCTAGTAGAAGAAGATGCAACTACTAGCTCAAGGAGACTTGCCACTCAATTGGCAATTCCACAAAAAAGAGTGATGAACACGCTACACGAGCAAGGCTTATATCCTTATCACGTTCAGAGAGTACAGCACCTACAACCAGGGGATTACGCTAACCGTACGGAATTTTGTCGGTGGATAAATAATAATCATCGTAATGTATCGAAGCAGAAAATGTTTAGAAGTCAATGGCGGTATTTTTAAACATTTGTTGAAAGAACGCTATGATTAAGAAATTTTTTTGTATAATAACTTGTTTATTTGTTAATATGCTATAACTTGAAAACAAATAAAAATCGGATAAGAACAAATGAGTTTATTTACATTATTTTCACGTGTATAATACACTCCTAGAGTTTGGTGCGCTCCTCCCGACTCACCCTGTATATACATATGTGCAGTAGCCACCTACATAACAAGACATACTATATAATACAATAATTTTACCTAAATCAGGGCGGTACGCAGTCAATTGTTAAAATTAACATCTTTAAAAAAAAAAAGAAACCTGAAAAATGACCCCGATATATCCGAATCACGGTATCTCAAGGCCCGGTATAGCGAGGTTCTACTGTAATTTCAGTTGTAAAATGAACTTAAATGTTTAATTATTTTCAATTTGTAAAGAGATTTTTTTTTTTTAAATAAATAACCAACAGATTTGAAATGTTTCTACAAGTCTTGTTTTTGTAATAAACAATTAAAGGTGAGTTCATTTCTATCCGTCCACTTGTAAAAGGTGAATATTGATAATTTCGTAACCTTCATTAAACTAGTCCTGGCAATATTATCAATCTTAGGTAAATGCCTTTAAAAAAGTAATTCACAGCATTAAATAATTGTAAATATTAAATGTAAAATATCTGATATCGAAAATTACCGATATTTTGCAATATTAATACTTTTCACTATGATGTGATGCATTTTATAGTAACGAGTGTCATCCACTCCCAGACTAAGCATGAAGTAAAATTTCGAGTTTAGAAAAGCCCCGCGTAGAAAATTTGTCGTGCAGCGACCCGAGACAAATTTTCACGGGGCTTTTCTAAACTCAAAATTTTACTTCATGCGCCACGCGTATAAAACACTGATTTATCCTGAAGTTCAATAACTCATACATCATCATTTATTAAAATAATTAATTAATCAGATATTTAGTCTGTAAATAATTAGGTTTTTAACATTTTTGTTAATAAAAAATGTTAATGGTTGCAAATAATAAAATCAAATTTAATTTTAAAGGATTTGTATCCGTGATTCAAAAAAGAGGCTTCTAATCTTTGATTCGAATCATATTTTACTCTTAAGAATCCTTTTTTCGAGTATTCGCGATTCAAATCATATTAGGTGATTCGGGTTCATAATTCGAATCCCATTTTTGAGGATTCATCCTAGCTCTGGTAGAGATGTGGTAGAATTATTATTATTTAAGTAAAATGAGATAAGGACAGCATTTTTATAAAATTAGTAGAACTTGATAATAGTGACTTGAAGAAGTTTAAAAGCAGTTATATGCGAGTTCCTTACCTTTCTGAATTTTAATGATTTTTTTAAAACTATACAGGGTGTCCCGTTAATGTGGGGAAATGGCTTAACCATAGATTTCTGGGATAAAAATATGATGATTTAACATAACTTATCTATATCCAAAAATATACGGCTAAGCCGGAATTAGTCTTCAAAGTTCAAAAAATATTATTAATTTTGTTTATTACGACTGAACGCTATATTCGATCTGACTAAAATTTATTATGGTTGATTATCATAATATAACACACCATTTCAGTTATTATGGTCATTGATTGAAGTAGTATAAAAAACAATAGTACCACAACATAAAACCACAACATAAAAACTAAAAATTTAAAAAATATTACTTTAAATATTAGTTCATTAGAAAGCTTATTTGTCTATTAATAATGTTTGATATCTTGTATGAAATGCAAATAAATTATTTTTTATTATTTAGTAAAAACTAGTGATGGGAATAATCGATATACTAATTAGTAATTAGTCGATTATTGAAATATATCGTTATAATCGATTATTATGCGGAAATTAGTATATACTAATTTAAGCGATTATTTGATCGAGTAAAATAGTAATACAAATTTACGCGATTATTTGATCGGGTAAATTAGTATATACTAATTTAAGCAATTATTTGATCGGGTAAAATAGTATGTACTAATTTAAACGATTATCTGATCGGGTAAAATAGTAGATACTAATTTAAGCGATTATTTGATCGGGTAAAATAGTATATACTAATTGGCAAATTAAAATAATTGATTGTTATCTTGGTAGACTGGACTATTAACTATTATAAACAATTGTGTCGCTTATTATCTCGGTAGACAGGACTACTAATTATTATATAGTAATATTAATAATTACTAATTTAACGGTTGTTTTGTATTTCATTAAATAAATCATTAAATAATTATATAATAATAATAATAATAATACTTTATTTCCCAACGTAAGAACCAATACAGGGAAAGATTTAACATTGGCATGTTAATATTTAAATAAAAATTATTAGATTAAAAATAATAATAATAATAAATGAAACAAACATAAATCAGAAAATATAACATTGTACAAAAAATTAGATTATTGGATTACAAAAAATAATAATAATAATAAATGAAACTTAAAAATAAATGACACAATATAACATTATATAAAAAAAATAACTCGTGTAGCAGATTCAAGTTTTTCGCAGTACGGTTACCAATAAATATGTCGCGAAAATGCTTATTGGCATTTCCGCACATATGACTTATTGGTGACTTACCTAAAACATTTGTTTTCGCAGCTGGTGTTTTAAAGGTGTTTATATGTCTAACAGGTATTTGTGGAACATAAAAGTTTACATCACTCAACATGTTAGGGCAATCAATAATGTTGTGGATTAGTTTGAACATGAATACTGCAGTACATTCTTCACGACGAGCCGACAAGAAGCAAACATCATGCCTTAGCAAGAGTTGTTGGTAGTCAGCGTTTCTTTCCGGGTATACGTGATCAATTTTGTAGGATAGATACTTTAAAAAACGCCTTTTGAAACGCTCAACTTTAAGTTCGTTGATCACGTAGCATGAATACCAAACATTTGAACCATATTCCAGCTTACTACGCACTAAGGAGAAATACAATGTTTTCAAAACTGATGTATTTCTGAAACCATTAGCGGTGCGCATTAAAAATCTTAGCATTTTTATTGCAGATTTAGTTGTATTATCAATATGTTCTGTAAAATGTAAGCGATAATCAAAAGTTATTCCAAGATCCTTCACACATGAACTTCTTGGGACCATAGTATCATCAATGTTATAATTAAAATAAGTAATTTGATGCGTGCGAGAATAAGAAACAACACAGCATTTATCAACATTTAGACGAAGCTTATTTGTACAGCACCATTGTGAGATTTTATTTAGATCATGTTGTAGTAGCAGACAATTCTCTGGAGACCCTATCGAAGCGTAAATTTTAATATCGTCAGCGTATGCTAATGTCGGAGATGATAAAGACGTAATTAGGTCGTTAATGAAAGCCATAAACAGTAGATGGCCTAAGTTGGAACCTTGAGGTACACCTGATGTCGAGTGAAACTCAAATGACTTAAATCTATTAAAATGTACATAGTTATTTCGGTTTTTAAGGTAACATGACATAAATATTAGAGTGTGTTCTGTTAGAACAAATTGACTGAGCTTGTTAAGTAAAATGTTGTGGTCAATAGTATCAAAGGCACGGGACAGATCTGTATAGATAACATCGGTCTTGAAGAAGAGAGTGATCTCCTTTCTTTAAAACCGGAGTGATAACAGCTCTCTTCCAAGTATTAGGAAAACATGCAGATTTTATTGATAAGTTAAAAATTATTAATAACGGTTTTACAAATATATACTTACAATCTTTTATAATGAAACAAGGCACAAGATCATCACCACGAATTATTGACATTTTCAACTTATTTATACTACGAATAACATGTGGTTCAGTAATTAGAGGAATAGAGAAACTTTCGCAATTAGTATGCACCGAGTTAATTGTCGAGGCATCATTGTCAAGAAATACTTCAGAAAAGGTATCAGCAAATGCATTTACGATATTTTGAGGAGTATCAAAGGTGTTATAATAATTTTTTAATTCAGTTGGTATTCTTAATATGCCATTTTTCTGGTGTACAAACTTCCATAGGTCTCTAGGTCTGCTTATAAGATTATTTTTAATGTTTTTTATGAAGGACTTATATGCTGAATTTATTTGTGATTTAGTTATACTACGAAGTCTTTCAAATTCTCTGCAGTAAAACAAGGATTGCATAGATTTCCACTTTTTATGATAGTAGTGTTTTGCACGAACATTCTTAATAAGTTCTTTAGAAAACTACGAGGGAAACTTATTAGAATTTGAATTGATATTATAAACGGGCACTGATTTATCAAAAATATTGTACAAAATTTTATAAAATTATCCGACAGCTTCAATAACATCAGTGTAAGATTCCGAAATAGACCAATCTGCATTAGCTAAATCATTGCACAAAGTAAGATAATTGGCCTTTCGAAAATTGTACTGCTTATTACTACTATTTCGACCAAAAATTGGCTGCTTGCATTTAGTGACAATTTGTGCTGTACCCGATAAAGCAGGATGATACTGATCTTGTATCACAAGAGGATTTGTAGAGTGGCTTATATCCAAGCAACCATCAAAATTACTGAAAACTAGATCTAAGAGTCTACCGTTACAATTCTTAATATTATTATATTGATAAGGTTTTAAGATGCTCAGAAAGTTACATAGGGATGAAACTTTATGTGATTTAGGATCATCAAATTCTTCTAAAAATGTGGTATATTGAAATCACCAAGTAAAATAACTATTTTTTCTAAGAGCAATACCTCCACAGCCTCCAAAAAAGTATCAAGTGTATCACTGTTCACGTCTGGAGGTATGTAGACGGCAGCTGTATAAAATATAAATGAATCAATTTTACACTTACATAAAATAAAGTCTATTAGTGGTGTTACTTGTTGAATATGGCTAGTATTTACAACACTGTAAGATAAACGTTCCGAGAATGCTATCAGAATCCCGCCGCCAGTAGTACGACCTGTCACATTAAAGTTTCTGTCCTTTCGAACAACATAGCTATTATTAAACAGTTCATAACTATTGAAAGAGTCATTGAACCTCGTTTCACTTATGCATATAATATCATAAGTAACACAACAGGAATTAACATAAAAGGTTTGTGTTTTATAGCGTAAACCACAAGTATTTTGGTAATAGAATGTCAATACTGATTGTTTTCTTCCGGGCGCAGTCAATTTTCCGAAGATCTCTTGACAATAGTGGGGATGCCACGGATATGCTTGATGATGAGGTCCGATTCACCGTTCACCTTCACCTTCACAGATTTATAAAACGTCTACTGCATTGGAGTTTGGTCACTGGATATGCTGACCGTCTTGTATTTGTTTCTGTTTTTGAGTTTTTTGATATTACGGAATACCACACTGACACATGATGAATTTTGCAATGACACTCTTAGTTTAGTTGTTTTTATGTTGTGGTAGTACTGTTTTTCATACTTCTTGTCAATCAATAGTGACCATAATAACTTAAATGATGTGTTATATTATGATAATCAACCATAATAAATTTCAGTCAAATCGAATATAGTGCTCAATCATTACAAATAAAATATAAATATTTTTTTGAACTTTAAAGACTAATTCCGGCTTAGGCGTAAAGTTTTGGATATAGATAAGTTGTGTTAAATCATCATATTTTTATCTCAGGATCCTATGGTTAAACTATTTCCCCACATTAACGGGACACCCTATACAATCATTTTAGTTGTCTAATACATTACCTGTTTAAAACACCTCATAATGCTAGAATCACAAAACACGAGGATATTTAAATCAGAACCTACTCTGGAAATTTATAAATATGTGTGAGAGAAAACTTTTCTTGCACCAGCCTGGAAATTCTAGTGAATATTGGAAATTAGGTAATTACGAAGATGGGCTATCTTCATATTATTATTCATATTTATATTTATTACTTTTCTCTGAAATACCAATAGAAGTAAAAATAAATGAAATAAAGCAACATAAAAATATGGAACAAAACAATTGTTTTACTTAACCTAATGATAAATGTTGTATAACGTAATGATGTGTGTAATCGAATCATTGGGATTGTACTTAAATTGATAATTGATCAATTGCTTGAAAGATCACTCGAATGGTTCCTCATATGATTTCCCAAATGATCACTTGAAATCATTGCTAGCTAGTATCACTCGAATGGTAATTCAGATAATAATCTATCTCGATAAAATAATGGCAATAAAAATAATCTCTTAGGAAAGAAATAACGGGTACACATGTGACGTCTCAAATAACTGTCAAACCACAAATACATTTTTGACAAGAGATCTTTGTTAGGCGCTTGTTATTGTCATAGATAATAATAATAATAATAATAATAATAATAATTTTATTGCCCAACAGTTTTACACCAATTATAGGACAAAATTAATACATTTCTTACAGCTAGTCAACTAACATAAGATTATAAGATAAAATTTGATTAGAAATTAAATAGAAAAAAAAAATTAAATTAAAATAATCATAATTATACATACTAAATTACTATTAATTGTTCAACGCAAGAACATCATTGTATACTCACATATTTTTCCATAAATTTTAATTTAAATGCGCATACACACATAACAATAAAGTAAAATGAAATTGTTTTTTTTTTGCTACAAAAATATATAGATAACGTATGCAATATCTAGTACGCGAATATTTCGTCAGTTGACGCATTTTAAGGAGGGTAATTTGAAATATTGTACTCAAAAACAAAGTAAAAGTTTCTAAATAAGTGCCAGAGGTGAGACGAAAAAAGGACTCAAATCATGAATTCTAATCACCTAATATGATTCGAGTTACGAATACTCAAATAAAGGATTTGTTAGAGGAAAATATCATTCGAAAAAATGAATACAAATTCTCTTTTTTTTGACAACCTTTAAGATTTTTAATATCGCTACCAGTTTTTTATAACAAAAATGTTCGAAATCTAATTATTTATTATAATCACTGATCATTGATAATAGACTAAATATCTGATCCGTTTTTTAAATGAAGAGAATGAATGTTTTATCAAACTTCACGATAAACCAATGTTTAATTCGCTTGGCGCATGCAGTAAAATTTCGAGTTTAGAAAAGCCTGAAAATTTGGTTTGGTCGCGTAGCGCTATGCGACCAAACCAAATTTTCAGACTTTCCTAAACTCGAAATTTTATCTAATGCTTAATCTGGGTGTGGAAACTCTTGTTTAATAATAATAATAAATGGTATAAGTATCACTTAACTTCAAATAATGTCAAACCAAACTTATTTATTCGATTGTGGAACATAGATTTTTTTTAAATAAATATTAATTTGTTGTTTCCCTAAAAGCAATTTGATGCTTCTAATGAACTCCTAGATTAAGCATGAAGTAAAATTTTGGGTTTAGAAAAGCCTGAAAATTTGGATTTGGGCGCGGAGCGCAGCGTTTGATTCTAATCATCTACATTTGCATTCGAATATGAATCTTTAAAAAACAATTATCGAATCCGGATCACAAATCGTTTTTGATTTAGTATTATTTGAGAACTAATACGAATTGAAGTGATTATTTCATGAAGGACATTTATTGGAATGCACTTACAATAAAAGTCCCGTAAGAATGATTACTGTTATGAGATTTATTTATTTATTTATTGACATCATTTCATGTACAATAATAATAAAATCCAATACAATTAATTTTAATATAAAAATTTATTTTTATTTCTACCGCGTCCGTTTCATAAACTATAAATCATCATTAATAATTTTTGAAATGGACGCGATAGAAATGTTGTTTGTGAGGGTGTTCATGAGGCTATTTATTTTTATCAAATCAATGTTTAATTCGCTTGGCGCATGAAGTAAAATTTCGAGTTTAGAAAAGCCTGAAAGCAAATTTTCAGGCTTTCCTAAACTCGAAATTTTATCTAATGCTTAATCTGGGTGTGGAAACTCTTGTTTAATAATAATAATAAATATTATAAGTATCACTTAACTTCAAATAATGTCAAACCAAACTTATTTATTCGATTGTCGAACAGTTTTTTTTTCGAACAGTTTGTTTTAATAAATGTTTAGTCATTTGTTGTTTTCCTAAAAGCAATTTGATGCTTCTAATGAACTCCTAGATACATTTGCATTCGAATATGAATCTTAAAAAAAAAAATATATCGAATCCGGATCACAAATCCTTTTTCATTTAGTTTTATTTGAGAAATAATACGAATTGAAGTGATTATTTCATGAAGGACATTTAAAACATCAGTTGCAACCAGAGCTGGGACGAATCCTCGTAAAAAGGATTCGAATCACGAATCCGAATCACCTAATATGATTCGAATCACGAATACTCGAACAAAGGATTCGTAAGAGATAAATATGATTCAAATCAAAGATTCGAATCCTGTTTTTTCAAATCACGAATACAAATCCTTTAAGAATAAATTTGGTTTTATTATTTTTTTGCAACCATTAATATATAAATATCGTTACTAGTTGTTTTAACTATAATATTTAAAACCTAATTATTTATTATTAACACTGAACATCGTTGATAACAGACTAAATATCTGATTCCCTGTTACTCTGATTAAAGATGTATTTGTGTGTTTCCGAGCTTCACTTCAAATTAGTGGTTTGTACGCGTGGCGCATGAAGTAAAATTTCGAGTTTAGAAAAGCCCGAAAATTTGTCTCGGGTCGCTGCGCGACCCTCGACAAATTTTCGCGGGGCTTTTCTAAACTCGAAATTTTACTTCATGCTTAGCCTGGGAGTGGAAACACTCGTTCAAAACTTCAAATGTCAGTTTTACTTTAAATAATATTAAACAAAATTTTGAAAACTAGATTAATATCTTTAAAAACATTTTCAATCATTTAATGTTCTTATCAAAGCATTCAGTTTGAAGTTTCGAACAAGCGTTTCCACTCCCAGACTAAGCATGAACTAAAATTTCGAGTTTAGAAAAGCCCCGTGAACATTTGTCTCGGGTCGCGCAGCGACCCGAGACAAATTTTCGGGCTTTTCTAAACTCGAAATTTTACTTCATACGCCACGCGTACAAACCACCGATTTGAAGTGAAGTTCAGAAACACACAAATCGGTGGTTTGTACGCGTGTCGCATGAAGTAAAATTTCGAGTTTAGAAAAGCCCGAAAATTTGTCTCGGGTCGCTGCGCGACCCTCGACAAATTTTCACGGGGCTTTTCTAAACTCGAAATTTTACTTCATGCGCCACGCGTACAAACCACCGATTTAAGTGAAGTTCAGAAACACACAAATACATCTTTAATCAGAGTAACAGGGAATCAGATATTTAGTCTGTTATCAACGATGTTCAGTGTTAACAAATTTTCTGGGCTTTTATAAACTCGAAATTTTACTTCATGCGCCAAGCGTATAAAACAGTGATTTAACGAGAAATTTAAAAACACACAAAAGACATTTTTCATGTTAATCCTCACAATTAATTTGAATTATTTTTGACCATTTTAAATCCTTTTGTAAGTGTATTCGAATCCTTTTATAAATATTCAAATCCTTTTATAAATATTCGAATCCTTTTATAAGGATTCGAATCACCCACATTTGGATTCGAATACGAATTCTCTTAAGATAATGTAACGAATCTAGTTAAACTAAAGTACTTGAATGCCTCTTTTGAATCCTCTAAAAGGATTCGAATCCAGAATTCGAATCCTGAATGATTCGAATCCTGCCCAGCTCTGGTTGCAACCGAACCTAACTTAGAAGTATGTGAAATCACCAGAGTCTGCAAAGATACTTAAGTAAAGTATTCTATTGCAAACCTGTCTAGTAATCTAACCTAAACGTATTTTAAATTTCCAGCGTGTATAGAGAAACTTAACAATTGATCTGTTGCAAACCTCTCTCATAATCTAAACTAACTAACTAACCTAGAAGTATGTTGAAACTCTAACGTGTGCAAAGAGACGTACTTGATGAGTTTTAACTTTGAAATTAAGATTTTTTTCGTGTGGTATATTTTAAATTACTCTCCGTAAAAATACGCCCCCTGAAGAAAGGATCTCACACTATACTTACTATGACTGTGACTGTATCAACAGCTTAACAAACGTAACTTGTCAAAAAACCTAATTTACAATCAAAAAGACTTTTGTTGTATTTATATTATGGTAAAAAATTCATAACAATCCGTTAAATATCCATGAAACTTGTTTTTGGGCGAAAAATAGCTGTGAAACTAAACTGAACTTTAGCCTTAATATTTGTTAGAAGCATATTTTGGCAACAGCCATCTTTTTTTATATAAATTATAAATAAATTAGGCAATACCCAAATATAAGTGTTTCTTTGAAATTAGTTATGACTTTACAAATGTAAGATTCAATAATTTTGTGTGAAGGAAGAATCAACATTTATGTTTGATTCTACAGCCCCCCCAGGACTAATTCTTGGACAGCTGATATATGGCTTAAAAGTGTGTACAATTTTCATATGAATATGAAATGAGAATTGATAATAGGAGCGATGAAGTGGATCATTTAAGCAAATTGTTGAGCTATCCCGGGAAGTTCTCGAGATGTTCGAATATTTTTATAATTAAGCGAATCCATTATTTTTATTCAATGATCCCGTCACTAATATAGTCAACGCATTACCCTATTACCCTGACGTCATAAAAAACAAAACAGTATCACAAACGCATGTTTACCTTTTTGTTTGATTTTATTACTTCATTTATTAAACAAACGTATCAATGGGCAATTAAATTATCTATATAAAAGAAATTCTTTTAAAGTATACATATGCATACAGTCTATTTCATGAATGTTTACATTCACGTCATCAATTATAAAATTCCGAATCAATTTTTTCAAGTTCATATGTAATCGCCGGCATTGGCGTAACGTTGAAAAGGGGTTTCGTGTTTAGTTTTTTTTACTGAATCCTGCATTGAAACCCCAGAAATTGCATTCTAACATGTAATCAAACTCTTAGGAAGGACTCATGCCAATGAATACTTTATTGGAATGCACTTACAGAAAAAATCCCGAAAAAATGATTACTGTTATAAGATTGACGTTATTTCATGTACAATAATAATAAAATCCAATATAGTTAATTTTAATATAAAAATATTTATGTTTATTTCTATGATTGCGTCCGTTTTAAAAACTATAAATCATCATTAATAATTTTAGAAATGGACGCGATAGAAATGTTGTTTGTTTTCAAACCACGATTAAAAATAGTTAACGACGTCAGATTTTAACCAAATAGCGACTTTTCCTCTAAAATGACCTGAGAAGCAGAAAATTCATAAATGTGGTATTACATGACAAATCCCTACGTATACTTGATGGAATCAACACCCGGTAATTTGGTGGAAGTAAAATTAATCGTTATCACTATCTGTTACATCATCGTCTGAACTACCCCCATCCCCAATACGAATAATTAATTCTGGCACATTATCCAGAACATTTTGGCTGATGTACCATCTGTCGATAATTGCTTCTGTGTGTCTAACAACAGAGTCCCACCTTTCCGGAGTACATTTTTCTAGGGATTTGTGCCACATGGCCAATACTTCGTTGTCTCCATATCCTTCTTCACCTATATGAGCATCATAATATTGTTTTGCCTATGCCCATATTAGTTCTATGGCATTAAATTCGCAGTGATATGGTGGGAGTCGCAATAACTTCATGGCCATGTTCGAGTAGATATTCGTCTACCACATATTTGTTAGGTCTAGCATATCGTTTGGCTGGAGCTAATAGTTCCGCCTTGAACTTGTTACCTTCCACAGGTATATTGCTATCTTGTACCCAACAAAGATATTACCTGTTAACGCCACTGTCATTAAGAAATAAGATTAACCTAAACTACCTGTATTTACCGCCATTGTCAATAACAAATAATTATCTTAAATCTGTATATATATGCCGCACTTTTGTTTGTAAATTTAGTTTAGTACAGCTATTGAAAATGTTCACATGGTGAACGAAATGTACATTTAGCGATCTAAATAAACCAGTGAAGAAAAAGGATTACTAACGGGCAAATTACTAATTGGCAAATTAAAATAATTGATTATTATCTCTGTAGACTGGACTATTAACTATTATAAACAATTGTATCGCTTATTATCTTGGTAGACAGGACTACTAATTATTATATAGTAATATTAATAACTATTATTTAACGGTGGTTTTGTATATCATTAAATAAATCATTAAATAAGTATAATTTAATAAAAATTCTAATCTACACTACTAATAAACATCGCCCCCAGGGAAAAACGCTTATGAAACCACGGGCTTTAAAACAAAGCTTTAAAATCACTCCCTCAAAAAACTACACATTAAAATACTTTTATGGAAAACCACACCTACGGAAAATAAACATGTCATGAAAAACTAACCCATGTAAAAAGATTCCTGGAAAAAACATCTCCCGAAAGGAACAATCCCCCTAAAAACCATCCTTACGGATTCCTAAAATTCATCCCTCGAAAAATCCCCTCCATAAAAATCACTCCCTGACAAAAATACCCCTTGAAATACCACCCCCTCGAAATACCATCCCCTCGAAATACCAACCCTCCGAAGAAACGACCCTCCGAAACAACTCCCCATAAAAAACTTTGCCTGTGATATTTATATTTTTTTAAATTTATTTTTAAAGTTAAATTTGAAGCTTTAAACGAGTATTTTCCACTCCCAGACTAAGCATGAAGTAAAATTTCGAGTTTAGAAAAGCCCCGTGAAAATTTGTCGAGGGTCGCGCAGCGACCCGAGACAAATTTTCTGGGCTTTTCTAAACTCGAAATTTTACTTCATGCGCCACGCGTATAAAACACTAAAATATTGTGAAAGTTATGAATTTTCGAACTTAGCTTAAAATCTGTGTTTTATAAGCGTGGCGCATGAAGTAAAATTTCGAGTTTAGAAAAGCCCAGAAAATTTGTCTCGGGTCGCTGCGCGACCCTCGACAAATTTTCACAGGGCTTTTCTAAACTCGAAATTTTACTTCATGCTTAGTCTGGGAGTGGACAACACTCGTTTAAAGCTTCAAATTGAACTTATTCAAAAAACAACGTATGTCAGAAAATTTACAGCTTATGCATGTTTACCCAAAGTTTACTATAAAGTAATTATATTTAAATTCAGCCCGCATTTGTGACGTAAGCGATCTTCAACCCTACTCCAAAATCTTCGATTCTGTCGATCCTTCTTACCGTATACTCAACCGTCCTTGGTTTGTAGTCCATAAGTATTCATTATATTTTTAAACTGAAAGGTTAACTACTAATTTTCAACTACTAATTTAATCGATTATTAAAATATCTCATTTTAAAATAATCGGTTATTAAAATATATCGATTATTCCCATCACTAATATTTTTGCCGTTTGCACAATGACATCTGTTTATAAAATGGTTAATGATTGATATAATTTACTTAAATAATTCTCGAACTATACTCGAACTATGCAATTTATTTTACTTTTATTATTATTATTCCAAAACTATTCACAAAAAAGTAATTCTTGAATTTTTTCGCTACATCTAGGTAAATATTGATCACCATCACATCTAAGCAATCGTGTCAACTTGATATAAGTCTGCGCTAGCCGACATTTTTACTACAATGACAGTTAACATAAGTCGGCGCAAGCCGACATTTGGACTCTAATAACAGTTAACATAAGTCGGCGGCAGCCGACATTTGAACTATAATGACAGTTGACATAAGTCGGCACAAGCCGACATTTAACGAACCGTGCCAATTTGACACCAGTTTGAATCGAACTATAATGAGATCGCCATGTGAAAATTTGTCTCGGGTCGCTGCGAGGCCCGGGACTAATTTTCTACGCGGGGCTTTTCTAAACTCGAAATTTTACTTCATGCTTAGTCTGGAAGTGGAAGACACTCATTACTTTAAAATATGTCACTACTAACAAAATGTGTATTGTAACTGTCACAGAGAAAAACAATGACATGGCGATCTCATTATAGTTCAATTCAAACTCGTGTCAAATTGGCACGGTTCGTTAAATGTCGGCTTGCGCCGACTTATGTCAACTGTCATTATAGTTCAAATGTCGGCTACCGCCGACTTATGTCAACTGTTATTAGAGTCCAAATGTCGGCTAGCGCCGACTTATGTCAACTGTCATTGTAGTCCAAATGTCGGCTAGCGCCGACTTATACCAAGTTGACACGATTGACTAAATGTCGGCTAGCGCCGACTTATGTCAACTATCATTATAGTTCAAATGTCGGCTACCGCTGACTTATGTCAACTGTTATTATAGTCCAAATTTCGGCTGGCGCCGACTTATATCAACTGTCATTATAGTACAAATATCAGCTGACGCCGACTTATATCAAGTTGACACCATTGACTAAATGTCAATATTTACTAAAGCATCCCTATTAAACAACGTACTAATTATAGGAGACTTCAATATAAACACTGCCAAAAAGAAGCACTTATCACTTCCTCTCCCAGTCCAATTTTGTCAAAGTCAAAACCGATCCTACTTTTATTATGAGCCAACACCAATCTAGCACAGACGATATCCTTTTATGTACCAATAACTTGAAGCCCTTTATCCACTCAGTCCAACTAATTCCAGATCTATGTTTAGACCATATCTCAATTTCCTTCAAACTCAAAATCCAACACATTCCCACTCAAATATTACCCGAAACCATAATAGATTTAAAAAATGCAAACATCCCACAAATAACAAATGATATTTCACGATTTATCGATATTCACCCAGAAATTAATACCCGCACCACTTGACAGTTCAACAGTATACTTGCAAAATCTATAGAACAACACTACGAATATCTTTTACCCAAATTTATCCTTCGACTAATAAAACACAACAGACAACTATACCGGGACTTTAGACAGCTAGAGGACGAACAAATTAAATTGACATTCAACAGACTAAACAAGGACATAATACAACTCATAATTGAATAGAATTTGACGAATAAAGCACTAATAACCTTTCTTCACACTTTTAAGTGTGATGAAAGGTTATTAGTGCTTTATTCGTCAAATTAATTTGATCTTCACGTAACTCACAATTAATTTATTGAATATAAAATACACAAGTGGCTGGAAACATGCAATAATATCAATGACCTTCAAGGAACAAAATATTGGACAAAAATAAAATAAACTCAGTAAATATAAAACTTACAAGACTATCTCTGAAATTATTGACCCAGTAACTAATGACAAACGAACAACTGGCATTTCAAAAATATTTGTATAAAATTTCGAAAACATATACAAAAGGACGAACGACTCTTCCTTTAACAATGACTTTTTTGAAACCGTAAACAGTTGGTACGAAAACCGCATCCTCCCAGAACCTCCTTCTGACGATAGACTGGACGAAGAGACGTACTTTACAGTACTTCACAAGACAAAAAACACTGCACCTGGACATGATAAAGTACACCGACTATTATTGGAAGCTCTCCCACATTCCAATTATACATATTTCCTAAGAATCCTTAATTTTAATTATATCCATCAATTATTTCCCTCTGAATGGAAACATGAAATAATCACGTGTACCCACAAACCCAAAACCGATCCTATACATTCAAACAGCTACCGTACCATTACCTTACTACCCGTACTCGGGAAACTCTATGAATGCCTACTTAAATAAAAAATACTTAGCCATGTTTTACCATATCCATATCCCTATGTACCAATACCGCTTCCTTTCAAACCGCTTCACAACCCTAATCTTAACTATTCTTTCATCCAACGATCAACCTAATCCAAAATTTCCTTCTCAACCGCAAACTACTACAAATCCGTCAAACCTTTCTATCCTGAACGAGGTGTTCCTCAAGGTTCCCTGTTATTACCCCTATTATACAACATAAATTGCTCTGATATATACCACCCCAATCCTAACTGCAAAAATCCATCCTGTTATCCTCTACAGTTTGCGGATGATACCGCCCTAATTACTCATTTATCAACCCTGGCCTCAGCACTTAGCTCCCTTCAAGAATTTGCAAACTAATCCGCCACTTGGTTTTCCAAGTGGATACCCAAAATTAATCCTAACAAATCCCACCTAATCCTCTACCTAATCTCTCCCTAATCCTCTTTTCATATCCATTAATGGGTCCACTATACACTCTTCTCCATTGTGGAAATACAGTGTGATCAACAATGATTGTAGACGGGTTAATTTTCCACGGGTGTGAAGTTACCAATAGATTCCGCCAATAGATCATAAAAAAATAAAAAAACAATATATTTGATATTTTTCTCCACAGGCCTACTCATTGTACTCCATTCTAGATGATAACATTGATAAACCCGGTTTACTACCCCTTTCTACCCCTATACCTCCCCTAATTCTGTTTGATTATCAATTTTCATTATGTGCTCCTCAAAATTTTCAAGTTATTTTTATATACACATGTTCCCCATACTTCTATTAATCAATTAGAAAAGAAAAAAATTTCACACCGCACCCCCGCAACTCCCAAAAAAATAAAAATGCATACTGGATTACTAACTATTTTTCGCCATTAAATTTTCCAAATATTAAAACTGTTTATGTACACACGTATTGATTGCCTATGTTTCAACAAATATAAAATAAAAAACAAACTACCCCCACCCCCATATGATTTTTTTTTTTCGAAAAATTATTTATTTGCGGTAATTGCTCCTCTCACTATTGAAAATATTTACTTACAGGCGTTTTCTTCATACTTCAATTGTTCATTTATGATAAAAATATTTTTCACACCGTAGCTCCCCCACCCCTAAAATATGCGAATTTGAAAAATGACTGGATTTTTCATGACGAATAATTAGATTTCAGTAATTGCTCCTCCAAATTATAAAAATATTTTTACACAGGCGTGTTCCCCATACTTTCTTTATTCAGATTCTACAGTCAAATTATTCACACCGAACTTCCCCCGCCCCTAAATAATTGCGAATATAACGAGTGATCATCTCTCGATGATTATGATAAATAATTAGTTTTCAGTAATTGCTCCTCTGAGTTTTGCAAATATTTTTACACAGGCGTGTTCGCCATACTTCATTTATTCAGATTTTACAATCAAATTGTTCACACCGAACTTCCCCCACCCCTAAATAATTGCGAATATAACACATGATATGTTTTAGGTTTATTATGATAAATAATTAGTTTTTAGTAATTGCTCCTCCGAAATTTAAAAATATTTTTGCACAGGCGTGTTCCCCATACTTCATTTATTCAGATTCAACAATCAAATTTTTCACACCGAACTTCCCCCACCCCCAAATAATTGCAAATATAACACATGATATGTTTTCAATTATTTATGCTAAATAATTAGTTTTGAGTAATTGCTCCTCCGAAATTCTAAAATATTTTTGCACAGGCGTGTTCCCCATACTTCATTTATTCAGATTCAACAATCAAATTTTTCACACCGAACTTCCCCCACCCCCAAATAATTGCAAATATAACACATGATATGTTTTCAATTATTTATGCTAAATAATTAGTTTTGAGTAATTGCTCCTCCGAAATTCTAAAATATTTTTGCACAGGCGTGTTCCCCATACTTCATTTATTCAGATTCAACAATCAAATTTTTCACACCGAACTTCCCCCACCCCCAAATAATTGCAAATATAACACATGATATGTTTTCAATTATTTATGCTAAATAATTAGTTTTGAGTAATTGCTCCTCCGAAATTCTAAAATATTTTTGCACAGGCGTGTTCCCCATACTTCGTTTATTCAGATTCAACAATCAATTTTTTCACACCGAATTTCCCCCACCCCCAAATAATTGCGAATATAACACATGATATGTTTTCGATTATTTATGATAAATAATTAGTTTTCAGTAATTGCTCCTCCGAAATTTTAAAATATTTTTGCACAGGCGTGTTCCCCATACTTCGTTTATTCAGATTCAACAATCAATTTTTTCACAAGGAATTTCCCCCACCCCCAAATAATTGCGAATATAACACATGATATGTTTTCGATTATTTATGATAAATAATTAGTTTTCAGTAATTGCTCCTCCGAAATTTTAAAATATTTTTGCACAGGCGTGTTCCCCATACTTCATTTATTCAGATTCAACAATCAATTTTTTCACACCGAACTTCCCCCACTCCCAAATAATTGCGAATATAACACATGATATGTTTTCGATTATTTATGATAAATAATTAGTTTTCAGTAATTGCTCCTCCGAAATTTTAAAATATTTTTGCACAGGCGTGTTCCCCATACTTCGTTTATTCAGATTCAACAATCAATTTTTTCACACCGAATTTCCCCCACCCCCAAATAATTGCGAATATAACACATGATATGTTTTCGATTATTTATGATAAATAATTAGTTTTCAGTAATTGCTCCTCCGAAATTTTAAAATATTTTTGCACAGGCGTGTTCCCCATACTTCATTTATTCAGATTCAACAATCAATTTTTTCACACCGAACTTCCCCCACTCCCAAATAATTGCGAATATAACACATGATATGTTTTCGATTATTTATGATAAATAATTAGTTTTCAGTAATTGCTCCTCCGAAATTTTAAAATATTTTTGCACAGGCGTGTTCCCCATACTTCGTTTATTCAGATTCAACAATCAATTTTTTCACACCGAATTTCCCCCACCCCCAAATAATTGCGAATATAACACATGATATGTTTTCGATTATTTATGATAAATAATTAGTTTTCAGTAATTGCTCCTCCGAAATTTTAAAATATTTTTGCATAGGCGTGTTCCCCATACTTTATTTATTCAGATTCAACCATAACATTTTTCACACCGAACTTCCCCCACCCCCAAATAATTGCGAATATAACACATGATATGTTTTCGATTATGTATGATAAATAATTAGTTTTGAGTAATTGCTCCTCCGAAATTTTAAAATATTTTTGCACAGGTGTGTTCCCCATACTTTATTTATTCAGATTCAACAATCAATTTTTTCACACCGAACTTCCCCCATCCCCAAATAATTGCGAATATAACACATGATATGTTTTCGATTATGTATGATAAATAATTAGTTTTGAGTAATTGCTCCTCCGAAATTTTAAAATATTTTTGCACAGGCGTGTTCCCCATACTTCATTTATTCAGATTCAACAATCAATTTTTATACACCGAACTTCCCCCACCCCCAAATAATTGCGAATATAACACATGATATGTTTTCGATTATTTATGATAAATAATTAGTTTTCAGTAATTGCTCCTCCGAAATTTTAAAATATTTTTGCACAGGCGTGTTCCCCATACTTCGTTTATTCAGATTCAACAATCAATTTTTTCACACCGAATTTCCCCCACCCCAAATAATTGCGAATATAACACATGATATGTTTTCGATTATTTATGATAAATAATTAGTTTTCAGTAATTGCTCCTCCGAAATTTTAAAATATTTTTGCACAGGCGTGTTCCCCATACTTCATTTATTCAGATTCAACCATAAAATTTTTCACACCGAACTTCCCCCACCCCCAAATAATTGCGAATATAACACATGACATGTTTTCGATTATGTATGATAAATAATTAGTTTTGAGTAATTGCTCCTCCGAAATTTTAAAATATTTTTGCACAGGCGTGTTCCCCATACTTCATTTATTCAGATTCAACAATCAATTTTTTCACACCGAATTTCCCCCACCCCCAAATAATTGCGAATATAACACATGATATGTTTTCGATTATTTATGATAAATAATTAGTTTTCAGTAATTGCTCCTCCGAAATTTTAAAATATTTTTGCACAGGCGTGTTCCCCATACTTCATTTATTCAGATTCAACCATAAAATTTTTCACACCGAACTTCCCCCACCCCCAAATAATTGCGAATATAACACATGACATGTTTTCGATTATGTATGATAAATAATTAGTTTTGAGTAATTGCTCCTCCGAAATTTTAAAATATTTTTGCACAGGCGTGTTCCCCATACTTCATTTATTCAGATTCAACAATCAATTTTTTCACACCGAATTTCCCCCACCCCCAAATAATTGCGAATATAACACATGATATGTTTTCGATTATTTATGATAAATAATTAGTTTTCAGTAATTGCTCCTCCGAAATTTTAAAATATTTTTGCACAGGCGTGTTCCCCATACTTCATTTATTCAGATTCAACAATAAAATTTTTCACACCGAACTTCCCCTACCCCCAAATAATTGCGAATATAACACATGATTTGTTTTGGATTATTTATGATAAATAATTAGTTTTCAGTAATTGCTCCTCCGAAATTTTAAAATATTTTTGCACAGGCGTGTTCCCCATACTTCATTTATTCAGATTCAACAATCAATTTTTTCACACCGAACTTCCCCCACCCCCAAATAATTGCGAATATAACACATATGTTTTTGATTATTTATGATAAATAATTAGATTTCAGTAATTGCTCCTCCGAAATTTTAAAATATTTTTGCACAGGCGTGTTCCCCATACTTCATTTATTCAGATTCAACAATCAATTTTTTCACACCGAACTTCCCCCACCCCCAAATAATTGCGAATATAACACATGATATGTTATCGATTTTTTTATGATAAATGATTAGTTTTGAGTAATTGCTCCTCCGAAATTTTAAAATATTTTTGCACAGGCGTGTTCCCCATACTTCATTTATTCAGATTCAACAATAAAATTTTTCACACCGAACTTCCCCTACCCCCAAATAATTGCGAATATAACACATGATTTGTTTTGGATTATTTATGATAAATAATTAGTTTTCAGTAATTGCTCCTCCGAAATTTTTAAATATTTTTGCACAAGCGTGTTCCCCATACTTCATTTATTCAGATTCAACAATCAAATTTTTCACACCGAACTTCCCCCACCCCCAAATAATTGCGAATATAACACATGATATGTTTTCGATTATTTATGATAAATAATTAGTTTTCAGTAATTGCTCCTCCGAAATTTAAAAATATTTTTGCACAGGCGTGTTCCCCATTTTTTATTTATTCAGATTCAACAATCAAATTTTTCACACCGAACTTCCTCCACCCCCAAATAATTGCGAATATAACACATGATATGTTATCGATTTTTTATGATAAATAATTAGTTTTGAGTAATTGCTCCTCCGAAATTTTAAAATATTTTTGCACAGGCGTGTTCCCCATACTTTATTTATTTAGATTCATCAATCAAATTTTTCACACCGAACTTCCCCCACCCCCAAATAATTGCGAATATAACACATGATATGTTATCGATTTTTTATGATAAATGATTAGTTTTGAGTAATTGCTCCTCCGAAATTTTAAAATATTTTTGCACAGGCGTGTTCCCCATACTTCATTTATTCAGATTCAACAATAAAATTTTTCACACCGAACTTCCCCCACCCCCAAATAATTGCGAATATAACACATGATATGTTTTCGATTATTTATGATAAATAATTAGTTTTCAGTAATTGCTCCTCCGAAATTTTAAAATATTTTTGCACAGGCGTGTTCCCCATACTTCATTTATTCAGATTCAACAATCAAATTTTTCACACCGAACTTCCCCCACCCCCAAATAATTGCGAATATAACACATGATATGTTTTCGATAATTTATGATAAATAATTAGTTTTCAGTAATTGCTCCTCCGAAATTTTAAAATATTTTTGCACAGGCGTGTTCCCCATACTTCATTTATTCAGATTCAACAATCAAATTTTTCACACCGAACTTCCCCCACCCCCAAATAATTGCGAATATAACACATGATATGTTTTCGATTTTTTATGATAAATAATTAGTTTTCAGTAATTGCTCCTCCGAAATTTGAAAATATTTTTGCACAGGCGTGTTCCCCATATTTCATTTATTCAGATTCAACAATCAAATTTTTCACACCGAACTTTCCCCACCCCCAAATAATTGCGAATAGAACACATGATATGTTTTCGATTTTTTATGATAAATAATTAGTTTTGAGTAATTGCTCCTCCGAAATTTTAAAATATTTTTGCACAGGCGTGTTCCCCATACTTCATTTATTCAGATTCAACAATCAAATTTTTCACATCGAAGTTCTCCCACCCCTAAATAATTGCGAATATAACAAATGATCATCTTTCGATTTTTTATGATAAATAATTAGGTTTCAATAGTTGCTCCACCGAAATATATAAATATTGTTGCACAGGCATGTTCCCCATACTTTTTTTATTCAGATTCTACAATTAAATTTTTCACACCGAACTTCCCCTACCCCTATATATAAAAATCTATTGGTTTCGAATATTCAATAAACAAAGGACTTCATTGAGTTTGTTTTTTCAAGACCTCCTCTTTAGCGGCACACGGTCTATAAATGAATATATCTACGGTAGGCGTTTTTCATTTTTTTTTTTTCATAATCGCAATGTAGGAAGTTTGGTGCGAACGGTGTTTAAAGAAAAACCACGTTATTTGTTTACACCAGAAAGTTAATCATTTTGACTTGTTCCCATTTGCCCTGATGCCGTCCAATTGGTCCAATACACATCTAGTATTTAAAAATTATAAAAATTAATATCCAAATATTTATAATAACACTGCAATTAATACAGTTTTCATTTTATTTATTTTTTGATAATACATTTCATTTATGACTCATTTGTAAACCAAAAACGCTGACTCTATTCATGGGCTGTCTCACAAAAAACATAATAAATCAACTTCTTTGTCGTTAAAATACTGCAATATTTGAAATTGTCTGCCACATGATTTTTATATCCACAAATAAAAAAATGGCTGAGAGGCCGTAAGTGTTAATATGTAGTAAAATTGATTATTGCTACCTTTAACAACAAGTGCTTTCGTTTTTGATTTTATAAGAACATTAAATTTACGAAAAATGTGTTGCTTAGAATTATCTCAAAACCGGACGACAATGTTAATATTTTTATTGTCGAGCGGTAAAGGGATTTTGCTTAAATGAATCACATTTTGAGTGCCTAAAATTTAAACAAACTTAGATTTGTTGTTTAAAGGACTCTGGGTTGTATTCCGTATAAATATATATATATATATATATATATATATATATATATATATATATATATATCTTTTTTTTTCACTTTCTCTAAATTATCACAATTTAATTCGGCACTTTGTCCAGGAAAAACAAGAGCTATTAAATCTTTTACGTTTGTTGTAAAAAATAATCATTAAATATAAAATACTTAAGCATTTAAAGTATTAAAGTACCTCTCTTTAAAAATATTTTCAAAATATTAAGGAACAATTAAATAAAACTCATTATTTCTCAAGAAAAATAAGAATAATAATATTCATTTATTTCTCAGCAGAATAAATTCTATTTAATAAGCTGATCATTCGCAATTATTTAGAAGTAGGAAAACTTTAGTTTAAATATTGTGTTTATCAAAATTAACAAATCAAGTATAGGTAATACGCCTCTTATACTTTCAAAATTTGGACGAGCAATTACTAAAAACTAATTATTTATCATAAAAAATCGAGAAATGATCATGTGTTATTCGCAATTATTTACGGCCGAAGGAAGTTTGGTGTGAACATTTTGTTTGTAAAATATGGACAAATAAAGTATGGGGAACACGCCTAGATAAATATATTTTCAAAATTCGAAGAAGCAATTACTAAAAACTAATTATTAATCATAAAAAATCGATAGATGATCATGTGTTATATTAACAATTATTTAGGGGTGACAGAAGCTCGGTGAAGTAAATTTGATTGTAAAATCTGAATAAATAAAATATGAGGAACACGCCTGTGCAAAAATATTTTCAAAATTCGGACGAGCAATTACTCAAAAGTAATTATTTATCATAAAAAATCGAAAGATGATCATTTGTTATATTCGCAATTATTTAGGAGTGGGGAAAGTTCGGTGTGAAAAACTTGATTGTTGAATCTGAATAAATGAAGTATGGGGACCACGCCTGTGCAAAAATATTTTAAAATTTCGGAGGAGCAATTACTGAAAACTAATTATTTATCATAAATAATCGAAAACATCTCATGTGTTATATTCGCAATTATTTGGGGGTGGGGGAAGTTCGGTGTGAACATTTTTATTATTGAATCTAAATAAATGAAGTATGGGGAACACGCCTGTGCAAAAATATTTTAAAATTTCGGAGGAGCAATTACTGAAAACTAATTATTTATCATAAATAATCGAAAACATATCATGTGTTATATTCGCAATTATTTGGGGGTGGGGGAAGTTCGGTGTGAAAAATTTTATTATTGAACCTGAATAAATAAAGTATGGGGAACACGCCTGTGCAAAAATATTTTAAAATTTCGGAGGAGCAATTACTGAAAACTAATTATTTATCATAAATAATCGAAAACATATCATGTGTTATATTCGCAATTATTTGGGGGTGGGGGAAGTTCGGTGTGAAAAATTTTATTGTTGAATCTGAATAAATGAAGTATGGGGAACACGCCTGTGCAAAAATATTTTAAAATTTCCAAGGAGCAATTACTGAAAACTAATTATTTATCATAAATAATCGAAAACAAATCATGTGTTATATTCGCAATTATTTGGGGGTGGGGGAACTGTGTGAAAAATTTTATTGTTGAATCTGAATAAATGAAGTATGGGGAACACGCCTGTGCAAAAATATTTTAAAATTTCGGAGGAGCAATTACTGAAAACTAATTATTTATCATAAATAATCGAAAACATATCATGTGTTATATTCGCAATTATTTGGGGGTGGGGGAAATTCGGTGTGAAAAAATTGATTGTTGAATCTGAATAAACGAAGTATGGGGAACACGCCTGTGCAAAAATATTTTAAAATTTCGGAGGAGCAATTACTGCAAACTAATTATTTATCATAAATAATCGAAAACATATCATGTGTTATATTCGCAATTATTTGGGGGTGGGGGAAGTTCGGTGTGAAAAAATTTATTGTTGAGTCTGAATAAATGAAGTATGGGGAACACGCCTGTGCAAAAATATTTTAAAATTTCGGAGGAACAATTACTCAAAACTAATTATTTATCATAAAAAATCGATAACATATCATGTGTTATATTCGCAATTATTTGGGGGTGGGGCAAGTTCGGTGTGAAAAATTTTATGGTTGTATCTGAATAAATAAAGTATGGGGAATACGCCTGTGCAAAAATATTTTCAAATTTCGGAGGAGCAATTACTCAAAACTAATTATTTATCATACATAATCGAAAACATATCATGTGTTATATTCGCAATTATTGGGGGTGGGGGAAGTTCGGTGTGAAAAATTTTATGGTTGAATCTGAATAAATGAAGTATGGGGAACACGCCTGTGCAAAAATATTTTAAAATTTCGGAGGAGCAATTACTGAAAACTAATTATTTATCATAAATAATCGAAAACATATCATGTGCTATATTCGCAATTATTTGGGGGTGGGGGAAATTCGGTGTGAAAAAATTGATTGTTGAATCTGAATAAACGAAGTATGGGGAACACGCCTGTGTAAAAATATTTTAAAATTTCGGAGGAGCAATTACTGAAAACTAATTATTTATCATAAATAATCGAAAACATATCATGTGTTATATTCGCAATTATTTGGGGGTGAAGGAAGTTCGGTGTGAAAAAATTGATTGTTGAGTCTGAATAAATGAAGTATGGGGAACACGCCTGTGCAAAAATATTTTAAAATTTCGGAGGAGCAATTACTCAAAACTAATTATTTATCATAAAAAATCGATAACATATCATGTGTTATATTCGCAATTATTTGGGGGTGGGGGAAGTTCGGTGTGAAAAATTTTATGGTTGAATCTGAATAAATGAAGTATGGGGAACACGCCTGTGCAAAAATATTTTCAAATTTCGGAGGAGCAATTACTCAAAACTAATTATTTATCATACATAATTGAAAACATATCATGTGTTATATTCGCAATTATTTGGGGGTGGGGGAAGTTCGGTGTGAAAAAATTGATTGTTGAATCTGAATAAATGAAGTATGGGGAACACGCCTGTGCAAAAATATTTTAAAATTTCGGAGGAGCAGTTACTCAAAACCAATTATTTATCATAAAATATCGAAAACATATCATGTGTTATATTCGCAATTATTTGGGGGTGGGGGAAGTTCGGTGTGAAAATTTTTATTGTTGAATCTGAATAAATGAAGTATGGGGAACACGCCTGTGCAAAAATATTTTAAAATTTCGGAGGAGCAATTACTCAAAACTAATTATTTATCATAAATAATCGAAAACATATCATGTGTTATATTCGCAATTATTTGGGGGTGGGGGAAGTTCGGTGTGAAAAATTTGATTGTTGAATCTGAATAAATGAAGTATGGGGAACACGCCTGTGCAAAAATATTTTTAAATTTCGGAGGAGCAATTACTAAAAACTAATTATTTATCATAATAAATCTAAAACATATCATGTGTTATATTCGCATTTATTTAGGGGTGGGGGAAGTTCGGTGTGAACAATTTGATTGTAAAATCTGAATAAATGAAGTATGACGAACACGCCTGTGTAGAAATATTTGCAAAACTCAGAGGAGCAATTACTGAAAACTAATTATTTATCATAAACATCGAGAGATGATCACGCGTTATATTCGCAATTATTTAGGGGCGGGGGAAGTTCGGTGTGAATAATTTGACTGTAGAATCTGAATAAAGAAAGTATGGGGAACACGCCTGTGTAAAAATATTTTTATAATTTGGAGGAGCAATTACTGAAATCTAATTATTTGGCATGAAAAATCCAGTCATTTTTCAAATTCGCATATTTTAGGGGTGGGGGAGCTACGGTGTGAAAAATATTTTTATCATAAATGAACAATTGAAGTATGAAGAAAACGCCTGTAAGTAAATATTTTCAATAGTGAGAGGAGCAATTACCGCAAAAAAATAATTTTTCGAAAAAAAAAAATCATATGGGGGTGGGGGTAGTTTGTTTTTTATTTTATATTTGTTGAAACATAGGCAATCAATACGTGTGTACATAAACAGTTTTAATATTTGGAAAATTTAATGGCGAAAAATAGTTAGTAATCCAGTATGCATTTTTATTTTTTTGGGGGTTGCGGGGGTGCGGTGTGAAAATTTTTTCTTTTCTAATTGATTAATAGAAGTATGGGGAACATGTGTATATAAAAATAACTTGAAAATTTTGAGGAGCACATAATGAAAATTGATAATCAAACGGAATTAGGGGAGGTATAGGGGTAGAAAGGGGTAGTAAACCGGGTTTATCAATGTTATCATCTAGAATGGAGTACAATGAGTAGGCCTGTGGAGAAAAATATCAAATATATTGTTTTTTTATTTTTTTATGATCTATTGGCGGAATCTATTGGTAACTTCACACCCGTTAATTTTCCCGCAAAAAAATGTTGGTACAACTGATTATATAAAAAGAAAATCCCCTAGATTGCTTTTCCATTGGCGTAGCAAAAATTTTTTCCCAAAATAAATTAAATATTTAATCATAACTATATATAAAATTTTTACAATTTTAATTAAATATACAAAGTAAATTGAAGTAAGTTAAGGTTTTGTGTATTTTTAATAAACGTAGAGTTAGCATCCCTAATTTTATAATAAATGTTGAAAATGATGGCCTTCATTTTCTAGGCAAATGTTAACTCTACGTTTTTTATTTTGAAATACTCGTTGAAGCTCTTCCGGATTTATGTTCCTTATCTTTTCTTCAATTGCTGCTTTAAGCTCGTTTAGGGTATGCATTCGATTTTTAAAAACCTTATTTTATAAATGCCCGAATAAATAAAAATCGCACGGAGTGAGGTCTGGCGAACGTGGTGGCCATAATCCGTCGCTTACCAAGCGATCATCGTAAAATTCCCTCAAGTAATTTAATGTCGCCAACGCAGTATGAGGAGTGGCTCCATCTTGCTGAAAATAAACCATTATCTGTTCGTCATCATGCAATTGATTCAAAAATTCATCTAGAATGAGTGTTCGGTAGCGCTCCGCATTGATTATTTCGTTGAAAAATATTGGGCCAATTATCCAACGTCTCGAAACTGCTACCCAAACACCAATTTTTTGTGGATGTAAATCCCTTTCAATAAAAGTATGAGGATTTTCTGTAGCCCACGTACGATAGTTTTGGCTGTTCACATATCCTGACAAGTGAAACCACGCCTCGTCAGTAAAAATGGTCTTGTCCAACATACCATTATCATTTAAATTCTGATTAAACCAATTGCAATAATCAATTCTTTTTTGGAAATCAAGTGGCTGAAGTTGTTGAACTACCGATACCTTATGCGGGTGCAAATGCAGATTTTTTTTGCGGCTTTTATGCAACTCCCATACGATACTCCTGTAAAAGGATTAAACATTAAAATTTGTGCGCACCTTAAAATTAAGAACATACCCGTTTGAGCTGAAAGTTTTCTTAAAGATTTTGTTGGGCTTTCTTCAAGTCGTTGAATGTCGCCAACAACCTCTTCTGTTAAGATAGGCAGTCTTCCAGCTGACTTGCCCTTACAGATACAATTCTTTCCCTCAAAACGGTCAACAATGCGGGTTTTATGCGAGGAAAATGTTTTGTAAGGAATGTGGACATCGGGGAAGGCTTGAATAAATTGATTCAGACACGATTGTAATGAGTAAGTCCATGTGCCATCTTCATTCATAGTTCCACTTCGATAATGAGCCTTCAGGATGAAAGCATCATGCTGTGGTGCAAACATCACGGTAAACACAAGCGAATTCTCTTAAAATCTGTAAATTTAGGATTAAACTTAAATTTTCTAATTTTCTAACCTTAAAAACAGCAAATCACTTACCACAAAACAAAGACTTATACAAAGTAGTCCTGATAAGAACTGATGTCTATGAAACAGAATGAAAAATAACTTAATTCGAAGAATGAATTAACACAATGGCAAAATACGACGCACGACGCTGCTAATGTCAAATCGAGTTACTGTTTATTAATTTTTCCTTGGCATGAACTTGGAGCGATCAAAATCCCCAGATTTTTCGGCGGGAAATTTAACTTGTTTACAATCATTGTTGGTCACCCTTTACCTAGGATCCTTTCAGACCCAAAACTAACCTTCAATAATCATACCTCCAAAGTAAAAGCAAACATCGTGAAGCGAGCAAAACATTTCCGTTGCCTGACGTACAAAAACCAAGGAATCAATACAAACACATGGACAAAAATATACAAAATGATTTGCCGTCCTATCCTAGACTACAATTCCACCCTCTTCTTAAATGCAAGTACTGCCACTATTAACCCAATACCGGCCGAGCAAGTATAGAGATAATTCTAAAGGTTGATTTCAGGTAAAATTCTGCACTTCTTTTTTATGATATCTATGAATGACTTATTGTATTATATACGGTGAATTTTGTTTAAATATACATAATGTATATGCATCGCGAAGCGAAGAGGCCAAACCATATTTTCAGGCTTTTCTAACCTCGAAATTTTACTTCATGCACCACGCGCATAAAACACTGAAATATTGTGAAGTTAATAATTTAAATAATATTTAAATAACAAAATATTTACATTTTTCTTCATACATTTTTAAGTCAGGTCAAATTAATATATTATATAATTAACTTATTTAACAATTTAATTGACAAAAAATTAATAATGTTGCGTGTATGCATCAATGGCGCTTAATGGGTTAATAACCTCGAAGTACCCTCACTAAACTTGGACACTCCCAAAACCCCCTCCATAACCCATAAAAATGTACTCCTCTATCAAATACCCCAAATTACCCTAATAAAAGATATACTTCGATTTCTTGCAGAACGATTTGCATGTATCGAATCAAATTACGAACACCTCAGAAAACCATTCTATAATCCCTAAATTCAAAACCCCGCCTATAACTCTTTACGAATACATATCCTCCTTTTACCCTACTTTATCACCTAGAAATCGCAACAAACAAATTCTAAGGCAATCCCCGGACAGAAAGACTTATTATATTTAAAATAATATTAAAACACTTAACTTTGTTTTACCACTTTAATTAACTTTTTACAGTGACTACAATCCCCAGCAAAGCAAATTTCACACGAATTAGTTTCTATTTTTAAATCTATTACTAACTTTACAGACAATACCTCAATTAAAAACCCCATAGAATTAACTAACAAATTAAAGAATATAAAAATAGATAATAATTGTAGATTGATTTCTTTTGACGTAACAAGCATGTTTGCAAAAATCCCCCCACAAGATTGTATTCAATTAATTACTAATCACCTTGATAGAAACAACGTAAATCGGGTAGTAAAATTCAAATTCCTAACCTTACTTAACCTTATCCTTTACCATAATTACTTCTCATTTAATAACAAATTCTACTTGCAAAAAGACGGTTTAGCAATGGGTTCTCCCCTTAGTCCCTTATTAGCAGAAATATTTATGGAAAGCCTCACAAAACAAATTCTTATCTCCCCCTTGGGCAAAAAGCATATCAACTGGTGGTATAGATATGTAGACGATATCATTGCATGCTTCAAAGGTACAGATAGACAAGTCAACCAATTCCTAAATTATATTAATACAATTCATCCCTCAATTAAATTTACAGTTGAATTTGAAAATAACAACAACCTGAACTTTCCAGATCTAACTATCACCAAAACCAACAGCATACTAACTTTTGATATTTTTTGGAAACCCACATACACCGACTCCATAATTCCAAATACCTCCCGTCACCCATACAATCAAAAAATTGCTGCATTTAACTCATTTATTAACAGAGCAATAAAATTACCCCTTTCCGATGAGTCCCGCCTCAAAGAATTTTCAATCATAAAACAAATCGCTACAAACAATAGCTACAATCCAGCTCTAATAGACAACCTTATAGCGAAACAAGAATTAAAATAAATTCAAAACTTGATTTATGCAACAAATAAAATAAATAAAAATAAATTTTATCCAATAACATATTTCGGAAACATTAGCAACCAAATTAAAAGAACACTTGAAAAGTGTAACGTCAACGTAGTTTTTAAACCATTTTCTAAAATAGCAAATATTATTCATAATCCAAAAACAATTATAAATAGAAACAAAAAATCAGGTATTTATAAATTAACTTGCGAAACATGTAAAGGAGCATACATTGGTCAGTCTGGTAGAAATTTTAAAATAAGATTAAAAGAGCATTTAAATTCAGTCCGTTTAAAGAATAACAAGTCCACGTTTGCAACTCACTTAATAGAAAACAACCACATCTGCACAGAAGACAGCATGCTTTCCGTAATCCATTTGTCGGACAAAGGCCGAAAAATGGATTTACTGGAAGCGCTGGAAATTCACAAGTTGAAAGCTAATCTGGAAATTCCCCTCATCAACGACCAGACCGACATAATGTATACTCCCCTCTTTGATGCTGTATTATAAAAACAATGTACAATGTATTTTAGGTACTCAGTCTGATAATGACTAGCTTGTAGTCAAAACTATAGTCATTGTAAAAAGTGAATTAAAGTGGTAAAACAAAGTTAAGTGTTTTAATATTATTCTATAAAGATGTACCACAAAGTGAACGGCAACCAAATCAAAAAAATATATTTAATTTTTAAAGAATGTAAAATTTATTTATTGCATGTCTTCTTCAATAAAGATATTATAGTAGTCATCAAAAGAATGTCAACTTGATATAAGTCGGCGTTAGCCGACATTTGGACTATAATGACAGTTTACATACAAGTCGGCGCCAGCCGACATTTGGGCTATAATAACAGTTGACATAAGTCAGTGGTAGCCGACATTTAAACTATAATGACTTGACACGAGTTTGAATGAGATCGCCATGGTATTGTTTTCCTTTGTGACAGTTACGATACACATTTTGATAGTAGTGACATATTTTAAAGTAACGAGTGTCTTCCACTCCTAGATTAAACATGAAGTAAAATTTTGAGTTTAGAAAAGCCCCGCGTAGAAAATTTGTCGAGGATCGCGCAGCGACCCGAGACAAATTTTCACGAGGCTTTTCTAAACTCGAAATTTTACTTCATGCACCACGCGTATAAATATATATATAATGCTTAGATGTGATGGTGATCAATATTTAGCGAGATGTAGCGAAAAAATGCAAGAATTACTTTTTTGTGAATAGTTTTGGAATAATAATAATAAAAGTAGAATAAATTTTGTTTGAGCAACTTTTTAGTATTGTTGATATTTAAATCATCATATCTTTAACGGGGAAAGTGCTATTATGGACACATCACTATTTGTCTCCCCTATATTTGGTTTGGTTTGGTTATATGAAATTATTTTAGGAGGTCAGGAAAAAAAGTCTGGACTCAGGAGGAAAAAGTTAGCTTTTAACAATTTTATAAAAATTTTTAGGTTTGGGGAAGTTAGAATATGGAAAATAATTATTTTATCGAGAATGGTGTTTGTGTAAAAGTTACTTGTGACGTTTTTATATAGTACATAGTAAGTCTCAGAACTGGGACGAATCCTCGTAAAAAGGATTCGAATCACGAATCCGAATCACCTAATATGATTCGAATCACGAATATTCGAATAAAGGATTCGTAAGAGATAAATATGATTCGAATCAAAGATTCGAATACTGTTTTTTCGAATCACGAATACAAATCCTTTAAGAATACATTTGATTTTATTATTTTTTTGCAACCATTAATATAAAAATATCGTTACCAGTTGTTTTAACAAAAATATTCAAAACATAATTATTTATTATTAACACTGAACATCGTTGATAACAGACTAAATATCTGATTCCCTGTTACTCTGATTAAAGATGTATTTGTGTGTTTCTGAACTTCACTTCAAATCAGTGTTTTGTACGCGTGGCGCATGAAGTAAAATTTCGAGTTTAGAAAAGCCCGAAAATTTGTCTCGGGTCGCTGCGCGACCCTCGACACATTTTCACGGGGCTTCTCTAAACTCGAAATTTTACTTTATGCTTAGTCTGAGAGTGGAAATCACTCGTTTAAAGCTTCAAATTGAACTCTATTATAAAATCGACGAATGCCTGACAATTACGTAGATAAAAAATTCACTGAATATCATTAAAACCGGGAAAGTCATGAAATTATATTCAAATTGACCAAATCACTAACAAAAAAGCCATATGACATTAAATTTATCAAATCAGTAGGGAAATTACAAAACACGTAAACATTTATAAAATTAACTTAAATATTGACAAAAACAATGAAAACAATTTAAGAAAATTGGGGTTTCCCACAGAAGAAACTTATATTAAAAGGCCAGGCAAAAAAATCTTGAATCAGGGAAATGTCGGAAAAAAATAACATTTCAGATTGAGACTACCATGTCAGTTTTACTTCAAATAATATTAAACAAAATTTTGAAAACTAGATTATTATCTTTAAAAACATTTTCAGTCATTTAATGTTCTTATCAAAGCATTCAGTTTGAAGTTTCGAACGAGAGTTTCCACTCCCAGACTAAGCATGAAGTAAAATTTCGAGTTTAGAAAAGCCCCTTGAAAATTTGTCGAGGGTTGCGCAGCGACCCGAGACAAATTTTCTGGGCTTTTCTAAACTCTAAATTTTACTTCATGCGCCACGCTTATAAAACAGTGCTTTAACAGGAAATTTAAAAACACACAATAGACATTTTTCATGTTAATTATCACAATTAATTCGAAATATTTTTGACGATTCAATCCCTTTTGTAAGTTAATATAATAGCAGACTATTTATGATTTTCAACTTTTTATTTACTCACTACAATTGTTTCGCTACACTGTAGCTTCTTCAGGTGAAGAAATATAATACATTTTTTACAAACTAATTTACATTATATACAGTTTTCAGAAGTGTGGGTGGAGGGGGTGTTTTTCTTCAGTTTAAGTAGGGGGGAGTTGGAGAGTTCAAGCTGGTCGTTCAGCAAGTTTCCTGAATTTAAATGTTTATTTATTTCAAAATTTTCCAATAAATTTATTTTCCGTCCTTTATTAGAGATGTGGAGGATTTTGAAGTTGTTGTAAAATTGGTGGTTTTCTTTTTGAATTATCTTTTTGATGAATGAACGCCTTTTGGTGTTCATTTATTCTTTCACTGAATGCTCTCCCGGTTTGGCCTATATAAATCTTCGGGCAATCCGCACAATTAAGCAAATGAACCCCACAGTGTTGACCCTTTTTAGTTTTATCCTTATTGTTTTTTATTATTTTTGATAGTGTGTTGTTAGATTTAAACGCAACATTTATGTTTAATTTTTTTAAATGTTTACTGATTTTTTGTCTTAAATAGCCATTATAAGTTATTGATCCATAATTTTCAACCTTGCATTTTCTTGTGGGGAATATTGATTTATTTATAATTTCTTTTTCTTTATTAATTATTAATTTATTTATTGTATCTATTTAAAAATTGTTTCTGACTGCAATGTATTTAATTATGTTAATTTCTTTTTCAAAATTTTGTTTTGACATTGGTATTGAAAATGCTCGATGAATCATGGATCGATAAGCAGATAATTTTTTTTCGCTTTTGTAAGTATTCGAATCCTTTTATAAATATTCGCATTCTTTTATAAATATTCGAATCCTTTTATAAATATTCGAATCCTTTTATAAGGATTCGAATCACCCACATTTGGATTCGAATACGAATCCTCTTAAAAGAATGTAACGAATCCGGATCACGAATCTAGTTGAACTAAGGTATTCGAATGCCTCTTTTAAATCCTCTAAAAGTATTCGAATCCAGGATTTGAATCCTGACTGATTCGAATCCTGCCCAGCTCTGGTAAGTGCATAGTTCGAGTATTATTTAGGTACATGATATCAATCATTAACGAGGGATAGTCTTTTTTTTGATTTAGTAAATATATACTAAGTGGGGGGGGGGGGGGGGGGGGGGGGGCTGGTTATCCGTACCGCCAGCCCACCCATCAAAAATTCGTTTCTGTCGCTAAACCAAAGGGGTGCAAATAAAGTCTTACGGTAAGAAGAAGTGCATAAAGAGTGCATTATTCTGCATATATTTTTTTTTTTTTTTTGAGTGAGTGGACTAGGTAAATAGAGGTCATATTGTAGCCAAGATCTTCTCGTCCAAGAAGTTTTGAGCTGCTTTTCTACCAATACGCTGTGGTAAGGTGCATTATTTATAACTATAAGTGACGGCTCTTCTAAATTTAGGACAAGTTTCTCCTTAACCCACTTCATGAATATATCGCCATTCATGTCACCATGGTAGTCTGCAAGCTTTGAAGTTGTCCCATAAATGAGGGAAGCATTTCCACGAAACCTGTACTCTGACCAGCATGCAAAATAATGATGCGCTTTCCCTCAAATCCGTCAGGCTTTCCAACACTTTTATTAGAGTTATTTTGCCAAGACCTTTATTGCCTTTGGCAAAAATCCATGTTTCATCTTAAAGGACAACATTTGGCAAAATGGTATATTTTTTATTTTCAATATATTTGCGTCGTAGAAACTCCGATCTTAGTACTACAATGTTTCATTTTTCCATTAAGGGTATTAATTATCCTCCTTTTCATATCGAAAACCAATATGCGGCAATAAGCGCCACAGGGACGTTACGCTTGTGATTATTTCTTTCCTTCTTGACCAGTTCCTCTTGCAAGGTTTTCAGAGTTAAGTGTTTTTCTGTAAACAATGAACCATAGGGTTTTTGGGCTCAATAATAGATAATTACAACAAGTTATAAATCATGACACGGGTGATTTATTGCGGTCGGCGAGTAGTATGTGTAGTGTGTGTTTTCATTAAGGGAATATTCAAATTTTAATATTACACACTACGTGATTTAATATATTCTTAAACCCTTACACTAACCTAACCTATTGGTTGATGAAGTGTCGGACTTTGGGTCGAGAAGAAATGCACCTCTTTACGGCGGACAGGGATAAAAAAATATTAGTAAATATTTATATCCATAACACATTATAACTTGATTTGGCCTTTTCTTTATGAAAGTATTACTATCCTTATTAGCATAATTTTCGGAATTCTTTACATACTCTCAATCGCCATTTGTATAGTCTAGAGAAAAAGGATGAAGTGATAAATTACGTAGTGTGTAATATTAAAATTTGATTATGCCCTTAATGAAATTTTTTGGAATTCTATGCCTCAATATTTGGTCCTTGCACATACTCTTTAAGTTGGTTTCCATCACAGTGTAATGCAAGCACCTGTAGACATTCTCTGAATTTTCACAAGAAATTATGGTTTTGAGCTTTTGTAAAAGAAAGAACAGTAATATACTGGCGACCTAAATAGTATGACATCGAAATACTCTCTAAAAAATTGAACCACACATTCTACATCGATGAGTCATGAGACATCTCTCCCGAATTCCACTATAATATAGTCAGCACATTACCTTTCTACCCTGACGCCATTAACTTCTATCTGTTTTCAATCAATGGGTTCTGGTTGAAATAGAACATCTTTAATTGTTTAGCACACCGAATGTTAAGTTTGCGTTTCTATTATCATGACATTCAGACGCCTGTCAAAATACTTCAAATGTACCAATTTACGAAAATGCTCAAAATTTCATTTTAACTGCGGCAAAACTATTAAAAGAAGAAACATATCGGATTTCCAATAACGGGCGAAAGTATTGCATTAAAAGTAAGTGAAAAATAATTCAAATGTTAGCAATAAAGAGGATCTATAGAGTTAGAAATTAAAAAGATCCTTAGAGACTGACCACTTAAAATGTTTCGCAGAACTAAGAGGAAATTATTGTGATTATAAATGTATATTTTCTTGAATATTGTGGCAAATACAATACTAAGCACATTGTTAATATCCAGTTTAACTGAGGTTTACTGTTCTGTGTTTGTCAGTTCGTTCGCGTTCCTTCTTTTGAAATAGATTGCTCACTGACAGGCTTGTCAAATAAATGAAGTAATTAAATCATACAAAAACATGGACATGTGTTTATAATACTGTGTTTTGGTTTTTGTGGCGTCAGGGTAAAGTCGACACATTACCTTTCTACCCTGACGTCATTAACTTCTATCTGCTTTCAATCAATGGATTCTGGTTGAAACAAAACATCTTTAATTGTTTGGCACGTCGAATGTTGAGTTTGAGTTTCTATCATCATGACATTTATGACGCCTGTTAAAATACTTCAAAGTCGTCAATTTAATGAAAATGCTTAAAATCTCATTCAAATTGTGTCGAACTTATTTAAAGAATAAACATTTTGGACTTCTAATAGTGTGCGAAAGGTTTTCATTACAAATAAGTGAAAAAATAATTGAAATGTTAGAAATAAAGAGGAGTCCTAGAGATGGATCACTTGCCATTTGTTGTAGAACTAAGAGGAAATTATTGTGATTGTAAACGTATATTTTCTTGAATACTTTGACTAACTGAATACTGAGCATATTGTTAATATCCAATTTAATTGAGGTTTATGGGTCTGTTGGTTTCAGTTTGTTTTCGTTTCTTCTTGGAAAATAATTTGATTGCTCACTGACAGGTTAACACATCATAACACGACCTAGTATTTCACTAAGTTGAATATGTTAGTGAATTAAAGTAAGACACTAGAAAATGGAATTAATCTGCTTTTATCCACGACCATTACTGATTAATAGTAAGCAAAAACATGGAATAATGGTAGAAAATTACAACGCATTTTCAGTCTCTTAGGGCACTTCTTAATAAAGCCAGAGAATATGTGAAACAGTTGCTTATTTGTATATAGACTAAATATCAGGGTGCCTTAAAATATTCATATTTTGTGTCTATATTGTAGACAAAAGTAGCGTAAAGTTTTTATATAACACTCTTCAATCTCGTCATCGACGTGTTAAAAAGTTCTCAATGTAAATCGAAATATACTCGAGTACACCCAAATCTATTTGAGTACATTGAAATGTATTCAATGAGTACATTGAAATGTTTTAAAATGTAATATTCAAAAGTATTCACTTCAGTACATTTTGCGGTTAAGAAGGCGTCAAGTACAAGTACTTAGAAAATAAAGTATTTGTGGACTGAGTCTCAGTACTCACAAATACTTTATTTTCTAAGTACTTGTACTTGACGCCTTCTTAACCGCAAAATGTACTGAAGTGAATACTTTTGTATATTACATTTTAAAACATTTCAATGTACTCATTGAATACATTTCAATGTACTCAAATAGATTTGGGTGTACTCGAGTATATTTCGATTTACATTGAGAACTTTTTAACACGTCGATGACGAGATTGAAGAGAGTAAATTAAAAGTACTCAGAGAAAATGTTTGAGTACTTGTACTCGAGTACTGCACAGCTCTGCCCTGTATATTAGATTTTTCTAACTCTTCTGGTTAGCGATATGTTCTATAAAAACATCGAATTTGGGACACAATGTACAGTTCAAAAATGGCCTTAATCGACTAATCATACTACTTATCAGAGCTGGGACGAACCTCGTTAAAAGGATTCGAATCACGAATCCAAATCACCTAATATGATTCGAATCACGAATACTCGAATTAAGGATTGGTAAGAGATAAATATGATTCGAATCAAAGATTCGAATCCTGTTTTTTCGAATCACGAATACAAATCGTTTAAGAATAAATTTGATCTTATTATTTTTTTACAACCATTAACATATAAATATCGTTATCAGTTGTTTTGACAAAAATATTCAAAACCTAATTATTTATTATTAACACTGAACATCGTTGATAACAGACTAAATATCTGTGTTACTCTGATTAAAGATGTATTTGTGTGGTTTTGAACTACACTTCAAATCAGTGGTTTATACGCGTGGCGCATGAAGTAAAATTTCGAGTTTAGAAAAGCCCCGTGAAAATTTGTCTCGGGTCGCTGCGCGACCCTCGACAAATTTTCTACGCGGGGCTTTTCTAAACTCGAAATTTTACTTCATGCTTAGTCTAGGAGTGGAAGACACTCGTTACTTTAAAATATGTCACAACTGTTAAAGTATCTATCGTCGGATGCCGGTCTTCAGGGGTGCTATGTAAGCAAATTATGGGTCCTAGGAGTTGCCAAATAAGTGAGTTACTCAACTGTTTTCAAGACACTCTTTAAAAAACCAAAAGATTAGAATTTTACATATTAAATGTACAATAAACTATAAGTGTGATACATCATTAAATTCAGTAAAAAATATTTTTCCAAAAAATATGAAAATCCAAAATGGCGCCCATAAGAAAAACAAAAGTTAGCTATGGTCCCTAGGTAAATGTTATAGTTATCTTAAAATAAAATATGTTACTAGATTTATCGTTGAAAAGTGCCTATAATGTCAAAGTTGTAAATGTCTGGATTCAATAGTTTTTGAATAAAAAATAAAAACGAATTTTCAAAAAATAGTTTTTTTGACAATATCTCATTAACGAACGAAGATATTTCAAACTTGTTTTTGGATTATTATTGGGCCCTAAATTATGCAAATTTGCCCCAATTTAACCGACTCTCTATCTCTTTAAATAACCGAGATCCCTATACATTCTGTTGAAATCCGGACACCCTGTATAATAATAATATCAATAATATAAAATTTATTGTATTGTTATTTCCTAAATATTTTAATTAAATAAATATTTTACATTGTTTACAGTATGTTTACGAATATATTAAAAAATAAATACTTATTTCAGTAATTTAATATTAATTATACCATCAAATGTCTAAAAGTCTTGTGTTAAAAATCACCAGAAATCATTAGATGTTTTTTATTTAAAGAATTTTAAACATTTTTTGACTTAGACGTCGAAAGCCATAGTCTTTTGATGTCTAAGTCAAAAACATTTAAAAACAAAAGTTGTAGCCAACGAAAAAATAAACCTCTTTTACCTAAACAGTTTTCTCCTCAGCTCTATTGTTTTTAAATTAAAAACTAAACAATCTAGTAGAGATCAACAACTCACCGATTATGGCTTTCGACGCCTAAATCAAAAAATGTTTCAAACAAAAGTTGTAGCCAACGAAAAAATAAACCACTTTTACCTAAACAATTTTCACCTCAGCTCTTTTGTTTTTGTTCAATAAACCGAGAAAGATTTTTTTGTAAATAAATACACAACTTTATGACAATTTTATGATAATTCGAAAATTTACAAACGAGTGTCTTCCACTCCCAGACTAAGCATGAAGTAAAATTTCGAGTTTAGAAAAGCCCCGCGTAGAAAATTTGTCGAGGGTCGCGCAGCTACCCGAGACAAATTTTCACGGGGCTTTTCTAAACTCGAAATTTTACTTCATGCGCCACGCGTATTTAACACTGATTTTAAGTAAAGTTAAAAATATAAAAACATATTAAAACTGTTTTCAGTTTTAAAAGTTATCAAAATATGTCAAAATTATTTAAAATTGCTAAAAACATCAAAATCTTTCTGTCATCTCGTAAATATAAAAAATATCAAAATCGTCAAAAATTCGGCGTGTTGTAAAATCGATTTACGTCAAAATTATCATTTTATGTCAGTACGTGACAGTTTGATAAAAACGTTTTTACAAAAACGAAAATTTCTGTCAAAATCAGTAATAATGTCAAAAAAGTTATCTAATAATATAAAAATTGTCATTTAATGTAAAACAAGTAAATATGTAATATCAAAAATGTCAAATGTCAAAATTGTCTAATATCAAAAAAGTTATAAAATAGAAGATGTCAGAACTGCCATCTAATGTCAAATACGTCGTTTAATATCAACATCAGAACAGGTAAAAAAAATTAATAGTTTATCAAAAGTAACATCTAATGGGAAACATATCATCTAATGTCAAGAAACGTAGTCTAATATCAAGAATTGTCAAAAATGCCATCTCAAAAGGTAAATAATATCAAAAATGTCATTCCATGTCAAAAATGATTAAATATGTCTTGAAGAAAAAAAAATCTCAAATTTGTGTGTTCAAATAATGATCCAATAATTTTTAAAAATCGTTACAAATCTGAATAAAAATATTGAAAATCTTACATATAAACATTTTATATAATTTGAAGAGAAAATCTCGAAATATCGAAAATTTCATCAAAATTTTATAAATTGATAAAAATGACAAAATATCAAAAATCAAGATATGTTGAAAATCTGATAAACATTTTCATAAATTAATGAAAAATCTCGAAATATTGAAAATTTCATCAACATTCGATAAATTGAGGAAAATTGAGGAAATATTGCAAAATCTGATGAAAATTTGATGAATCGACGAAAATGTTAAAAAAATGTTATAAATCAACATGTTAAGTGTAAACATTTGATTGGGAATGTCAATTCATATGAAAATGGTCAAAATATAATTCGAAACGTCATATATGTCAATAAGTGTGAAACTTGTCAAAATATGATATGATTGCTGCTAACGTCAATAACATCAATTGGTGCGAAAATTGTCAGAATATGATTGAATACGTCGAACATTAAAAATATCATATTTGAGGGAATTTTTTTAAAATCCAATTAAAAATGTCAAATTTGACGGAAATTATTGAAATTTATGAAATTGTCGAAGCTGACAGAAATCATCGAAATTCATCAAAATACAATTAAAAATCTCAAATCTGGCAAAAATCATCAAAATTTATCAATATGTCAAATTTGACACAAATCATTAATTTACATAATTTTTGATTTTATCACTTACAAACGAGTGTCGTCCACTCCCAGACTAAGCATGAAGTAAAATTTCGAGTTTAGAAAAGCCCCGCGTAGAAAATTTGTCGAGGGTCGCGCAGCGACCCGAGACTAATTTTCACGGGGCTTTTCTAAACTCGAAATTTTACTTCATGCGCCACGCGCATAAAACAGTGATTTAACGAGAAATTTAAAAACATACAAAACAAATTTTTCATGTTAATCCTCACGATTAATTCGAATTATTTTTGACGATTCGAATCCTTTTGTAAGTATTCGAATCCTTTTATAAATATTGGAATCCTTTTATGAGGATTCGAATCCTTATATGAGGATTCGAATCCTTTTGTAAGTATTCGAATCCTTTTATAAATATTGGAATCCTTTTATGAGGATTCGAATCCTTTTATGAGGATTCGAATCACCCGCATTTGGATTCGAATACGAATCCTTTTAAAAAAGTGTAACGAATCCGGATCACGAATCCAGTTTAACTAAAGTATTCGAATGCCTCTTTTGAATCCTCTAAAAGGATTCGAATCCAGGATTCGAATCCCGAATGATTCGAATCCTGCCCAGCTCTGCTACTTATCAACTTATACTTAAGCAATGTATTTCATTTGTTAAAAGAAAATCTTTAATTTTTATTCAGAAACAAATTCATCACAAGAAAAGGTTGAAGAGAACAATCACATAAGCTTAGAAACGAACCAAGTGAAAAGCAGCAACAACGCAGCAGAGAAATCGGGCAAGAAATCAAAATCGAAAAAGCGCAATAAAACAATCTCCGAACCTCAGAAAAATGTCATCTTTGACGAGAGCTCGGAGGGTGATTTTTTGGTGTTCCTGAGAGGTAAATTAGAGGAAGCCGCACTCAAAGATGACAAACTGAAAGAAGTGGCTTCCGGCCTGGGTACTTTAGACATTAACAAAGATAATAAAGAGGAGGGGAAAGAAGAAGAGGAGCAATTGCCGCCGAGAGTGGAAAATCCAGAGATTAAATATGTGGCTTACGAATCGGAACTACAAATGCCGCTGATTATGAAGATAATACAGAAGGATTTATCGGAACCGTATTCTATATACACATATAGATATTTTATTCACAATTGGCCAAATTTATGTTTTCTGGTAAGTACCTCGTTTTTTATATAAAAGTTTGGTGTTTTAATAAAATATTAATTATTTTTAACTGTACAAAAAATTCAGCGTTTCCTAAGCACTAGATTTTATGATCTAGTTAAACTGCCTGATTTTAAAATAAAATAAAATATAGTTATGGTTAACCCATTAGATGGACGTTTTTAGCGCGATAGCGGAGCGAGACGGATTGTTTTTTCCGCTCCGCTTTTAGCTCTTATACGGAGCGGATTGAACGCGTTTTGCAAGCGGGTGCTAGGCGAGTTCGCCGCCGAGCCTTCGGTGCCGTCTCATTCAGTTGTGCTACGCTGAGTAATAAGCATGGACGAAATAGATTTAATTGCGTCATATTATTATTTATTTATCCGTTATTATTCATAGACGTTTATTATGTATTTAATGTTTTTATAAATATAAATATTACTTACCTAAATTCCACATGCACTCCGCCCACTGAGCAAAAAACAAACAAATAACGTTATATCAACAGTGCACCAACATTAAACGTTGTATTAATGTTGATGAAACATTACTTAAATGGATTTGTTCCTTGGGCGGTGCCTGAATTTCTAAGATAAAACTTTCTGTATCAAACATACTTATAAAATCACGTTTTAGCGCTGGGATACAATCACTTTTTTTCCTTTTATTTAACCCGTAACCGGTATACAAATTTCTGTCAAAAGTTTCACACACTTTGATGGGTAATAACCTGCATATTAAAAATAGACTGTGAAATGGGCATTTCCCTAGTATGTTGGCCAATTGGAGAGTCAGCGAAAAGAGAAGCTGCTGGCGGTACAACATTTACGAGCACAGAGACCGCTCTCAAAAAAATTATTATTAATTCTTTTAATTATTTTGTTCTCATCACACTATTTTTACAAGAGATTGGGGGCGATTTTAAATTGTTAGTTATTTTATTTTCGCAATTTCTAGAAAATGTCAAAGATTTTTTAAATATTAAATAAATTTATACTCATATCTAAGAGATGGAAGTTTACCTAAAAATTTATAATTTAAATTTTTTGTTTATTTATTTTTTAATTTTGGACACTTATCTAACGCAAAAATATTTATTTTTGCGTTACGACTAAATATTGTAAGGAAAATATTACGAATTTAACTCGCTTTGGCCGATTTTTTACAAAAATATTGCAAAAAACGCCCGTTTTGAAAACGCGTTTCACCCGCCCGTATAAGAAGGCGCATAAGAAACCATGTGTTAAAACTGAAAAACGCGTCCGTCCCGCTCCGCTCAAATTTAAACAGACGCGAGTGCTGGCGTTTTCTCCGCCTCGCACCCGTCCGTCTACGGACTCTCATATAAACCTATGTGGTAAAACGCAAACGTCCATCTAAGAGGTCCCTAAGCGCCATTATTGCATACACGCAACATTATTAATTTTTTTTAATTAAATTAGTAAATAAGTTAATTTGATATATTACATTATTTGACCTGACTTGAAAATGTGTGAAGAAAAATGTAAATATTTCGATTATTACTCACTTAAAAAAATATAAAAAATTTCAGTGTATTTCTAATTTCATAATATTTCAGTGTTTTATACGCGTGGCGCATGAAGTAAAATTTCGAGTTTAGAAAAGCCTGAAAATTTGGTTTGACCGCTCCGCTTCACGGAGCGACCAAACCAAATTTTCAGGCTTTTCTAAACGGGAAATTTTACTTCATGCTTAGTCTGGGAGTGGAAACACTCGTTCTAAACTTCATATTGCACGTTTTTATATAAAATCGATGAATGCCTAAAAATTTACTGCGTATACATTATGTTTATTTAAAAGAAAATTTCACAGTATGTAATACAATAAGTCATTCATAGAAACCATAAAAAGAAGTGCAGAATTTTACCTAAAATTAACTTTTAGACCTAACTCTATAATTGCTCGGCCGTTAATGGGTTAAGCCAGTGTCTGCCAAACTGTGTTTCAAGAGATTTCAGGTATGCCGTAAGACAAGGGTGTTCAAACTTTTGTAATACGCGAGCTACTTTTGCATACCAAGTTATTTGGCGATCGACAGGTTATACACAGTATCCTTGTTAGTTTACAGCTTCAGTTATTCGTAGCATAAAAGAAAAAAATCGTAAACGTAAAATATATCTACGCACTAAGAACCCAGATTCTCTTAACCTGTATCCTTGAAACAATTTTTAATCTAATACCTAAGTTCACCATTTTTCCCTCAATCTGGAAGAATTAGAGAATATGTCCCGTACTTAAATCTGGCGATTCCAAGGTAATCAGCAACTACAGACCTATTACCTTGTTATCCAACTTTGCTAAGATTTTTGAGATAATAATTTATAATTACATATACCCGAACGTCAGAAACCATATTCCAAGTTATCAGCATGGGTTCATGGAAAGCAGGTCAACAATGACTAATTTATGTTGCTTCAATGAGTATGTGTGCAGCAAACTCGATGGTAAGGGTCAGGTCGACTATATATATACAGACTTTACGAAGGCCTTCGACCGTGTTGATCATGCTGTACTTTTGCAAAAACTTAATAATTACGGTTTCCATATCAATTTAATTAAGTTATTTAACTCATACTTATGTGATCGTCCACTTAATGTTTGGGTTTATGGATTTAAATCAAAGACATTTTTGGCTTGCTCTGGTGTACCCCAAGGCTCAAACCTTGGCCCGCTACTCTTCCTTTTTTTATAAATGACTTGAGCTTTATTTTAGATTGTAAACATATATTATTTGCCGATGATCTTAAATTGTTTTAAACTATCTACGACTCTTCATCTTGTTCGCAATTACAAAATATGCTTGACATACTTTGTACATGGTGCCAAACTAATAACCTTTATCTTAATGTAGCCAAATACAAAGTTGTGGCTTATTCGCGTAAAAGAAATCCGACCATATATACATATACCGTTGATAATCAGTCAATTGAAAGGCTCTCTGTATTTAAAGATCTAGGGATAACCTATTATTCGCTTTTTACGTTTAAACATTACAGCGCTATTATCTCAAAAGCTAACAGAGCTCTTGGATTCATCATGCGTAATACTAGATCATTTAATAATATTAATTGTTTAAAAACGTTGTATAACTTATATGTGAGATCGATTCATGAACATGGCTCAATTGTTTGGAATCCAATTTATATTTCATCTATTCAATCGGTCGAGAATATTCAGCGTAAATTTTATAAATACTTGTGGTATAAAAAGCATGGTACCTACCCCCCTCAAGGTTTCAGTCATGAATTACTTTTAGAAGAGTTTGATGCAGTTACTTTGATCGAACGTAGGAATATTCACGGTCAAATCTTCTTGTTTAAGTTACTACATAATTCAGTGGATTGTTCGGAACTTTTGCAAAACATACATTTTTATGTACCTAGACTCTCGACACGTCATTGTACCAGCTTTTATGTTCAAAATGCTCAAACTACTGTCCCCAGTGCGACGCATTTGTGTGTATCACAACACATTTGTCACTCATTGTGATATTTTTCACTTGGACTTACGTGAATTCAAGAACATAATTTCTGGTACTTGATATTAATAACAACAAACGGCTGCTTAGACTAACTATTTTCTTTATTATTTTGTCATTATTTTATTATTCTAATAAATATCACGTGATCTTTATTGTTGTAATTTTATTTTGTTTTGTTTATATATTTTATTTTAAGAATTTTTACTTTTGTAATATTACTCTGTAATTGGGATGTCCTGTTGGGTAATACATATTATTATTTTTATTAGATAATAAAAACAAATAAAAAACAGTACATAAAGAGATTTTTTTCTTATGAGTATACTTTAAAATTTGTTGTAAATTGCTCGAGTTTTGATGGCGCGAGATTTGGCTAAAATTTATTAAACATAAGCAGTAAATTCCCAACTTCACAATATGGTCAGTGTTTTATACGCGTGGCGCATGAAGTAAAATTTCGAGTTTAAAAAAGGCTCAGGCTTTTCTAAACTCGAAATTTTACTTCATGCTTTTAGTCTGGGAGTGAAAAACATTCAGCAAAGGTCAATTTTCAAATTCTATTAATTGAGTCGCATATTTCCTAAAACCCCTAAATCCATTGTTTTCCAATGAATTTAGGGGTTTTTGGAAATAGGCGACTCAATTATATTTATTGAATTTTACCCCTGAAACAACGATATCATGATTACAATTCTTAATAAGTATATTACCAGAGCTGGGCATTCAGGATTCGAATCCTTTTAGAGAATTCAAAAGAGAATACTTAGAATACTTTAATTCAACTGGATTCGTGATCCAGATTCGTTACATTTTTTTGAGAGAATTCGTATTCGAATCCAAATGTGTGTGATTCGAATCTTTATAAAAGGATTCGAATATTTATAAAAGGATTCGAATATTTATAAAAAGATTCGAATATTTATAAAAGGATTCGAATATTTATAAAAGGATTCAAATAATTACAAAAGGATTTGAATCGTCAAAAATAATTCGAATTAATTGTGAGGATTAACATGAAAAATGTCTTTTGTGTGTTTTTAAATTTCTCGTTAAATCAATGTTTTATACGGGTGGCGCATGAAGTAAAATTTCGAGTTTAGAAAAGCCCAGAAAATTTGTCTCGGGTCGCTGCGCGACCCTCGACAAATTTTCACGGGGCTTTTCTAAACTCGAAATTTTACTTCATGCTTAGTCTGGGAGTGGAAAACACTCGTTCGAAACTTCAAACTGAATGCTTTGATAAGAACCTTAAATGACTTAAAATGTTCTTAAAGATAATAATCTAGTTTTCAATTTTTTTTTAAATATTATTTGAAGTAAAACTGACATGATAGCCACAATCTGAAATGTTAAATTTTTCTGACATTTCCCTGATTCAAGATTTTTTTCCCTGGCCTTTTAATATAACATTTTGTTAAATTGTTTTCATTGTCTTTGTCAATATTTAAGTTAATTTTATAAATTTTTACGTGTTTTGTAATTTGCCAAATACACCTTTTATCAGAGTAACAGGAAGTCAGATATTTAGTCTTATCAACAATGTTCAGTGTTAATAAAAAATAATTAGGTTTTGAATATTTTTGCTAAAACAACTGGTAACGATATTTATATATTAATGGTTGCAAAAAATTAAATCTAAATTATTCTTAAATAATTTGTATTCGTGATTTGAACAAACAGGATTAGAATCTTTGATTCGAATCATATTTATCTCTTACGAATCCTTTATTCCAGTATTCGTGATTCGAATCATATTAGGTGATTCGGATTCGTGATTCGAATCCTTTTTACGAGGATTCGTCCCAGCTTTGTATAATACGAATCAAATTAAAGCGTATTTAATCATTAATCAATAATTTAAAAAAATAATAATAAGAGTTTATTTTAAAGCATTGAACGAGTGTTTCCCACTCCCAGACAAAGCATGAAGTGAAATTTCGAGTTTAGAAAAGCCTGAGCGTTTGGATTTGGACGTAGCGTCCAAATCCAAACTCAGGCTTTTCTAAACTCAAAGTTTCACTGCATGCACCACGCGTACAAAACGCTAATCCAGTGAAAAGTTTTTAAATTTGGACGCGATTTATGGCGTCCAACTAGGGCTACAGCGCTTGCCTGGCCCCGCGTTGGGTGCAAGAAAACCTCAAATCCAAACTTATAAAGTATTTTTAAACGAGTGTTTTCTACTCCCAGATTAGCATGAAGTAAAATTTCGAGTTTAAAAAAGCCTGAGTGTTCGAATTTGGACGCCAAATCCAAAACGCTCAGGCTTTTCAAAATTCTAAATTTTACTTGATGCTTAGTCTAGGAGTAGACAACGAGTGTTGTCTACTCCTAGACTAAGCATCAAGTAAAATTTAGAATTGAACACTGCTCAGAAACGATGAATACGAATAGTCGTTAGATTTTGAGGCAATTTGTTTGGGAAATTATATGAAAATTATAAATTATTAAATCAACGTCAAAAGCTTAGAAATAAATACGCTATAAGATTCTGAAAGCAGGGTTAAAATATCTTAACTAGTTTTTCTGAAAAATCATGTCAAAATTGAGATCTAGTAAAAACAAAATTAGATTATAAGGTAATCTTGTTTGAAAAATTGTAAAGCAATCATGAATTATTGAATCAACTTTGAAAGCACTAATTTTTACTTTAAAATAAACAAGCTTTAAGAACCTGAAGTTAGGGTTGCAATGTCTCAACTGTTTTTTTCTTGAAAATCCTGCCAAAGTTGTGATTTCAGGGAAATAATCATCAGATTACCTCAAAATCTAATGATTTTTTTTGTTCGGAAAATGATTTATAATCATTTCCTTAAAAATAAACAGGTCAATTTAACAAAGTCGGAACTGCAATACATTAACTCATTTTTTTTTCTGAAAAATTGTGTCAAAGTTAAGGTATAGTAAAAACCCGGTCTAGGACGTATCATCGCCGCCGATTCATCGCCACCGATTCATCGCCGCCGCACAGTGGTCGATTTTCAAATTTAGCCGAACATTTCGCGAAAAATAAAGTATTTAGAAAAACGAATATTTGTGTAAATATCATTAGTATAATGACCCATTGGTGCGCAGGTAAAAGCATAATCCCCTCAACCCTCTTTCCTGGTAATTATCGGTACCCAAAGTACACCCTATTGAGACACCGATCATTAGTTGTTTGTAAGCTCTCAAACGCATAAGTTTTAAATATTTAGTTTTCAGTTGTGTGAAGTGAAATTTTTAAAACAACGATGGATATACATTCTACTGGTATGTATTTATCATTTGTGTTTATTTGTTTTTTTATATTTTTATGCAACAATAATAAATAATGACATAAATTACTCATACAATTTTTCATTGTAAATTAAAATTTCTTAAGTATGATAGAGAAAATGTATATTCCGTACGCAGCGGTACGCATTGGGATTTTTTTCAGTTATAGAGCAACTATTTAACTTATCATATAAACAAAAATTATATGCAGCCACGTGCAACCATTCAAGTAATAATTTTTTTTCAGGCCGCGTAACCGTTCGCCGAAGCGCTCTCTTCAATGTTTGGCGTATGGAGCGCACGGTGGAAGAGAAAAACAGCGCCGTTCAAAAATATATTTTTGATTTAATGAACTTTAATGTTCAAGACCAAAATGAAAATATAAATATATTAAAAGATCAAATACGTACTTTTACGTCATCTTTAAATTCTAAGTGGCAAAAAGTATTTAGAGTATGTTCCCGATTTGAAAATAATTATGCAGAGTGACTAAACGAAACACAGACATTTTCTTTGACTGATACAATCGATGAACCTGTACCTGGACCATCTTCGAGAGGGCCGTACAAATCATTTAGTGATTTATCAATTTTTTCGAAAAAAAGAAAAGTTAGGCCATTGATGGAAAATTATTCCGAAGAGGAAATTACGTTCGCCACTCAGGTTAATTTACGAGCATCTGGAAAGAGGGATAGTGCAGAAATAGTGAACGAGGTTACAACAAATTCACCAACAAGAGGTTCCAGTATTAAGCAGGCTTGGAAATCACCCTAACAAAAAGTTCAAAAATATACACCAGAAGAAGCCTTGGCGTTATATATCGACGGAAGATTTACAAAGCATTCCTATAAATTTATACAATCTGGAGCTAAGGTACGTAATGCAAATATTTACCCAAACTATGATAGTATTTTGAAAGCAAAAAAAGCATGTTATCCCGCAGAAGTTAGTATATCATACACTGAAACTGCTGCAGAAGTAACTTTGCAAGCCTTGGTCGACCATACTAGTCAAAGATTATTCATTTCTCTGTGAAATTTGAGTTCATTTGATGAAATTGGAAACGAGTTTAAAATTATGTACAAATGGGGCTGTGATGGTAGTTCAGGTCACTCATTATATAAGCAAAAATTCTCTAATGAGTCCGAAAGTGATGAATATATATTTTCTGCGTGCTTAGTGCCTCTTCAAATAATATCAATAAAAGATGATAATATTTTATGGCAAAATCCGAAACCATCCTCAACTAGATTTTGTAGACCAATTAAGATTATGTTTAAAAAGGAGTCTAAAGAAATTATAAAACTTGTGGTAAATGATATTGAAAATCAAATTGAAACCATTTTACCAACGAATGTAGAGTTAAACAATATACAAATTATAATTAATCATAGTTTTAAAATGACTATGATTAATGGCAAGACTTATAGCACAGTTACAGACACTTCAACTCAAACGTGTGCTATATGTGGAGCTGCCCCTAAAATAATGAATCAATTAGAAAAAGTAAAAAATTTACCGAAAATTGAAAAATACTATGATTATGGTATTTCTTCTTTACATGCTTGGATTCGTTCATTAGAATGCATGCTGCATATAGCATATCGTCTCGATATCAAAAAATGGCAAGTTCGAGATATCAATGGAAAAAAAAACATTAGAAATTACAAAATTAAAAATTCAAAAGGAATTAAAATCTAAATTAGGATTATTAGTTGATGTGGTAAAACCTAATTTCGGAACAACAAATGATGGTAATACCGCAAGTCGTTTCTTTGAAGAATATAAGACAACATAAAAAATTACAGGGTTAGACGAAAATGTTTTAAAAAGAATTAAAATAATTTTGCAAGTCATTTCTTACGGAGAAGCTACAAATATAGAAGCGTTTCGTTTGTATTTGGATGAAACAGCAAAAAAATATATCGAATTATATCCATGGTATTACTTGCCCACCTCTTTGCATAAAATTTTAATTCATGGTGCGGATATAATTCAATCAGCAACATTGCCAATTGGGATGTTATCCGAAGAGGCACTAGAAGCTCGCAATATAGATTTAAGGAAATACCGAGAACATCACACTCGAAAATTTTCCCGCTTACAAACCATCACAGACCTATTTCATACATTGTTATATTCTTCTGATCCATATATTTCAACTATATCAAAAAGAAATCATATATCAAGATCTGCTAGAATTAAAACATTTGACGATGAGGCTGTTAAATTGGTACACATTTCAAATAATTTTGATTTATCAGATAATTCAAACTCCGACAGTGATACTGAATAGTTTAGTGTAAATGTGTATTTGCATTATGTACCTAATATTCTGGTTTCAATTGAACATGTGTATATAGTGTGTCCATGTATAATATGTATATATAATATATTTGTGTAAATAATGTTGTAAATATATAGTTTTCTAATAATAGAAACATTCTCTAATGCAATTAATTGGATTACCCTTAGACACAAAATAAAATAAAAAAGATTTTGAACGGGGGGGGGGGGGTTACAAAACAATTTGTTTTTTGTTATTTTCATACAAGTCTACAAAACTCGCTAAGACGTTTTATATTTTCGCACAGAATTTCGGGGGGGTTCAAACCCCCATATTCCCCACCCCCCTAGCTACGGCCTTGTGTTTCTAGTATAAAATAAAGATGTAATCTTTATAGGAACCATTCCAAGTAAAATAATCTCATATTTTGTTACAATATTTTAAATTATTTTGAAATATGAGAGTGTTTTCTATATAAATCAAATGGGTGGGGGTTGTTTAAAACTTTTTATTATTTTTTTTATTTCGCGAAGAATGACTCATTATATTTGTTTAAAATATTAAAAAAAAATCTTTGATTAGGGGTTGGTAGTGGGGTGGAAAATGTGTCCATAACATAAATGACAATTAAATACTTAATTGAAAAAATATTTCTTTCTATTAGACAGAATTAAAAAAAAACAAAACAAATAATAACGAAATGTTCAGTGAAATTTGAAAATCGACCACTGTGCGCCGTTCCATCGCCGGGCCAGTTCATTGCCGGCCGTTTCATCAGCAGGCCTGTTCATCGCCAATATTTTTATAAAATAAATGTTGAAAAAAAGATCATATCTAATGATAAAATTTCAAATATTACCCAATTCTGGAAATTGTCCACTAATTTAATATTAGGTTTTATAACCAAGTAATCGTTACTCAAACTTAATAAAAATCGAATGACAATGCTGTCAATTTTTGATATATGTCATTGAGTGCAATTCAGATTAAGGTTTACTAACTAAAAGAATGTAGAATCTATTGCGAACCTTACTTCTAACCTAACCTAACCTATCCTAACCTATCCTAACCTGTCCTAACCTATCGTAACCTATCCTACCCTGTCCTAACCTATCCTAACCTATCCAAACCTATCCTAACCTATCCTAACCTATCCTAACCTATCCTAACCTATCCTAACCTATCCTAACCTATCCTAACCTATCCTAACCTATCCTAACCTATCCTAACCTATCCTAACCTATCCTAGCCTATACTAACCTATCCTAACCTATCCTAATCTATCCTTACCTATCCTAACCTATCCTCACATATCCTAAACTATCCTAAACTATCCTGACCTATCATAACCCATCCTAACATACCCTAACATATCCTAACATATCCTAACCTATCATAACCTATCCTTACCTATCCTGACCCATCCACACCTATCCTAACCTATCCTGACATATCCTATCGCAATTGGCCTGGCGATAAACTGGCCTGGCGATAAACTGGCTTGGCGATTAAACAGCCGGCGATGAACTAGCCCGGCGATGAACTGGCCCGGCGATGAACTGGCCAGGCGATGAACTGGCCCGGCGATGAACTGGCCCGGCGATGAAACGTCCCATTTCCGTAAAAACCAGGGTTGTTATGTTTAAAACACTTTTTGTTAAAACATTGTTTTAAACATGTTTAAAAACAGCCGTGTTGTTTTAAACGATTTTGTTTTAAACATGTTTTAAATGTTAAATTTGTTTAAATCATGTTTTAAACGTTAAATTTGTTTAAAACGCTTTTTTTTATTGTCTTTAATTATCCAAACTGTATTTTATACTATTTTTGTTTCTAAATTTTCGAGTTATTTTCAATTGAAAGTCAAAAACGTAGAAGTTTATAGAAATATTTAGGGAAATCAAAGTTTTAATCATTCAAAACATGGAAATTCTTTAAGAAATGTTCATGAATTTTCTTGTGAATGTTAAGAAGACATCTTTCAGAATAACAAGAAAATAAGTCATCGATAGTTTTCAAGTTATTTTCAATTGAAAGTCGAAAGTAGAATGTTACGGAAATATTTAGGCAAATTAAAGTCGAGTATTTTAATATAATTGTCGAAAAATATCCAAAACCGTCGTAACTGTTAGAACATATCATTACTAAACGGCATTGTCGGTCTATTAACCCATTAAGTGCCATTGATGCATACACGCAACATTATTAATTTTTCGTTAATTAAATTACTAAATAAGTTAATTTGATGTATTATATTATTTGATCTGACTTGAAAATGTATCAAGAAAAATGTAAATATTTTATTATTTAAATATTTCGATTATTAATCATTTAAAAAAAAAACAATGTCAGTGTATTTCTAACTTCACAATATTTCAGTGTTTTATACGCGTGGCGCATGAAGTAAAATTTCGAGTTTAGAAAAGCCTAAAATTTTCAGGCTTTACTAAACTCGAAATTTTACTTCATGCTTAGTCTGGGAGTGGAAACACTCGTTCTAAACTTCATATTGCACGTTTTTATATAAAATCGACGAATGCCTCAAAACTTACAGCGTATACATTATATATATTTCAAAGAAACATTTACAGTATGTAAAACAATAAGTCTTTCATAAAAATCATAAAAATAAGAGCAGGATTTTACTTAAAATTAATTTTTAGAGTTAAGTCTATAATTGGTCGGCAGTTAATGGGCTAAGACAATAAGGCGATCTATATCAGCAATATAGAGCAATCAATAAAAAATGATCCCAAACAATTTTGGTCTTTTCTAAATGACAAATAATCTTCACCTCGAATACCAGGCATTATGCACTATTATAATATAACTCTTGAAACGGAACAAGGCATAGTAAACAGTTTTGCGGATTTTTTTAAAAGTGCATTCAGGCCGAAGACACAGTCGAGTGTCATTAATTCACCGTCTTCTTTCGACAACGTTGGATTTCATGTCAATAAAATAAATTAAGACGATGTGTTAACTGCCTCTAAGATTCTAAAACCAAAGTTTACAGCAGGCCCTGACAAAATACTCTCCCTCATAGTCAAAGACTGCAAGGCCTCACTTGTTACTCTGTTGACCCATATACGGTGTCTACGCTAAACCGTTCGTTAAAAGTTAATGGGGTTGACGTTGCACTAAAAATTTAAAAAAAAACCTTGTTATACGGTTGAATCAGTTCTCCTCATGTGAAATATTTTCAACTTTATATCACTTCCGGTTCCACCTTAAGTAGCACCAAATTTGCTATTTTATATAGAACACCCTATATATTAGTAATTTTTAGAATTCCTCGTTTAAATTCCAACATATTTTATTCGAACATATGTACACTTATCTCTTATAGTTTTCAAAAAAAAAAATATATTTCTATAATTTAAACCTCTAAAAGACATCTTGAAATCTGTCTGTAACTTCTCTTAAGAATACAATAAAAATATGATTTATATCTCTACTTGTACCTAGAGGATGCCTCTATGAGTAAATTAATTGAAAACTGTAAATTTTGACGATAAGTGTTCTTAAAATGTCAGTATCTAAGTGCCCTCTTCAATATCCAGTAATTTAGTTTTTTTAAAATAGAAAGACCTATTTTTTATTACATGGTACGATTAGGGGGAACATTTCCTACAAAAAAGTATTACAGCTATACTCCTAAAGCAAGTAGTTTTTCGTTTTTTTGCGCATAAGTCGTAATTGAATTATAGTAGGCAAGTAGCATGCTTTTGTTTGGTCGCGATTGTATAACGAAATGTCAAATAATAAAACGAATTAGTACAGAGTTTTACAGAACTCAACAAAATGAATAATTACACAAATCAACAAATTATCAATTTATTCTTTGTACATGGCAACTGCCAATTGAACAAAATTTGATTCCAATCTTCTAAATCTTGTTTTATTTATCGGCGGTAAATGTGGATAAGTTTCATTAAATACTCTACATGTTCGAGTTACAATTCTATAGCAGTTGCCATGAATATAGACCAAATTGATAATTTGTTGATTTGTGTAATTAATTATTTTTTGGATTTCTGTAAAACTTTGTACTCATTCTTTTTAGGCTGTCTAAAGGTTCTAGTTTAAAATGTACATACATCGACTGCAGTAGAGACTAGAATCTGCAGCCTCGTCTCCAAATTAAAGTCTACAGGCAAGAGTCTACATAATTGAGTCTATAGATTAGAGTCAACAGACTAGAGTCTGGCTGTCTAAACACTTCAGTTTAGAGTATAGATAAGTCGACTGCACTATAAACTAGAATCTACAGCCTAGTCTACAGAGTAGAGTCTACAGACTAGAGTCTAGGTTGTCAAATGACTATAATTTAGAGTCTACATAAGTCGACTGCACTACAGACTAGAATCTACAGACTAGACTCTAGTTTCTAGACTAGAGCACAGACTAGTCTAGGCTGTCTACAGACTCTAGTTTAGAATCTACATGAGTCGACTGCTTGATATCCAAAGTGCAGATTTTAGAGTCTGGGTCGACTGTTCAAAGTCTAGAGCACATATGGGCAACCCACGGCCCGCTGTAAGATATGATCCGGCCCGCGAGACATTTTGAAAAAACCCAATTAAAAAAAATATTACATTAGGTACTTACACTCACGGGAGTGACAGTGAGGCGGCAAACATCAAATTCTTTGATGTTTGCCGCCTCACTCTTTGATAATCGCCGCCACTCGACTTGCTCGATCAAATTCTTTGAGGTTTGCCGCCTCGCGGGCGACACATCAGAAGATTTATTGCTTCTCAATTATTCTAAACTAGTTTATCCCAGATTATTCGTTCATTTGCCTATATAAGCGGGTGGATGGCCCGAACGTTAGTTCAGTTGTATTTGAGCTACCGAGGTGATAACTTGGACAAGCGATATCCTAGCGAACTGCTCGAGCCGTCAACTGACTTTGTGTGCATCTTGAGTGGTTACTAACTATAGTTTGTTATTAAGTTTATTGAACGAAAAGTAAACAAAAATGATGTCTGGTGGAAAGAAATGAAAAGTAGATACAGAGGGTCGCCATTTTCAAGAAAAATGGACTGAAGAATTCTTTTTTATCTTGCACAATGGTAAGCCTATTTGTTTGCTGTGTAATGAATTCATTTCAGTAATGACAGAATTCAATATAAAGAGGCATTACTCAACTAAGCATGCTACGCTGCACTCACTGACAGGACAATTAAGAACAGACAAAATCCAGAAGCGTACCGCAAATTTGGAAAAACAGCAACAAATGTTTCATAAACAAAGAACACAACTTGATAATGTTGTGAAAGCTAGTTTTATAGTTAGCTCAAAATTGACAAAGGCATTAAAACCATTTGCCGAAGGAGAATTTATCAAGGAGTGTATGTTAGAAGTTTGCGGTATTATGTGTCCTGAAAAGAAAAAAGAATTTGAAAAAATTAGTTTGTCAAGACGAACTGTTGTTCGACGTATAGAAATGATGGCTAATGATATAAAAACAACATTGACTGACCGTATGGCTGGTTTTGAATCATTTTCCATAGCATTAGACGAGAGCACCGGCACCGATTTGTCTGACACAGCTCAACTGGCTATATTTATTCGAGGTGTTGATAAGGAGTTCACTGTTACTGAGGAATTGCTTGCTTTACAGCCGCCAAACGGAACCACTACAGGAGAGGATATTTTTATTGAAGTTCAAAAGGTATTCACAAGTTTTGGCTTGCCATGGTCAAAATTAATTGGAGTATGCACTGATGGTGCACCTTGTATGGTCGACTTACGTAAAGGTTTCATCGGAATTTTGAATGAAAAAGCAACAGAATTAAATGTGCAAAAAGATGATTTAATAGTCCTTCATTGCATTATCCACCAACAGAACTTGTGTTCTAAGTCCATTCGACTCCAGAATGTTATGAATGTGGTAGTAAAAACCATCAACTTTATTCGATCCCGAGGGCTTAACTATCGTCAGTTCAAGGCGTTTTTGGATGAAATATCAGCTGAATATAACGACGTAACATATTATTGTGAAGTCAGATGGCTGAGCAAAGGAAAAATGTTGAAACGGTTTTACGAGCTTAGAAATGAGATAGCAGACTTTATGAAAATAAAAGATAAACCACTATCTCAATTAAGTGACCCAAAATGGATATGTGACTTAGCATTTCTGGTCGATCTTACAGGCTATTTGAATGATTTAAATTTGAAACTTCAAAAACAAGGACAGTTTGTAAATGATTTGTACAGCCATTTAAAAGCGTTTCAGATCAAACTACGCTTGTGGGAGTCACAGATGCTGTCTGGTAACAGTTACCATTTCAACACGCTCCCTGCGTATGAAAATATTGCTTATGCTCAATATGCTGAAGAACTCAAGTTACTGTCGGAACAATTTTCGAACAGATTTTGCGACTTCAAAAACATGGAAGACTGTTTCAGTTTATTTGCTACTCCTACAACATATATTGTACAAAATGCTTTAATACACTTACAAATGGAGTTGATCGAGATTCAAGAAAACTCACTCCTAAAATCCAAATTTGAAGACGTAGTGTTGTGCGATTTCTACAAAAAATACCTAGAAGAAGACAATTTTCCGCAGCTTAGAAAATTCGCAAGAAGATTGATTTGTGCGTTTGGCAGTACTTATAAATGCGAACAGTTCTTTTCATTGATGAAAGTTAATAAATCAACACATCGTACAAGACTGACTGACGATAATTTGGAAAATTGTTTATGTCTTTGTGTCAGTGGAATTAATCCAAATATCGATGGATTAGTTTCCCAAATTCAAGCTCAAGTGTCTCATTGATTTCGGTGTATTTAACTTTCGCAGTTTGTAACAATTACAAATTTAACGATTTAATTATAATGTATAATTTTTTTAAATTTCATTTTGTTATTTTAATAAATTGTACTATAATAACATTGTCGTATTATTTCATGTCTAATATCTATCGCAAAAACTATTATCACTACTTTAAAATGCACTAAGTACTTTTAAACGCGGCCTGCGAACGTATTTGCACGCTAAAATTTTGCCCTCAACATGTCAAAGGTTGCCCATACCTGGTCTAGAGTAAAGGGTATCTAGAATACAGAGCTTACAGATTAGAGTCTAGGTATCAGAGTCTAGAAATAAGTCTACATATTATAGTCTAGTCCATAGACTAGAGTCTACAGACTAAATAGAATCCCCAGACGAGTCTACAGACTAGATAGAGTCCACAGACTAGATAGAGTCCACAGACTAGAGTTTAAGGACTAAATAGACAGAGTTCACAGACTAGATAGTTTACAGTCTACAGACTAGATAAAGTCTACAGACTAGATAGAATCCACAAACTAGAGTCTACAGACTGGATAGAGTCTACAGACTAGATAAAATCCACAAACTAAAGTCTACAGACTAGATAAAGTCCACATACTAGAGTTTACAGACTAAATTGGCTCCATGACTAGTTTACAGACTAGATAGAGTCTACAGACTAGAGTCAACAAACAGACTAGATAGAGTTCACAGACTGAACACAGACTAGATAGAGTCCATAGACTAGACTCTACAGACTAGATAGAGTCCACAGATTAGAGTTCACATATTAAAGCATACAAACTAGTCTAGATTGTAGAAACTTTAGTTTAGTCTACATAAGTCGATAGACTTATGTAGACTAAACTAAAGTTTCTAGACAGTCTAAACTAGTTTGTATGCTTTAATATGTGAACTCTAATCTGTGGACTCTATCTAGTCTGTAGAGTCTAGTCTATGGAGTCTAGGTCAAATGTCAAAACTCTAGAGTTTAAGATGTCTATAGTACAGCGCTTAGAGATTCTATTCTAGATATTAGAGTCAAGGGATGAGTATACAGACTATAGTCTTGTTTACAGACTGATTAGAGTCTAGATAATTAGTCTAGACTGTTGTCTAGGCTGCCTGGAGTACAGAACTTAACTATTAGAGTCTAGATAATTAGTCTAGAGATTATAGTGTAGACTGCCTAGAGTACAAAACAAAAGCATACTACTTGCCTACTAAAATTTAATTGCGACTTATGCGCGCATTATTCCCTGCATAAATGCGACAAAAAACGAATCTTCGATATAATTTGAAAACTACTTGCTTTAGGACTATAGTTGTAAATACTTTTTTGTAGGAAATTTTCCTCCCAATCATACCATGTGATTAAAAATGGGTTATTCCAATTAAAAAAATTAATTATAAGATATTGAAGAAGGCACTTCGATATTGACATTTTAAGAACACCAATTGTTAAAATTGACGGTTTCTAATTACTTTAGTCATAGAGGCATTCTCTAGGTATAAGTAGAGATATGAATCATATTTTTATCTTATTCTGAAGAGAAGTTACAGACAGATTTCAAGATGCCCTTTAGAGGTCAACATTTTAAAAATATATTTGTTTTCTTGAAAACTATAAGAGATAAGTGTATATATATATTATACAGCAATACGAGAGCGCAGGTGCGCTGCGCTGAGATGATGCGGCCGTGTTAGCGTGTGTCTGTGGGGGGCTGGCTGAATGTAGTGAACGAAACTCGTGGATTATACGCTCTGATTGTAATGATTTGAGGGATCTCTCAATGTTATTTTTTGTTTCGTTTGATTTTATTAAAAATCCCAACTGAGTCTTGTTTATTAATGCGTTGTTGTCAAAGTTACGCTCATTTCGAACTAAGGCGAACTGAAAGCGGGTTAGATGGTTGATTGTAGTGAATGTGAATGTGTTATTCTATTGTTCCTGGTTGTCTTTTGTTGTGTGTAACTGATGTTTGTTGTAGTTGTGTCCAATGTGTTGTTTGAGGAGTGATTATGCTTGTTGATGGCTATGATTATGTGTAGCTGAGTTGTGATTGAGAGGCTGGTTGAGATTGTGCGGTGTATGTGGGGTTTTGATTGTCGGTTTGTTGACTTTGTTGTGTCGTATTTTGTTTTAGCACTGATTATAATAGTTTGTTTGTGGTTTTTAGCGTATTACCTGTTATATGTTCCCTTTTTCCAGTGGTGTATTTTGCCGGCCGGCCACGTCTCTTCGGAATCTTGAATTCGGAAGTGTCCATGCTTGGATCATCCTCTGTATCGTCGCTCATCCTCCCTAGGTTATACCCAGAAGGGTGATTGTTTTTGTTTGAGTGCGTAGATAATAAAAACTCTGGATCGCTTTGATAAAAAGCTCGCACGTCTGACCTCTACGGAGTCTCGCTCGCGAATGTAATTTTTATATTTTTCATAATTTCTGTCTATTTTGTTACTTTTCACGATTTATTTAAAACGATTTTTTAGTGTTTTCGTCAATTTGAATAAAATTCCATGACTTTTCTCCGGTTTTAAGGATATTCAGTGAATTTTTCTTTTACGTAATTTTCAGGCATTCGTCGATTTGCTACAAGTGTTCAATTTGAAGTTTTAAACAAGTGATTCCACTCCCAGACTAAGCATGAAGTAAAATTTCGAGTTTAGAAAAGCCCCGGGAAAATTTGTCGAGGGTTGCGCAGCGACCCGAGACAAATTTTCTGGGCTTTTCTAAACTCGAAATTCTACTTCATGCGCCACGCGTATACAACACTGATTCCAAATGAAGTTCAAAAATACACAATTACAAGTTAAATCAGAGTAACACGGAATCAGATATTTAGTATGTTATCTACGATGTTCAGTGTTAATAATAAATAATTAGGTTTTGAATATTTTTGTTAAAACAACTGATAGTGATATTAAAATGTTAATAGTTAATGTACTAAAATCAAATTTATTTTTATTCGTGATTCGAAAAAACAGGATTCGAATCATATTTATCTTTTACGAATCCTTTATTCAAGTATTCGTGATTCGAATCATATTAGGTAATTCGGATTCGTGATTCGAATTCGTTCCAGCTCTGCTGTGCGGCCATAAATTAACAATTATAATTTAACTGTCATGAAATAATAAGTTTGGGAAACGCTGAACTAATTGATAACTTTCCTTGAAATGTATTGAGTTTTTATTTGTTGATGTTTTTGTTTTTATCTTATCTGCATTGTTACTGTGTACTCAACATGATTTTTGTATTATATCAGGCAATGAGCGAGGACATTTGTGTGGGAGCGATAGTGTGTAAACTGGACATGCACCGAAAGGTGATAAAACGGGGATACATCGCGATGCTGGCAGTCGATAAACGGTACCGCAAGCATGGCATCGGATCAACTCTGGTCCGCAGGGCAATCCAGGAAATGATCTCGGGCAACGCCGACGAAGTCGTCCTGGAGACTGAAATAACCAACAAACCAGCTCTGCGCCTGTACGAAGCGCTCGGCTTTGTCCGCGATAAACGCTTATTCAGATATTACTTAAACGGAGTAGATGCTTTGAGATTGAAGTTATGGCTTAGATGAGGACTTTCCCGCAAAGACGTTTCTGTTGCCATATGCTCAGGGTATCTGTTAGTTGTTTTAGTGTACTAGATAAAAGAAAAACAAGAAAGATTCTTTATATATATTGTTACTTATTATTTGTTGGATTTTTCATCGTCGACCGTTGCGCTTGGATTTTTTTTAGGTTTTAATTTATTACCACGAATAAATATTGGTACTTTTTTTTACCAAATCAAACAAATTGTTTTTTAAAATCCTTTAAAAAATTGTATGAAATGAAATTTTCCTTTTTAAAATCATTTCAACATCATCCGAGAAGAACACAGTGGGCTAACAGAAATTTGTATATTCTATACCAGGAGTGTCCCACCTTCGCAAAAGACAACTTGTTTTGCTCCACAATAAGTGACGATGGTCCTTAATATTATAAACACGAAAAAGTGTTTCAGTTACAAGTTTAAATCTGTTTTTTTTTTTTAATATGACCAATCAAATTTGACATTTCAAGTATACTGCCTTTCAAAAAAATCAGAACACCAAGTATTTATTGCACGATTTTAATAAAATTTACACAATTTGATCATGTAAACGAACTGTATCGATGATCAAAAAATCAACTTGAAAAACAAAAAAAAAACAAATGAATAAAAATTAATAATGTGTTGGGCCTCCACGATTTCCCAAACACTCATTAACACGTCGAGGCATGCTAGAAATCAGGCTGTCGATATCGACTTGGGGTATTTCATTCCAAACTTCGATAATTTGACCTCTAAGTTCCATTACAGTGTTAGCGGGGCGCTGTAAGTTACTTATTCTAACACCTATCATATCCCAAACATGTTCTATTGGCGATAGTTCTGGAGAACGAGATGGCCAAGGTAACAAATTGATTTCGGCACTATCAAAAAACTGTCTTGTAATGGCCGCTGTGTGAGGTCGAGCATTATCTTGCTGAAAAATGGGGTTCTTCAAGGCATTTACATAGGGCACTAACACTGGCCGTAAAATGTTGTCAATATACCGAATCGCGTTAAGACTTGCTTCTAAAAAAACTAGAGGAGACCTACTACCATATGCTATCGCCCCCCAAACCATAACTCCCTGTGTAAGAGCCGTATGTCTTTCAACAGCAAATTGTAAAATTCTGCGTTCACCGCGTCGACGTCTCACTCTTCTGCGACCATCATGAGCCCATAAACAGAACCGAGACTCATCGCTGAAGATAATGTTATTCCATTCATGGGTCCAATGTTGTCTTTCCCTGCACCAATCAAGTCTTGCTCTGCGATGCTGCGGAGTAAGAGGTAGACACAATTGTGGACGGTAGGATCTTATACCAAAACTGCGGATTCTTCTGTAAACAGTAGCCATGGATACTCTTTGGCCATTTAGAGCCAACCAGTCATTTCCCAATTCCCGCGACGTTGTAAATCTGTCCCTTAAAGTTGTAAGACGAAGAGCTCGATCTTCACGCTCAGTGGTGCTTCTTGGACGTCCTGATCCAAGTCTACGTCGATTCTCCCCAGCTTCGGACCATCTAGACCAGCAGCGTACGATCACCGATACACTACGGCCTACCCTTTCAGCAATAGCATGAACCGAAAAACCCGCTTCTCGCATTCCAATAATGCGACCCCTTTCAAATTCACTTAGATGATGATATTGTGCACGCCGACGAACACGGGGCATCTTTTTATGTTTTACAAACTGAAACGTCAAACTACTCAGAGGCTACTTGGATATTAGAAGCAATTACATTAAAAAATCAGCAGCTCTTCATAATGGTGAAATCAAGGAATAATACCATTAAATAGTAACCAAAACAATTGATTTTTTGATCATCGATGCAGTTCATTTACATGATCAAATTCTGTAAATTTTATTAAAATCGTCCAATAAATACTTTGTGTTTTGATTTTTTTGAAAGGCAGCATATTTAGTGGTGTGATGCAGGCTGTGTGTTTCAGGTTAGGCCAATATTAATCACACTTTATGTTGTAAATCAAGTTTTAATTTGTAGGTTATGTGAAGGGAAATATGACAGTAATATGGCGATTCAATTAACTTATAATATAGGGTGAGTTACTTAGCGGAAATCGGTTTATAGTGGGCGTATCGTTGAAAATAGCAAAAAAAGTTTCAAATAAAAGTTGTTCAGAATCAAGTTTTTCATAACCTAAAATTATTGCTAAATATGGCGGCCTTGCGGTTATATCGGAAGTAAACACCAACTTCCTTATTTTAAATAGAACACCCTATATATTTTTACATGTTTGGATTGCTCGTTAAAAATTAACATGAGTTTATTAACACAACATTGGGTCTCAGTTGAACCGTTTTCGAGTTATTTCATTTTTTTTGATAAATTTGACGATTTCAGAGCTCGACGCCATTAACAATATCTTCAAAACGAAATAAGTCAGAGTTGTGCGGCTTACGGTTTTGGATTCGGGAAGAAATGTAGTATTTGTTTAGGTTGTTGCCATTAGTCAGATTTTCTAAATTGAGCCGAGTCCGTCGACGGTATTCTTCAGTACTTCAAACATGAATAACTTCTTTTTTTTTTAAATGGAACCATATATCTTTTGACACTTTATCTGATGCGAAATTAAATTTCCTTTTTATTGATACCGGGTTGTTGCCATATCCTTCCAACAGTTTTTGAGAAATTTGCGATTTTGTAAAAATTTTAATATATTTCGTATTACCGCGTTAGCCCTGGATACTGATGACGTTTGGTGATTTAGTTTTGACTCGCATGTCCGACAAATGTCAGTTTATTTTAGATTATTTTTGGCGAGATCTTGCAATAAAAAAAAAACCGAACATGTTTTCTTAAGAAGAACTGATTGGTATGGTCTACACCAGGTACGGGCAACCTTCGTCATGTTGAGGGCCAAACTTTAGCGTGCAAATACGTCCGCGGGCCGCGTTTAAAAGTACTTAGTGCATTTTAAAGTAGTGATAATATTTTTTGCGATAGATATTAGACATGAAATAATACGACAATGTTATTATAGTACAATTTATTAAAATAACAAAATGAAATTTAAAAAAATGGAACATTATAATTAAATCGTTAAATTTGCAATTGTTACAAACTACGATAGTTAAATACACCGAAATCAATGAGACACTTGAGCTTGAATTTGGGAAACTAATCCATCGATATTTGGATTAATTCCACTGACACAAAGACGTAAAGAATTTTCCAAATTATCGTCAGTCAGTCTTGTACGATGTGTTGATTTATTAACTTTCATCAATGAAAAGAACTCTTCGCATTTATAAGTACTGCCAAACGCACAAATCAATCTTCTTGCGAATTTTCTAAGCTGCGGAAAATTGTCGTCTTCTAGGTATTTTTTGTAGAAATCGCACAACACTACGTCTTCAAATTTGGATTTTAGGAGTGAGTTTTCTTGAATCTCGATCAACTCCATTTGTAAGTGTATTGGTGCATTTTGTACAATATATGTTGTAGGAGTAGCAAATAAACTGAAACAGTCTTCCATGTTTTTGAAGTCGCAAAATCTGTTCGAAAATTGTTCCGACAGTAACTTGAGTTCTTCAGCATATTGAGCATAAGCAATATTTTCATACGCAGAGAGCGTGTTGAAATGGTAACTGTTACCAGACAGCATCTGTGACTCCCACAAGCGTAGTTTGATCTGAAACGCTTTTAAATGGCTGTACACATCATTAACTAACTGTCCTTGTTTTTGAAGTTACAAATTTAAATCATTTAAATAGCCTGTAAGATCGACCAGAAATGCTAAGTCACATATCCATTTTGGGTCACTTAAATTAGATAGTGGTTTATCTTTTATTTTCATAAAGTCTGCTATCTCATTTCTAAGCTCGTAAAACCGTTTCAACATTTTTCCTTTGCTCAGCCATCTGACTTCAAAATAATATGTTACGTCGTTATATTCAGCTGATATTTCATCCAAAAACGCCTTGAACTGACGATGGTTAAGCCCTCGGGATCGAATAAAGTTGATGGTTTTTACTACCACATTCATAACATTCTGGAGTCGAATGGACTTAGAACACAAGTTCTGTTGGTGGAGAATGCAGTGAAGGACTATCAAATCATCTTTTTGCACATTTAATTCTGTTGCTTTTTCATTCAAAATTCCGATGAAACCTTTACGTAAGCCGACCATAGAAGGTGCACCATCAGTGCATACTCCAATTAATTTTGACCATGGCAAGCGAAAACTTTTTGAACTTCAATAAAAATATCCTCTCCTAGTGGTTCCTTTTAGCGGCTGTAAAGCAAGCAATTCCTCAGTAACAGTGAACTCCTTATCAACACCTCGAATAAATATAGCCAGTTGAGCTGTGTCAGACAAATCGGTGCCGGTGCTCTCGTCTAATGCTATGGAAAATGATTCAAAACCAGCCATACGGTCAGTCAATGTTGTTTTTATATCATTAGCCATCATTTCTATACGTCGATCAACAGTTCGTCTTGACAAACTAATTTTTTCAAATTCTTTTTTCTTTTCAGGACACATAATACCGCAAACTTCTAACATACACTCCTTGATAAATTCTCCTTCGGCAAATGGTTTTAATGCCTTTGCCAATTTTCAGCTAACTATAAAACTAGCTTTCACAACATTATCAAGTTGTGTTCTTTGTTTATGAAACATTTGTTGCTGTTTTTCCAAATTTGCGGTAAGCTTCTGGATTTTGTCTGTTCTTAATTGTCCTGTCAGTGAGTGCAGCGTAGCATGCTTAGGTGAGTAATGCCTCTTTATATTGAATTCTTTCATTACTGAAATGGATTCATTACACAGCAAACAAATAGGCTTACCATTGTGCAAGATAAAAAAGAATTCTTCAGTCCATTTTTCTTGAAAATGGCGACCCTCTGTATCTACTTTTCGTTTCTTTCCACCAGACATCATTTTTGTTTACTTTTCGTTCAGTAAACTTAATAACAAACTATAGTTAGTAACCACTCAAGATGCACACAAAGTCACAAAGCAAGTTGACGGCTCGAGCAGTTCGCTAGGATATCGCTTGTCCAAGTTATCACCTCGGTAGCTCAAATAGAACTGAACTAACGTTCGGGCCATCCACCCGCTTATATAGGCAAAAAGAACGAATAATCTGGAATTAACTAGTTTAGAATAATTGAGAAGCAATAAATCTTTTGATGTGTCGCCCGTGAGGCGGCAAACCTCAAAGAATTTGATGTTTGCCGCCTCACTGTCACTCCCGTGAGTATAAGTACCTAATGTAATATTTTTTTAATTGGGTTTTTTCAAAATGTCTCGCGGGCCGGATCATATCTTACAGCGGGCCGGATCCGGCCCGCGGGCAGGGGGTTGCCCATATGTGGTCTACACCTTGGGCAGTGCTGATGAAAAAACATTACTTGCTTCAAGAATGTATGCCCAACGTTTTGCCGATCGGAGACATCCAAATTCAGCGGCATTCGCAACATTTTTACTTAATGACTAACTTTTATTTAATAAATGTTGACATTTCAGGGGGCTATTCACAGCACAGATGCAATTTGTCATCGGTGAGAAGTCGCACTAAAATGACGTCATTTCGGGAAGAATTTACCAAATCGTATGAAGAAAAATGACGCCATTTCAGTGCAACTTGTCACCGATGACAAATTGCATTGGTGCTGTGAATAGCCCCCCAGAAGTTTCCCACTATAATATAAATAATAAAAACTAAACTAGTCCAATCATTAAACCAAATCTTACATTTTAAGTACAAATGGTGTATTCAGACGTTAAAAAGTAGAAAATATGTTTTTTTTTTGTTCGTGAAACATCCATCTAATGTGTATTCCAAGGACGGTCGAGTATACGGTAAGAAGGATAGACAGAATCGAAGATTTTAGAGTGAGGGTAGGGATCGTTTACGTCACAAATGCACGCTGAATTCAAATGTGGTTACTTCATGGTAAACTTTAGGTAAACATGCACAAGCTGTAAATTTTCTGACATTCGTTGATTTTTAAAAGAGTTCAATTTGAAGCTTTAAACGATTGTTTTCCATTCCCAGACTAAGCATGAAGTAAAATTTCGAGTTTAGAAAAGCCCCGTGACAAATTTTCTGGGCTTTTCTAAACTCGAAATTTTACTTCATGCGCCACGCGTATAAAACACAGATTTTAAGCGAAGTTCGAATATACATAAACTTCACAATATTTGGGTGATTTATACGCGTGGCGCATGAAGTAAAATTTCGAGTTTAGAAAAGCCCAGAAAATTTTCACGGGGCTTTTCTAAACTCGAAATTTTACTTCATGCTTAGTCTGGGAGTGGAAATCACTTGTTTAAAGCTTTAAAATGAACTTAAAGAAAAACAGGGAATATCTCAATGACTAACTAAATGTCAAAACAAAATCACCAAATGTCATCAGTATCTAGGGCTAACGCAATAATACGAAATGTATTTAAATTTTTACAAAATCGCAAATTTCTCAAAACTGTTAGAAGTATATGGCAGCAACCCGGTATCAATTAAATGGAAATTTAATTTTGCATCAGATAAAGTGTCACGATATATGGTTCCATTTAAAAAAATGAAGTTATGCATGTTTGAAGTACTGAAGAATACCGTCGACGGACTCGGTTCAATTTAGAAAATCTGACTAATGGCAGAAACCTAAACAAAAATACTACATTTCTTTCCGAATCCAAAACCGTAAGCCGCACAACTTTAACTTATTTCATTTTAAAGATATTGTTAATGGTGTCGAGCTCTAAAATCGTCAAATTTATCAAAAAAAAATGAAATAACTCGAAAACGGTTAAACTGAGACCCAATATTGTGTGCATAAACTCATGTTTATTTTTAACGAGCAATCGAAAAATTCAAAAATATATAGGGTGTTCTATTTAAAATAAGGAAATTAGTGTTTACTTCCGGTATAACCGCAAGGCCGCCATATTTAGCAATAATTTTGGGTTATAAAAAACTTGATTCTGAACAACTGTTATTTGAAACTTTTTTTGCTATTTTCAACGATACGCCCACTATAGACCAATTTCCGCTTAGTGACTTACCCTGTATATTATGTAATTGGGAGATAAAGCGGTACTTTAAATCTGAGGAGTTATAAGATCTCCGAAGATTTAAATGTAACTTGATATCCGAATTGCATATATAATTTTATTTCATTTGGTGTTTCTAATAATAAATTAGTTATGTTTGAAATTCGTTTGTATTTGAATTTATAAATAAGTAAAGTTGTCTTGTGTATCGTAACCATGGAGAATTGTTGACAACAGAGATGAAGTGATTCTTTGTCTACTATTTTTAATATACCGTTCTTTTTTTTATCGTGCTCACCATTGGGATCTTGTAAAGCGATGATACGAAATTGGTCAAATTAGACAAAAGTTTCAATATTTGATATTGAGTAAGAATAAGTCAACAAATTTAAGCTAACATCATTTGTTTTAAAAATGTGGCGAAAAATGTAAAAATGGATAATAATTGATTTTTATTATAACTAGTATAACTTCTGTGTGCCATAAAATCTTTTAGAGAAATACACATGAATTAACAGATACAGGGTATCCCATTTTCTAGATATAACATCTATTTTTAGTTTTTCTTATGGAAGCCATATTGGATTTTTATACCATTGACAATATCAAGAAAAAACAGTGCGAAATCATGTGTGACATGTCAATTAGTTGAAACAATTGAATAAAATATTACAAATTTTGTTTCATCAAGTCGGCCGTATTGGATTTTTAGACCGTTGAAAAGAGCAAGAAAAGTAGTGCGAAATCAATGAAAAAAGAAAAAATTTCAGTGCCGTGTTGGCCATTGTGTTTACAAATAATATGTGTAGGGGGGTCAGATAGAATGGAGAGACGTTATTTGTTATAACGTATATATTAACATAACTATTTACAAAGTATTGTACACTTCTGTGCAATAAAATTAAGCACAATTCTTATAACTATTTTTCACAATATTCTAGTTGTATAATTCGGGTTTGTGTTAATTGTCTAGCAGCAGTTTCAATAAATGACGCCTTAATTAAAAATCCAAAACTAAAACCTTTACAAAAAAGAACGCTTGCAATAAATACAACAAAGCCAAAATAGAAAAATCATCTTCTATTTTAGTTAGAATTCAAATTTTTGAATTGTTGTCTAAATAACGCAGCATTTTGACATTAAGAAAATTGATATATTTACATATTTTCGTAACTAGGAAACTCATTATGTCCGTTTTAAACTATAACATATTTTGTGTGCTTAATTTTATTGCACAGAAGTGTATGTATATAAACCAAGACCGTAGTCAGTGCAAGGGTCTCTATGTTAGGCCGTGATCAGCGCTAGCGAGAGTGTCCTTATCAGGCGGGGGTGCGCATTTTATAGACGCCTGGTGATAATCCGAAGGGTGGTGCGGTGAGGCAGGTCGTACTTCATTGGCGCGTGTGCGAGGGTGGTGAATGAGTGCGAGAGTGCTTGTGCGACAAGGATGGTTGATAGTGGCGAGCGTCGAAGATGAGTAACATCCATCTTCGACGCTCGTCTCCTCCTCTGAATGTGAAGTCGTCCTTACGATCAATCCAGCAATTGGACATCCATCAGTTCTTCTTTGGTCTTTCTCTTCTACGCAATGGTTTTATGGGCTCGCGGGTGGCATCCGGTCCAACATACAAAGAGTTTTATGTAACACCGAACATTTTCATAACGAGAATTTTTCTTTAAAGTGTCCATATGCATTTATTAAAAGAATTTAATTTGAAGCTTTAAGCGAGTGTTTTCCACTCCCAGGCTAAGCATGAAGTAAAATTTCGAGTTTAGAAAAGCCTGAAAATTTGGTTGGTCGCGAAGCGCGTAGCGGCCAAACCAAATTTTCAGGCTTTTCTAAACTCGAAATTTTACTTCAAGCGCCACCTGTACAAAACACTGACATATTACGAAGTTTAAAACATACCGCAGGGCAGCTTGGTGGTATAGTGGTTAGAGTGTTGTACTGCCACGCCACGGACCGGGGTTCAAATACCGGCCTAACAAGTTGTCTGCATTTATATAGGTTAGGATAAAAATGCCAAACACTCCGTCTTCTCGGATATGACGTTAAATGCATGTAGGACCCGTGTACTGCCTGGATGTTGCGTGCACGTTAAAGATCCCTACCGGTGGGTTGGAACTCCCACCGGGTTCGGCAAAATTCCCGGATAGCTGTAGACCTAATCTTCGGCGTCATGATTGGCCTTAGCAGCGGAAATAGATGACGTAAAATCCAAAATAAAAAAAATAAAAAAAAAAACATACCGCTAAACTTTACATTGAATCAGTGTTTTGTACCGGTGGCGCATGAAGTAAAATTTCGAGTTTAGAAAAGCCTGAAAATTTGGTTTGACCAAATTTTCAGGCTTTTCTAAACTCGAAATTTTACTTCATGCTAAGCCTGGGAGTGGAAAATACTCGCTTAAAGCTTCAAATTGGATTCTTTTAATAAACCGAGCATCGAAAAATGTGCAACGTATGCATATGGATACTTCAAAGAAAAATTCTCGTTATGAAAATGTTCGGTGTTACATAAAACTCTGTGTATGGTGAGTGACCCAGGGGGAGCCAATTTGGAGCTGTCTCTTTTGGGCGTTGCTTAAAGGGTGTAGGGTTACCCAAACTTTATCTCCAGGGACATACTGACGAGTAGCTCTCTTGACTTGGTCGGCCTGTTTCTTTCGGAGATCTTGTTAATGATCTGCGTTTCAGCGGAGTTCTCTACGGAAGGTAAGAAAGCAGCGCTGAACCCGGTAGCTTGACACATAACCGTGTTCATGGCGAATCTAATGGTTGGTAACATATCTGCCCATCGTGTATGGTGTTTTCCAGCGAGTATTCCCAATTGAACCTTCAAATCCCGGTTTTTTCTTTCCACTGGATTTGCCTGAGGGTGGTAACTGGGCAATAGTGCATGATGGATTCCTATTACAAACATAACGTGCTGCATCACTGCGCTTACAAATTGTGTCCCATTATCGCTAATTACTCAACGTGGGAAGCCGATACGTAGAAAGACTTCTTCAATCAGAGTCGTGGCGCACCGCTCTGCTGTCGCTGTTTCCAATGCAAATAGTTCAACCCAATTAGAGGCTAGATCCTCTATGATTAGGATGATTGTTTTTTCATTAGCAGTAGTAGGCAGCGGTCCGAATAAATCGAAGGCAAGCACTTCAAATATTTGGTTGACAGCACATGTCTGTAGTAATCCGGCAGGTTTCAGATGGGACACTTTATATCGTTGACATGCTGCACATTGCCTAATGTATTGTTCAACACTGTTTTGCATCCCTTTCCAACAAAACTTTTGTTGAATGCGCGAAAGGGTCCTCTGGATTCCATAGTGTCCTGCGGTGGCATCATCGTGAAATGCTTTTAACATGCGTGGAATCTCTTCTTTGGGGACCACTTGTTGTGCATCTTCTTACTCTCCTTGAGGGTCGTACCGTTTCAGAATGCCATTAGCCATGGCGTATCTTTTCTTGTCCAGTAGACAGCATTTTCGGTGGGTTGGATGGCTTCTAGGTCATTGATTATCTTCTTCGAATCATTAACTTTGAGCTGCGCGTCTCTTATGTCACTCTCCTTTCGAGATGCCATGTCGATGGAAATGTTCTTTATTTCCCAAGGATATAAATCATCATCGTCATTGACGGGGCGGGTCAAGGTGTCAGCTACTCTGTTCGCTCGTCCTGGTATGTAGTCAATCTGGAGGTTGAAATACAATTGCAGTGCCCATCGCGCCAATCGTCTTGTCGGCAACTGTAGACTCATCAGCCAACGGAAGGGTTAATGATCGGTGGCAACTGATTAGATATCCTCTAAATTTCTTTACCGCTCAGATGATGGCCAACTCCTCCTTTTCAATGGTGGCATAGTATTTCTCCGCAGGGTTTAGCAAACGGCAGGCGTATTCAACAGGGTGCTCGTCCACACCCTCTCCCTGGCACAAAACTGCCCCGAGTGCATAAGCGCTAGCATCTGTCCTGATAATAAACGGCTTGGTCGGATTGACCATCCGTAACACGGGTACTTTGATCAGCGCCTCTTTCAATGATTTAAACGCCGTGTTTCCTTCCTCTGTCCATTTCCACGGAACGTTCTTCTTGATTAGGTTGTTCAGCGATTTCGAAACATGCGCAAAATCTGGTATAAATTGCCAATACCAGGAACACATTTGTAGGAAAGAGATCAGCTGTTTATAGTTAGATGGCTTTATCCTTTGCCGGATGGCTTCGACCTTTTCTGGATCAGGTAAGAATTCATCCTTCGTTATTCTATTTCCTAGGAAGCGGACTGGTTGGCAGAAGAATGAGCTCTTTTCCCTGTTGATGCGGAGGTTGTTTGATTCCGCGATCAATCTAGCGAGGTCGTTTAGGTGTTGGTCGATGGAGTCCTATACAATTATTAAATCGTCCAGGTACGCGAACATGCATACATCGAGTACCAAACGGCATTCGTTTGAATAGGTAACACCCAAAAGGGGTGATGAATGACGTTTTCTCTTGATCTTGTGCTCTTACTGAAATCTGCTAGTATCCAGTGCGTAAATCGATGGTGGAGAAGTGGTATGGTTTACCCATGGCGTGTAGCAAGTCGTCCACGCGCGGGAGTGGGTATATATGTTATGTTGTGTCTTAAAAACCGCTGGATACGGATCCAGTGGGGGCAGGTTGAACTCTATTGGTTGCTAGTGGCTCGCGTCGATGGTGGATGTTACAATATTTATTTTTGTCGTGTTGGCCATATTGTTTGACAATAATATGTCAATTAGTTAAAACAATTAAATAAAACATATTTAATTTAATTTAAGGTTTTTTATTGAACATACGAAAAGGGTAAACTCATTTTAAACAAAATTAAGATCATAGTGTGCTTTGAAAAACATAACTTTATATAAACATATTATTATCAAACCAAAAAATCTGTTATATTTGTATTAAGTAAAAATGAAATGTACGAATGAAGAAAAGACCGATATGCTGTTCGTGTACGCTCAATGTACACGGAATAGTGTTTAAGCTCAATAAAAATACAATTAAACATTAAAAGTGCGATTCTTCTCGCAATCTACAAGTTAGTCTTACAAAGACTATATCAAACACTCATTGAAACAACTACTTCCCGGGCTAATACCCCGACGGACATTGAATTATACAACAAGTGTTTGCTGTTACATACAGTAACCTACTGCAAATGTAACAATTTGGGTCAAATTATTCAGGCCATCTATAGACGCGTTTCGAGATTTATCTCTCATCAGTATAGCTTTGCCATTCCCTCTAAACAATTTGACACCTTAGACTGGCGGTCACGTTACCGTTCAAACATAAGTATAAATGAAATTGCCAATTCTTGGTTGCAGAATACTTCAAACTAAAAATTTAACTAAAAATACAATTAGTTGTATTCTGATAGAATTCAACCATTAAGACATATGCTTTCACTGATGGATAGACATTTGCGAACAAATTAAGCATTTAATACAGAGGAAGTGAGAATCGGTACAGTAGCAGCTGAAGGATCAGATGTTGAATTAAGAGAAATGAAGAAGTGTCCTTAAGGGAAATTGCGTTTGAAACTGGACTCTTGGTTATGTCAATAAAAAAGATATTTAAGCGACACAAATTCCAACCTTACAAAATTATAAAAAATCACTATATGTTACAAACAGATTACGAGAAAAGACTGCATTTTTGTATATGGCTTGTTATCAAAATAGACGCAGGAATAATATTCCATAAAAAAGTCATTTGGAGCGATGAAACTTATTTTAGTAATAATGGTTGGCTTAACAGAAATTTACAATTTCACTGCGCAGCGACCCTCGACAAATTTTCTGGGCTTTTCTAAACTCGAAATTTTACTTCATGCGCCACGCGTTAAAACACTAAAATACTGTGAAATTTATGTATATTTGAACCCCACTTGAAATCAGTGTTTATACGCGTGGCGCATGAAGTAAAATTTCGATTTTAGAAAATTCCAAACAATTTTCTACGCGGGGCTTATCTAAACTCGAAATTTTACTTCATGCTTAGTCTGGGAGTGGAAAACACCCAGCTTCAAATTGATCTCTTTTAAAAAACACCGAATGTCGGAAAATTTACAGCTTATGCACATGTTTACCTAAAAGAAAATTTCGTTGTATATCCTTTGGCTTACAGGGTTTTCATATGGAAATTTAATATTTATCGCGCGATTTTTTTAGGCAGATATTCTTGCTCTGTATCTTTGGCAGAATGTCTCAACTTCAGAGAAGCACACGAATCACTTTCGCACTCACTATCCATAATGTTGTTATTAATTATAAAGACAATTTAAAAAAATTCTTATGACAGAATCTGTCGTTACAAAACTTAAATCGGCTCAGTGCGAGTTGTTGCCCGTGTACGTAAACAAACGTAACTAACAAATGTTTATATCGTAACAAGAGTGGATGTGGATATGATGCTTATATCTTTACACTTGGCTGTGATATGATATGAATTTCAGGGTAGGAGCAGGAAAACATTTATTTTAAATATGGACCAGTTCATTATACACTACAATTGCGGCATAATTCAATTTTCAAATTTAGTATATAAATTAACAAAAGAACAAGCTATCATGTGCATTTATCTAAAAGAAATTAAATGTGGCTTTTTGAGAAAAGCAAACATTAAACATTAATTAAATCTATATTCGTTTTTTTTTATTGGCCAACCCGATTTGGGATTTATTTTTCTTAGGTTCTTTAATTATTCGGGTGTCCCTACTGTTTGTCATGTAATGACATTGATATACAGAGTTATTGGTAATTCGACGTATATCCGTTAGGAGCTGATAGGGGCGCCAAAATGCAACAAATTGAACACTACATATGTACAACCGAAATTCAATAGTTTGAGAGATATTCGAATTTTTAGGGTTTTTCGATATTTACCCAAAATTTGACATTAAATTCCAAATAAAAAAAAAATAACATATTGAATGGGTGCCATTAAAAAATGATACTGTAGCTGGCATTTCAATTAAGCTATGAACATATAATTAAAATGATGAGCGATTTAAGAATAATATCTTCTTAACATTTTTATTTACGCTTCTAAACATGTTGTCTCATTGAAAAAAATACTATGACATTAATCGTACAAATAAGTAAAACAACTTGCCTATTCTGTAAGCTTTCCAAAAGGTATAAAAGTCAATTTTAAGATACGTAATTCGTGGCATGGCATGTGTTTGAATCGGCGCGGGGAGAAAAAGGGGTTAGTTGTATTTGTATAAAAAAAAATGCATTAAACAATGTACGTAAAAGTTCATTACAAATTTTAGACATCTTGTTCAAAATGAGCTCTTCGATTAGGAATGCAGGTTCGAATCCTCTTCCTACCTTCGGTTGTCGTCACTCTTGATGTAAACGTTGTTCTCATCTGTTGCGCCGCGTTTATTATTCGCTGTCGAAGTTCTTCGACCGACTTTATTGGGGTCACATAAACTAATTCCTTTATATGTCCCCAAACGTAAAAATCAAGAGGTGTGATGTCAGGGCTTTGTGCTGGCCACGAAATTGGCCTCCCCCTCCCGGACAGTAATCCGGTAATGTGCTGGGCAGCCATCATGTTAAAACATGAGGTTGTTTTTTATTTCCTCGGAAACATCCGCCAACAAACCGTCTAGGTTGTTTCTTAAGAACCCCTCGTAATTTTCGCCGTTCAAATTTTGGGGCAAGAAATGAGGGCCCAGCAAATGATTATCAACGACACCCATCCATACATTCAGGGAAAATCTCATTTGCGACGCAGTTTCTTTAAGTTTTTTTTGGATTCCTGTCCGCTTTAGGTCCAAAAATGGAAGTTATGGTAATTTGTTATACCATCCCGGTCAAAATTTGACTCGTCATTTCACAATATATTTCGTAGGAAATGTTCCTCGTCAGCGTCAGCAATTAATATAAATCGACAAAATTCGAATCGCCTGGCAGGATCTCCCTCGTGCAATGTTTGGACAGGTTGATAATGGTACGGGTGTCTACCTGATAGATGTACCACCGACCACACTTTCCACTGGGTTATACCAAACTGTCTTGCAACAAAGTTCGTTGAGGTGTTTGGGTCATCAATCAAACACTGAAGAATGGTGTCCTCTTCGTCAGCCGTGTACCGTTGAGGTCTGCCAGCGTCTTAATTGTTTTCTTTGAACACTGCCAGTTTTAGACAATCGTCGATAGGTGCTCCCGAATACAGTAACGTGGGGAAGTCGATGATCGGGAAAGCGTCGTTGGTATTGATAACGTTGGTAACAAAACATTATATCGGCGTATTCGTTATTAGAGTACGAAGCCATGTTATTACAAAATAACACAAAAAATAACAATCATAACAAAAAAATAACAACAAAAACAATAATTATCAGGGCCCGCTGCACCGTGGCCCAGCGGTTGAGCCGCTGGTTTCGCCAATCGGTCACGGCGGTGATCTTGGTTCGATCCCCAGCGAAGGCGAGTAATGTTTCTATCGAAAAATACTCGTCTCCGGTTCCATTGATGTGTGTGTCACGAAGAACGTCGCCAGTAGAATGGGTTGTTTTAGCGAAACTAAACTAAACTAAAAATACAGATGATTTATCTCCCCGCGCCGATTCAAACACATGCTTTGCCACGAATAAAAATTGACTTTTATACATTTTTGGAAAGCTTATGCAATAGGCAAGTTTTTTTTAGTTATTTGTACAATTAATGTTATAGTAATTTTTTTAACGAGACTACATTTTTAGAAGCGTCAATGAAAATATTGGCAAGATATTATTTTTAAATCGCTCATCATTTTAATTATTCTGTTAAATTAGGTACTTTCAATAATGTTTATAGCTTCATTGAAGTGCCAGCTACAGTATAATTTTTTAATGGTACCCATTCATTATGTAGTTCTTTTTAAATTTGGAATTAAATGTCAAATTTTGGGTAAATGTCGAAAAACTCTTAAAATTCAAATATCTCGAAAACTATTGAATTTCGGCCATACATATGTATAGTATTTTTAATACCTATTTGGAAGTACCAGTCGTTTTAGTGACTTAACGTATGTGGCTTCTTGAACACACACACAAAATTAGGTTAGGAATTTGTCATGTGAAATGGCTGACATCTAGACCATTATTCTTAGCTCATTGGTGGAGTAACTTGATATTCAATATAACCAGTGGCGGCGTAGGATCACAAATATTAATTAATTTCATAATATGGAACATAATAATGTATATGGACGTTGTGCTGTTATGTTATTGTAATACAACTAAAAGTTCCACAAAATATATTATACAGGCTTAAAGATCCAAACACGTAATGGTTTTCGAATTTAGATTGAATATGCAAAACGTTTCCCTGAGCAAAACTCGAATTACGAAGAATACTCTGCACTTTTAAGATATTTAAGTTAGTTATAAAATATAATTCTATACAAAGCAAGAGGGTGTGTAAAAATATAAAATATCTATACAATGGTGAGAAATAAATTAGCAATGGCCCTGCTATAAATACAAAGTAAACTAACTGTAACAAAATAATCATGATTGTAACAAGCAGTAATAATATTTAATAACGGTTCAATTATATTAAATAAATGACGAAGTGATTTTAAAAGTTTAAAGTCTAAATATCTTGTTGATTAATACTTTCGCTTTCTGATAAAGATGGTTCGTCGTCGGATTCATTCGACACAGAGATCACAGTTGGTTCGATATTTAACAAGTCCAATTTATTTTCTACCTCCCATGCCTCAGAAATCATTTTCTCTGTGTGGTTGATGTAATTTTGCCAGTGCTGTTGCGGTACATTTTTGACTACGTTATTCCATACATTTAAAACTTCAGCAGGTGACCCTGTAGTTTTAAAAATAGCTTCATCATAACGTCTTTTAGTCTCTGACCAAACCATTTCGATAGCGTTAAAATGGCAATGATAGGGAGGTAGTCTGAGAACACAATGATCATGCTCCGCAGCGTATTTATTTAAATGATTTTTTTTCCGGCACTGTTTACTTTTCAACCAGATTCCAAACAGCATCTTTTAAAAGATTATTTGTAAAAGGGACATTCTTCTTTCCAAGCCAATCTATAATACGTTTTTTGCTCCAGCTTTTTCTCGGAATTTCTTCTTCTAGACGACTATGATAAGTTGCGTTATCTAGTATAATTAAGGATGGTTCTTCTAAGTTTGCAATAAGTTGATCTTTAAACCACTTTTAAAAATGTTTGGTATTGATATTATCGTGATAAACACCCGTTTTCTTATTACATTTAAAAATTATAGATCCATTTGTCACAAATCAATCTTTATTTCCGGCATGAACAATAACGTAACGAAACCCACTTCCAGTTTTTCTAAAATGACTGTATTTACTGCCATCTTGCCACATTCTTCTATCACCACTTTTGCTAAAAACCCATGTCTCATCCAGAAAAACCGGTTTATAAATGTTCTCCTTTCTAGCAACTTGATATTTATTTAAAAATAAAATTCTCTTCAACCTGATTCCAGGCATTTCCAATTAATGTTTTCTTCCGTCCTGCTTTTTGAAGCTAAAGCCCATTTTCTTAATTCCTAAATATAAAGAAATTCTCGAGATCCCAATTTCTGGTGATTCTTCTATAAGTTGCCAGTAAATAGTGTCTATAGTAATATGTTCCTTTTAGGCATACATTTTGTAAATCACTTCCCTTAAAAAATGCAGAGTATTCTTTGTAATTCGAGTTTTGCTCAGGGAAACGTTTGCAGACATATTCCTCCTAAATTCGAAATCCGTTGCTCTGTTTTCATCTTGTAGGTTGTATAATGTGCTTTGTGGAACTTTTAGGGCTTCGGACGCTTTTTAAATTGCCTTAAATCGAGATCCTAATTCATTTTGAAAATAACTTACTATATATAGCATAAGCTTTTTGGATTCATCGGAATACCGCATTTTAGTAGTATGTTTTTGCGTAATTTAATGACATTAACAGACATCAAACTTTTGACGTAACATCTAATTAGTAATCGACGTTCATTTTTGTTGGTAATTTTTTTGTTTCATCTGATTCATGAATGATAAATAATGATGGGGTTATTCCAAATAGGTATTAAAAATACTATAGGGTCCAATTTGTTGCATTTTGGCCCCCCTATCAGCTCCTGACGGGTATACGTCGAATTACCAATAACCCTGTATGCATGCCATGTTGCAATTGATTATTTATTTGACATAAAATTGGTAATAACATACCGAAAGTAATGTTCCGCCACTTAATTAATCTTTATGATAGTGTAATTAAGCACACGGCAACCTTCTGGAAAACATAACCTCAAATGTATTTTGAAGGCAAAAGTCAGAATTACAGTATCCAACCAAATATCCAACATTATAAAAAAAATCATCATATCTGGTTGGCCAATAAAAGAAAAAGAGAATATAGGTACAAAATTAATCTAATGTTGCCCTATTTTATTTTCTATCAAACGAAAGTTTAGTGAAAGATCTATTAAATAATACCTTTCTCTCAGTTCTAGCTCAATTTAGTAAACTACAATGAATGTTTAAAAATATTAAACTTTGACAACATTAATTATTGTAGTAATTCCTTTCTGCGCTGATTACTTTTATTATACTAACGCGCGGTATTATAAACGATTAATAAATCATTAGATAACTATTTGTGGAGTAAATTTATTTACGTAGTTAACTAATGGGGAAATAAAATTGCGTATTATAAAGCAAACCTACCAAATAAATAGCAATTCTAGACAAAAATTATTTAGTTAGTAAATTACCGATCGAAACTATACATTTTCAATGTGGCGATAGGCATAACCGCCAACTTTTAAAATTAAATTGTCAATCTTTTAAATTTAATTATCAAGCAAATTGGAAATTTAGTATAATCACTTATAACTAAGGAGAATAACCGTGAGAAATAGGACAAAATTATACAGAACAAGAAAAAGAAAGCTTATTAGAATATATAAATGACTTAAACGAGTGTTTTCCACTCCCAGGTTAAGCATGAAGTAAAATTTCGAGTTTAGAAAAGCCTGAAAATTTGGTTTGGTCGCGTAGCGCGAAGCGCGGAGCAGCCAAACCAAATTTTCAGGCTTTTCTAAACTCGAAATTTTACTTCATGCGCCACGCGTATTGAACACCGATTTCAATTTAAGTTTATTTGTTTACAATATTTCAATGTTTTCAGTTTTTAATACGCGTGGCGCATGAAGTAAAATTTCGAGTTTAGAAAAGCCTGAAAATTTGGTTTGGCCGCTCCGCGCTTGGCACTACGCGACCAAACCAAATTTTCAGGCTTTTCTAAACTCGAAATTTTACTTCATGCTTAGTCTGGGAGTGGAAAACACTCGTTTTAAGCTTCTAACTGAACTCTTTGAAAAAAGCGTATGCATATGTATAAAAATCCCTGGTTATGTCAACGGGTTGTTTCTGACTTGAAAAACTCTAGGTCTTCGACGCCTTAGAATTTCTTGTGGTTCAAATTAATCACTGTCAGGGAAGATACTATAAGCGAACTTAAATCTGACACGGATGATATGGTAGACATGATAACCGTAATGAAATTAATAAATACAAGTAGTGGAATTTCATTTAGGAAATAAAACGTTTTATGTACAGTGTGTGGTGTAAGGCGAAATATACATATATATATATATATATATATATATATATATATATATATATAAATACATTAGAATTAACGACCTGCTTATAAGTACCAAATAAGAAATAACAGCGCTTAAGGTCATGATGTAAAAGTTATTTTTTTTTTTTATCAAGTGAGTGTGCAAGGAGGACAGAAGACGACGACGATCGTTTCGCTCTTTTTATGAGCTCCTCCCTTGAGGAGCTCATAAAAAGAGCGAAACGATCGTCGTCGTCTTCTGTCCTCCTTGCACACTCACTTGATAAAAAAATAACTTTTACATCATGACCTTAAGCGCTGTTATTTCTTATTTGGTATATATATATATATATATATATATATATATATATATTATATATATATATATATATATATAATATACACCCATATATACAACACATTTTGTATTTATATTATTTGTTGTCCAGTAGAGTACAAACTTCTCCAGTTTGTACTGTCTTGCGTAAGGTTTTTAATTCCTTACCATTTTATGCCCTTTTCTACAGCTCCTTCTCTGACTCCATCTATTCACGTTATTCTTGGTCTTCCTCTGCAGTTTTTCCCTGAAGCTGCTGTTTCGAATATTATTTTAATTTGTCTACTGTCTTTCATACGGCACACATGACCAAACCATCTCAACTGGCCCTCTATTATTTTTTCGTTAATATCGTCGATATTTAAGATTTGTCTGTATGTTTCATTTCTTATTCTGTCTCTTTTTGTCTTATTTTCGATCTTTCTAAGAAATCTCATTTCCATTGCAGTTATTCTTCGTTGTTGTTTTTTTGTAATGGTCCATGTTTCACTGCTATACATTATAGTTGGTCTAATCACTTTTTTTCAGTATTACTGTTTTTATTGTCTTTGGGATTTCTTTATTTCCAAAGAGGGAATTTTTTGTCATATTGAAAAGTTTCCCTGCTTTTCCCAGTTTGTCGTTTATTTCGTCGTCTATTGTTCCGTTTTTGTTAATTGTTGTCCCAAGATATTTGTATTTGTCTATTTGTTGAATCGGTGTTCCATCAACTTTTATTAAGTGCATTTTGTTTTGTCTGGATGTTATCATTGATTTTGTTTTCTCCGTATTTACTTTCATATTTATTTTTCTAAGTTCTTTTACCACAATATCGATGTTGTGTTGTAAGTCCCTTTCTGATTCTGCTAATATGGCTATATCATCCGCGAACATTAGTGATCCTATTTCTGTTTCTTTCATTTTCCAGTTTCCTACTTTTAGTGGCCTTATATTTTTGTTTGTTTTCTTCATGGCTCCGTCCAAAACCAGTGAGAATAAAAGAGGGCTTCAGATACATCCTTGCTTAACTCCGGTCTTAGTGCAGAATTCCTTGGATTCTTCGTTGTTCGTCCTTACAATGTATTTGTTATCTTTATACATCGCTTTTATAATTTTTATTATTCTGTTGCTTAACCCTTTATTTTCCAGCTCAGTCCATATGTCGTTTCTTCTGATTTTGTCAAATGCCTTTTCCAGGTCTATGAAGCGTATGTGCATTTCTCGATGTTTATTTATGTATTTTTCACTTAGTTGTCTTAAGATGAATATTGCATCGTTTGTACTTCTTCCTCTTCTGAATCCGTATTGCGTGTCCTCTATGGATTCCTCTACTTGGTCTCTTATTCTTTCCTCAAGTATCCTTGTTAAAACCTTTGCTGGAACACTTGTAAGGGTGATACCTCGGTAATTTGAACATTCCCTCTTATCTCCTTTCTTGTGTAGAGGTAATATTATTCCCTTGTTCCATTCTTTTGGTATGTGTAAGCTGTTCATTATGTCGTTTAGTAGTTCAGTAAGATATGTTGTTCCTTCTTCCCCCATGTATTTTATTATCTCTGGTGTTATGTCATAAATTCCTGGTGCTTTTCACATTTCAATTTTTAAATCGTCTCCCTTACTTCTTCAATTCTGATCTCCTTATTTCTTTCTGGGGCACTCTGTAGTTGGTGTAAATCATTTTGGTTTTCAAGATCCTCTGTAAATTCTGCTTCAATTTCCGTAATTACCTCAAAATATTGTCTCCATCTTTCCATTATTGCTTCCTCTTCTGTTAGTATAGTTCCCATTTTGTCTTTTATATTCATCATATTATATTCCTTCTTTTGTTTCAGTTGCTTTAGAGTTCCATGAAATAGTAGTTCTCCGTCATTTCCTTTCCAAATGTTGTCCATGATTCTTGTTTGGCTTTTTTCACTTCGTATTTTCCCTTTTTTCTAGTTTCTTTATACTTTTCGTAATCGTCCCTATTTTTGGTAGTCAGATAGATTTTCCATTTTTCTTTCTTTTACTTAATTTTATCTTTTAGCTCGTTTGACCACCACTCTGACTTTTTTGTTTCTTTGTTCGTAATTTTTGTTGTTCCGCAGGTTTCTTTCGCAGCTTCAATTAAGAATTTCTTTAAGTTTACCCATTTTTCTTCAACTTTCGTATTTTTTATTTTACTATGAAATTTATCTTTTAGTATTTCTTAGTACTTCTCTCGATACGTTGTGTCTTTCAGTTTGTATGCTCTTATTTTCTCTTTTATTATTTTTCTTCTTGTATCTATTTGTTTCTTTCTATTTGTCTTTATGTCCATCTTTAATAAATAGTGGTCACTCCCTATTTCTGCCGCCCTAGTGACTTTTATATTTTTAATTATGTGCCAGTTGTTTTTGTTGACTAGAAAATAATCTATTATTGATTTCTCCTTTCTTCCAGGCTCCTCTCTTGTAAATTTATGTATATTTTTCTGTTTGAATTTTGTGTTTACTATTACTAGATTGTTCTCAATACTAAGTTCTATTATCCTCTCTCCGTTGTTATTTCTGACATCTTCTCCTTCTTTACCCATTACTTCTTCTATACCTGTATTTATGTTGCCCACACGCCCATTTAGATCTCCCATAATTAGTACATTTTGTTGCCCTACGTCAATTTCGTTTTGTAAGTTTTCAAAAAATCTATCTTTGTCTTCTTTTTTTGCGTCTTCGTTTACCCCATAAGCCACGATTAATGTCCCTGTTTCCATTTCTTCTATCTTCATTTCTACCGACAATATTTTTTTAGAACGTATTTTTCAATTTTTATGTCCTTAATTCTATTTAGAGCTATTATTAGTCCTACTCCACTATTTGCTCTTTTTGTATCGTCCACTCCTGACCAAAACATCCAATATCCTTTGTGTGTTTTTTCTATGCCCTTTCCTTTTTTTTTGTTTCTGTTATGCCCATGACCTCAACATTATGTTTTATCATCTCTTCTATCAATTCTTCCTCCTTCCCCATAATACTTCGAATGTTCCAAGTATACACGATTTCATTTGTTTCTGGATCTCGCCTAGCTATGGAAAAGTGACAGTTTAAGTATTGTAAATGGGGCTGGTTGTGTTTTAAATCAGGGTTTTTAAATGTCACTGTCAGATGTTCGATTTTAAGGTTATAATTTCTGACTATTGTGATCTTACACTGTTGCCTGTTTTACAAATTTTCAGATATAAAAGGATAATAATATGCAGTTTTAAGATTAACCACGGATCCATTCTGATATATCCATGTTTCATTCAGGTATACGAATTGGATATCTTCACTGGAATTTTGATACTGTAAAAATTTTCTAAGGAAAATAATTTTAGCTGGAACAACATGTTTTTGTTCACAGAGAATTTTGCGCCCATTAATTAATTTGAATTTATACCCCATACTTTTAACAACCCTATAAAGTGTTGTTCTACTCCCATGGAACTCATAATTTTCTTTCATATCATTCAAAAGATCTCTCAAAGTAAAATACTGATTTCTAGAGTTATATTGCCAAATTAGTTGTTGCAAATCTTTTCTAGCTAGGTGATTCCAAAAATGGCTGTTTTTAGATCGTTTGCCAGAAGTAGTAGATTTCAATTCGTCAGGTCTTTGTCGTAAAATTAATTGTAATGAAGATCTCCCTACCTGAAACGTAATTATCTTTAATTAAATATATATGATAATTAAAATACTAGACATACCCCAAAAATATCTATTAAAATCGTAATAGTATTGTGATGCTGTAGATTTGGATTACTTTGCCAAAATGTTTGTAGGATTTCAGAATTTGTAACCTTTTTGATTCAGAGATAATCTTTGGCATGTTAATATTTAATATGTGCCTGAAATTATTTTTCACTTTGACATTGACACAGCATTGCAACACTAGATTAATTTGATTTAATAATAAAATGCTCGAAGAAGCGACCGCGTGGCGAAATAATTGTTGCAAGATTAACAATAAACCTCTTGAAAATTAAAAAGAGGATTACTTATGATATCATAAATTATTGCAACACTGTTAAAATCAGGAATCAGGAGTGCCAATTAATAAAAAATGTAAATGTTGATACTGCAACATAACAACACGAAAGCATGGCTAGGCGAGATCCAGAAACAAATGGAATCGTGTATACCTAATCTCCTTTCTAAATATTCATATTTGTTTATGTTTATTGTTTTTCGTTTGTTTTTTGCGTCTTCATTTTCATTTTGTTGTTTCATTCGCGTGTCCTTATTTCTCGAATTTGTGGTAGGTTTTTCTCTTTCTTTTAATATTAGTTTTTTGTTCTTCTATTTTGTTCTTTCTCTATTAGTCCGTTTTCTTTTAGGTTCCAGATGTATTCTTTGCATTTTTTATCAGTTTTTTTACTTTCCCCCGTATGTAATACAAAGGGAAAGTATTGTTTTCGTGAAAATTTTCGAATCAAAAATTTTAGCGGAAATATCCGTTTTGAGGTCCCTTGAGTCGAATAAGACCATTTTTGAAAAATGTCTGTCTGTCTGTCTGTCTGTGTGCGCTGTACCGCAAAAACCGCTAAAGATATCGAGATGAAACTTGAAACTTAAGCTTTTTGTTACAATCGGAAAAACTGAAAAGCTTTTGGTGAAAATCGGAAAACCGGAAGTGGTACTTTACTCTTAGCGTTTTTCAGTTTTTTCAGATTTTTTCAATAAATGTTTATCAAACAAAAAATTCTTTCAAATAAAAGTTGTAGATAATAACAAAATAAAGATGTATTGTTCACTTACTTTTTGCCATAGCACTCTTAGTTTTTGAGATATTCAATAAATAGTGTTTTTTATCTAGTCATTGGTTTGTGTCAGTATGTGTTGATCTAATTGAAAAATGTTTCAAATAAAAGGTGTAGTTATCAAAAAGTTGAAGACATTTTGAAAATAATAATGCTACAAATATTTTAAAAGTGATTTAATACGCAATTTACGGGGGAAAGTACTATGATGGACACATCACCATTTTATATCCTACACTTGTTTTCATTCCCTTTTCCCTTTGTTCCTTCGCGATATTTCGTATTTCTCTTTGTATTTTTCTTTCTTCCATTGTCATATCGTTGTCAATATATATCTTGGTGTTTTTCAACTTCTTACCCTTTGCTGTCATGATTTCCTCTTTTTTTTGTCTCGTTTCAATTTCCGCTACCACCATTTCTGATTTTTCTCCTTTGTTGATTATTTTTATTTATAATAGCGGGCATAAATGTACACTTTGAACACTATGTGTTTGAGTGACACTGTCAATTAACGAAATAAATATATTTGTCAATGTTATTACTATTGATAATAAACACATAGTGTTCGAAATGTGCATTTAGTATAATAAAAGTAATCTGTGAAGGAAGGAATTACTACAATAATTAATAAAACACTTCACGTAACTAAAAGAAGAATATGTTGACATTGCCGATTTTTTTTTAAGTATACAAATTTATAAAGAACACAATATTCTTTTAATTTGGATTTCCTACTCATAATTAATTAGCTGATTAATTAACGTGTAGGCTTTCACTAATTTACTGTACACCTTGTATTTTGAACTTCACTTAAAATCAGTGTTATAAAAAAAAGCACTGATTTTAAGTATAGCAGGAATATTTACTTTATGCTTAATCAAAAAAATAAAGTTTTTAATTGTCCAACCAGAATTCGCAATTCTGGTTGGACAATTAAAAACTTTATTTTGAAGTTTTCATCATTTTAAAATTGTAGAGTTGAAATAGAGCGACATATTTTTAAAAGAAATAAGCATTTTGATTAAAACAAACAAAATGTTGGTCGTCAGCTTTTAACATTTTGCTTCCAGTTAATTGATTTTAGTGGAAGATTTTTTTATTATCTAATACAGATTTAAGGTGTCCGATATTTAAAACACTTAAGTGGAAAAAAAGTGGTCAATCTGTTAAGCATTTAAAAAGGGTGTGGTCTGGGAATTTAATTTATTTATACAGGGTGAGGCAAAAGTTCACGCACACATTTTTTTAAATGCATATTTACGTACCGTTTTTAGCATTTTGTATTGTTATCGTGTAGCTTATCTTGTAGCCCTTGAAATTCTCTACAAACAATATTTATTTGCTTGTTTGATGTGTCAAATCGTTATTACTTTGAGCTCGAAGGAAAATCGAATCGGGATCTTTATAATTTATAAGTTTTTTTTTAATTTATATTTTTTTTTTATAAATCAAGTTTGTGGTCTTCAAATTTTCCTGACCTAAACCCGATGTATTTTTCCATTTGGTTCATCTGGAGAATAAAAGCCTCTACCACCAACAAATCAATTAAAACCCTGAAAGCGTTCCTGCAGCGAGTATGGGCTATCTCAAACCATCAGCTAACGACCATCGTCAAATATTTTCGGAAAAGTCTCGAGGCCTGTGTGGCCTCTCTTGTAGAGAATTTTCTTTGATGTAATTTGTTGTTGTGTTTTACTTGTCAATAAAAAGGTTATTATTAAAAGAATTTGTGCGGGAACTTTTGCCCCAACCTGTACGTGTGTTTATGTCAATAATCAATACAGCCTACTGTGTTCACTCAAAACCAGGGTTGTTAAAGAAAAACTTTTTTTTCATTTTAATTAAAACAAACAGTTTTTTTTAATAAAACGTGTTTTTTTCATTGAAACAGCGTTTAAAACATTAACAATTGAAAACATGTTTAAAAGACGTTTAAAACGTGTTTAAAACACATACAGGGCATTTTTCTTTTGAGTATACATATCTCAATAATTAGAGCGTTTTTTAATTTTGCGGGAAATCGTTGTTTAAAAGCGGTTAATTTGAGGCTTTTAACGAGTGTTTTCCACTCCCAGACTAAGCATGAAGTAAAATTTCGAGTTTAGAAAAGCCTAAGAATTTGGATTGGCCGCGTAGCGAAGCGGAGCGGCCAATCCAAAATAGGCTTTTCTAAACTCGAAATTTTACTTCATGCGCCACGCTTGAAAACACTGATTTACAGTGAAGTTAAAAAACACACACATACAACAACGGCAACCTAATATACGAGGGTAGATTGAAAAGTTTCCGGAATGGGCAAGAAAACGCAGTAATTGAAAAGGTTTTATTTTTTATTTTTCAACATAGTACCCTTGCAGGGCGATACACTTTTCCCAGCGGCGCTCCAACTTTTTTTAAGCCTTCAGAAAAATATGATTTCGGGAACTCTGCAAAATAAGCTTTAGTGGCGTAATTTGACGTAAAGCGCTTGCCTCCGAGCCAAGTCTTCATGTTTGTGAACAAAAAGAAGTCGCACGGGGCCAGGTCTGGAGAGTACGGGGGATGCGGCACCACCTCGTAGCCCAATTCAACCAATTTAGCATTGGCGATTCGGGATGAATGGGCCGGCGCGTTTTCGTGGTGGAAGAGCACTTTTTTCCGCTTCAAATGAGGCCGTTTCTCCTTCAATATGCCGTTGAATTGATCCAATAAATCGCTGTAGTATTGTCCCGTGATAGTTCTTTCCTTCTGCAAAAAGTCAATGTGTATCACACCTAGCGAATCCCAAAAAACGGTGGCCATGACCTTTCCAGCCGATGGGACAGTCTTTGCCTTCTTCGGAGCAGATTCGCCTGGAGAAATCCACTGTTTCGATTGCTGCTTGGTTTCTGGTGTGTAGTGGTGGATCCATGTTTCGTCCACGGTCACGAAACGGCGAAAAAAATCCGTTGGATTACGCTTTAACAAGGCCAAACACTCTTTCGAAGTGGTCACTCGATTTCGCTTGTTAGCAAACGCTTGTTAGCAAACGCGGAACCTATCGGCCCGACAGCTTCCTCATGCCCAAATGTTCGTGCACGATATTTTGCACACGTTCATATGAGATGCCCGTGGTCTCTACTATTTCGCGCAACTTCTCTCGTCGATCGGCTAACACGAGATCATGGACTTTGTCGACCATTTCTTCAGTTGTGGCCGTTTTTGGACGTCCACTGCGTGGTTCATCCTTGGTGCTCGTACGGCCACGTTTGAACTCGCTTACCCAGAAACTAATAGTCGAAAATGAAGGTGTGGATGTGCCATGAACCATGAACTTCCTGCAAAATATCTCCGTCGCCTTTTTCCCATCCATCCAGAAATGTTTGATGACTGCACGAAATTCGTTTTTATCCATTTTTCGAAAGGTGCCTGACTTACTTCACAAGATATCCTAGTAAACAAAAACGGAACGACGCACGTATCTGAAAATTTGATAGCTTACCTAAAATAGGTTAGCCTTGACAACCATCATAACAATTTCACGATACGCGCGCCATCTCTTGCCCATTCCGGAAACTTTTCAATTTACCCTCGTACGTTAGAGCTATTGGGTTGCCTATAATCACTGTTTTAAACAATTTATTCAGCGCAGAATTTGACTCGCGTTTTATCTACATCTACATACTGGATTGCTAAAGCCGTATATTTTAAACTTTGTGATATTTCAGTGTTTTATACGTGTGGCGCTACGCGGCCAATCCAAATTTTCAGGCTTTTCTAAACTCGAAATTTTACTTCATGCTTAGTCTGGGAGTGGAAAACCCTCGTCTAAAAATTCGAATTCACAACTTTTTTTATAAATAATGAAAGTCGTAAAATTCACAGTGTTTGCATATCGGGTGCTGATCCGACCGCTCGGTAATAGCAATTTACATGTAAAATCACAGTTTTGCAGTTTCCTGCTCCCTAATTATTTTAGAGCAAAAGCATAAGAGATCAAAGTTTTTCAGAATTGAAATTGCTACATGATAGGACTAATAGTATTTATTTTCAAAATAGTACTAATAGTAGAAGAAAACGAAGATATAAATTAGTAATAATTTGAAAAAAATAACAATAGACATGATTTTATAACAACATTTAGCGTCATGAACAACTATCAGTTGTTTTTAATAAAATCAAATTAAATGCTTAAAGAGACCTCCATTAGCGGCTAAACATTGACCAAGTCTATCATAAAAATGTCTGCGAACATTTGCAAGTTGCCGGTTCGTTATTTTGTTGCATTCTTCCGTAATTTTGTTTTTCAGAACCTCGATGTTACCATGTCTAGCACCGTATATTTTCGATTTTAAGTGGCCCCATATAATATATGATAAGTTTTGTGAACAAGCTGGCCAGTTCACCGGTCCACCTCGTCCAATCCAGGTATTTGGATAGCAAATATTTAAATACTCAGTGACGTCTCTTGTAAAATGCGCAGGACATCCATCCTGTTGAAACCATACAACATTTTCTCCTGCGCGGCCAATTTCCTCTATGGCGCGGCCAATTTCCGATTGAAGCAGCTCAAGGTTTTTTCCCCCGTTTAAGTGCCCATCAATGAAGAAGGGGCCTATAATATTAGATCTGTATATTCCTAACCATTCGTTGACTGACTGCGGATATTGGGAATGGTTATCGATCACCAAATGCGGGTTATCCGTATCCCAATAGCGATAATTTTGCTCCATTTATGGTGAAGGTCGATTCGTCAGAAAAACATACAGAGAGTTTGATGTAACACCGAACATTGTCATACCGAGAATTTTTCTTTGAAGTATCCATATGCATACGTTGCACATTTTCCGATGCTCGGTTTATTAAAATAATCCAATTCAAAGCTTTAAGCGAGTGTTTTCCACTCCCAAGCTAAGCATGAAGTAAAATTTCGAGTTTAGAAGAGCCTGAAAATTTGGTTTGGTCGCGTAGCGCGAAGCGCGGAGCGGCCAAACTAAATTTTCAGGCTTTTCTAAACTCGCAATTTTACTTCATGCGCCACCGGTACAAAACACTGATTCAATGTAAAGTTTAGCGGTGTGTTTTAAACTTCGTAATATGTCAGTGTTTTGTACCGGTGGCGCATGAAGTAAAATTTCGAGTTTAGAAAAGCTTGAAAATTTGGTTGGCCGCGTAGCGCTTCGCGCTACGCGACCGAAACAAATTTTCAGACTTTTCTAAACTAGAAATTTTACTTCATGCTTAGCCTGGGAGTGGAAAACACTCACTCAAAGCTTCAAATTAAATTCTTTTAATAAACTAAGCATCGAAAAATGTGCAACGTATGCATATGGATACTTCAAAAAAAAATTCTCGTTATGAAAATGTTCGGTGTTACATAAAACTCTATGTATGTTGTTAATTAAATATCTATCCACACTGGCCATTTCCATTAGTGTTTCACAGAAAACCATTCTAGAATACCTGTCTGGCTCAAAAATCTCCTGGTGATTCGAAAACTTGTACGATTTAAACTTGTTCTTCTTTAAAATTTTAAGAGCGGTTGTATTGTGCAAATTTAAATCGTCGCCAATTTGCCGAATACTAATGCGGGGATTTGCAACGGCTGAAGCAATAACGTTTATTTCGTTTATATTATCTCGCACAATTTCTTCTTCCTCGGCTATATTTGAAATATGCTTTAAACAGGGCTGGCATTGTTTAAAAACGGATCCATATTTTGCTTGGTTTGAAATCACGTTCTGAATCGTGGAAATTGCGGGTATCGGCCGATCGGGATATAAACCAGCAAACAAGTTTCGAACTTCATTTACACTATTACCGGAATAAAACCACTTCAGAAATATGTTTTATCAGCAATTTTATAAGACATTATTATGAATTACTTAATTGAAAAACGCACTTAAATATCGAAACGGAGTGCGATTTTACGAAAAGTCAAAACTGACAGTTGTTGATGACGCAAAATTTTGTTTCATAATCATGGCTATTGTTATTTTTTTAAAAATATTACTGATTTATATCTTCGTTTTCTTCAACTATTAGTACTATTTTGAAAATAAATACGGACCTATCATATAGCATTTCAAATTCTGAACAACTTTGATCTCTTATCCTTTTACTCTAAAATAATTAGGGGAGCAGGAAACTGCAAAAGTGTGACATGTAAATTGCCATTACCGAGCGGTCGGATCAGCACCCGGTATACAGAGAGTTTTATCCAACACCTAACATTTTCATAACGAAAATTTTTGTTTTAAGTTTTCTAAACTCAAAATTTTACTTCATGCTTAGCCTGGGAGTGGAAAACACTCGCTTAAAGCTTCAAATTAAATTCTTTTAATAAACCGAGCATCGAAAAATGTGCAACGTTTGCAACATTTTTCGATGCTCGGTTTATTAAAAGAATTTAATTTGAAGCTTTAAGCTAGTGTTTTCCACTCCCAGGCTAAGCATGAAGTAAAATTTCGAGTTTAGAAAAGCCTGAAAATTTGGTTTGGTCGCGTAGCGCGAAGCGCGGAGCGGCCAAACCAAATTTTCAGGCTTTTCTAAACTCGAAATTTTACTTCATGCGCCACTGGTACAATACACTGACAATTTGAAGTTTAAAACACACCGCTAAACTTTACATTAAATCAATGTTTTGTACCGGTGGCTTCGCGCTACGCGACCAAACCAAATTTTCAGGCTTTTCTAAACTAGAAATTTTACTTCATGCTTAGCCTGGGAGTGGAAAACACTTGCTTAAACCTTCAAATTGAATTCTTTTAATAAACCGAGCATCGGAAAATGTGCAACGTATGCATATGGATACTTCAAAGAAAAATTCTCGTTATGAAAATGTTTGGTGTTACATAAATCTCTCTGTATATACCTGATAGAAAAATTCCCTGTATTTAAAAATCACATTTGTGCACACATAGTTGATATTTTCTTGTAATAAAATGTTATGTTTAATAATGTAATTTGAAACATCTTCAACATTTAGCTAAAATTTAAAAATCTAAAATCTTAATGAAGTAGTAAAAATTAAATTTAGCAAATTTGTAATAATAAAAAACACGTTTAAATGTAACGTTTAAAACATGTTTTAAACAAATTTAAGATTTAAAACATGTTTAAAATAAAACCGTTTAAAATACGACGGCTGTTTTTAAACATGTTTAAAACACTGTTTAATAACAACCCTGCTCAAAACATGTAGCTTTGTGTACAGGGCCGGTATTCCCGAAATTGGTCGTACGATTCGGTCGTATGAAATCTGTCATTTAGATAGGGATTTAACATGTAAATTTGACAGTTGGTGGGCGACCGATCATTCGATCACTTTTAGGAATATCGGCCCAGTTTTATCATCTATATAATTTTTTACAGTTTATTTGTAAGCTTTGTGTGTTTTGAAATAAACCTAGGCTAAAACTATACTTTCCCTTGTTAAAACTGTCTTCTAAATTGAAGTCAATGAAAAAACTAATGTATTTTGCATATTCGGGTAAATGTAAAATATGAAGTCGAGAGACTACTGATAATAATTAATATGAGTTGAGTGTTTCGTGTTTAATACATTTTTTTGTAATTAATATGCAAAGCGTTTTTGTATTATATTATTGTAAATAATGAATGTAAAATAAATGAAACCAAACGTGTTTATATGATTAAGGGGACATCGTGAATAAGAATTTGTGCAATATTTTTTTTAATGATTTATATTTTTAAGCCGATTGAATTAGTCGGTTGTACTATAAACCTTTTTTTTATTTGTTGAGGATAATAAAATAAAAGAAAGATATAATCTAGCTGTGAATAGTTTCTAATTTGGTCATACAAGAAAAATACATATTTGAAATTTAATCAAACTCAACTATTTTTTTACACGGTTGAAAATTCCTCATAGCATCCTAAAATAACTTTACGAATTCTATAATTAGTTCAAATCAAAACTGAAAAGTATTGACGACTAACATGACTGATAAGGGCGCTGGCGTCACGTCGAGGAAGGAGTACTGTCGATCTGCTGTTCCGGCCATATATTATGTGTTCTAGTAACTCGCTGAATTTTAATGAAATATTTACACTTCTGTGGGTGTAAATAATAATAATAATAATAATAATTTTTATATACGGACAACATACAAAAATAAAATAATTCATAATTGATAATTATAAAATGATAGTAGCTCTCTGCAAATTGGCTATCGACCGGTGGTCTTTCAGCCTGTCTTTGTCAATTAATTGTTTATAAAAATAAGTAATAAACAGTCATGATCACTAATGTCAATTTAACTGTCTTTGTCTAAAAGTAAAAGTATGTCATTCGCCTGTGTCAACCGGCAGTTCTTCAATGTCATGATCATTATTGTCAATGAAGAATGTGGATGAAATGAATTCATAAATCGTGATGTCTGGGAATTTATATTTTGGGGTTCTGTTATGATTTCGGGGGATACATAAGTGGTTTATGATGTCAGGGATGAAGGGATTCTTAGAGAATCTGTGGGCGAAGTGTTGGAGGCGTTCTTCGATCGGGAAGAGGTTGCATTTTTTGGTATAGGAGTGTATTAGAAGGATTATGTCTGATTTTAGTGAGCACTATGAGGGCTGATCTTTCAGCTACTTGGAGATTGAGTAGGACAGCTGGGCGAGGATTAAAGAGAAGGATGGCGGCATAGTGGAGAAGAGGTCGGCATATCATTTTATAAATATGAACCGCTGTTTTTGTTGTGATTCCATGGTTTTAATAAGTTAACATTCTGAAATGCCGAGCTCTCGCCCCGACTTTTCAGGTTTTGGGAATGGGGCTTGAAGCTGAGTTTTGTGTTAAATGTAATACCAAGGTATTTACAGGTGTTAGACGAGGAAATGTAATTATTGTTTAATAATATTTTAAATGGAGATTGGAGAGGATGGTGGTATGGAATAAAGCGTTGGGATTTATTAGGATTTATGGTTATTCTCCATTTTTCAAACCATAATTGGATGCTGTCTATCAGTTCCTGCAGAGTGCCCATGGCCTTAAGGATTGTAGGAGCGTGGGATACTAGGGCGGTGTCATCGGCATGTAGCAAAGGGTAGGCAGTTGTATTTAGGTAATTTGGATTGGGATTATACAAATCATGAACAAATATATTGTAGAGGAGAGGTGATAAAGGAGAGCCTTGGGGTAAACCTTGCTCTGTATAAAGGTATTGGAAAGCGATGTACGGATTTTAACTTGAAGGGATCTATTTGAGAGAAAATTGTCTAGGAAGTTGATGACATGTGGAGGGATATTTCGTGAGTGACATTTAAACAACAAACCCCGATGCCAAACCGAATCAAAGGCTTTTTGGATGTCGAGAAATACTACGGCGGATTTATGGCCCTCGAGGTGTGTTGTTTGAATTTTTGAGGTAAGGATTGATAGAGGGAGGGGTGTAGAGCGATGCTCAAGAAATCCAAATTGATAAGGAGGGATGTGATCAGAAATATGTTGCAATATTTTGTGTTAGATTATAGACTCGAAGAGTTTTCCAATAACTAGAAGCAGGGTAGTGGGACGATAGCCAGAAACAGCTAGTGAATCGTTGTTTTGTTTTCGAATACATGTTGTTATTCCCTCTTCCATTCACAAGGAACCTCCTGAGTACTATAAACATAATTATAAATTTGAATAATGTATTTGTGTATGTAATCAGGTAAGGATTTCAGGATCAGTCTTGAGGGTGTAAATATTTCACGATGTTTTTAGAAATAAAAGATATTTTAGTGTTCATAGATTGTAATGATTCGGCATTAGGTATTGTATAAATTTATAATTTGTATTATTAAAATTGGATTTGTGTTCAGTATTCCGGCACCAGATACCCACAGACGCGTTTCGGATTTCAGATGGCGTTAGTTATCGAATCCATTGATTTGTATTATTGTTTAGGTTGCGTTGTGTATGTAGTAACCCTTTAATTTATTTACCAAGTTTGATGTTTATGTCAATATGTATTATCATGAATACTGTGTCTTTCTTCCCTTTTTAACTTGACCAGGAGGATGTGAGGACAATAAATATAACAGGATATGAGCTTTACGTATGCAAAGTTTATTGACTTAATTATGACATTTCTAATGAATAATTATATCATTTATATTCACAGAATATTTTATTAAACATGTGTGCTTAGAAGTAATATGTAGGGGAGGGTGGGAAACAGTGGATCAACTTTTAATAAATTCCATTTATTTCACAAACCGTTAAACTTTCACATTTGCTTTTTTTACCATGTATATTTTAGGGTCTTAGCTATTATACTAGTGAGATAAATTGAGAGTAAAAAATGATCCTGATATATTTTTTTCATATAGATTTATATGCGACGTTTGATCCACTGAGTCCTATCTATGGGCCACAGTGACTCATTAGTTGGGTCACAGTGGATTGCAATAGATCATACATGTAAGTGCATTAAACATCTTATATATATTAAAAATTCAATATTGTTATCAAAAAAATATTTATTACTAACTTCATTAGAAAACTAACTTACATCCATATTTGGATAACAACATAAAACAATTTATTATTTAAATAATGTATTATTTAGGAAAAGCATCTTAAATTAACGCAAATCAATGAGCGAAAAATCTAAATTTAATGAATAATACGCCTGTTGGCGTTTTGTATTTCCGCCCAAGTTCGGTTGCGGTAGAACCATCTTTATGTCACATAAAGGAACCGTCGATATATCTGGCACGTTTGGCGTTCGAAACGAGTTCATCGTTTTGCTATTTTTTCGTAAATATCTTACTTCCACTTCTAATTTTTCTGCACTTAGTACTTTGCCGATATGATAAACTTTATGATTTTTTGGTTGAAATTCAACTTAAACGAACTCTTCTGCTATTGGAAGATTCACCAAGAACTGAAAAGAATCTGGATTTAATATATTTTTGTCATTATAATGATTCGATGCTACGTCTTCAGAGTGAACGCTGTAGTTGTCTTCATAGGTAGTTTCCACTTCTTCTTGAATTATTTTTCTTTTTATAGCTTTTACGTTTTTCGTTTTCTTTGCGGTTTCCCGTTTCTCAATTTCCATTTTTTCTGGCGTGTCCAGCCACGGGAAAACCGTGAAATTGCTCTGGAGGCAGAAACTGCTCTCGAGGATCCAGTTGGGGTTCTAAAGGTTCATTTTCAACACCTGGGGCTCAGTTGAAATGGATTGTTCATCTTCAGTAATTACAAGAGAAGAATTTCCTTGTTCTTCATTGAACGGTCTGTTAGTTACTTCTGATGGTAGGAAGTCTATCTCTCATTCTCCAACGCAAGAAGCCACTTCATAAATGGTAATAGGTTTACCAGGATTTCTCATTAACCAACTGTCCACGGCTGCATTATACGCAGTTTTAAATGGCTTTAATACGCAGACATCCAAAGGCTGAATTTTTACAGTTGAATGGACATGGTTGAAGGAACTGTCAATATTGGGACTCTATTTTCCCTGGCCAAGTTAATTACTCCTAGCGAAATATGGGCTTCATAATTAATAAGTAGACTGGGATTATCCTTAGTGCTGCTTGTGTATTTGATGAAGTGCTTCATGGTTTCGACGAATAACTTACTATTCATCCAGCCTGTTGGGGTTGCCAAACCCAATGAGCCAATTGGAGCCCCCATTCAAAATATGATGCTTGAAATGGGTACGAGGAAAAATCATAACAAGTGGAAGAACATTTCCTGTAGCATTTATAATGCAGCAGGTGGTTACCAGAACTCCCCTTTCTCCACTTGATATTTTACAAACTTGTTTTTGGCCTTTAACAACAAGCACTTTTTGTGATTTCTGTACTGTAGTTGTTGCCGTTTCGTGGAGGTTGTATACCCTTGTACCATCTGCGAAAGCAGCATTACTAGACATAACTTCTTTGAGTTTGCTGTAGAAAATTTCCACGTTGTGTCTATTAAAAGAAGTCGCTCTCGATAAGCTACATCCTTTGGCTGTTCTCAGACTTAATTCGACGTGTATTATCCTGAAAGTATAAAGCCATTCTTTGCCGGCAAGCTTCATTTCATGCCACTTTTCTGGAATATTAATATTGTTAATTACGGCCATTTCGTATGCCAACTGCCGAACTTCTTCTCCGGTTAAACCATAAAACATTTGACTACACTTTTTAATATAATCTATTAAAGACTGTTCTTGCTCAGTCGTAAATATTTTTCTAACTGCATAGTTAGGAGTAAGGCTTACATGCCCCTCAGTATTTCTAGATTTCTGAAGATATCTTCGAAGGGTGGTACATGGAATTTGTGTTAATTCCGCAACATTTCTTATGATTCTATTTTCATTTTGAATTAGTTCTATAGTATGTCGCATATGCTCTTCTGTGTGCATACCTATACTGGTCTTTCTAATCCTGTTTCGTGGCATTTTCGATCAAAAAAATAAATCAGGTTAAAAGATACAATGGGGTTCAGATCATGATCCACTGAACCCCATTGGCCGTTGATCCACTGTAAACCCTTTGCTATTGCGCCATTGAATAATACGTATTAAAATATCTATTTCAATTACACCCAAAATATAAACTAAATCTTTATTTACACTAATAAACTGAAATAACTGCCAAAAAAACTTAATAATTCTTAGTATGGCTTAAATAAATAAAGAAATACTTACGAGCACAAAAAACTTTCTGGGCAACGTAGCTAAGAGAGCGGCACAGCATATGTACACTAGGCAAAAGCTCGATGTGCACTAACAAGGCAACTAGCCCGTTCAGTAACGCTTGCATTCGCGTATTAGAAAAAGATGAATAATCCACAATTAGGCAAATATGGCGGTTGATCCACTGTGACCCTTGATCCACTGTTCCCCACCCTCCTCTAATTAGTTAAACTCAAAAATTGTATGGCTCTACTTGTGGGAGCAAAATCAACTAGCCCCTGCATTTGCATTACAAGATGGGAAACCCACAAAAACCACCCCGGAGCTAGCATAACACACTCGACACACTTGCGATTAGTTAGTGGGACAATCTCTCACATCGGCCCTACACATCATTCGCACTTCCATTCTCGATTAGTGAGTGGAATGACCTTTCACCCGGTCTACTCAAAATCGAATTCGTCATTCTTGTGATTCAATATTCTTCTTTTAGTTACTTGAAGTGTTTTTCTATTAATTATTGTAGTAATTCCTTTCTTCACTTTATTTTTATTATGTTAAATGTATATTTCAAACACTAGCGGCCGTACGAATAGACATAGCTCAATTCTCAGATTAATCTAGGATTGATGAATCCTGGATCCGTGGATGTTTATTGATGTATCCAATAGTCACGGATTCAGGTGGTTTCGACGAATCTTCGATTCAATCCCGGATCTAGTGATATTACCAAATTTATATTGGCAGCCCCGGTGGCGGTTTTATGGTCAGTGGTTAGTATAACCACAGTTCATATATATCCAGTTAGCCAGTCCCCATAAAATTTTGGGAACACGCGAATGGAAGCAGAGCGCAGGAGGCCAAACTGGTGTATATGGTTGCCTATATACACCAGTCCGGCTTCCTGCGGTTGGTCTGTTACGACTATTTTACTCCAGATGTCGCGAAATCAAGTCTCAGAGAGACAGTGAGAGAGAGGCAATTTCTTTCTCCCTCTATTCCGCGCTTCTCGTTGTATCATATTCCAGATGTTGATTTTTTAATGTTGAAAACACGTTTTTTTTTTCTTTTAACGAGCTAAGGTTGCGTGTTATATTCATTCATGCGTTTCCTTCTACAATTTTATTTTCTGCAGTATTAGAGAATAGATTTTATGAAATTATACAGAGAGTTTTATGTAACACCGAACATGACAGAAAATATTCATTGTAAATTTTCCTACGTTCGATGTGTTCTGGGACGCATCAAAGCATTGAGTGCGATTTCATTGGCTCTGATTTTAGTAGTTCTAATGCAACTACATTTAACGTCAAAAGGAAATGTGTCAATTATTAATCGCCTACATCACTAATGGAATGTTTATATTAAACAGAAAAGAAAAATGAGAAAAAGGAGAACAGATTTAGCTTAAATGCAAAAATAATGGAAAAACAGATTCCTGTTACTTCCGTTTGCTAATATTTCAAGATAAGTTTATACATTGCTTCAATTTCACTGAAGATTATTAAGAACTTCGATTCAGCGTATTGTGTAAACCATTTGATCAGGACCACCCCGAGTACGTTGCTTTGAGTGTACCAGCAAAAATGCCGTCACAAAACTGCCATTCGGCAGTTTTAAATATAAATATTCCAAATTTGAAGAGCGTGACGAGGCAGGTTTGCAAGTACCGCACCTAGGTCTGCTGCCAGCACAACAACATTGGGGTGTTAGGTGTGCTGCTTCATTTGGCAAACATTTCAATTTTCATTAATTTGCTAACATAATAATAATAATACTCAATAAAGAAAATGTAGGTGTATTTATTAATTTATTGAATGCGTAACTTACAATGAATTGAATGTTTTCTTTAGGTAAAAATGCGTAAGGTGTATTTTTTTTGTGCCAATATATTTACATTAAATATTTACACTTGTTAAAACATACCTATTAAAAATTAAAATTTATAATTGAAAAATTCGTCTATCTTAAACGGACACTCTGTTAATAGCATACCTTTAATACATCTTTTAAACTTTTTAACATCTAGAAGTCGTACATGTTCCGGGAGTGAATTATATAAATTTATTCCGTAATAATTGACGCCACAGCGAGTTCTGTCTAATCTGACATATGGATTGTGCAATTTATATTTCGTACGTGTATTATAATTGTGTCTATCGCATATTATTTCATATTTTGATAAATTTATCCTAACATATAACAGAGCTTGAAGTATATAGACACCAGGCAATGTTAATATTTTATGAGATTTAAATAATTCTCTAGTCTCGTGTCTATAATGAACCTCGCTTATTATACGTATTACTTTTTTCTGTAGTCTAAAAACTCTTTCTGATGAAGCTGAGTGTCCCCACACTAAAATGCCATAACTCATTTTAGAGTGAAATAGTGCATAGTATGTATTAAGAAGTACTTTTTGAGATGCTGTTATATTTCTAAATAGATAAATTAATGAACTTAGCTGCTTCGAAAGTTTATCACAGTAAGTAAACCATGTTAGAGTAGGTTCAAAATAGAGTCCAAGTAGTTTACCTCGTTGTTGCTTGTATTGATTCTCAATGTTGCGCGTTCCAAAGATAATAATTTGTGTTTTTGATTCATTAAGTGAAAGTTCGTTAGCTCTAAACCAAGTATTCAGCTTAACTTTTATGTCCTCTGTCGTAGATAATAATTCCTCCACATTCAAGTTCGAATTTAATGCATTAATGTATATGATAAAAAGTAAAGGTCCTAATACTGATCCCTGCAATACACCGCGTGTCAGTGCTAATGTAGGCGACTTTTCGTTATTGAGCTCAACATATTGGTACCTCTCCGAAAAATACGATTTAAAAAACGTTATTGTGTTGTCGTCCAGTTTATAATATCTATATCTTAATTTATCTAACAGAACTTCTTGAGATACACAATCGAAGGCTTTTGTTAGGTCGCACAAAAGAGCACTTACGTATTGGTCATCATTTATACTTGAATACATAAAAGAGACAAATTCCGTTAATGCAGTTACCATTGACTTGTTTCCTCGGAAACCAAACTGTTTCGATGACAGAAGATTATTTTCTTCAAAATATGTAATAAGTCTCGCTTTTAGCGCTATTTCAAATATTTTGCTAATTATTGGTATGATTGATATAGGTCGATAATTGCTAACTTCGGACCAATCGCCTTTTTTATAAATGGGAACTACGCGAGATATTTTTAAAGGTTTAGGAAAAATAGTTGTTTGAATGGCATCATTAATTAACCTGGTTAAGTGAGGAACAATTATGGCTTGTACGTGCTTAACAATTTTACTATTGAGACCGTAACAGTCAACACTATTTGAACTTGATAAATTATTGATAATATTATAGATTTCAGTTTCAGACACGGGATCTATTTTGAAGCTTATATTCTGAGGAATGTGATTAATGTATTTAAGTTCATCAATTAGTTCATCTGAGATAGGTGAAACATGTTTGAGATTATCTGTTATATTGTCTGCTAGAGAACATAAATATTCATTAAATTTTATTGGTGTAATATCAATAGATCTATTAGTTTTTATTTTTGTGTTTATTTATTTATTGATGTATTAACATGATAGTTTTACATAAGTCATATACAATTTAAAAAGAAAACAGAAAACATTAACATAGGATCTACATGCATAATAAGTAAATAAATAATGACATGTTTAAAACACATACAATTCAAAGTTAAAATCTAAGTATTCCTCCAAGCTGTAAAATGCATGCTTCTTTCGGAACTCTTTCATGGTTAATGAGAATTTACGGAGTGAAAGGCTTTTGATGTGGTTCGGCAGTACATTATAAAACTTAATAGCATGGTATCTGATTCGGTTTTGAGCTTTACGTAGTCTGATGGTGTTAGCGTATATATTTGAATTTTGTCTAGTTGGGTATTGATGTATTTTAGTACAGCTTTCGTAGAGATGCAAATAATTTTTAATATATAACAAGCATTCGAGGATATATAGACACGGGAACGTGAGTATCCGCATCTCTATAAAAGCCGGAAGACAATCGTCTGAGTACCCACAACCAGTCATGATACGTAAAGCTTTACGCTGTAGCCCAAATATGCGATGTCTTATCGCAGAGTGACCCCATGCTATTAACCCGTACAATATGTGACTCTGGAATAGTGAAAAGTATGCTACACGAAGTGTTTCTTTAGAGACTACTTTAGAAAGGCTGCGAATGAGGAAAATGTTGGAACACAGTTTGCTAGCAAGAGCATCACCGTGTGATGCCCAAGTCATGCGACTATCCAATAGGATTCTAAGGAATTTCGCATTGTCGTTTGGGTCGGTTCCTTTTGCGAGACTAAAGGTCAAGCATTTGGTTTTGCTACTATTAAGTTTGAGCCTGTTATTAACGAACCAATCCGAGGCCTTCTCCTGCGCTTCTACCTGCAAGCTACTTACAACATCCACCCGTTTCGATTGGCTTATTAATGTCGTATCATCAGCATATAGGACAAGTTTAGTGTCGCAAGAGACCGTGTCAGGTAAGTCGTTGATATAAATTTTAAAAAGCAGAAGCCCAAGAATGGAGCCTTGCGGCACCCCGTGAATAACCGATAAGACGTCAGATAGACTCTCACGATCAGAGACACACTGCATTCTCCCTGAGAGGTACGACATCAACAATCCACAACTGTCCGGGTGTAAATTATAGAAATAGAGCTTCCTTAATAGTATTTCGTGAGAAACGCAATCAAAGGCATTAGATAGGTCAAGAAAGCTTGACATAGTTTTTTCACCTTTTTCGAACCCATCCACAATAATCTCTATCAGAGCCACTATCGCATCGGTGGTGGAGAGTCTCTTTCTAAAACCGTATTGTACTTTTTTTCAGGAGACCTGTGTTTTCGAAATACTCCGACAACTGTCGTTGGAGAATTTTCTCGAATATTTTCCCGAATATGGGTAGCAACGATATGGGGCGGAAATTGTCGGGGTCATCCTTATCCCCTTTTTTGTAAATTGGGATGACCATCGCTTGTTTCCAAGCTTCGGTGTTGAGAACATCCCACATTGCTTTTGAAGTGTTGTTATTATTTGTTATGTATTTATCTGTTGCTAATTGTTTCTTTGTTCTAATTGCTAGTTTTTATTTTATTTTTTGGATTTTTTAATAGATTCATTTAGATGTAGTTGTGGATGCATATTGTTCATATCAGTTAGAAATAATATGTTCTGTCGCATTTGTTTAAGATGACCATCAAACCAACTTATTTTACTGTGGACTCCTTGTTTCACATATCTCTTGGGAAATGCAACATCAACCGCTCCCTCTATTATCAAGATAAAATTCTCAAAGCACATATGAATGTTTTTACAATTATAAACAGATCTCCAATCTGTAGCGCCAAGTATTTGGTTCATTTTACTCAATCCTATTTCACTAATTGGTTGAACAATTCGATATTTGTAGGTGTTATTTTTGGGCAATTCGAGTGAGATTATTTGTGCGTCATGATCAGATAGCTCGGCTCTACTGATTGAGGTGCAATATTTTAAATTTTCGCAGATATTTTTGTTTATTAATATATTATCTATACAATTGTTCTTTCTTGTCTTTTTCTGTATTGTTATTTTATAACCGTAAGAAAGTATCACATCTCTAAAAATTAAATAATCCCTATCAGTAGTGCCAAACCTTAAATTAAAGTCACCCGCTATAATAATATGTTGATGTTTTGTATTTGAAGCGATTTTGGAAAATATGCGTATAAGGTCATCAAAATTAGAACTAGGGACACGATAAACACACACAATGCAAGTTTTTAAATATGGTATATCTACAGCGCACACTTCACACGTATTTTCAACGGATAGTCTTTCTATATTATGAATCACATTAAAATGTAGATTGTTTCGCAGCAGGATCATACATCCTCCATACGGTGTTGTTCTTGTAAAGCTAGATGTAACAGTATAGCCCTTTATTTTGCAGTATTGTAGCTCCTCTTTTAGTAACCAATATTCAGTTATGCATATAATATCAATAGTTCCACTTTGACTTTTTATAAATACTTCCATTTCATCTTGTTTGTGTCGTAATGATTGAACATTCAGGTGCAATAATAAGATATTATTTTTGGTTATCTGTTGTGTTTGCTTTGGAGGTGAATGACGAGCGAAAAAAAATTAAATCGCCGTATTGTAATGCCCGAGGGCCATAAATTAGGATCACGGAGATCATTCAGCAGGTCAAAATCGGCTCCTAGTTTAAATGACGATAATTTATTGTTTTTTGTTTCCAATTTTTCAACAATAAATTTCCGAGAGGGGAATTGTTTTTCTAAAAATACTTCTATTTGATTGGCGGTTGCCTCTGATTTTGCACGACCAATATGCAACCAAGCTTTTTGCGTGGCTGCACTAAAATTGTTATCTTCACTCCAGGATCCTGTTCCTCTTAATTCTGGTGATTTTCTTTTGAGGTCGGGCGTGCGTTTCTCAGTAGAGTGTGCGGTTTGTAGCGCTGATACTGTTGGTGCCTGCGCGCGATTATTTGCGTGACGTTTTCTGTACACAACTTCGGTCCATTTCGGCTTAGTTTGCGCTGGAGTGACTTCGCCATCCTCAATGAAATTTTGAATATCATTCACTGGAGCTATATCGCAATTAGGGTTGTCTATATCGAGCTGTTTATTTGCATTTCGTTTTATGCTATCGACGACATGAATGGCCGATTCTTGACCACTTTTATTTAGCAATGGCATATTACTCTTTAGAAATTTATTTTCTTTTTCTAAATTATTATTTTTTTCGAGTAATAAGCTGTTTGATAATTTTAATTCGGCTATAAGATCAGAGTAGGTCTTTAACAATTCAATTGAATACTCACACTTGTGAGGTACATCCTTGTTTACTTCCATTACTGGATCCGGAGCACTTTGCAGGTTAGTTAGAGTCAGAGTTATGCTACAACACTCTTTCACCCTATTCACGCAAGCTGAATGGTAGAAACTTCCACACTGAGTACACTGCACTCCCGATTTTGCAACATTACCACCGTAGCATCGTTTATTGTTCACTTTATTCTTATTTTTCGCAGACCGATCGGAATCGACACTGTCGATGTCCGACATCTTATTATTAAATTGTTTAATTAAATTTTCTGGGCTTTTCTAAACTCGAAATTTTACTTCATGCGCCACGCGTATAAAACACTGATTTCAACTGAAATTCAAATATACATAAATTGCACAGTATTTTAGTGTTTTATACGCGTGGCGCATGAAGTAAAATTTCGAGTTTAGAAAAGCCCAGAAAACTTGTCTCGGGGCGCTGCGCGACCCTCGACAAATTTTCGCGGGGCTTTTCTAAACTCGAAATTTTACTTCATGCTTAGTCTGGGAGTGGAAAACACTCGTTTAAAGCTTTAAATTAAACTTAAAAAAAAAACAAGGAATATCTAAAGATTTACAGAAAATTGGCTGACTTTGGATTATGTAGAAAAACTCCCTGCATGTTTCACGACAGTATTAATCTTGATTGTCTTAAAATGCCGATGTCTTGCTTAAGATAAAAAAAGTATGTTCCATATTCCCACACACTGCACTTACCAAAAACGCACAAGATTTAATAACTGACATATTTTATTTTGACACTACACGTACTCTATTTACATTAGTCCTAATTTGCATTAGAACTACTAAAAATCGTAACCAATGAAATCGCACTCAAAAGAATGTAAATTGGGTTGACTATATTACCATTGGAAATCGTAGCCAATCACATTGCACTTTATGCTTTGATGCGTCCCATAACAAATCGAACATAGGAAAATTTACAGTGAACATTTTCTGGCATGTTCGGTGTTACTTAAAACTCTCTGTATGTGAACGTAGTAAAATTCATTAAGTATTATTTATATTATACCAAAAACGAAAAATACTAAACTATTTAACTTTTGATAAAAAGTAAAACAAATGCATCAACTTATTCATCATTTTATTAACTAATCAGATTAATCCTATTGACCAGATCAAATCTACTGATCGATAAGGATTTCTTTTTTAATTGAAGGGGTCAGTGCAAAATGCAGTTAAGTCATTTTCTTTTTTAGTTTTTGAGTTATTACCGTTTGAAAGTTTTTAAAATAATTTTAAATATACTGTGTGTCCCGTTTCAAGGCACATTGTATGTTTCATGTAAACATTTCCAATGTAATTTGAATTTGAGTTTGTATTTCTTATTGAACCAAAACGAATACAATAAAATTAGAATGACTTCTATACCTACTAGCAGTATTTTCGAGGTATTATTTTTGAGTTCTCCTCAGTTTCATTTCAAATATAGCTTGAATATAGTAAACGATTATATGAAAATTGAATTGTCAAAATAGTAGTTGCTACGAAAAGTCAGTGTTTGGCATCAAATTTATTAAAACAGAAAGCAATAATTCAATTTAACATGAGTGTTTATTCCGCAAAAGATCAGATCCCAAAATGGACACAGTATATATTTTAATCGCGATGCGTATTATTTTAAATGAACCATACTTTTATTAAATATTAACACAGTTTCAGAAAATTGTGGTTTTTTGCACTGACTACTTTAATTATCCGTTCACTTTGAAAGATTGTTACGTGATCAACTTGTACTTTTCCGATAGAAATTTTATAAACGCTTATTGTGTGCCATTTAATCAACCCCGGCAACACTCAGCGGGTACTAAAATGTTACCTAATTTTTGGATTAAAATTTATGTCATTCCCGTGCGGCTGCATGGGGATAATTTAAAAAAAGAATAAGCAGAAATATTTTTCGATATTCTCAATACTTCCCGATAGATATGGGTCATTCGTGAATGATTCGTTCGATAAGAACGATTCTGTATGGTGATTTGAATGAACTGATTCCGTATTTCAAGAAGAATTTATACATGCGGTCTGAATCCGCCAGAATCGGATGACTAATTCGTTGGCGAAAATTCAGCAGCATGTTCTCTATGACCAAAATGGCGAAACATATAGAACGTTCTGTTGGGGGAGCGCATTTAGCCCGCTGTTTTCACGAGCGCTAAATGCGCTGTCATCAATTATCCTCCTCGCACACACTGTTACATTCTCTCCTTTTTTTTTTAGCTTACTTAGGATATCGTCAGAGTTGCCAAATCAGTGATTTTGCCATCAAATCTAGGTGTTTTCCACTTTCGGATTCAGACAAATTGTTTGTGATTCAGACGTGGCTAAATTCTGGTGTTTGTTGGAAGTTTTCAGTAACAATCTAGTGATTTACTCTCATCAAAAAATGATTAAAGTGAAAACAGTTGAACGTGGCAAAATACTGTCAAAACCATTCAAAATTGTTAAATATTAAGCATATCATTGATAAAATTGTTCATGTCTAAATGTTCAAACATTTGCAAGAGAATACTTTTTGATCAATCTTGTATGAATCATTTCCAAGGAGTATATTTTAAACTTCATTTAAATTCAGCCATTTGTACGCGTGGCGCATGAAGTAAAATTTCGAGTTTAGAAAAGCCCAGAAAATTTGTCTCGGGTCGCTGCGCGACCCTCGACAAATTTTCACGGAGCTTTTCTAAACTCGAAATTTTACTTCATGCTTAGTCTGGGAGTGGAAGACACTCGTTCGTAAATTTTTGAATTATCATAAAGCTGTGTATTGATTATCAACAAATCTTTCTCGTTTTATTGAACAAAAACCAAAGAGCTGAGGTGAAAAGTGTTAAGGTAAAAGTGGATTGTTTTTTCGTTGGCTACAACTTTTGTTTAAAACATTTTTTGATAGAGACGTCGAAAGCCATAGTCGGTGAGTTGTTGATCTCCACTAGATGTTTTAATTACTAGTTCATACACAAAAGAACTGAGATGAAACGTAATTAGCCAAAAGTTTAGTGTTGTATTTTTTTATTATCTTTTGTTTGAAACTTTATTTGAATATGTTACTAATAAAGCAGCAATTTGTGAGTGATCATCAAATAAATATCTCCGCTAGGCTTTTTCATATAGTTATGTAATGGTATCCACATACCAAAATGCTGAGAAGACAGTTCCCAGGAATGATGCGCCTTATCGCAGGCACGTTCCAGAGCGTCCCATTCTTCATCATGGACAATTATCTCATGCATGAATTAATTACAATCGTACTTTCGTTCGGAAAGCATCTCCGTGTCCTTTATCGTTATAACCGTTGCGACAAATGAAATACCTTTGTAACTCAATTAATTAAGTGAAATAAAAAACTTTTTAAAAAATTAAAATTTCAAATCGTGAAATTTAACTGGCGCTGCGAACAGGATATTCGCGACTGAACTGTTAATCAATCGACGGGATTGACCCACGAAAAGTGATTTCTATCCCTGGTGAAAGACAGTAACAGGTGGCTTTCAAGTCTTTGTGCGAGAATCCAACGAAGAGGAAAGAAGATATATCTAGGGAAATACACACCACACGATGCAGATCCTAGTGCTGTAAGTCCTTTGTTTTCTTCCATCCCAAAAGTGTAATTGTTTCAAAAAAAAAAAAAAAAAAAATAATAATAATCAATTCAATTTTATTTAATGTCCGATACCGACATTGAAATAATTGCTGACGATTTAGATACGTTAGAAAATTCAACACCTAGATGTAAGATAAAACCAAGTATTTTAGGCAACGTTAGATTTAGTCCGATTCCGCAAAATCCAAAAATGACTAATACAAATTCAAGTGTAAATTCAAGTAATCTAATTACTGACAAAAACGAAATTTCATTATTAATGAACGCGATTCCAGAATATTACCCAGGCCAAAATTTATCAATTTTTATAACCGAAGTTGATAATTTGCACAAACATTTAGAATGCAGATTATCACCCGATTTAGCTTATGCAGTTAGTTTTTCTCTCAGATCAAAAATAAAAGGAGATGCTAGAGATTTTATCGCTTATCAAAACGCATTTGAATGGAACGCCATTCGTAGTGCTTTATTAAGAAAATACGGTGATCAAAGAAGCGAAGAAATTCTAGAATCTTCATTGAGACAGTGTATTCAACAAAAAAATGAAACCTACTTAGATTATTACAGTAGATTATTAAAAGCTTATAATGACTTAATGCAACATATTTCTTTACACATAACAGATCCAAGTTATTTAAATTACAAGAAAACTGATTACGATAAATTAACATTAAAAACTTTTCAAATAGGTTTGTTAGAGCCATACAGAAGCTATTTAAGTAATTTTCAATTAAATACCATCGAACAGTGTTTAAATAAATGTACATTCTTCGATAATCAAAAACAAGAATGGGAATATTGCGAATTCATCCGAAAGTCCAATGACAACAGAAAAAATCCTAAATTCACCAATTCTCAAAATCAATCACAATTGACCAGATTTAACCAAAATCAATACAATAATTTTTCACAACCACGATTTTCTCAAAACCCACATTACCGAAATTTTCAACATCAATTTTCTCAACCGAGACCCGTTCAACAACAAAATTTTCCAAATCAATCGTACGTAAAACCAAACGTATTTGCGCCACGAGCGGCACAACCAAATATTTATCCTACAAATAAACAAGTTTTTAGAACTCAAGCTTCCTCAGGAATGTCTAGACTGAATAAACCAACACCAATGTCTGTTCAATCTAGAGTAAGAACTAATCAAGTACCAAATTATTCAAATCAAAGACAAAATATAAACTATTCAGCTCTTTATAATGTAGAAACTGACTCTGTTTCCCCAGTTTACCCAGTTTCTCCAGGGTCCCAACTCTCTCAAGATTATGAATCAGTCCAACAATTTTCAGATACTGATAATTTTGCAGATCAAACAGAAATGTACGAGTATGAGATTAACGAAAATGATAATGACGAACAAAATTTTGAAAATTTTCCTATAACAGCCTCACCGAAATCAGGAACATAGATCTAAATTCAATCAGAATAAAATCAAAATTACCATTCATTTATTTGCCCAATTTAGATTTAACAATTCTAGTAGATAGCGGAGCAACAAATTCCGTTATAAATTCAAAACTTGCATACGAGAAATTCTCTCAATATTTGTATCAAAAACCGTTTACAGTTTCCGGTTTAGGAAATCAAATTCATTGCCAAGATAATTTAAAATTTCCAATTCTTAAAGAATTAGGTATACCAGCCGATATTCATTTACATGTCGTTGACTGGCACCCAAAATTTGACGCATTAATAGGTACGTCCGACTTAGAAAAATTAAACGCGACAATTAATTACAAAACAAACACTTTAGAATTGTGCGACATAAAAATTCCTTTTTATTTAGAACTGAATAAAAAATCAATTTCTCCTCACAAAATTAATAAAAGCAATCATGTAAAAATTCCAGTGACAATAGATAATGGTGAAGTCATCATACCGCAAATAAAAATATCAGCAGATTATTGCATACCCGAATGCATTGCAATTTCGAAAAATGGTTATTGCATGTTACCATTTGACGAGAATTTAGATGTAGATTTAAATTGTTCAGAACGTATAGACGTGATGCCCATTTTGAATCAAGAAATTAGGAACCCACCAAAAACACTACATAAACAATTTAACATCTCAGAATTAATTCGAACAACACATTTAAATTCTGAAGAAAAACACGAAATTCTTAAAATTTGTAAAAAATTTCCTGACATATTTTATAACGAAAATTGCAACTTAACATTCAGTAACGCTGTTAAACACGAAATACGAACGAAAACCGATGAACCAATTTATGTAAAATCGTTTCGACACCCACATAGCATGAAACAAGAAATTGAAAATCAAATTCAGAAATTATTAGATAATAAAATAATTCGACCCTCGATTTCACCTTACGGAGCTCCCGTATGGTTAGTCCCAAAAAAATCAGACGCTTCCGGAAAGAAAAAATTTAGAATGGTGATTGATTATAGAAAACTCAATGAAAACACAATTGAAGACAAATACCCACTTCCACGTATTGAAGAGATATTAGACAATTTAGGCAAGTGTACGTACTTTACTACTCTTGACCTAGCCCAAGGTTTCCATCAGATTGAAATGCATCCTAACTCTATCGAAAAAACCGCTTTTTCAGTTAACCAAGGACATTATGAATACCTCAGAATGCCCTTCGGATTAAAAAATGCTCCTAGCACATTTCAACGTGTTATGGACAACGTCCTTCGAGAATACTTACATGTATTTTGCTTTGTTTACATGGACGACATTGTAATTTTTTCCAAATCCCTTCAAGATCACATTAATCATATTAGACTAATTTTCAGTAAAATCCGAGAATTCAATTTAAAAATACAGCTCGATAAATCAGAGTTTTTAAGACGAGAAGTATCCTTTTTAGGTCACGTAATAACACCAGACGGAATTAAACCAAATCCTTCTAAAACTGAAGCGATAACAAATTACCCGTTACCCAAAACCACAAAGGAAATAAAATCATTCCTAGGCCTTACAGGTTATTATCGAAAATTTATTTCAAATTTTGCTAAAGTAGTATGCCCATTAACTAAATGTTTGAAAAAAGGTTCAAAAATTAATATTTCCGACCCAGAATATATTCAAGCTTTCGAATTGTGCAAAGAACTTCTTTGTAATGCTCCAATTCTTGCTTATCCTGATTTTAATAAGCAATTCAAATTAACCACCGATGCATCGAATGTATCGATAGGAGGTGTATTATCACAATCAAATCGCCCAATAGCTTACTATTCAAGAACTTTAAATTCGGCAGAAAAAAATTATTCAACAATTGAAAGAGAACTGTTAGCTATTTTAGATTCAACCAAACATTTCAGACCATACCTTTTCGGTCGCAATTTCATTGTAGAAACAGATCATAACCCACTTGTCTGGCTTTATAAAATTAAAGAACCAAATTCTAGACTTGTGCGTTGGAAATTAAAATTAGAGGAATTCGATTTCAAAATAATTTACAAAAGAGGAAAAGAAAATAAAGTAGCGGATGCCCTTTCCAGAATCGAAATTCACAATAGAGAAGATGAAGAATCCGTTATTGCAAACATTGACGAATTACCCGATATCAATGACGAAGAAATAGAACGAATTATTAATTCCCAAGTAGAAGACCCAATTGAATATGCCAAAACACTAGAAAATTTGCGATCATCATTAACTGAACAAAATGAATGCGACAATACTGTACATTCAACTGATGAAGACAACGGTAAAACCATTCCAATTTCAGAAAGATCTTTAAATATATTTCCTAATCGAATATATTTTAATACCGGCGAAACATATAAAAACCGTTTTACTAAACCCTTTAATAGAAATACTTATAAAGTAACCATTTCCAAAAATTCAATTGATCAAGATTTATTAACTTTCATGAAAGACACATTAAAACCAAATTCAAGTTATGGAATATATTTTACTGACAATAATCTCAGACGTCCTTTTGAAACCCTTTGCAAACAACATTTTAACAATTCAATAAAATTATTCATTACCAATAAAATCACCAGTGACGTAACTGATAACGAATTACAAAAAGAAATTGTTACAGAATACCACGATTCAAATCATAATGGTATAACCGAAACTTACAACAACCTCAAAGACAAATATTTCTGGCCAAATATGAAACAAACTATTACAGATTTAATCAATAAATGTGACTTATGTTTACAGTCAAAATATGAGAGACATCCGTATAAATTAAAATTTGACGGACCGTTATTAGCAAAGAGACCTCTAGAAGTGTTACACATGGACACGTTTTCCTTTCAAAATTCCAAATTTTTGACGATTATTGATTTATTTTCAAGATATGGACAATCATACTGGATAAAAGACGGTACTAGCTTGACTGTTTTAAATAAATTAAGACACTATTTCGCTCACCATAATATTCCACAAAAAATAGTTTGTGATGCGGGGCGTGAATTTCAAAATAATACCTTCAAAGAATTTTGTAAAATGAACAAAATTGAACTTCATTTCACAACAGTGAATAACCCGAGTTCTAATTCCCCAATAGAGAGATTTCACTCAACCATTATAGAAAAATTAAGAATACTAAAACTGAAAAATCCCAATGAAGTTCCATCAAATTTAATGATTTCAGCAGTTTCGATTTACAATCAATCAATACATTCTTCTACCGGATTTTCACCCTTTTACTTACTATACGGCCCTTACGAGAGAACTCCAGAATTCGATTTAGACATGACTGTATTCGAACAGTATAATGAAAAAAGAAAACAAGAAATTCTACCATTCTATGATCAAGTATACCTCAAAAACAAGCAATTAGCCGAAAACATTTTAGAAAAACGTAACGAAACCCGCGTTGATCCGCCTAACGTAGAAAATCGCGAAGTTTATGTAAATAGGAAAAAACCCAGTAAAGCTAATCCTATATACGACAAGGTAATTGTTGAAAAACAAGAATCGAATAAAATTTTTGGAAAAACTCAAAAATCAAGAAATACCACAGCTAACATTAAAAAGGTTAAGAAACTAAGAAAAACAACTTCTTTACAGGTTCCCGATACTGGCGGTGACGATCCTCCAGATTCACCACAACCAGGCCCTTCAGGTCAAACCCATTAAAAACAACGGCTATTTTCAAGAAATCATAGGCCCAGTAAAAGTAATGGACCACTACCATAATTTTCTATTTTTCGTAAATACATCAAAATTAGAAATAGGATTCAAACAGTTATTAGCAAACACTGAAACTCTAAAGAAAGATGCTTCAATAGATAAACTAACATACCAAATTCATAAACAACTTGCTTTAAATTGCAGAAATATTGAACTATTACTGAGAAAATTAAGTTATAAATCAAAACGAGCTTGGCTAATATTCTAGGAAAAACCATCAAATTCATTACAGGAAATCTCGACGACGACGACTTGCAAAATATTAATGAAAATTTACAGAAATTACATAATAATCAAAATTCCGAAATGAAACAAATAAATAAACTAACAACTTTCGCAAATCATTTATCAAAAAGATATTCATGTGATTTAGAAATCTTAATGTCAAATTTAAACAAAACAAAACATTTTATTGAAGGTTTAACGGTTATCGAAGATACAAGAACATTATTACAAAACGAAGTTTATCATTCAGAACATTTAATAAAAACGTTAGAATTGCTTGAACGCGCAATCAGCTTGTCATGGAAAGGAATTCCAGATTTAGAACTTTTAACGATAGATGAACTTATAACTGTTCAAAATTACTTGACGAAAATCTATAATCCAAAGCAATTGTTGCCAATTGAAACGACTCAATTATTAAACATTTTAGAGTTATCAAAACTTATGGTAATAGGAACAAAAGAAACAATTACATTCCTTCTCAAAATACCCATTTTAAAACCAATTTCCGCAAATTATTCTCAAATCTACCCGATTCCGAATTATCAAGATATCGTTATTGTCCCACCAAAACCATTTCTAATCGAGATGAACAACTTAAAATACTGGACTAACGAAGATTGCCAGAGTTTCCACATCATCACCTTGTGTCTGCAACAACCGACCCAAGAGGATTGTAATTTATTGAATGCCAACAAATGCAAAACAATAAAAATTGCTAACGATTACCAAATTACATCTGTACTGCGTAATAGACAATTACTAGTACTATCAAAGAGAAAACTTGAAATAATTGAAGATTGTCAAGGACAACTAGATAGAACATTTATACAAGGACCAAATTTAATCAGTTCACAATGCCGAATAATATTGGAAAAATCCACATATGTCAACACTACACCTACGTACGAGTTAACATTGTACCACATTTCAAATGAAACATTGAAGTTTTATCAAGAAGCAAAACTTCAACTGCGACATCTCAAAGATCCAACCATTCTTCAACAAGAGGCTGAAGAACTCAAGAATCAACCACTACATTTGGAACCACTGGTTCACATAATTCATTATGGATTTACCGGCCTTGTATTATTGTTAATAATACTTGCCACGGCCATCATTATCAAATTCAGGACACGCATTATCGACCTTTTCTGCAAACCAAGAAAAATCATTCGCATCAAGATGGTCGATCCAAATCAAGAAGACACCCCCGCATTGCCGAATTGAACGAGGTCGTTCAAACCTAAGGAGGGAGGAGTTATGTAATGGTATCCACATACCAAAATGCTGAGAAGACAGTTCCCAGGAATGATGCGCCTTATCGCAGGCACGTTCCAGAGCGTCCCATTCTTCATCATGGACAATTATCTCATGCATGAATTAATTACAATCGTACTTTCGTTCGGAAAGCATCTCCGTGTCCTTTATCGTTATAACCGTTGCGACAAATGAAATACCTTTGTAACTCAATTAATTAAGTGAAATAAAAAACTTTTTAAAAAATTAAAATTTCAAATCGTGAAATTTAACTATATACTGATCATAATCAAAAGAGTTAAGGTGAAAAGTGTTTAGGTGAAAGTTGTGTGGTTTTTCATTATCTACAACTTTTGTTTGACTTTTTTTTTTTAAAACTATAAATTAATGTAATACATTCAAGGAATGTGTAAGCATTAAATTTATAACATTTTGAAAAGATATTGCCTAGAAATGTTTATAAATAAGTTTTAAATGATCAAATATATGCCAAAAAGGCAAATAGTAATAAAATCTATTTGAAAATTCTTCAGTCATACAAAGATCTAAATTATTTAAAAGTTTTTCGTTGTTAACATAATTGAAATTCGTTTAATAAAGAAACCGAAACATCTAATAAGAGTCTGTGGAGGATGGTGCAAAGAGAATATTCTTTTTCCCATGATATCCCACACATGTTCAATGGGATTTAAATCCGGCGAACGGGGCGGCCACGCCAAAACATTAACACCAGCTTCATTAAGAAAGTTCATAGTTCGACGAGCAATATGGGGACGTGCGTTATCTTGTTGAAAAAGTACGTCTGGGCGGCCATCTAAATAAGGCAACAAAGTCGGTCGTATGACGTCTTCAACATAACGCGCAGCTGTCATACTGCCTCGAATGAATACAAGAGGTGATCGACTACCATAAGCAATAGCCCCCCAAACCATTACTCCAGCAGTCCTGTGTACATGCCTCTCAATAGCAAACCTAAGATCAGGTCGTTCTCCACGGTAGCGTCGTACCCTTCTACGGCCATCATGCGTGCCTAGACAAAATCGTGATTCATCGCTGAATACGACATCGTGCGATTCTGCCTCCCAATGCTGCCGTTCTCTGCACCAGTCCAACCTTTGGCGACAGTGTCTCGCTGTTAAAGGAAGCACTAATCTTGGACGGTACGAAAGAAGCCCAAAGGATTGAATGCGGCGATATAAGGTTCGCATACTAACGGGCCTACCTTCTTCTCCAATCCATTGATCACCGATTTGACGCGTAGTAGCGAAACGGTCTCACAAGGCTATTTGTCTTAAGCGCCGATCTTGACGTTCTGTGGTACGCCTTGGTTGATCAATTGGTCTTCTTCTTGCTCCTCTACCTTCTTCTGTCCATACCTGATACACACGTATTACAGTTGCTGCAGTGGAATCAATACGGCGGGCAATTTCGCGATAGGACATACGAACATCTCGATAAGCAACAACTCGACCCCGGTCAAAATCGCTCAAATGGTGATATTGTGGACGTCTTCGGACTCGAGGCATTTTATATAAGCTTAACACACTCAACGGAAACACGAAAACTAAAAACATCTGTACTAAACAGCTCATATAAATAGTTTTATCAAAAAAGAAAAAGTGAAATATTTTTTTGTTCACAATAAATATAAAAGGCACAAGGTTGAAATTGTTATCAATGTATGCTTTAAATATAGTCACTCTGTTGCTAAAATATGAATTCAAAAAAATCATTCCTTCTTGGTGTTACGCTTCTAATGTCATTGAGTATATTAAATAACTGAAATAAGTATTTATTTTTTAATTTATTCGTAAATAGACGTATAAAATACAATGTAAGAAATAAAGTATGAAAATTAATAAGCGAGTACAATAGATTTGATAATAAGTACTTAATTATTTTGCTAACAGTTTATGGCGGTTTTTTTTTTCTATTTCTTACCAACATATATTAATAGAAGTGACTAATACATAATATATACAGGGAGTTTTTCTTTAGAGTATACGTTTTCCAAATTTAGCCTATTTTTTTTAAGTCTTCAGATATTTGTTGTTTTTTTAAAACAGTTCAATTTGAAGCTTTAAACGAGTGTTTTCCACTCCCAGACTAAGCAAGAAGTAAAATTTCGAGTTTAGAAAAGCCCTGTGAAAATTTGTCGAGGGTCGCGTTTAGAAAAGCCCATTCTAAACTCGAAATTTTACTTCATGCGCCACGCGTATAAAATCTGATTTCAAGTGAGGTTAAAATATACATAAATTTCACAGTATTTTAGTGTTTTATATGCGTGGCGCATGAAGTAAAATTTCGAGTTTAGAAAAGCCTAGAAAATTTGTCTCGGGTGAAACTATATTATTATTATTATCATCATCATTATTATTATTTTTTTATAATGATTCGTTTACGAACGATTCATAAAGAACGAATCACTTTTAAGAAATGATTCGGTTGATTCGAATCACCTGAAAGATTCGAACTTCCCATATCTACTTCCCGAGATACGCGAAATGTTATATAGAGAATGTACAAATTATATAAAAATCATGAAACTTTAAAATTGAGAATATTATTAAAAACTGCGAAACAAACAAACTTGTTAAATCAAGTAATTAGTCACATTAATAAAATTATAAATTTTACATTTTAATAATTTTTACCGGCCTCATTGCTATTTTATTGTACGGAAATATACGTTTTACGGTCCCAGGAATCAGGTGTTATCCCTAATATTTAAGATAATTGGCTCAAATATTGAAATATGTTGAAAAGTCTTGTTAAGTGATGATAATCAAAAACATTTAGAAGACAACAAGATATTATTTAATGTAATAAATATAATAGATTTTCTCTGAGAAGTGTAATTGCAAACATTTTTGAATACTCTATTTCCAGTTTACAATGTTTTGTATGTCAGGTTAATTCAATTATTTGAATAGTTTTATTCTTAGTCAGATTACATTTACAAAAGGTACCGATGGGATTATGTTACAGACTAAATAGGTAAGTAAAAATAAATCAAAATTATTTAAGAAAACCCGATCAAAAGGTGTCTAATTATAATATCGGTTAGTGAAAAACATGATAAGGAATTGCCGAATTGGATTCTGCGGATACGGATTAAATGTATCAACAGTAAATAATCTTTTTAAACCCCAAAATATTTATGGTTTTTAGAAGGTTGCGGATTATCTGTAAGTTGCAGTAGTATTGTTCTGGTCGCGCAATACGCGACCTTGTATGTATCCCTTGTCCGCCCCCACCTTGAGTACTGTTGCACTATTTGGAATCCTTATAGCAAATCGGACATAAAAATGGTTGAGAGGGTCCAAGTTAAATTCACAAAATTTATCTCCCACAAGTTCGGGATTGTCGGCTCCTACAATGACGTCCTACAATCTTTAAATATCCATTCGTTAGAGCAGAGACGAAGCAATGCAGACGTAATGCTAGGATACAATTTAATATATGGGGCGATTGATTGCCCCTATTTACTTAGCCAACTTAAAATCAATGTGCCAGCTAGAACTTTGCGTTCCTCCGATCTGTTCCATTTACCATATTGTAGGACGGACTATGGTAAAAATTTTGGTATATCCAGAATCGCCAATAATTGTAACGCCATCAAACCCGACTTTGGTGCAATTAGCAGGAATGCTTTGAAGAATATCTTCCGACAGGGTAAATAGTGTTCATATTTTAATCTGTTTTTTGTACCTAAATGTGTTGTTTGTTTTTTACTCTTTTATGTACCTTTATTTATTATGTATTTGTATTTATATTTCATTTATTTTTATTTTTAGTTTTATAATGTTATTGTACTTAAATGGACATCCGTTAATAAATAAATAAATAAATACTTAAGGGTATACACCATAATAAAAACGTGGTCGAAAAAATGCCTACAAATAGGTAAAAACAGATAGATCATTTCGAAGAATTTGATTTTTCATCCCTTCTATAAAGCTATCCCCACTAAAATAATGAATATTGTCCAATAAGAAAATATTCAAGGAAAAAAAATAATTTGATATTCATACACGTCATTCAGAGTGTAAATGGATGAAATGGAACGTAGCATTTTTAATGTTAATTTCTCAAAATTAAAATATTATCTTCCCTAATTATTTCAGGGAAATTATGATATTCATTTGGCTAGAGCAGTGATGGGGAAACTACGGCCCGCGGAAAGGTTTAATCCGGCCCGTTTAAGAGTGCCGTCGTGAGAATGTTTTCTTACTTCGTAATGTGACGACCCGCATAAAAACTACCTACCTACGATTAAGCATTATTCTTTGGCCCGCTACGATTGTCTGGTTATTACAAATGGCCCGTCTTAAAAAAAGTTTCCCCACCACTGGGCTAGAGTAAAAATATATGCTTTTCTAAACTCGAAATTCTACTTCATGCGCCACGCGTATAAAACACTAAAATATTGTGAAATTTAAGTATATTTGAACCTCACGTAAAATCAGTGTTTTATACGCGTGGCGCATGAAGTAAAATTTCGAGTTTAGAAAAGCCCAGAAACGGAGCTTTTCTAAACTCGAAATTTTACTTCATGCTTAGTCTGGGAGTAGAAAACACTCGTTTAAGGCTTCAAATTGAAGAATTTGAATTTGGAAAACGTATACTTTAAAGAAAAACTTCCTATTAGCCAGCTCCATACAAAATTTGGGAATATGCGTTTACTTACTTCCACGCGTATTGCGTTTACTTCCACGCGTATAAACAATGATTTAGTGTAAAGTTAAAAATATATACTTTTAGCATACTGTTTTAGAAGTATATTTAGAACTTCACTTGAGATCGGTGTTTAGTTAAATTTTCAGGATTTTCTCGTTTAGATTTGAACTTTTTTTTCAAAAACGACGTATATCTGAAAATGTAGAGTGTATTCTGTATATTGAGTTATTTATACTTAAAAAAAACTCTCTGTATAACTAATCAATAATATAAATTATTTGCCAAATTTGTTACATACTAAAGTTTTAATTGAATTTATGAAGAAAAAAAAACAATCAAGATAAAAATAATATCAAATGAATTCTTTAATGTACTCATTGAATTTTATTTATTGATTTTTAGTTAATTTTTAGGTTTATTTAGGTTTTTTTAAATATATCTGACTCCCAAAGTCCATTATTTCGAACACGCTGGAAATCTGAAAATCAAAGAAATGTTTCGGAACAGTTTATTTTTTCTGAAAGTCATCAAATTTATCATCGTACGGGATCAAAATACACGACGAAATAAGAGCGAGCGCGTTTGTGTGTGTGTGTGTGTGTGTGTAGACGTAACCGGAGCAATTTTCACTAAAATACTTCTACGTTAACTTTATTCATAAGTAGATGGACCCACTTCCCGACCACAGTCTCTCCTTTTCTATCCTCAAAAACTCGGAATCCAGTTCTCCCAACAATTGCGGACAGTCCCTGTATTTTTTAAGTTCAATTTTAAGCTTTAAACAAGTGTTTTCCACTCCCAGACTTAGCATGAAGTAAAATTTCGAGTTTAGAAAAGCTTCGTGAAAATTTGTCGAAAGTCGCGCAGCGACCCGAGACAAATTTTCTGGGCTTTTCTAAACTCGAAATTTTACTTCATGCGCCACGCGTACAAATCACTGAATTCAAATGAAGTTTAAAATATACTTCTTGAAAATGATTCATACAAGATTGATCAAAGAGTATTCTCTTGCAAATGTTTGACTATTTGGACATGAACAATTTTATCAATGACATGCTGAATATTTCCCAATTTTTAATTGTTTTGACAGTATTTTGCCACGTTCAACCGTTTTCACTTTAATCCTTTTTTGATGACAGTAAATTACTAGATTGTTACTGAAAACTTTCAACAAACACCAGAATTTAGCCACGTCTGAATCACAAACAATTTGTCTGAATCCGAAAGTGGAAAACACCAGATTTGATGACAAAATCACTGATTTGGCAACCCTGACGATATCCTTAGTAAGCTAAAAAAAAAAAAAGAGGGAATGTAACAGTGTGTGCGAGGAGAATAATTGATAACAGCGCATTTAGCGCGCGTGGAAACAGCGGGCTAAATGCGCTCCCCCCAACAGGACGTTCTATATATTTTGCCATTTCAGTCATAGAGAACGTGCTGCCGACCAGCCTACCTCAACTCCCTCTTTGCCTGCCTACACTCCTTATCGAACCACGTATTCCCCCCTCTTCTCTCTCCCTTCTTTTTTCTTCCGCATCCCACTATCATCTTTTCCATTTCCTCCATTGTATTGACCTCTTCCCATCGAATCCTTGCCAGCCTCTTCCTCATATCCTCCATCGCCTATACCCCACACTCAAGGTATTCGTTTTCTTGCCATCTTTCCTCTTCTCTTCCCTTCTCCATCCACATCTCCACAGTTACCGGTAGGTGATCCGATCCTAGCACCTCTTCCACCTCCATGCCTCTTATATCTCTTCTTTCTATCCCCTTGACCACTACATAATCAATTACTGATGCTCCTCTTGGTCCGATGTACGTTTTTCTCCCCTCCCAATCACCCTCCGTGCATCCGTTCAAAATCTCCCATCCCCCCTCCATCACCCCCCTCCTTCATCCTCCTGCCCTCCCCATTTATACATTTATCCTGTGAACTCCTCTTCACCACCGAGCCGTCCTCTCCAATCCCTCCCCCCGTTTCCCCTATTCTGGCATTGAAATTCCCCCCCCCCCCACCATCCATTTTCTTCCTTCGCCCTCATCTATTTTCTTTCTTGTCTGTCCAATTCTTGTTCACGTACACCACCCCTACATCAACCCGATATCCTCCCTATTGATAATTTACCCACACTAGCCCTTCGCATCCCTCCATCATCTCCCCCTTGCTTCCTTCCCTATCCTCTCTCCATCCAACAATCATTCCCCCCTTGGCCCTCCCTCTCCTCGCACATTTTACTACCTCTATCATCTCCCATCTAAACCCCCTCGGTAGCTATTCTTTCACTTCTCCCCATTCCTTCTTCACCATCCAGGTTTCTACTAACCCCACTATGTCCTTCCCGGTTACCCACTTCTCAAAGTCTTTCTTCCACTTGTACTCCTGCCCTTTCGACTTTATTCCCGCCACATTCCAAAACCCTATCGTTATCGACCCTTCTTTCCCTTTTCTATTTCACTTTTTTGTAGAGGAAAAAAGTCTAAATTTATGAATGTTCACATTTAACACTTTACGTTTCTCTAAGTTAAAATAATTAAGAAAATGTAATGTGATTTTATAAAAATAATGACATACCATGGAATTGCTACAACAATTGCGGACAGTCCCTGTATTTTTAAAGTTCAATTTTAAGCTTTAAACAAGTGTTTTCCACTTCCAGGCTTAGCATGAAGTAAAATTTCGAGTTTAGAAAAGCTTCGTGAAAATTTGTCGAAAGTCGCCCAGCGACCCGAGACAAATTTTCTGGGCTTTTCTAAACTCGAAATTTTACTTCATGCGCCACGCGTACAAATCACTGAATTCAAATGAAGTTTAAAATATACTCCTTGAAAATGATTCATACAAGATTGATCAAAGAGTATTCTCTTGCAAATGTTTGACTATTTGGACATGAACAATTTTATCAATGACATGCTGAATATTTCCCAATTTTTAATTGTTTTGACAGTATTTTGCCACGTTCAACCGTTTTCACTTTAATCCTTTTTTGATGACAGTAAATTACTAGATTGTTACTGAAAACTTTCAACAAACACCAGAATTTAGCCACGTCTGAATCACAAACAATTTGTCTGAATCCGAAAGTGGAAAACACCAGATTTGATGACAAAATCACTGATTTGGCAACCCTGACGATATCCTTAGTAAGCTAAAAAAAAAAAGAGGGAATGTAACAGTGTGTGCGAGGAGAATAATTGATAACAGCTCATTTAGCACGCGTGAAAACAGCGGGCTAAATGCGCTCCCCCCAACAGAACGTTCTATATATTTTGCCATTTCAGTCATAGAGAACGTGCTGCCGAATTTTCGCCAACTCACAAAACTAATGTACAAAGCGAAGTTGAAGTTGCGCGCGGATTCGAGCGAACGAATTAGTCATCCGATTCGGGCGGATTCAGACCGCATGTATAAATCCGAATCGGGAATACGATTCCGCTCGGCCAAAATCGTTCGGTCAGTCGTCTCGAATAAATTAATCATTAACGAATCAATTCTTTTTGAAATACGGAATCAGTTCATTCAAATCACCATACAGAATCGTTCTTTTCGAACGAATCATTCACAAACGACCCATATCTATTATGTATATAACATGTTTAAAAATGTTATTGTAATTCCGAGAATATTCTCTTTCTATTTTTTAGAGTCTGGCGAAATTATTTAATTTAAAGTATCGTTCTAGCGAAGGCAATCCACTTTTACCTTAATACTTTACACCTCAGCTTTTTTGTTTTCGTTCAATAAACCGAGAAAGATTTTTTGATAATAAATACACAGCTTTATGATAATTCGAAAATTTACGAACGAGTGTCTTCCACTCCCAGACGAGTTTAGAAAAGCCTCGTGAAAATTTGTCTCGGGTCGCGCAGCGACCCGAGACAAATTTTCTGGGCTTTTCTAAACTCGAAATTTTACTTCATGCGCCACGCGTATAATACACTGATTTCAAGTGAGATTAAAATATACATAACTTTCACAGTATTTTAGTGTTTTATATGCATGGCGCATGAAGTAAAATTTCGAGTTTAGAAAAGCTCAGAAAATTTGTTTCGGGTCGAACTAATTATTATTATTATCATTATCTTTTTTTATAAGTGATTCGTTTACGAACGATTCATAAAGAACGATTCATAAAGAACGAATCACTTTTAAGAAATGATTTGGTTGATTCGAATCACCTAAAAGATTCGAACTTCCCATATCTAGTACATACGGACCAAACAGATGGCCTCCGCGTTCCCCCGACCTTAAGCCACTCGACTTTTATTTTTGGGGATTTATCAAAAATGAAATATATAAAACCTGAAGTAATACTGTAGAAGAACTTAGAGCAAATTTTATTAATTGCATTGGAAGAGGGCCCAATATTTACATCTATACCGCCACTCGTTCAGTTACAAGCCGAGTTCAAAAATGCATCGAGCAGAATGGAAGACAATTTCAGCACTTTTTGTGATTAAGCATCTATGCTAATTGTTATACAGGGAGTTTTTTTGTAAGTATACAGGTCCCAATTACAGCGTATATACTTAAATCTTCCGATATGCGTAGTTTGTTAAAAAAGTTCCATTTGAAGCCTTAAATGAGTGTTTTCCACTCCCAGACTAAGCATGAAGTAAATTTTCTGGGCTTTTCTAAACTCGAAATTTTACTTCATGCGCCACGCATACAAAACATTAAAATATTGTGAAATTTATGTATATTTAAACTTCACTTGAAATCAGTGTTTTATACGCGTGGCGCATGAAGTAAAATTTCGAGTTTAGAAAAGCCCAGAAAATTTACTTCATGCGCGACCCGAGACAAATTTCAAAGTAGAAATTTTACTTCATGCTTACCCTGGGAGTGGATAACACTCATTTAAAGCTTCAAATTGAACTCTTTTAAGAAGCAACGAATATCGGAAAATTTGCAGTGCATGCATATGTATACTTAAAAGAAAAATTCCCTCTATAAGTAAATGAGATAATTGTTAAGTTATTATAAATTTGTGTGTGTTTTTAGTAGTTGTTGTTGTTTTAGTTTATCAATGTTTCAATATTCTTGTTAACTGGGTTATTAATATACCTATTATAAGAGAAAAGAATAATCATTCAATTCATGGCCATCTAGAAAATCTTGTTTTTTGGTATTTAAGCTATTTAGGATAAATATTAAGTGATATTGTTGCAATCGCAAAAAAAATGCAATATTTTTAAATACTGAGATACATGGTGTCCCATTTAACAAAATGTTAGTTTTGATAATATGTCAAAAATTAAAACATCTATGCTTTTTTTAAGTACACCACTGGATTCTACGTAAACAGTGAAAATACTTTCGTGTTTAAAATATTTTTTTATCTCTATAAATAGCCGAGTCATACGAGATAATAAAAACCAGTAGATTTTGAGAATCAACCTGTCTTCTAAACCAATCTAGTTAGCGTAGATCTGATTACGCCATTAGACTGAACACTAAAAAAGAGAACGGGACACATATCTTAGTTTTTTTGTATCTCTTACCATTTAACCTATACCCTATAATATCAACGAAAAAAAACCACCCTGTACAATCCTCGTGCGTGAACAATTTTCCTGAGTTTATGCGTTTGAAAAATACGTTCATTCGAGGAAATTGTTTTCCCGTACTCGTTATAAATAACTATAATATGTTCATCCTACACCCATTAAGCAGACACATTTAAGTAATGTTTCATCAACATTAAAACAACGTTTAATGTTGTTACAATGTTGATAACATTTGTATTTGTTTGTTTTTTGCTCAGTGGGCAGCGTGTTATTTATGCATTACGATTAGTATATTGTATTAATAGAAAAAGTACCTAATCAGTGAGTCATTTAGATAAGAAAATGTCTCACATAATTAGATAATAATTGCTTAGCATTGTTAGAAATGTATACTACCACTTCCTGGAATAAATGATATTTTAACGCATATAATACGGTTTCTTATAAACAAATTTAAATGTGCATATTGCAAAATTATGTTAAATAAGTGAACAAACGTTTTGCAAGCTTTCTTGCTGAGCGGGTAATAATTGTTTAATTGCGGTTATCGCGTTTCACTGCAAAAATGCGGGAAGATAAAACTCATTTGTGAATTGCAGGTGAAACGATACAAAATACCATTTAATAAGATTATCGAGTATACAAATATACAAAAAAACGGTTTGTTTGGAATAAAGGTCATTTGTTAGCATTTTTAAATCGTGTGTTCGCGCACGTGGATGGCCAACAGTGTGTGCGTGCGTATGTGTGTGCGGCGTGTGTGTGTGTGTTGTGGAAAATAATTAAATAATTTGTTTGAAAAAGCGACGAGAGACTGAATAAATAATTCAAGGAGCGATTTATGGTTTAATTGTGTTTTATTTATGGCGAGGCAGCGAAGTGAGCAAACTGGACTCGAGTAGTGGAGAATGATGCAATGACAGTAAACAGGATTATAATATACAGGGTGTCTCGCGAAGTTCTCCCGGCACTTAAGGGGCATGCTCTTGAGATCATTCCAAGCAAAAAAGTTCGTATGATTATGTGTCCTATTCTCAGTATTTACTAAGCTCTACACATATCAAACTAAATTAATCTTAGATAATTTTTATTTTTATGACATCAAAATTAACAGAATAAATGACTGCAGACTAATAATTTAAAAGAACATAGACATAGATGTCCAAAAATTCCATCTCCTACTTCAATGATTTAGCCGCACGCCTGTGAATACCACGCGCTCCATTCATTACCTTAGCATGGCTGTATTTTTTTGTTTGTTATTTTGACACATATTCATATGAACTTTTTTTCTTGAAATAATTTCAAGAGCATACCCCTTAAGTTATATTAGGGTAGAGTTGCGCATTTCAGAGCGTAACAATAATCTGAAATCAATTTTGAAATATCTTTTTTTGTTTTCGAGATATCAACAAAAAAGCTGATTTTTTTAAAAACGTTTTTATTTTTTTATTCAAAAACTACTGAATCTAGATATTTAGAACTATGACAATATAAAAGTACTTTTTAATGAGGAATCTAGTAGCATATTTTATTTTAAGATAACTATAACATTTACCCGGGGACCATAGCTAACTTTTATTTTTCTTATGAGCGCCATTTAAAAAAAAGACCTTTATTGGCATAATACTATATTACATCCATATCTACACTAATCACTGCCCCCTCTCTTCCTTCTGTTTTCCCTCTCTTCCCCCAACTTCTCCAGCGTCTTTACTCCGGCCTCATCCTCTCTCATCCATTCCGTCACTCTTCTATTCCCTCTTATTCCCACCCATTCCTCCTTCACCCCCTCGCACTCCTCTGCCAGATGACTCCACGTATCCCTCTCCCGCTCACACATTACACACCTCCCATACTCTTCCCCCATCCACACCTTCCTTCCTCTCTCCCCTGACCCACACCTCGCCCTCACCAGCACCACCCTTTCCTCCCTACTCCATCCCCCCTCCACCAAATACCTCGGCATTCTCCTATGCACCTGCCACCTCCCGTACCTATTGTTATATTCACTCCTCTCTATACACCCTTGCCTTTCCTGTGCTTCCACCTCCTTCTCCTTCTCTTTCACCCACGCATCCATCTTTACCCCATTCCCCAGCCACTCCATCACCTTCGCCTCCGACAAACCCACCCTCTCATACATTCTCCTTCTGTCGCTCCTTCATTTACCCTCTCTCCCATTCACGCACGCCACCCACACCGCCTTCACCAGTCTCTCTTCCTCCAGGTCCCATAACTTCATCTCATACCTAGCCATTCTCACCATTTCCTCACACTCTAGTTTCTCTCTATTCGTTTCCTATAGTACTATGTATCCGGGTGTCGACCTTTCCAACCCCAACATATGCTTCAAGAACCACAACTGCTCCCTCTCTGTACACTCATACCCTCTCGTCCCCCATACATCTACCCCATACATTAACACTGACCTCACACACGCATCCTATACTTTACACGCCACTCTTACATTGTTCCCCATCCACTTCCCCCACTTTTTCCACGCTATCCCCCATGCCTTTCTAGCCTTCCCCTGCACCCACCTCACATGCACCTCATACTCTCCCGTTCCTTTGAACACAAACCCTAAGTACTTGAATTTTTTAACCCTCTCAATCACCTCCCCCTTTCACTCTAATTCCTTCACCCTCCCCTCCCACCCTTTATTTCTGAATCTCATCCATTTCGTTTTTCTAACATTCACGCTTAACCCCCTCTTATCCGTAAACCTCTCCGCCCTTTTCAGCATATCCTTCATCCCTTCCCACTCTCTTGCCACCAGCACCATATCATCTTTTACCAATCTACTTTTACGCATTCTCCCACAGCCTACCTCAACTCCCTCTTTGCCTGCCTACACTCCTTATCGAACCACGTATTCCCCCCTCTTCTCTCTCCCTTCTTTTTTCTTCCGCATCCCACTATCATCTTTTCCATCTCCTCCATTGTATTGACCTCTTCCCATCGAATCCTTGCCAGCCTCTTCCTCATATCCTCCATCGCCTATACCCCACACTCAAGGTATTCGTTTTCTTGCCATCTTTCCTCTTCTCTTCCCTTCTCCATCCACATCTCCACAGTTACCGGTAGGTGATCCGATCCTAGCACCTCTTCCACCTCTATACCTCTTATATCTCTTCTTTCTATCCCCTTGACCACTACATAATCAATTACTGATGCTCCTCTTGGTCCGATGTACGTTTTTCTCCCCTCCCAATCACCCTCCGTGCATCCGTTCAAAATCTCCCATCCCCCCTCCATCACCCCCCTCCTTCATCCTGTCCTCCCCAATTATACATTTATCCTGTGAACTCCTCTTCACCACCGAGCCGTCCTCTCCAATCCCTCTCCCCGTTTCCCCTATTCTGGCATTGAAATCCCCCCCACCATCCATTTTCCTCCTTCGCCCGCTCTCTCATCTATTTTCTTTCTTGTCTGTCCAATTCTTGTTCACGTACACCACCCCTACATCAACCCGATATCCTCCCTGTTGATAATTTACCCACACTAGCCCTTCGCATCCCTCCATCATCTCCCCCTTGCTTCCTTCCCTATCCTCTCTCCATCCAACAATCATTCCCCCCTTGGCCCTCCCTCTCCTCGCACATTTTACTGCCTCTATCATCTCCCATCTAAACCTCCTCGGTAGCCATTCTTTCACTTCTCCCCATTCCTTCTTCACCATCCAGGTTTCTACTAACCCCACTATGTCCTTCCCGGTTACCCACTTTTCAAAGTCTTTCTTCCACTTGTACTCCTGCCCTTTCGGCTTTATTCCCGCCACATTCCAAAACCCTATCGTTATCGACCCTTCTTTCCCTACTCTCCCACATTTGCTCCCTAGTCCCCTGCTCCTCTCATAGCCCTTCTGCCCCTACCCTCCCTCGCCCCTTCTATATATGTTCTCCCCATTTCTCCTGCCCCCTTCCTCCCTCTCATTTTGTTCCGCCTCCGCACTTTTTCCAGATCCCTCCTCATCCCCTACCACCTCCTTCCTTCTTACTTTTTTGCCTCCTCTTTCCTCTCTACTTCTGCCTTCTCCTTGTTCCATCTCCACTCTTCCCCATTCACTATAACTTTCTGGTACCCGATCCTCACCCATTTCCCCCTTTCTCTCTCATGTCTAGCTACCTCCCTTATGTATTTCTGAACCTTCCTTTCCTCCTTTGTTAGATCGTCGTCTATGTAGATCGTTTCTTGCGCGCTTTTTAACTTTATCTTGTTTTTCATGATCATTATTTTGTCCTCCAGCTTCCCGAGTATCACCACCACCAACTTTCCCACCCTATCCACAACGTGACTTTCCTGCCGCCTCTACTCCCAGCGTCTCCTTCAAAAACCCCGCCACTTCTCTCTTCTCCTGGAAAACCTTGATGTATCACACTCATAATTTATTTTAGATTTGATATTTAGAATTATGATATTTTCTTTTTTGCAAAGAGTGCCTTGGAAACAATTATGTCATATCTGTTAATCAATAAAATCTTGACAGCAGTCAATCATTGTTAGCACTCAAAATCAATTAATAACTGTCAATCTTTTGTAGTAATAATAAAAAGTATCGATTATCACATAAAAGTTGCATTAATTAAAATTATTCTACTTTTATTATTATTATTATTCCAAAACTATTCACAAAAAAAGTAATTCTTGCATTTTTTCGCTACATCTCGGTAAATATTGATCACCATCACATTGTTTAAAACATGTTTTAAAGGGTAAATTTGTAAAAAACTTTTTTTTATTATCCTAAATTTGCTAAATTATATTTTATACTACTTCATTAAGAGTTTTCGTTTTTAAATCTAAGTAAAATTGTTGAAGATATTTCAAATTACATTATTAAACATAACATTTTATTACAATAAAATATCACAACTGTGTGTGCATTAATGTGATTTTTAAATACAAGGAATTTTTCTTTCAGGTATACGTATGCATACATTGTAAATTATACGATATTCGTTGCTTGTTTAGAAGATTTCAATTTGAATCTTCAAACGAGGGTTTTCCACTCCCAGACTAAGCATGAAGTAAAATTTCGAGTTTAGAAAAGCCTGAAAATTTGGATTGGCCGCGTAGCGAAGCGGAGAGGCCAATCTAAATCAGGCTTTTCTAAACTCGAAATTTTACTTCATGCGCCACATGTATAAAACACTGAAATATCGTAAAGTTTAAAATATACGGCTTTAGCAATCTAATATCTAGATGTGAGTAAAACGTAAGTCAAATTCTGCGCTGAACAAATTGTTTAAAACAGTGATTATAGGCAACCTAATAACTATAGCGTATATTATTTTGCCTATAATCGTGGTTGTATGTGTATTTTTAAAACTTTACTGTAAATCAGTGTTTTCAAGCGTGGCGCCTGAAGTAAAATTTCGAGTTTAGAAAAGCCTAATTTGGATTGGCCGCTCCGCTTCGCTACGCGGCCAATCCAAATTCTTAGGCTTTTCTAAATTCGAAATTTTACTTCATGCTTAGTCTGGGAGTGGAAAATACTAGTTAAAAGCCTTAAATTAACCACTTTGAAACAACAAATTAACGCAAATTTAAAAAACGCTGTAGTTATCGCGATATGTATACTCAAAAGAAAAATGCCCTGTATGTTCTGTTTTAAACGTGTTTTAAGCATGTTTTAAACACTTTTTAAACATGTTTTTAATTGTTAATGTTTTAAACGCTGTTTCAATGAAAGAAACACGTTTTGTAAAAAAACTATTTGTTTTAATTAAAAAGAAAAAAACACGTTTTTTTAACAACCCTGGTTAACTGTCAGTAGTGCCAATCTAATTTAAAATTCAAAGCCTACTCTAAATCATGTTTTAAATCATAAACTTTTACTTCTTTGAGTACAATATTTAAAATTACCCTCATTAAAATGCGCCAACTGATGGACTAATCGCGTAATAAATATTGTATACATTATCTATGATAATAACAAGCGCCTAACCAACAAACATCTCTCGTCAAAAACGTAATTTGCAATAACAAATTTTGAGCAAACGGTAAGTCTTTTATTTTATCTCAAATTATATGTGCCATACCATTAAATATGCATAACAATAAAAAATAGTAAAAAAACGCTGTGCACCTAAACTGAATTCCAGCCAAATCCTGGCTACGCCCATGGAAGATGGTATGATAGAACGACGCGGCGTATTAAAAGAAAGGTCAATAATGTTTTGTTGAAAATTATTATAATTATGCGAGGACATTATCTAGCAGCCAACACACATTTATGCTAAAAATCGTGTAAATAATTCATTTTGTCACATAAATATTGCATAACGCGATGTTTTGTGGAAAAAAACGTTTCAATCAAGAGTAGTGCTTAAGTGAGTGGTTCGTTTCCAGGCTGGATTTCAAGAAGTTTGAAGTTTTCATGTTTCGACTTCGCACTGACTAATACGCTCGCTTTTGCGGTAGGTTCGGTTAATACAAAAGGAATTTATAAATATTTGTGTTCGGTAAGAGATAAATCGATAGGCAGGCGCGTTCGCTCCTCCGTAAATATGTAAACAATTTCCTTATATACCTAACCTTAATTTAATCCAGTTCCTGCACTAATATCAGCAAGTGTTGTGTTCCTCACCACGAAAAAATCTTAAAATAAGTACAAAGATCACCTGTTTGAATTAAAACGGATACCGTGAAATGTAAATACAAACACACAACTACAACCGTGTTTGACAGATGTGTCAGTCATAACAATTTTCAAACGGAACGTGGATTTATAAACAACCGTGCTCTATTCTAGGTGACAAGGAACATTTGGTAATGCTGTTGTTATTCGACTGACGCACAATGGATCAAATCGGATCATCCAGCCTTTTGCATCTCGGGGACATCGTCTCCTTGTTTGCAGAAGGCAATGTTAGCGGCTTTCTCAGCACTCTCGGGTACGTATTAACATAATCAAAAACAGCTGGCTTCTTCCTCGGCACTCTCAGCTACGTATTTCTATTATTATAAGTTGAACAGTAAAAGAAGAACGGTTAGCTTTAAAACAAATATAACCTTTCAGCCTGGTCGATGACCGGTGCGTCGTCTGCCCCGAGGCCGGAGACCTGATAAACCCACCAAAGAAATTCAGGGGTAAATAAAACGTACGAAAAGCTTGAATCAAAATTTGAATCGTGTTATATTGCAGATTGCCTATTCAAAATTTGCCCGATGAACCGTTATTCCGCTCAAAAACAATTCTGGAAAGCCGCTAAGCAGAGTATGGGCTCGAACACTGACGCAGGTCTCTTGAAGCGTTTACATGTGAGTAATATACAGAGAGTTTTATGTAACACGGAACATTTTCATAACGAGAATATTTCTTTTAAGTATACATATGCATACATTGTGCATTTTTCGACGCTCAGTTTATTAAGAGAAATCAATTTGAAGCTTTAAACAAGTGTTTTCCACTCCCAGGCTAAGCATGAAGTAAAATTTTGAGTTTAGAAAAGCCTGGAAATTTGGTTTGGTCGCGTAGCGCGAAGTGGCCAAACCAAATTTTCAGGCTTTTCTAAACTAGAAATTTTACTTCATGCGCCACCGATACAAAACACTGATTCAATGTAAAGTTTAGCTTTGTGTTTTAAGCTTCGTAATATGTCAGTGTTTTGTACCGGTGGCGCATGAAGTAAAATTTCGAGTTTAGAAAAGCCTGAAAATTTGGTTTGGCCTCTCCGCGCTTTGCGCTACTCGACCAAACCAAATTTTCAGGCTTTTCTAAACTCGAAATTTTACTTCATGCTTAGCGTGGGAGTGGAAAATACTCGTTTAAAATTCTAATTGAATTCTCTTACTAAACCAAGCATCGGAAAATGTAGAATGAAATGCATATGTATACTTTAAAGAAATATTCTCGTTATGAAACCGTTCGGTGTTACATAAAACTCTCTGTAGAAGTTGTAATATTTATTTAATTTATCACATCAATGTAACAATATTGGCATTGAAACTTACCACTTAGGGCAGGGATTCTCAACCTTTTTCAGGTCGCGCCCCCCCCCTTATAACTCCATGCCCCTCTCCTTCATTAAATTTTGGTTTTTTAGTTATATTAAAACATCATTATTGCCTTACTTCACTTCATCTACTCTTTAGGAAATCTGTTGCGCCCACCCTGACATCTTGCCATGCCCCCCCGATAGGGCGTGCTCCTCCGGTAGGGGTTCTCAACTTAGGGTCTAGCGAACAATTGAGTTGTAGTATATGTAACAGGTGTTGCAAATGTATAATCAGTGGCGAAGATATGGGGGGGATTTAGAGGATCCATCCCCCCCATGAGTTCTGAAAAAATGGAAAGGAGACGAGGCCCCATTCACATCAAATTTCATAAATTTATATCAATAATTTATATTTTAAATTTTCTATTTAATCGTTGTTGTATACCGGTGGCGCATGAAGTAAAATTTCGAGTTTAAAAAGCCTGAAAATTTGGATTTGCCAAATTTTCACGCTTTCTAAACTCGAAATTTTACTCCATATTTAATCTGGGAGTGGAAGACGCTTGTTACTTCCAGTCAAAATGTCGCAATGGTCAAAATACAGTCAAAAAATATTGAAATTTGCAAAAAATGTTGAAATTTGTGAAAATTGTAACAACATTTTGAAAAGTGATGTAATTACAAAAAATGTTGAAATGCGAAAAAATTGTGTGAAAAATGTCGAATAGTGATGAAATGTTAAAATTTGCCCAAATTCGTAAAACAAATGTCAAAAAAATTTAAATTGGCGGAAAATGTTGAAATTTGTCCAAATTGTGAAAATGTTGAAACATTATGAAATGTCAAAAAATATTAAATAAATAAATAAATGTATTGTGTTAACAGCAAGAAGCTTTACATTTGTCAATACATAATGTTAGTTAATACTTACATAAAAGTTGAATATTTGAGACAAAAACCTACGAAATTACTGGAATAACGCTTTGAGTTAAAAGTAAAATAGATAAACAAGTAAATAAACAAATGATTAGTCAACTAAATATATGAATAAATATATAAATAAATTAATAGATAAATAAGTAAATTATAGCTAATATATAAATACATTCACACACACGTTAAAAATACATATAGGTAAATACCAGTACATTCAAACACATGTTAAAAATTTGTAAAATTAAAATTTGGGTATTTGTCCCAACTGTAGAATGCATTTCCAATCAAAAACTCTTTAATGACTTTTCAAAATTTAGAAATGATCAAGTCCCTGATTTTTTGTGGTAGTGCATTATAAAATTTAATTGCGTGGTACCTTACGCCTGTTCGAGATTTAGAAAGTCTTATAAATTGTTGGTAAAAGTTCAAGTTTTGTCTAGTGTGGCGGGTATTGGTACTTGGATAAGTACTGTACGATTCAATATTGGTTTTGACTTGCAACAGGCATTCATAGACATACAGACATGGTAACGTTAAAATATGCATGCCTACAATCCTCGGAGTAACCGTAGTTACCTAGAATTCGTACAGTCTTCAGTTGCAATCCTAACATCTTATGCCATATTACAGAGTGACCCCAAACAAGTAGTCCGTACAAGAGATGTGATTGGAAATTGGCAAAGTATGCAACTCGCAGAACATCCCGCGATACCTGTTTAGATAGGGAACGAATGGCAAATATGTTAGTAGCGAGTTTACTTGCTAGGGCTTCACCAAGAGTATTCCACGATAGATTTGTTGCTATATGCATTCCAAGAAATTTTGTTGTTTCCACCTGATGATAAATTGTTCCAAGGGAAAACGTTAAACTTGCTGATTTTGCTTCATTTAGTTTAAGGCGATTGTTACAAAACCATCTGGAGGCGCTCGATTGTGCCCCTGAGTGCATTGCTATAACCCCATCCAAGTGTGTTGACCTGCTTATCAGAGTAGTATCATCCGCATATAACACAACACTTGTTTGATCTATTGTACTAGGAAGATCATTGATATATATCAAAAATAGAAGTGGCCCTAGGATAGATCCTTGGGGCACACCTCGTACAATAGGCTGCCTTCGATCACTAAGGTATGATACTATTAGTCTGCAGCTATCCGGATGCAGGTTATAGAAATATAGCTTTCTTAATAGAGACACAATCGAACGCCTTTAAGAGGTCGAGAAAGGTAGATTTGCAAGTATTTTTCTCCTCAAAACAATCAACAGTTATTTCAACGAAATTACATATAGCTTCAGTGGTTGATCGCTCTTTTTCTGAACCCATACAAAAAATCTCATAATGTTCAAAGTACTTGGTTAACTGAGATTGCAAAATACGTTCGAACACTTTGCCAATTAAGGGTAATAATAATAATAATAATAATCTCTTTATTTTTCTCTGGACATATATTACATATAAGTATACATACAATACATAACACTGTACAGGAAAAACTAGTCAATAGGCAAGAATTTTACTTAAAATAGAAATTTAAAAAAACAAAACTAATCATGTATAGACCTATAAAAGTCATTTTATAAGGCTCTAAACTACAGAGATAATTGAAGAGTTCTTTTTTCCTAGTGTGCACATTTCGCACACGTTTAATTATCTTTGGTAGGTGGTTTACTATTTTCAGGCATGAATAGTAAGCACCCCTCTTATAACAATTTAATCTGTGTTGTGGTAGAGTAAATTGTTGACCATGTCTTGTGCTGTAAGCGTTTGGTAGTAAATTCGTGCTGAATAGATCCATGTGACTCCATACAAATTTTGCACATTCAAATATATATGTGCCATATACTGTCAAAATACTATTTGTTTTAAAAACACCCCCACAACTGTCGCGGTATTTCAGTTTGTGGAGAATTCTTATGGCTTTTTTTAGTGCAATGAACACTTTATGCACATCGACACTTGCTCCCCAGAAAATAATTCCATATCGGATATGTGAATGTATGTTGGCATGGTAAAATAGTTTAGAGATATTGTAGTTGCTTGCATTGATAAGTACTCTTAAACCATAGCAACTTCTATTAACATTCTGACATACTATACTAATTTGTGCAGTAAAACTCAGTGTTTCATCCAAAGTTATTCCCAAAAACTTTGCTGATTTCGTGAAAGGATAATATATATTATTTAAAGATATACCGTCTGGTGTATTTAAACTTTGATTTGTTTTAAAAAATATGCAATTTGTCTTATCGGTATTCAAGTCGAGTTTATGATATTTAAACCAGTTTTCCACTGATGGCATAGCTTGAGTACCATATCTTTTTAAGTCAATGAATGTTTGACTCTTTATTAGTCAATTAGTGTCATCTGCATAGTAAGAGTGAGATTGGCCGATAATTATCCGGATCCGAAGAGTCGCCTTTTTTATAGATAGGTATAACCAATTAAACCTTAAGACAAGCAGGGAAAACGTTGTCTCTGATACATTTATTTATTAATTTTGCAAGAGGTATTAGAATGACCGTAAGGATCGATTTTAAAATGTCAGTTCGGAACCCATAAAAGTCCCTACTTTTACTTGGTTTTAAGCTGTTGATAGCACCACTCACCACACTAGTAGAGACTTCATTAAATTGGAAATACATTCCACAGGCTGGTGGGTTAGGACATATTTGCTATTATATTTGAAGTAGTTCTTGACGAACTTGAGGTCCTGTCACAATTTATTCACATAAATTGTCTTGTTTTGGCATAATTTGATATTTTCAATACGGATTAACAGTGTGTGTGTGTCGATAATAACAAACTACGTTAGAATTGTCAATTTATGTGAAAAATCTCCAATTGTGTTAAAACACGGGAAATTATTATCAAAAATTGTATTTTTATAAACCAAAAATGCCGTGCTGATGAAAAATAATCAAAATGACGAACTTTTATCAGTTTTTGACATGTTTGAAAAAACATTTAAAATTTTCTAGAAAAAAAAAACAAGAGATATATTACTTAATAAACTAACCTAGTCGGTTTTTCTGAGATTTACCAATTCAGTTTACATTTTACGTCACAATTGACACGTTTTACATAAAAATTACACTTTTGCTGGTATGTAATACCATTTCGTATAATGTCATTTTTGGCATATCCATTATCAACATTAATGTTTAAAACCAAAAATTACTATTTTTCAAATGCGAAATTACATTTACAATCATCATTTGTTCAGTCATTTGAAAGTTACACAAATATGTGAATTTGTTAGAATCTAACATCAAAATTGACTTAACCCATTAACGGCAGAGCAATTATAGAGTTAACTCTAAAAGTTGATGTTAGGTGAAATTTTGCACTTCATTTTATAATTTCTATGGATGACTTATTGTATTACATACTGTTAATTGTTCTATTAAATATACATAATATATACGTTATAAATTTTCAACCATTCGTCGATTTTATATAAAAACGTGTAATATAAAGTTTAGAATGAGTATTTCCACTCCCAGACTAAGCATGAAGTAAAATTTCGAGTTTAGAAAAGCCTGAAAATTTGGTTCGGCCAAATCAAATTTTCAGGCTTTTCTAAACTCGAAATTTTACTTCATGCGCCACGCGTATAAAACACTGAAATATTGTTATTTATAAATGAGTAATAATTGTAATTTTTAAATAACAAAATATTTTCATTTTTCTTCATGCGTTTTCAAGTGAGATCAATTAAAATATTATATTAAATTAACTTATTTACTAATTTAATCAACAAAAAATTAATAATGTTGCGTGTATGCATCAACGGCGGTTAATGGGTTAAAGTGTGATTTTTATCATATTCTCTAAAATTCGGATAAAAATGTTTTTCATTTACGTTAAATTGAAAATAACATTATTTAATGAGTTTTTTTAATTAAGAATAGACTGTTTTTTTTTAAATGATGATGACATTAGGTCACCTATAAAAACACTACAATAAACTATCTTTTGACTAAAGTTGACAAATGCTGGTAAATTCAAATCATTAATCTGTTGTTATTTAAATATAACTCTAACAAGTGTCTTCCACTCCCAGACTGAGCATAAAGTCAAATTTCGAGGATTAAAAAATATGTACCGTCATCGCCACTGCGCTTATGAAATGCACGATCCCGCAAAGAGCGGATCCTAACTCACTCGCTCCTAACCCGTATTGTGACTATCACTCCTGAACCATTCATTTCGCAAACTGGTTCAGGAGCGGATCCTAACTAGCTCACGAACCGCTTCATGAGTGTATCACTCCTGAACCACTCATTTCACGAGCCGGTTCAGGAGTGGATCACCAACTCCGGTTCAATTGAGTGGTTCAGGAGGGGATTGCCCATCTCTATTTTGTATACAAAATATTGACTGACAATTGGAGTGAGAATTATTATTGTTTTCAATAATTTGTTACTAACATAATATTTTTTACAAATAATTTTATAATCTTTTGGAGGATAAAACTTTCAGATCATATGGTATTAAAACCAAAAATTACCATTTTTCAAATGCAAAATTACATTTACAATCATTTGTTTAGTCATTTGAAAGTTATGCAAATATGTAAATTTGTTAGAATCTAACATCAAAATTGACTTAACCCATTAACGGCCGAGCAATTATAGAGTTAACTCTAAAAGTTGATGTTAGGTGAAATTTTGCACTTCATTTTATAATTTCTATGGATAACTTATTGTATTACATACTGTTAATTTTTCTATTAAATATACATAATATATACGTTATAAATTTTCAACCATTCGTCGATTTTATATAAAAACGTGCAATATAAAGTTTAGAATGAGTATTTCCACTCCCAGACTAAGCATGAAGTAAAATTTCGAGTTTAGAAAAGCCTGAAAATTTGGTTTGGTCGCTCTGCGAAGCGGAGCGGCCAAACCAAATTTTCAGGCTTTTCTAAACTCGAAATTTTACTTCATGCGCCACACTTATAAAACACTATTTTATTTATTTATTTTTAAATGAGTAATAATCGTAATTTTTAAATAACAAAATATTTTCATTTTTCTTCATGCATTTTCAAGTGAGATCAAATAAAATATTATATTAAAATAACTTATTTAGTAATTTTATCAACAAAAAATTAATAATGTTGCGTGTATGCATCAACGACGGTTAATGGGTTAAAGTGTTATTAATATCATTTTTCCTAAAATTCAGATAAAAATGTTTTTCATTTACGTTAAATTGAAAATAACATTATTCAATGAGTTTTTTTAATTAAGAATAGACTGTTTTTTTTAAATGATGATGACATTAGGTCACCTATAAAAACACTATAATAAAGTATCTTTTGACTAAAGTTGACAAATGCTGGTGAATTCAAATCATTAATCTGTTATTATTTAAATATAACTCTAACAAGTGTCTTCCACTCCCAGACTGAGCATGAAGCCAAATTTCGAAGATTAAAAAATATGTACCGTCATCGTCACTGCGCTTACGAAATGCACGATCCCGCAAAAAGCGGATCCTAACTCACTCGCGCCTAACCCGTTTTGTGACTATCATTCCTGAACCATTCATTTTGCAAACTGGTTCAGGAGCGGATCCTAACTAGCTCACGAACCGCTTTATAAGTGTATCACTCCTGAACCACTCATTTCACGAGCCGGTTCAGGAGTGGACACCAACTCCTTTTTTGCGAACCGGTTCAGAAGTGTTCTCTTTAGTGAACTGGTTCAATTGAGTGGTTCAGGAGGGAATTGCCCATCTCTATTTTGTATACAAAATACTGCGTAACGAAGAGGTTAAGATTTATATTCTTCTAGAGGATAAAACTTTCAGATCATATGGTATTAACCCTTTCACTATGAGGAGCGTATCCATACGTTTAGTTTTTGTGTGCTCCATGCGCGAGGAGCGTATATTTTCAAAAACCTGTAAATCGTGAGCGGAGAGCACACGAAATTTGTGTACCTCTTCAATGAACAGTCTATATAGTAAAGGGTGGGCCATTTCTTGGAATCTTTTTGAACTACCACTTTATTTTTACTTTCATGATATTTGACATCTGATGTATGACAGTTCTTCAGTATACAACACCCGGTTAACGAAATGGCACCCTATACGCTCGATGAACGTTTGGAAATGTTAAAAATTTACTTTGAATGTAATTCGTGTATTGCAGAATCAGTGCGAAAATTGCGTACAAAATTCGGTCGCGAATATGCACCAAATGCAAGTGTTCTGAAGAAATTTGTGCACAAAGTTCGTGAAAGAATATTGCTGCTGTAGCCCGTAGTGTGCAAGCCAACCCAAGAACATCGACTCGTCATCGCTCTCAGCAATTGAACATTAGTCGCACTACCTTGAGGCGTATTTTGCATAAAGACAAATGTTTATTCGCCTATAAGGTTCAAATAACAAAGCAGTTGAAGAGAGTTGACCATCCACTTCGATACAACTTTGGTAATTGGGCCTTAGAGCAGCTGGAAGCCGATGGTGAATTTTGGCGAAAATTATCTTTTCCGATGAAGCACATTTTCACCTTGGGGGCTTTGCAAACAAGCAAAACTACAAGATTTGGGCATTGGAAAACCCAGACGTGATCGTTGAACAGCCAATGCATCCCGAACGAGTGACTGTATGGTGCGGATTATGGGCCGGCGGCATCATCCGCCCATTTTTCTTTGAATCTGGCGAAACGGTCAGCGGAAACTGCTATATTACCATGATAGCAAACTTTTTTTGGGAGCAAATTTCTAGTTTGGATATGGGCAACATTTGGTTCCAACAAGATGGGGCGACATACCATACTAGCAACGAAACTATTGACTTATTGTATTTTTTGTTGAATACATCTTCAACAAAAAATACACTGTGAACTCAAATGAGCAAACACAAACGAAAGACCACCTGATGTTCACAGATGGAAGCAAAACAAAAACAGGCTGTGGAGCGGGCGTATACTCGGAAGCCCTAAACATCCGCTAATCTCTTCCTATAGAGAACCACGCCACCGCAACACAGACCGAAATCTACGCAATCATGGAGAGCTCCAAATTTATCTCAGAAAAGCAACTGAGAAAACAAAACATAACTATCGTCACCGATAGCAAAGCTGCATTAGCAGCACTAGATAAGTTCCAAATAACATCAGAACTAATATATGAATGCGTAGAGGCACTGAACACAGCAGCGACACTCAACCGCATAACACTAACATGGACCAAAGGCCACAACAACAACGAGGGGAACAACAACGCGGACGAACTTGCGCGTGATGCAGCATCATTAACAGCAAAAAATTATGCAAAAGTAGGACTATCCCCGCAGTCCTTGAGTAGACACATGCACGAGTTCACCGCTATAAACCACAAATTCAGATGGAAAAACTTAACAACGTGCGGCCAAACCAAGGCAGACTTACCAATACCTAACCGCAAACAAACAAAGAAGTTCCTAGAACTCTCCAAGCAAAACTTACGTACACTAACTCACCTGACACTACAGCTTTCAAAAGCACCTCGCAAAAATGGGGATCACTAACGATACCACATGCCGAGGATGCAACGAAGAGGATGAGACAGCAAGACACATACTTCACGAGTGTCCGGCCCTGTCAAAACTAAGGGATAGTATGTTAAGGGAAACCCAGCCCAAACGTGAAGGACTCGGATGGAACTGGTCCGTCGCACAAATATTGGCAATTGCCAGTAGTGCGGAATGGGTCTGACCATCAGCAGGGAGGCACTACAATGGGCTTAAAACTTGGCCTAAGTGGGCGCGGCTATGGCTGCCCTCCCGACAACCAATCCTTAATCCTTAATTGACTTATTGCGGTCAAAGTTCGAAAATCGTGTAATCAGCCGTCGTGGAGATCTGAATTGGCTAGTAAGGAGCTGCGATTTGACGCCCATGGACTTTTATCTCTGGGGTGCTGTTTAAGAACGTCGTTATGCAACGATCCAGCAACGATTGATGATCTTAAAGTCAATATCCAAAATGCCATTGCTGAGATAGATCCGCAGATGTTGGAAAAAGTTCTGAAAAATTGGGTCAAGAGAATGGAGTATTGTAAGGCCAGCCGTGACAGCCATTTGGCTGATGTCAGATTCCATGTAAAACCGGATACTCTTGGCTACAAAATAAATTCAAGATCATGAAATTCTATCTAGCCGTTTGTGTTTTATTAACATTTTAAAAAGATTCCTTGCGATGGCCCACCCTTTATAATTAAAAAAAATCCATGTGGTACGAAATACGTACGGATACGCATTGTTTTTTCGAGCGTACGGTGCTCGAAAAAACAATGCGGGGCACGTATTTGAAATCAAACTGCGTAGCGAAGGGGTTAAGCCACCCTAATATATTTAGGGTGAACTATATTAAACTTTTGTTCGAAACTTATTTTTTGTACGATGCGTATTTGTCGAGATATTCCAGTGGATTATTTAAAATGGATCACCCAGTATAAAACCCTGCATTTCGGGCAGTATTTACATTAATCTGGATATTTTAATTTTAGCATGCTGCAGAAATCGAAAAGAAACAAAACGAGAGTGAGAATAAAAAAATGTTGGGTTCTAATGTGAAATATGGCAATGTAGTTCAGGTAAGTGTTAAAAATATCAACTATTCCTTAGTCACAGTCGTAATTACAAGTTATTATTGCTAATTAAATGTTTATCATTACCATGAACTTATTGAACGCTTATAAAATTGTGCATAAGTTTTGTTGACAAGTTTTACCTAATTAATCATAATAACTCGATATAAAAAGTTATTTAAACTATTATAAATATAGACCAATTATTTTTAAATCATGACACATGATGCAGAATTATTGAATTTTTTTTTATGAACTTAATACTTTGGCTACCAAGTGTTTTCACTCATCATTAAAATTACATTAAATAATTACACATACATTCATATGAATTTGATGCCCTGAATTAGATATGGCATTCATGTTTGCCTCAGGGTTGTTATGTTTAAAACAGTGTTTTAAACAAGTTGAAAAACAGCCGTCGTGTTTTAAAAGGTTTTGTTTTAAACGTTTTATATCTTAAATTTGTTTAAAACATGTTTTAAACGTTAAATTTGTTGAAAATGTTTTTTTTTTATTATTTTAAATTTGCTAAATTATATTTTATATTTCATTAATATTTTTTGTTTACATTTTTTTGTTTTTTTTTTGTTTTGGCTTTTGCCTGGCCTTGGGAACTTGCCCATTAACCAACATCATTTATATATTTATTTGTATTTGTATTAATTTATAACATTACAATTTGTAGTATGCTATTATTTCATACGGACAAACACTAACATTCATACCACACCCAGGGTAACGACTAAAAATTATTTTTAAACAAAGTCTCGCCGTGCACGGGAATCGAACCCAAATTGTAGCTCGCCGAGCGATACAGCCCGGCGACGTTACCGCTCGGCCACCACCTGCCCTTTACATTTTTAAATTTTAGCTAAATTGTTAAACATATTTTAAATTACATCATTAAACATGACATTTTATTACAAGAAAATATCCAATATGTGTGCATAAATGTGAATTTCAAATACAGTGAATTCTTCTTTTAGGTATACATATGCATACACTGTAAATTTTCTGACATTCGTTGTTTTTTAAAAAGATTTTAATTTGAATTTTTAGAGGAGGGTTTTCCACTCCCAGACTAAGCATGAAGTAAAATTTCGAGTTTAGAAAAGCCTAAGAATTTGGATTGGCCGCGTAGCGAAGCGGAGCGGCCAATCCAAATTAGGCTTTTCTAAACTCGAAATTTTACTTCATGCGCCACACGTATAAAACAATAAAATATGGCATAGTTGAAAATATACGACTTTAGCAATCCAATATGTAGATTTGTTTTAAACAGTGATTATAGGCAACCCAATAACTCTAACGTATATTAGGTTGCCTATAATCGTTGTTGTATGTGTGTGTTTTTTTAACTTCACTGTAAATCAGTGTTTTTAAGCGTGGCGCATGAAGGCTAATTCTTAGGCTTTTCTAAACTCAAAATTTTACTTCATGCTTAGTCTGGGAGTGGAAAACACTCGTTAGAAGCCTCAAATTAACTGCTTTTAAACAACGAATTCCCACAAATTTAAATAACGCTGTGATTATCGGGATATGTATACTCAAAAGAAAAATACCCTGTATGTTCTGTTGTAAACACATTTTAAACATGTTTTTAATTGTTAATGTTTTAAACACTGTTTCAATAAGAAAAAACCTTTTTATTAAAAAAACCGGTTTGTTTTAATTAAAAAGAAAAAAGCTTTTTTATAACAACCCTGGTTTGCCTAGGAGCTCAAATTTTTAAGATATGAGGGTCATTTCATTAATAATGGCACAGTTTAGCAACACTGGGGAGTGAATGACGCGCCGATAGTGATTTTTACATAGGTTCTAGTTTAAAGCTTAAGAAAGAAGCCAGTGGTTTGTGTTTTATCGAAAGGGTGTTTTGTTTTTTAATAACGCCAGTTAGAAATGGAACCCCCACCGGTCTCGGGTACTATTACTATTAAGGATCAAAGAGCAAAGTGCTGAAAGGAAGATTTGATATTGAAGGTCGAGCTTTGTTGCATCGAATCATTACTATTGATGAAATGTGGCTTCGAGACTTTGAACCATAGTTAAAATCACAGTTAAACGAGTGAAGAGATCAATTATCCCCACGTCCAAACAAATTTCGTCGAGCTTAATCTAAGATCAATCAAATAATGATCTTTGCTTATGGTTACCATAGAATCATCATGACAGGAAGAGTTTTATGTGGATGAAGCATCACATATATTGTTATGATTTCATCAAAAAACTAAACCAAAAAATGCAGAAAACCCAACCTCAGTTGCTTAAGGCTGGGCTCCTTATTGTCCACAACAATGCACGCTCATATATTGTCAATGTCATAAATGAAAAGCTGTGCGATTACAGTTGAAAACTGTTACCTCATCTACTCTACAGTCTTGACATAAGTCAACTAGGCTTTGACTTATTCCCAAAGTCTAAGCAACCTATGCGAAGATGTCATTATTCATCTCTAACAGAGCTATCTGTCGCCTGTACCCAAGCTATTTGCCAAATGAACAAAGATGGCGTATTTGATGGTATTGTAAAGCTTTCCAGGCGTTGAGACTCGGTCATTGAGAAGCAGAAAGATTATGCTGAAGGATTCTAAATACACTGGCTTTTTTTTTGGAATTTTTTTGTTTTAACTTTATGTTTGCAAATTGTAAACCAAAGTAGGCGTTTAATAATACATTTCCTGAAAAATGTTATCTATCTATCTGTCAGTTACTATCACCGTGTTACAGACTTTTATGAAACAACATCCATTTCGCTCTAATTGAAAACCTACGTTTCGTTGTGGTTTTCTTACTTAGTGTTGAATTTTCTCTGCGAAACTTGTCATTCACACGGTGTACTGTACTTAACAAGTCATAATGCCTTTAGGCCCTATTGTTGTGGCAAGAATTATAGCGTCGATTGAAGATGGGCGAGGAAAACGTGAAACTGCAAGGATTGTTGGCAAAAGCCTTTGTGCTATACAAAAAGTGTATCAGCGTTACTTGGATACTGGCCTGATAACCAGAAAACCAGGATCCGGGCGAAAAAAAGTCACCACGATCAGAGATGACCGTTTTTTGGTGTCTACAAGTTTGCGGAATAGAACAGTTTCTGCAGTTTATCTATGAAATTAACTACATGAAGTTAGAGATGTAAATGTTAGTGAATGGACCGTAAGGAGAAGGCTTCGGGCTGCTGGATTGTCTTGTAGAATGATGGCTACAGGTCCACCTTTACAATGCCGACATTGTGTTGCAAGATTGGCTTTTGCCCAAAATCATAGGGCATGGAATAATGAGAACTGGAGCAGGGTACTGTTTTCAGATGAGTCGCGGTTTTGCCTCAATGAATCAGACGGACGGTGGAGAGGACGCGGAGAAAGATACGCTTCAGTTTGTATTGATGAGCGACTTCCATTTGGCGGTGCGTCGGTTATGGCTTGGGCAGGAATTTCTACCGAAGCACGCACAGAGTTGGTCTTTATAGAGAATGGCTCCCTGACAGCTCACAGATACATTACGGAGGTTCTCGAAGATCATGTTATGCCCTTCATGACAACTATGGGCGAGCGCGGTATTTTCATGCAAGATAATGCTAGACCTCACGTAGCCAGAGTTGTCAAAGATTATCTGGATGAAGTGGGAATTTCGCGGTTCGATTGGCCAGCTCTCAGCCCGGACATGAATCCCATAGAACATGTATGGGATGAGTTGGGACGATGTATCAGAAAACATATACCTACTCCAAGAACTGCTCGGGAGCTAATACAGTTGCTATTGCAGGAATGGAATAATATCGACCAAAATGTGATCGTTAATTTAATTCAAAGTGTTCCTCGTCGACTTCAAGCAGTCATTAATGCAAGAGGGGATAATACTCGTTATTAGCGATAAGTTTTTTTCATTATTTTTTGTTCCATATTAGTCCTAGGAACAAAAATTCGAACTTCGCCTGAACTGTAAATTTGTGATATTTCCAAAATAGGCAATAAAAACAATAAATATGCTTTACGATTCAACATTGCTTTTTTAATTTAGTGTGCGAAATACAGTACAAATGTTAACAATTTGCAAACATAAAGTTAAAACAAAAAAATTCCAAAAATAAAAGTCATAATTTTAAAGTGACTTCTATTTTTTGCTCGCCAGTGTAGATTATTTAAAAAGAAAACATGCAGGAAAATAAAAAATGATGTGCATTATTTATGGAATGACCCTTGTATAACATTATAACAAAATATACAGGGTGTCCCGGGAGGAATCTACTAAACTTCAGGGGTGTATTACTTAAGTCATTCAAAGCAAAAAAAGTTGTTTGGTGTTGTAGGCGTTCACTTTGTGGTACATCTTAAATACACTTGTAAATAAAACACTTTTTACTTTGTTTAACCACTGTCAGTGGTTAAACAAAGTAAAAAGTGTTTTATTTACAAAAATAGTTGTATCAACATAGGTCCAATTCGGAAAGGTTAGTGAATTATAACTTGTTTAGAATACTGTTCAAAATTGTAAGGAGTCCGCATATTACTATGTGGAAAACAAGTATCATGTTTCGTGATTTAAACTAGAGTTATTATAAGTTTTGAGAAAATGTAAATATATGAAAATACTTTTAGCTTCTTCATTTAAAATCAAACAAATATCTAACTGTGAACAAGCGTTTGCCGGCCCTATTAGAAAAGAATGCGATGCGCGTGTATTTGGACGGAAATGGGAACGAGGGCTCTTGGTTTTACATATTGCCTTTTTACAAACTGCGCGCCGACGGCGATAATATCGTGCTGGGCGATAAAGTAATATTAAACCCGGTAAACGCCGGACTGCAAGTGCTGCACGTCGCCACGAACCACGAGCTCCCTGACAATCTCGGCTGCAAAGAAGTGAACGTCGTCAACGGAAGCACCTCTTGGAAAGTTACGCTTTTCCTGGAACACCGCGAGAACGCAGAGGATGTTTTAAAGGGCGGTGATGTTGTCAGATTATTCCACGCGGAACAGGAGAAATTTTTAACAATGGACGAGTACAAGAAGAGACATCACGTCTTTTTAAGGACAACTGGAAGGACCAGTGCGACCGCCGCGACTAGCAGCAAGGCGCTGTGGGAGGTGGAGGTGGTTCAGCAAGACCCCTGCAGAGGCGGCGCTGGACACTGGAATTCCATTTTCCGTTTCAAACACCTGGCCACTGGGCAATACCTCGCGGCAGACGTTGACGCCGATCAAAATCAACTAAACGCTAAATCTAAACCTGATTTGGGATCTTCAGGCGAGTCGTCTGCGGCTCACCACTTGGTCCCTGTTGCATACTCAAACGAAATAGCCTCCTTATTCGAATTAGACCCCACCACATTAACCAGGGCCGATTCATTAGTTCCACAATCTAGTTACGTAAGGCTGCACCATTTATACTCAAACACATGGGTTCACTCGACCTCCGTGCCCATCGACAAAGATGAAGAGAAACCTGTCATGTCCAAAGTTGGCTGTGCTGTCATGAAAGAAGACAAGGAAGCCTTCGCGCTAATATCTGTTTCACCCGTCGAAGTGCGCGACCTGGATTTTGCAAACGACGCTTGCAAGGTGTTATCCGCTTTATCCACAAAATTAGAAAACGGTACAATTTCCCACAACGAACGAAGGTGGTATTTAATCAACAGCGATTTTACGTTCAATACTCATGAATTTCATTTCAGAGCTGTGACTTCATTACTTCAGGATATCGTGTATTTCGTGGCCGAATTAGAAAATGAACAAAACAAAACTGAAGCTTTAGATTTGGTTGTGACTAATCCCAATCGTGATCGTCCAAAACTCCTCAGAGAACAAGCTATTCTGAAGCAGCTGTTTAAAATATTACAGGGTCCTTTTATGGAAAAAGACGGCAAGCCGCCATTCCTCAAAATCGAAGAGCTTAACGACCAAAGACACGCTCCTTATAAATACATCTTTAGATTATGCTACAGAATTTTAAGATTGAGTCAACAAGATTACAGGAAAAATCAGGTATTTATTTGTGCTACTTTTTAGTTTGTTGATATATATTTAGTTTAGAATTTTCATATCGAAAAATCTTTTAAATGAAAGCTGTTGATGTTAAAATTTGACACGCGTATAAAACACTGAAATATAGTGGTTTAAAATATACTGCTAAACCACTATATTCAAGTCGTATATGTTAGTTTGTTGATATATATTTAGTTTAGAATTTTCATATCGAAAAATCTTTTAAATGAAAGCTGTTGATGTTAAAATTTGACACGCGTATAAAACACTAAAATATAGTGGTTTAAAATATACTGCTAAACCACTATATTCAAGTCGTATATGTTAGGCGCGCACCTAGATGGGTGGCTCGAGGGCTTGAGCCCCCCCCCCGCGTTTTGTCTAGACAAATTGCGAATTGTCCAATGTTTTTAGACAACAGCTGAATAAAATTGCATTCGTCTGTCATTTCGCAGGCTCTCTAGACAAAATGCGTTGTGTCTAAGGGCTATTAGACAAAATGCGTTGTGTCTAAGGGCTATTAGACAAAATACATACTGATAAGGTTTATACATTTATGATTTGTTACATTATTAAATAAATTCTAAATAACCCTATTTTGTTATGACAGTTGAGATTATGTATAAGATATTTAATTGATGAGGCGGATACATGATGAAACTCCATAATACTATTTGAAATAAAACAACACAGTTGGGAGGGTATAGTCACATTATTTCATCTGCCTGATGAAGCCACTGTGTGGTGAAACATGTTGCAGTGTTCAACAATTAAAGTGAAACCCTCCCAACTGTGTTGTTTTATTTCAAATAGTATTATGTATAAGAGTTACGCCCGGTATTATCAACACATTTTAAAGGACAGTTAAGCTTAAATGATATTTAAGAGTTAATATGCAGTATTACCAACCAGTTTAAATGTAGTTTAGTGGATAAATACCCGTTAGCTCTAAACGTCGAAATTTCTTGTAACAATTTGAGTGGCGATTTAACTTGACGTTTGATTCGACCGACAGCTTTCGAACTGGATGGTTGTGTTTTCCTATTGTGACCTTGGGTACCGATATTTAACCTATTGTCTATTGTAAGTCGTTTCTTTTTCTTATCTTTGTGTTTTTGTTCTCGATAAATCTATTTTTATTCATTTTTTACATTTATATCAGTAAAGAATCATTACTTTTCGAATAAATTTAATTTAATAAAATGGATGTTTGCTCGGGGGGGAGTTCGCCCCCCCCCCAGCAACAGTTCCTGATAGAAACATGAATAGCATTTTAGAATTTGGCAAAGGAGATAGAGCCCCATATATAGTTTATATAGAGAAAATAGTTAGTAATAACGATAATGCTAAGGACAGTACTCCCCAACCTTCCATTGCTCCTGCTTTGCACGAAATAGTCGTTGGGAACATTTTGTCTAAGGCCAGATTTAGTGTAATCACATCTAGAAGGGGTAGAAATAGAGTCAGTGCTCAATTTAAAACAATTAATGAGGTTAACAAATTTTTAAATTCTAAACAATTAATTTATAATCACTCACTTAAGGTTTTCATTCCAACCCAATTTGTGACAACCAAATGCATCGTTAGAGATGTAGATCCCTCCTTTTCTGAAGAGGAGATACTAAATAATTTAAACTCCTCAAATAACTTCCAAACCATTAATGTCAGAAGGTGGAAAAGAAGAATTGTAAATAACAATATTGCTGAATTTATTAACACTCACTCCATTGTAATTACAATTCGTACTAACTCCATTCCATTTAATCTAAAACTGTTTTGTTCCAATAAATCTCCTGAAATATTTATATACCCAGTGACTCAATGTTTAATGTGTCTTAGATACGGGCACACAAAAAATTTATGTAAGAGCAAAGCCAGATGTAATACTTGTGGCTCAAACGAACATACCACAATCTTTACGTAACTCACAATCAATTTATACCACAGAGGATTGTAAAGCCCTTCAGGTCAAATGTGTGCACTGCCATGGACCTTATACGTCTACTGAAGTGGGAATTTTATCTAAAAATAGAGTTTGCCTAGAATATGTTAAACAAAAAAAATCAAAGAGTATATTTCGAGACACAATGTCTCTTTTACTGAAGCTAACTCTCTCTTTCCTACATCTCATCTTTCCCAACATTCTAATAATTTTCAACATAATATAAATTTAATCCCAAATCAACAACATTTTCCTCTCATACCATCAACATCTATAAATTTCAGCCCTACCCATAATTTTGCTAATAATAAATCTTCTTATATATCAGTGTTAAAATGTAATAAAAAAAAAGAACTGTTCACTGTGGAGGCTTCTACTTCGTTATACATCATTATTTACACAAATAAGACAATTAACTTTGTTTGTATAACTGAGGATTTTATTGTGACTATAGTTTCGACAACTTTAACTTGTCATTATCAAACATAAAGTAATTTAAAACAAACAATTCGTCAGGTATATATACGAAAAAATTATCGTAATTTTTTCGTATATATACCGGACGAATTGTTTGTTTTAAATTACTTTATGTGTGATAATGACAAGTTAAAGTTGTCGAAACTATAGTCACAATAAAATCGTCAGTTATACAAACAAAGTTAATTGTCTTATTTGTGTAAAAAAAAGAACATCATCTCCTCAGGAAATTGATCAATCATTTAGACAAAATTACTTAGAAATTATCAATCCTAGGCCTACTCTTTCTCCCAAAAAACTGTGTTTTAATACTCCTAATCCTTCCACATCTGCCACTACTTATGAGTGGAATGAGGAAGAAATCACAGAATTATTAACTAACCTATATTCTCTCAAACCCTCATATTTTGTACAAACTTTGTTAAATTTAGTACCAGTCAACACTGAATAGCTACAAGTCTTCTTCTACACAAAATGTTTCCAGTAAAGATAGTCCACTGGAATATTAGAAGCTATAATGCCGATAAAACTAACTTATCTAACCTTTTAGATGAATTTATCCCTGACATTATATGCCTCTCCGAAACCTAGACGAGTGAAAATTTGATAAGAACTAGAGGTTATAAATGCATTCTTAAGTCTAGGGAGGACGGTAAGGGTGGTGTTGCCATTCTCATTCGTAACTCTTTATCTTTTACAGAAATTCCTCTTCATTTTCCAAATTTTAATAATCAAGCTTAGTTCATATCAATAAAATGTCCTTACTTTACTCTAAATCCCCCCTTCTGTTAAAATTAGTAGTAATCTTTGGGACTCTATATTAATGGGACCTTCTCCATACATAATTGTGGGTGATTTTAACTCTCACATCTCCCAAATCAATGGCTCGTATTCTAACTTTAATGGCAAAGTTTTATGGGACTTCATAGAATATAATAACTTCGTAGTATTAAATGATAATAGACCTACGCATTTTACATATAATAATTTACAAAAAAGCATTATTGATATTACTCTAATATCCCCATCGCTTGGACCCTACTCCTTTTGTCAAACCCTTCCAGACACTTATGGAAGTGATCATTTCCCAATTCTTGTTAAAATTCAATTTAATTCTAACCCAAACTCCACTTATAAAAAATCCTCCCGTATAGGCCGCAACTTCAAACTAGCAAATTGGACAGAGTATACGGAAGAAGTGGTAAACTCAATCTCTCCCGAATTTTCATGTATAGATTTTATAGATTGTATAAACCAGGCAGGGAATGTGTCCATCCCTTTTTCTCGCACTTCCTTATGTCCATAGTGGAACGCTTCTTGCACACAAATAAAAGAGTCTAGAAAACAAGCTATTAAAAATTTTGATAGAGAGGGGTCAACTGAATCATTTATTTCTGCTAAAAAAGCCATAGCATTATCTAGAAAAATGTTTAAAGAAGAAAAGAAAAAATCATTCAGAGAGTACTGTGAATCAATTTCCCGATTTACTCCAATGACTGAAGTATGGAGGAAAATTAAAATATTTAGGAAGTCTTTTATTTCTCCTTCCATTCCAACACTTGATCCAGACATCCTAAATTCCTTCTTTTTAAGACTGGCTCTCCCATATGTAGAACCTTATTATAAGTTGGAAATTCCCCCAATATCTTCTTTCTTTCCTGCGTCCAATTTTACTTTAGGAAAATTAAACTCTGTTCTAGAAAATGTAAAAAACTCTTCCCCAGGAATTGATGACATCTCTTATTCAATGATTAAACATCTTCCATTCTCTGGAAAATCCTTGCTTTTAAAATTATTTAATGAATTTCTTTCTTCGGGGTCAGTCCCCGAGTCTTGGACCATGCAAATTATCTGTCTTATTCTTAAACCTGGCACGAGCCCAAATAGTTTTAATAGTTATCGTCCAATAGCCCTTACCTCTTGTATAAGGAAAATTTTTGAACACCTCATTAAATTAAGAAAATGGTTAAGATTTTATTATTTAATAAACAAATTGTACAAACGGCCCATCGGGGATTCCTCGGTACCTCTTATGGCTATTCCGCCTGTGAAGCGCACTATTTTGGCAGTTTTTGACAACATTTATTTGAAACATTTTTCGATATTTTCAACAGTTAAATCAAATTATGACTGACGGGATAGATTCATTCCACTTAATCTGTGTTGTGTTTAAAACACTTTGTTTAAAAACAGCCGTCGTGTTTTAAACGGTTTTGTTTTAAACATGTTTTAAATCTTAAATTTGTTTAAAACGTTTTTTTTATTATTTTAAATTTGCTAAATTATATTTTATGCTACTTCATTAAGATTTTTTGTTTACATTTTTAAATCTTAGCTAAATTGTTGAAGATGTTTCAAATTACATTATTAAACATAATATTTTATTACAAAAAAATATCAAATATGTGTGCATAAATGTGATTTTTAAATACAGGGATTTTTTTTTTTCAAGTACTCATATGCATACACTGTAAATTTTATGGCATTCGTTGTTTTTTAACAAGATTTTAATTTGAATCTTTAGACGAGGGTTTTCCACTCCCAGACTAACCATGAAGTAAAATTTTGAGTTTGGAAAAGCCTGAATGTTTGGATTGGCCGCGTAGCGAAGCGGAGCGGCCAATCCAAATTAGGCTTTTCTAAACTCAAAATTTTACTTCATGCGCCACACGTATAAAACACTGAAATATCGCAAAGTTTAATATAATATATACGACTTTAGCAATCCAATATATAGATGTAAATAAAACTTGAGTCAAGTTCTGCGCTGAAGAAATTGTCTAAATCACAGTGATTATAGGCAACCCAATAACTCTAACGTATATTAGGTTGCCTATAATCGTTGTTGTATGCCTGTTTTTTTTAACTTCGCTGTAAATCAGTGTTTTTAAGCGTGGCGCATGAAGTAAAATTTCGAATTTAGAAAAGCCTAATTTGGATTGGCCGCTCCGCTTCGCTACGCGGCCAATCCAAATTCTTAGGCTTTTCTTAGCTCGAAATTTTACTTCATGCAGGGAGTGGAAAGCATTTGTTAAAAGCCTCAAATTAACCGCTTTTAAAAAACGAATTCCCGCAAACTTAAAAAACACTGTAATTATCAGGTGATGTATACTCAAAAAATATGCCCTGTATGTTCTGTTTTAAACACGTTTTAAATGTGTTTTAAACATGTTTTTAATTGTTAACGATTTAAACGCTGTTTCAATGAAAAAACACATTTTATTAAAAAAACTCTTTGTTTTAATTAAAATAAAAAAAACTTTTTTTTAATTACCCTGGATACATCGCCATTTTTTTATAATATGCCGAGTTTTATTTAACACCAAACATTTTCATAACTAGAATTTTTTAAGTATACATAAGCATATGTTGTGCAATTGCCAACACTCGGTTTATTAAAAGATTTAAAACTTTAAACGAGTGTTTTCCACTCCCAGGCTAAGCATGAAGTAAAATTTCGAGTTTAGAAAAGCTTGAAAATTTGGTTTGGTCGCGTAGCGCGAAGCGCGGAGCGGCCAAACCAAACTTTCAGGCTTTTCTAAACTCGAAATTTTACTTCATGCGCCACCAGTGCAAAACACTGATGCAATGTAAAGTTTAGCGGTGTGTTTCAAACTTCGTAGTATGTCAGTGTTTTGTACCGGTGGCGCATAAAGTAAAATTTCGAGTTTAGAAAAGCCTGAAAATTTTGTTTGGTCTGGGAGTGGAACACACTTATTTCAAGTTTCAAAATGATTTCTGTTAAAAAAGAAACATGACATGTATACTTGAAAGAAAAACTCCCTATATGTACAAGTTGAGGCATTATTTGCGATTGATTGGCTACAATTTTTAATGGTCATGTAAGCAACCCAATTTATACATAACTTAAAAATTAAAGGTGTCAAATTGTATTGGATGAAAATGTTCGGTGTAACATAAAACTATCTGTATATTATTATTGTCTATGATATGATACTTGTTAACTTTGATGAACTTTTAGGAATACATAGCGAAACATTTTGGTTTTATGCAAAAACAAATCGGATACGATATCCTCGCCGAGGATACAATTACCGCCTTGCTGCACAACAACCGTAAACTTTTAGAAAAACATATAACGGCCGCCGAAATTGAAACGTTCGTCGGCCTTGTGCGCAAAAACATGAACAACTGGGAGTCCAGGTTTCTGGACTACCTCTCCGATCTCTGCATTTCTAACAAGAAGGCAATCCCCGTTACTCAAGAATTGATCTGCAAAAGTGTTTTAAGTGATAAGAATTACGATATACTCATAGAAACCCGTACGATGATCACTCCCATTCCCGTGCACGAAACCACCGACACGTCCGACAACGAAGACGACCTGGATTTCGATTCTTTCATCGAAGAGAAGCAGGTCGTGTTGTTGTGGAATAACAGGCAGAAATCGATGTCGTTGACTGAGCTGTGCAGGCATTCTAAGATGGGGAGTAGGGATGATCAAGCCATTTTGGATTATTACCGACATCAGTTGGATCTCTTTTCGAATATGTGTTTGAATAGACAGTATTTAGCTTTAAATATCCTTTCCCCGCAATTAGACATTGATCTTATTTTAAAGTGCATGGCCGACGAAACAGTGAGTTATGAACTGAGGGCTTCGTTTTGCCGGTTGATGTTGCATTTACATGTTGATAGAGATCCCCAGGAACCCGTGACTCCTGTTAAATATGCAAGATTGTGGTCGGAGATCCCTTCAAAAATGTCAATTAATGAGTAAGTTTTTTCTAATAACATTTATTTTTTATGTTAATTCTAGTTTAAGGCTGTCCACCAAATGTCCAATTTGGTTATTCTTTAATGTGCATCAGTGACGGCTCGTCAGGGACGGCAGGGTCGGCCGGGCCGTACCGGTAAATTTGATTGAACAAGAATTATAAATTTTTATTTTCTTAGAAATAAAAATTGCGCACTTTTTGTAATAAATATATAGCAGGCTGATATGTAGTAATAATAATAAGCACTCAGCATAAAGCCGATAAATGTAGACATTTATTTTAATTTAATATATGTTTACTAAGCAACTTCGTATCCGCAAAATCGGCCAGCCGTAGATTCTCAGATTATGAAGATTAATGCAAGCGCTATGTCGTCACAAGTGTCAGTGCAGTTTCTGTCGTTACATTTTCCGTGAAGGGTAAACGTACGTCCGCAAATGGTTTACTCGAGTACGGCAAATTTGCTGGGGCCGTACTCGCCGTTCTTCCACACAATACACCGATGTCTATGTGTCAGAGCTGGGCAGGGTTTGAATCATTCAGGATTCGAATCCTTTTAGAGGATTCAAAAGAGGCATTCGAATACTTTAGTTCAATGGATTCGTGATCCGGATTCGTAACATTTTTTTAAGAGGATTCGTATTCGAATCCAAATGTGGGTGATTCGAATCCATATAAAAGGATTCGAATCCTTATGAAAGGATTCGAATATTTATAAAAGGACTCGAATATTTATAAAAGGATTCGAATACTTACAAAAGGATTTGAATCGTCAAAAATAATTCGAATTAATTGTGAGAATTAACATAAAAAATGTCTTTAGTGTGTTTTTAAATTTCTCGTTAAATCCCTGTTTTATACGCGTGGCGCATGAAGTAAAATTTCGAGTTTGGAAAAGCCCAGAAAATTTATCAATTTGTCAAATTTTCACGGGGCTTTTCTAAACTCGAAATTTTACTTCATGCTTAGTCTGGGAGTGGAAAATACTCGTTTAAATGAAGACAACCTCTACAAGACTGTCTCAGTTTAAACCGCGTCGACCTTATACAGTAATGACATTGATTTTGACGTCATGTTTGGATTTCCGCGCGTGATAAGGTCGGCTCGGTTTAAATCGAGACAACCTTGCACAGTGATGATCTTGGTTTTGACGTCCAAAGTGTATAAGTAAGTTTGTCTTGAGCCGACCTTGTATTGTTTGATTACCTTGATTGTTGACGTCGCGTGAGGCCTTCCACGCGTGACGTCAGCAATCAAGGTGGTTAGTGTACAAGGTTCTCTTAATTTAAAACCGAGTCGACCTTGTTAGTTTAATTACGTTGACTTTCACGTTAAGCGAGGAATTTCATGTGTGACGTCAGAAAAACTCTCTGTATTTCTTGGGACATAGATATGTCTAATAAAATCAAACTGAATTTGCTATGAAATTCAAACATAATAAGTAAAAACCAGTATATTTTCAATTTCACAATATTTCAGTGTTTTATCTGTTTCGCTACGCAACTAAACCAAATGTTCAGAATTTTATAAACTCTATATTTTACTTCGTGCGTAAACAAGGACAGTGAATCTATGTTAAAAACAAAAATTAACATTTCTTAAGATAAAAACTTTTTGTTTCGTGTAATATAAGGTGCTATCGGGGTGCGGGACGTCGCTTGGGATTTGTGCTAATTTTTATAAGTTTATAGAGAGCATGATTTTGCACTGAGCGACGTTCCTCCGAAACAACTCCGTTAGCTCAGTTATATACAGACACAAAAATAATTATAAAATAAACTTACCGATATCCGTAAAGATTGCACTCACTTTTGTTTATGTAAAAATATGAAGTTAAAATGATGATTGAATATAAATGACTTGATTTCCAACAACAATATAAAATTTATTAACAACGAAAAAAAGACTAATAATGACCAAGAATTAATACGAATAGAAATATACAATGATTAAAAATAAACACAATGATAAATGAAATGAATAAAATGAAATGCAATGAATGAATATGATACGTAAATGAAATGAACAATGATTAAATTAAATCAACGTGACGATTGCGATGAATGAACGACTTACGACTTAATAATTCAATCTCCAACTCCTTTTATTTCTTTGGTCTTCCCAACCACCGATGTCTTCGCCCCCGCCATGTATCTTGGGGGTGACGGTGATTGGTCGAAGATGGTGGTGGAGGAAGTTTTGGGGATGGGGTTGGGCCCTGGTGGTAACTCCTCCCTGAGGCCTCTGGTTTGGGGCCTCTGGTTTTCGACCGCTGCGGCGTGTCCAAGTTTGTGCTACAGATGTTACAACCATATACCTTATCCCTGAAATTTTCCAAAATCAGAAGGGATTTCTATAGGCATTGTTCCATGGTCGTAAAACATCTACAGCTCGCCGTGGGGTTTATGATGCCAATCCTCGGAGGCGCGGAGTATTTATGACGGGCGTCCTCGGGGTGGTAAAATTCTGTCGAAGCTGGTCGCGCGGTTTATGATGGGGTTGTTTAAAAAATTCGTAAGTCGTATTCTTGGTCACGTTCGGGCGGAATTGAATGTACGAGTAATTAACATATTTACAAAGAAAAAATATATACAAAAGAACATCGAATGAATGGTTACGAACTTGAGTCATTTGGAATTAAAATGATTATGAAATGAAATGAGCAAAACAAATGGAGTCCGATGTTTTCGCGAATGTGAATAAAATAATCAAGTTACGACGTTTTCGATAAAACGCCGGTAACAAAGGCAAAAGTAATGTCATATTATGAATTGGCTGCCATTTTAGTAGAAATGAAAAAAAACGGGCAATGTTTTAACTGAAAGTTAATTTAAAGGTATAAAATTGATAATATAAAGTTAAAAAAATAATATCGGTCAAATGACCATCTCCTGAGTTGATGTTGATTGTGCTCGTTTTACAACATTTTTAATTGTTGTTCGTAAAACATCTGGCCCCAAATTGGTGATTTCTTCTTTAATGTTGGCTTTCAAGACTTGCAAGGTTTGTGATTTGTTGTGGTAAATGCGAAATTTCAAAAAGACACACAGAGAGTGGAAACACTCGTTCGATACTTCAAACTGAATGCTTTAATAAGATCATTAAATGACTAAAAATGTTTTTAGAAATAATAATCTAGTTTTCAAAATTATGTTTAATATTATTTGAAGTAAAACTGACATGGTAGCCACAACCTGAAATGTTAAATTTTTCCCTGATTGAACATTTTTTCCCTGGCGTTTAAATACAACTTTGTACTGTGCCAAACCTCCATTTTTTTAAATTGTTTTCATTGTTTTTGTCAATATTTAGGTTAATTTTATACATTTTTACGTGTTTTGTAATTTGCTTGCTGATTTTGACAAATTTAATAATGTCATATGGCTTTTTTGTTAGTGTTTTCAGCAATTTGAATATAATTTCATGACTTTTTCGGTTTTAATGAAATTCAGTGAATTTTTTATCTACGTAATTTTTAGGCATTCGTCGATTTTATAATAGATTTAAATTTAAAGCTTTAAACGAGTGGTTTCCACTCCCAGACTAAGCATGAAGTAAAATTTCGAGTTTAGAAAAGCCCCGTGAAAATTTGTCGAGGGTCGCGCAGCGACCCGAGACAAATTTTCGGGCTTTTCTAAACTCGAAATTTTACTTCATGCACCACGCGTACAAAACACTGATTTGAAGTGAAGTTCAGAAACACACAAATACATCTTTAATCAGAGTAACAGGGAATCAGATGTTTAGTCTGTTATTAACGATGTTAATAAATAATTAGGTTTTAAATATTTTTGTTAAAACAACTGTTAACGATATTTACATTGAAATGGTTGAAAAAAAATAATGAAATCAAATTTATTCTTAAAGGATTTGTATTCGTGATTCGAAAAAACAGGATTCGAACTGTTGATTCGAATCATATTTTTTAAGAATCCTTTATTTGAGTAACCGTGATTCGAATCATAGTAGGTGATTTAGATTCGTGATTCGAATCCTTTTTCAAAGGATTCGTCCCAGCTCTGCTATGTGTCGATGCACACTTTAAATTCGGTTACGTTACAGATCACAGATTTTTATACTAGAACTAGTGGATTTATTTACCAATGAATTTCTAATTATTTTCATATTATTTAATTTAAAAGGAAAATAGGCATTTACTTTAATACAAATTGGTCGGTCATTAAGGCCAACAATTAACTGGTATTAAAAGAACAGTTAAAACATATTCGTCTTTAATTTTATTTAACAAATCAGAACATATCTCGCATTTTTAAATATCATTAAACTGATGTGATTTAAAAATACGAACAATCATTAAATAGTTACCTAATTGTGATTTACAAATTATTACCTCGGTATTTTAGGAAGATTATGTGAAATATATCAGTGTATAACTATAATTATTTAATTATATAACATTATTATATATATAACATGCTTAAACATGTTATTGTAATTCCGAGAATATTCTCTTTCTATTTTTTAAAGTCGGGCGAAATTATTTATTTTAAAATATCGTTCTAGCGAAGGTGTATGGTCCGGTACGGCTGGCCGTTACTCTCAGTGCGCGTGCGCCAAAATACATTCGGCCGACCCACTTCATTAGATCACGAGCCGTCACTGATGTGCATGATTTTTTTTAGGTGATATTTATGTCTTTTGTGCCCTGAATCCGAAAACTACTTCCATTTCACATTATGAACAGTTTTCTTGCAATATACAGTTTCGATTATTACTGCATGTCAAAAATCGTGCTAAATGTCAATGTGGTCAACACAAATCATTGTAAATTGCGACGTTGCCAAAATTTATTCGTTTAACAGGTTAGGATTAAGGGTTGTTTGCCGGGAGGGCATCGGCAGCTGCACCCACTTAGGCCCATTGTAATTCCTTCCCCCGGATGGAATGACCTACATAAGGGATCTACCCACCTCGGCCTTGCTAGACTACCAAGAGAAGGTAGGCTGGTTGAGCTGAGGCTGGGTGGTCGACGGAAGGAAGTACAATGGGAAAATGAGGCTTAAGTGCAGTGCAGAAATGCGCACTCCTTTAGTATGAACGAGGATAAGCTGATCAGTCTGAATGATTTTGCATTTGTATAATCGTTCTGGCACGGGTTAGGAATCAATACTACTTGTACCATTCTCCATGACCTGGGAATGTGATGCATGAGGCAGGTGCGGTTAGTGCCGCCTGGGCCAGAGAATTTGTATGGTTTAAATGATTTGACTGCTCATATTATGGTTTGGTTAGTTACTATTTCCATACCTAGCTTCTCGTCTTCGTCATTTGCTTCCGTTTCTTGTAGATCATCTGCGAACGCCGCGATGTCTAACGTTTCACATCCGGGGAAGCGTGTTTATAACATTAGTTAGAATGTTTCAGTCTCATTTCAGGTAAATTCCTCGTATTCCTTATTTATACTTCCAAAGTAGTGTGGATCCTTGGATAGCACTTTTTTTTTAGTCTGGCAGCTGGACTCAGCGCAGAGCTGGGCAGGATTCGAATCATTCAGGCTTCGAATCCTGGATTCGAATCCTTTTAGAGCATTTAAAAGAGGCATTCGAATCCTTTAGTAAAACTGGATTCGTGATCCGGATTCCTTACATTTTTTTAAAAGGAATCATATTCGAATCCAAACGCAGGTGATCCTCATAAAAGGATTCGAATATTTATAGAAGGATTCGAATACTTACAAAAGGTTCAAATACTTACAAAAGAATTTGAATCGTTAAAAATAATTCGAATTAATTGTGAGGATTAACTTGTTTTGTGTGTTTTTAAATTTCTCGTTAAATCACTGTTTTATACGCGTGGTGCATGAAGTAAAATTTCGAGTTTAGAAAAGCCCCGTGAAAATTTGTCTCGGGTCGCTGCGCGACCCTCGACAAATTTTCTACGTGGGGCTTTTCTAAACTCGAAATTTTACTTCATGCTTGGTCTGGGAGTGGAAACGCTCGTTCGAAACTTCAAACTGATTGCGATGCTAAGAACATTAAATGACTGAAAATGTTTTTAAAGATAATAATCTAGTTTTCAAAATTTTGTTTAACATTATTTGAAGGAAAACTGACATGGTAGCCACTATCTGAAATGTTAAAGTTTTCTGACATTTCCCTGATTCAAGATTTTTTTTCCTCACCTTTTAATATAACTTTCTTCTGCCCAAGTTTGTTAAATTGTTTCCATTGTTTTTGTCAATATTTAAGTTGGTATATAGCTTTTTTTGTTAGTGTTTTGGTCAATTTGAATAAAATACCATCATTTTTCTTCGAGTTTCCCGGTTTAAATGATATTAAGTGAATTTTTTATTTACGTAATTTTCAGGCATTCGTCGATTTTATAATAGAGTTCAATTTGAAGTTTTAAACGAGTGTTTCCACTCCCAGACTAAGCATGAAGTAAAATTTCGAGTTTAGAAAAGCCCCGCGTAGAAAATTTTCACGGGGCTTTTCAAAAAATAACACAGATATTTAGTCTGTTATCAACGATGTCCAGTGTTAATAATAAATAATTAGGTTTTGAATATTTTTGTTCAAACAACTGAAACGATATTTATATGTTAATGGTATTATGTTGTTAGTGATAATAAAATCAAATTTATTCTTAAAGGATTTGTATTCGTGATTCGAAAAAACAGGATTCGAATCTTTGATTCGAATCATATTTATCTCTGACGAATCCTTTATTAGAGTATTCGTGATTCGAATCATATTAGGTGATTCGGATTCATGATTGGAATCCTTTCCACGAGGATTCGTCCCAGCTCTGCCTCAGCGTCGCTATGTCCTCGCAGTACTTCCTCCAGGCTTATCTTTGTCTATTGTGCACTTCGTTTTTTTTCCCAATCTGTTTTTGTTTTACTGTTTTTGGCCTAGTTGAACAGTTTTCAGACTTTCTTTCTCATGTCTACAAGGTGGGCATTCCACCATAGTGTTTTTCCCTGTTGTTTGGAGGTACTTATTCGACATGATTTATTGTAAGCATCGATGGGAGCAGTAGTTAATTTGTTTGCTGCTTTCTCGATTTTTTGCGTGTTATTGTATGTATCTTCAGTATGCAGGAGGCCAAGTCCTACCTCAAGTAGGTTTCGATACTTGGACCTGTCTATTCTAGTAGGGTTTATGTTCGCCGCCATTGTTTCATACTCATTAGTATGAATTGTGTAGGTTACCCATCGGTGATCTGGCATGGTTGCCTCTTTGTGCACCCTCCAGTCCACTGTGGTGTGTGTTATGTTTTGTGATACCAGTTTGATGTCGATCACTTCTTGTGTCACTGCGTTTATAAACGTTGGTTGATTACTTTTGTTCATTACCTTTGTTCAAGATGTTTAGATACTTTAGCAGTGCCTCACCTCTTTAGTTGATATTGGTGCTGCCCCAGACAGTGTGATGCGTCGCAGGCAATAATGTATTTGTAGCTCACAGCATGTTATCATCTTGTGTAGTTCTTGTGTGTGGGGGGTTATGCTGTAAGTCATAACATTGTAAAGCTGATGGCAGATAGATTTTGGTGCACCCGAGCCTTACAAAGGTTATATCTCCGCTTGCCATATCTGGGACAAGGAAACCGGTGAAATTTGGAGGAAGGTATATGCAGGTTCTGGGTCTATCTGTATTGTTTCCATGTAGGATTTTTCCAGGTAATTGTCCAAAACCTGCTACTTTTGTATTGACTATCAGAGCAATCGTGTTATTTGTTTTAATTAAGTTATTGCAGATTGTGGTTACCGCCAATCTGCAATGTTGTAAGTTTGCATGTATTATGTTAATAGGTTTAGGTTACATCTTGTTAGTTTTTACTGTCAATTTGGTGTTAGTAAGCATTTGTGTTAGGATTGCTCACCTACTTTTTGGGGTTCCCTTTTTTTTGTGTTTGTCTAGGGGGAACTCCTATATTGTTGTGGCAGTTGTTAGTGGACGAGGTGATGTTAAAACCGCCTCCGGCATCTTCTCATCTGCCAACATGGTTGCAGGTGGGTTCTCTATTACCGTTACTTCTTGTTTGTAGTCCTCTATTAGAGATGATGGTGTGGGATCATCCGTATGGTTTGTTCCTGTTTTGGGTGTGGACTGGGCCGACGGGGATCCGAGGTGGCCTCTTGTTTCTCCTTGTCCTCCTCACCGCCTTTCCTGGTCAGCCTTTGTATCACTGTAGTGAATCCAAAATAGAGGTGATTCCTCCCCTCCCTCTCGGACTCTCTTAGTTTCTTTATGTCGTCCTTCGGAATTCCGAGGACTAACAAGTAGCCTTCCTCCTTCTTTTCCGATGTCAAGGGTTGGGTGATGCTTTGGCTCCCTCCCACGAGGTTAAAGTGGGCACCATCGACTTCAGCCAGTCGAGGGTTCTTGCGTCGGCGCAAGACATCCTCGGGGTCTCGCCTAGGCGGCTGAGTACTGCAAAGCGGGGTGCCCACTCTCGAAATTTCGTAGCCTTGACTACGTTAAGATTACGATTCGGAGGTTTAGTTGGATGCACCTCTTCATCGTTAACCTTGCCGTACAGGTTCCCTCCGTTAATGATAGCAACCTTCAAGCTTTTTTCAGCAGCTTTCTTGTAGCTCAGTGTTGCTAAGCCCGGGAGCTGGTTTGGTTTTTGTTTGGAAGAGTACCCTTTCCGGGGTTTTTTGAGGACTCTGGGGGACCGATTGTCATCACGACTCCTTTTCCTAGTATTTTCCGTTTTTCGTACTTTCCATTTACACGACGGGTAGCAGGATTGCTAGCGTCGTCGTCCCTCCTCAAGAGCGGAGATTTGTGTGTCAGTGGGGGGCGCATGCACCCGCCCTTCTGACTTTTTGTTACAGCAGGAAGTGGGGAACCCGTAGGCTTTGCCTTTCTTCCTAAAATTCTTGATCCGAAGACCCACGCTTCTCCGTTATGTATTGCTCTTGGGAAGTTGGTCCGCCGCACACGTCTACGCTTTTGGGTTGGTGTTAAATATCGTACTCATTTTGGTCCCACGATACGCTAAGGAATTGTTGTCCACCTGCGCAGAGTCCCGCTTGCGCAGGTAAGGCTGGATGAAACAGAGGGTCGCCTGTTCCCCGGAGGTTGGTACAGCCGGAAGTAGTTTATTATCGAGCCACTCATATCTTCGGCCTGTCGGCCACCTTAAAATTTAGAGTTTTTGTTGGGGTTGTTCTCCTCTCGGCCCAAGTGGATAAGCTCAACCCTCTGAGCCTTCCCCTGCAGACGCGAAACATGAGCACCTTCTGCGGAGGAAGGCCTATGGTATGACTAGGACAAGCTGTTAGACAGTATTGGTCCTCGGCGCCGTATAAGGCTGGTAGAATAAAGTATAGAATAGGTTGGTCCATATCCGCGCATGCGCAGTAGTAACTGTCAGTGGATGGAAATATAATAATAATTAACATTAATAGTAGTTATGTCAAAAGTTATTTACGTCATGATGATCGAAATTGGTTAAACAGAATCGCACAAAATCTGATATCTGTCATTAATTGAAAATGAAATATGTCAATGAGTGGAATTTTATTTTTGTCGCCTACCAACTGCATAAACAAGCCGGCAACATGTCAAAGCGGCGAATGTGGACCAACCGGACCAATTAACATATAATTAATCGGACTTGGGGCGCCGTATACACCAATCCCGTAGTCACGACACAACGACCCGGATCTGGGGAAGTAAGTCGCAGCAACGGTTTCTGTACCACTATGCCGGGTTTTACGTCTAGTGTGAGACTTATGGCCATCGCTAGTCACTGCACTGCACTGTGGCATTTCCCTATCTCCCACCTGGGTCGTGATTGCTAGCCAGCCCTCCACAGCCACAAGTTGAATAGTTTAAATAACTAACAAATCGCTATAACTGAGGAAATCTTAAGACGTTTATTAAAATATTTTTTAAAGTTATTGTTTACTTTAATTAATTATTTAGTTGATGACACCTTAACGAATGTTGTTATTCAAAATGTAAAAAAAACTAACATATGGGTTTTTTTGTCAGTAAACACTTCCCCTATGTATACTGACAAAATACTCAAGTCATAGGCATTGAACCGATTAATTTATATTGTGTTATAGGCAACTACACACACATGTCAAATGAATCAATCGTGCTAAACTTCAAATTACGTCGAATATTTGGTTGAAAATGTATACAAGTGAGGAAAAAGTCAAGTTCGTAATAGTGTATTACAATTCCAACAGTACTAAAAGAGTATGAGACATTTTTGCAACGAATTATCCTGAACGGTCAAATCCTTCGAATAGGACGATTATTCGAACTATTATTATTAAATTAAAACAGTTTCTTTGAAAGGTTGTATCATTTCCAGTCTTGAAAAACGCAAAAAAATAAATAATGTTTAACACTGCATACGTTATCATCACAAGTAATTTCCATTTTTTTCCAAATGATGCGGTTTGCGCAGGCTTATTGGTTGGTCATTTGTCTATTTTCTAGTCTAAAAAAAGTCATATCATCGCATTTAAATTTTTTAAGAAAATCCAATATTTTGGTTATAATATCGAATAACGCCCTCTATCGGCGGCCGTGTAGATCACAACTGTCATGATTACGAGAAACCTAAAAGCCCAAGAAATGCTCTTTTCACCACTTTATTTAGAAAGATAGAGAAAAATTGTTTTTACAAAAAATGTTCCACTTTAGTGTAGCATTAAAACGCAAATACTTTTTTGTTACATTCATTGGGGAAAATCGCGAGAAACATAACTTTATGTAATTCAAGATGGTGGAAACGCCCACTGGCAGCCATCTTGGAAGCTTGAAAATAATTTCCAGCATTTTCCCTTGCCCACTTTACCTATAATTTTTTTTACCGTAACACTTTACGATTATTAGTTTCTGAGATTATTTACCCACCCGGTACAGTTAAAAGGTAAGGTTAAGAATAACATGTTAAATTTTACATTTCGCTTACAGAATCGGCCTAAATATTAATGTGCTAAGAAATGTCAATTTTGTTTTTTTTTACAGTTACGATAGCAATAAAACGCCTGATGAAAATAAAGAAGCAGTACAAAAGAAATTCTGCTCAACCATAGCCTTCGTCGAGGACTATCTGTGTAACGTGGTCGCCAAAATGTGGTCATTCGCCGATCAAGAACAAAACAAGTTGACTTTCGAGGTTCGTCACTTAACACCGACCAATGTGTTTGTGTGATTTTTAATCCGCGTGATTTTCAGGTAGTAAAATTAGCGAGAGAACTAATCTATTTTGGGTTTTATAGTTTTTCTGATTTGCTAAGACTAACAAAGACATTATTGAGTATTCTGGACTGCGTTTCCGAGAACGATTTCGTGGACGGCCGCCTTCCCATCGGCGACGTCGACTGTAAGTGTTAACTGAAACTATTTCACAGGGATAGCTCTGATCGGTCATTAATCGTTCATTTGTCTCTCTAGCTGAAGAAAGTAAGGCGAACGAAGAGAGAGGTACTTTTGTGTGTTTACATTTTGTTGCATCCAAACGTGTTGCATGTTTGTCAACTAATCATTGGTGTTTAGTAATACGTCATCATTCTTGCTGATTTAAATTATTTTACAGCCGAGGGTGGTGTTTTGAGGTCCATTGGGGATATGGGAGCTGTGATGACTTCGTTCGCTTTAGGCCCTGTTGGACGTTCTGTCGTTTCCCCTAATTCTAGTCAGGGAAAAGCCGCCATGAAAGAATATCCCTTAGTTATGGATACGAAATTGAAAATTATTGAAATTCTTCAGGTATGCAATCAATCCCTTTTAGGACGAAATACAGGGTAGGCAGAAAATGAGTATAAAGCTTTGGGTAATATGAATTGTTACTTAATTTTGAGTAGACAATCGCAAGATAAAAATATTGTGTAGCTCCTCCTTAAGCCTCAGGAGGCCATTAAAATTCTAAGTATGTGAATTGATATCAATATTTTTTTTTAAATGTTGTGTAAATTCATTGCCATTAGTAATGGGCACGATCGAGTACCTCAAGGATCGACCATGAGATGATTGAGTACGTAAAATATCAATCAAAACGTACATACAGAGAGTTTTATATACAGTTGTGAGAGAAAAAAACGAATACATCATAATATTTGGCTATGTGAACTGGATTCACTTTGATTTTTTAAATTGTCAATCAAACTGACAAATCTGCGGAAGTGTCAAACGAAATTTAATTAACGTCGACATGCCTCAACTGACTGAATCGAGTAAGCGATTATAACGACCCATTTAGAGACGGTACTGGTATTAGAAACATCGCATGTCAACAAAAGCACCGTCTTGTTGGCCAAGAAAAAATGTTTAGCTAACTTGTACATGACAAGTCTCTTTTACAAGAAAAAAAATACGGTATTTTAGAAGTGGGCAAAACTCCTTGCTGTACTAGTTTTTTCTCTCGCAACTGTAACACCGAACATGCCAACAAAATTTTAATGTACATTTTTCTATGTTTAATTTCTTCTGGGACGCATCAAAGCATTGAGTGTGATGTTATTGGCTACGATTTCGAATGGTAATATAAAAAAAAAAAAAAAAAAGACCTTTATTGGCATATCTTAATATCTTACAGACTATTTACAATTCATTCGTTATTTCTCCATTTCCGTATCCCTCTTACCCTCCCTTCTCTTTTCCCTCTCCCTCCCCAGCTTTTCCAACGTCCTTACCCCGATCCCATCCTCTCTCATCCACTCCACTACCCTTCTATTCCCTTTCGCTCCCAGCCACTCCTCTTTCACCCCCTCACATTCCTCCGCCAAGTGTCCCCACGTATCCTTCCCCTGTCCACACAACACACACCTTCCATATTCTTCCCCCATCCATACTTTCCTTCCTCTCTCCTCCGATCCACACCTCGCCCTTGCCACAATCACCCTATCCTCTCTACCCTATCCCTTCTCTATCAAATACTTCGGCACTCTTCCATACACCTGCCACCTCCCATACATATCATTATACTCACTTCTCTCAATACGCCCTTGCCTTTCTTGCCCTTCCACCTCCTTGCCTTTCCCCCTCACCCACTCATCCACCTTCACCCCATTTCCTAGCCATTCCATTACCTTCGCCTCCGACAGCCCTACCCTCTCATACATTTTCCTCCTCTCCCCCCTCCATCTACCCTCACCCCCACACACACTCGTCACCCATACATCCTTCACCAATCTCTCTTCCTCCATTTCCCACAATCTCATCTCGTACCTCACCACCCTCACCATTGCCTCCCACTCTAGCCTCTCTCTGTTCGTCTCCTGAAGCACTATGTAGCTGGGTGTGGACCTCTCCACCCCCAACATGCGCTTCAGGAACCACATCTGCTCCCTCTCTATCAGCTCGTACCCTTTCGTCCCCCACACTTCCACTCCATACATTAGCACCGATCTCACACACGCATCCCATATTTTACACGCAACCGTCATATTGTTCCCCATCCACTTCCCCCACTTGCCCCACGCCATTCCCCACGCCTTCCTCGCCTTACTCTGCACCCACCTCACATGCTCCTCATACCCTCCCGTTCCTTTGAACCAAAACCCTAAATACTTGAAAGTTTTCACCCTCTCAATAACTACCCCCTTCCACTCCAATTCTTTCACCTTCCCCTCTCTCCCTTTATTTCTAAACTTCACCCACTTCGTTTTCACTACATTCACATTCATTCCTCTTCTATCCATAAACCTCTCCACTCTCTTCAACATCTCTTTCATCCCTTCATATTCTCTTGCCACTAACACAACGTCATCCGCATATGCCAACATCCATACTTTACTTTTACCCATCACCACCCCCCCTGCCTGCCCTTTCCTCATCACCTCTTCCAATTCACTCACGTATACATTAAAGAGCATCGGGCTCAGCGGGCACCCCTGCCTCAAACCCTCCCACGTTCTGAAACACCCCGACACCTCCTTCCCCACTTTCGCCACCACCCATGTCTCCTCATACACTCTCCTCATGGTAATGGTCAACCCAATTTACACTCTTCTGAGTGCAATTTCATCGGTTCTAATGCAAATTGGGACTAATGTAAACGGGGTATATGTGAAGTTAAAATAAAATATGTCAGTTATTAAATCTTGTGCGTTTATGGTAAGTGCAGTGTGTGAGAATATGGAACATACTTGTGGGAGCAAAATGAACTAACCCCTACATTTGCATTACGAGATAGAAAACCTACAGAAACCATCCTGGAGCTAGTATCACACACTCGACACACTTGCGATTAGTTAGTGGGACAACCTCTCACATTGGCCCTACACATCACCTCAGTCCACTCATAATCGAATTCGTCATTCTTGTGATTAGTTAGTAGGACATCCTTCGCAATACTAACTCAGGTCGGTCTTACACATCAATCGACTGGTTCGGTTAGTTAGTAGGACACCCCTTGTTTTCTCGCTCAAGTGGGCTTACACATCAGCCACACATATAATCTTCTTTCATTTGACCATTTCATTATTCACACAAATATCCTGCACACTTCTTTCTTTCCCCAATTCTCCCCTTTTTTTAAATTATTTCGCTGGTTTTGATTGTTTCATTTCAACTTAGTCATTTTGATGTAGAATTAATCTTACTTTTACGTAAGCCCTCATTAATTGGTCAGATATAAAAATAATCTTACTCTTACGTGAGTGTCCCTTCAACGTTCTTATCCCCAACTCTATTCTTAACGCCTCGCTTAACTGTTTTTATCAACATTAATTTACTAACCTAAATCCCACTCAAACTTCCCATTCTCAACTGTTCCTGTTCCCATCCAAAAACTTACTTATCCATTCCTAACCAAAACCTGACTGTTCCGCTCCACGTTCTTCTCCCCACAGTTTGTTTTTTCTGATCCCTGCTTTAACGCTCCTCGATCTTTTCTAACCTACGTTTCCCACCCGAATGTGAAGATGAAAAATCCATACACTACCATATATGGTCGCAAAACCCATCCCTCTTTGACGACAACTTAATTTCCCTGACTTCACAGACTTGTTGTGTTTGTGCTTGTTAAACCGTGAACTGAATCTTTCTGTATATGTCAGCATTTCTCCACACGCCCGAACTTGTTTATTATTTTAAGATGATGCCGCATTCATACAAAAAATTAGGATCGACTAATTTATTCTCGTATTTACAGGATGTTGATGTTTCTTTATTGTTTTATTGGATGATTTTTGAATTAATTGAATTTAATTACGTCAGAAACAATATTTGCACATGACCCCTACTGACCCATTACACACCTACATTATCTTTATTAAGTATTACATAAACAAATAAAAGAAAATTGAAATGTTTGCCAAATGAAATAGCTCACATAACACCCCAATGATTACAGAACACGTTGAATTGAAATTCTTAATTATCTGAAGTGAATTTGAAGCCATGTATAAACTTATACAAATAGAAATCTGTTTTTTTTATTACTTTTGCATTCAAGCAAAATCTGGTCTCGTTCTTATTCTTATTTTCGGTTTAATATTAACGTTCTATTAGTGATGTGGACGATTAATGAATGACAAATCGTAGATAATGAAATCACACACAATGCTTTGATGCGTCCCAGAACAAATCGAACATATGAAAATTTACATTGAACATTTTTTTGCATGTTCGGTGCTACATAAAACTTCCTGTATGTATCTAAGCAGTATATTTTCAACTTCACATGAAATCACTGTTTTATATGCCTGGTGCATGAAATAAAATTTCGAGTTTAAAAACGCCTGAAAATGAATCTCATGCGTAATCAAGGAATAAAAACACTTGTTAAAGCTTTAAGTTTAATGCTTTTACAAACAAATCTAAGTAACTGGAGACTAACTTGATATAACAAATTAAGAACTAACATGACCTAAAAACAGTTACATAGGACCTAACCTAACTTTACATTCTAGGTAGTGTTAGGTTATATGAGTCTAACCTAACCCCAGCTACCTAGTAGTCACACAACTAAATTTAGTTGATAGTTACCTAAGCAACTGGTGTCCTAACCTAACTTCTTGGATTTATTTCCAATTAATTATTTTACCAAACCCTAAGCTAGCTACCAGTTCCCTAACAAATGTTAGTTGTTGATTACTTTTGTATCTGCCAGTTAAATTAAAGTACGAAATTGGCAACTAACCTGGTTATCAGCTTCTTAAGTTAGATTGGTTGCATTAGATAGTGATAATTAACACAACATAAAGGCGCCGTTTCGCTAGTGCGACTAAGCCCAGTGACAGATTGCATGCATCAGTCATAGTGTCCAGTTCCAACGTGCAGCGCATCTCAGGATATTTGGTAGTGTGCAACTAAATGTGACTTTCACTCACTATTTGTAGAATATTTTCTCCTCAGTTTTTTCTAAAGAATATCCTAATGACCGATTTTCGCAGTCATTGCAACTGACAGATTTGTAAACGCACTTGCATTACCCTACTTCACAATCTGTTATCTAGCAACATCTTTCCAACTTAAATACCAGCTACTTAAATTAGTTGCTGAATGCTTCTTTTACTTTACCCAATGATAGGCTGGTTGCCATTTACTTAGGTTAGTTGGTGGTAAGTTAAAACTGGCAAGTATCCCATTCTAAACAGCTTAACCTGTGTAACTGCCAATTAACCTAACCTAATATACTACCTTATTTCTAAGTAATTAAGTAAGTCATCTAAGCTAGTTTTGGATTAAATAACTGGTAACTAACCTAACTTAACATAATATTTGATATCTAACTGACACGCCCTATCACTAACTTTAGAAAATATCTAGCGGCTCGATCAAGGCCGTAGCCTGGGAGGGGTGGATATGGGGGTTCAAATCTGCCCTGACATTTTGTGTAACATAAAAGCGGCCCGGTAAGAGCAAATAACCCAATAGGGTCACATAATTTGATCAGCTCATTTTTGTTGTGTTCCTCCTATTTTTGAGATAAACTATAACTTAACTTGACAAATTGAGAACCAAAAAAAAACCTTTATTGGTATAATGTTTACATCTTTACTAGCTAGAACTAATTGCTACCCCTTGTCTTTCTCTTGTTTTCTTTCTCTTCCCCCAACTTCTCCAGCGTCCTTACCTCGGCCCCATCCTCTCTCATCCATTCTGCCACTCTTCTATTCCCTGTTACTCCCACCCATTCCTCCTTCACCCCCCCACATTTCTCCACCAAATGACTCCCCGTATCCTTCCCCCGCTAACACATTACACACTTCCCATACTCTTCCCCCATTCACACCTTCCTTCCTCTCTCCCCTGACCAAAACCTCGCCCTCGCCAGCATAACCCTTTCCTCCCTACTCCATCCCTGCTCTACCAAAGACCTCGGCATTCTCCCATGCACCTGCCACCTATCGTTGTATTCACTCCTCTCTATACACCCCTGCCTTTCCTGTGCTTCCACCTCCTTCTCCTTCACCCAAGCATCCACCTTCACCCCATTCCCCAGCCATTCTATCACCTTCGCCTCCCACAAACCAACCCTCTCGTACATTCTCCTTCTCTCGTTCCTCCATCTACCCTCTCTCACACTCACGCACGTCACCCATACCGCCTTCACCAATCTCTCTTCCTCCAGATCCCATAACTCATACCTCGCTGAGAATGGCTCACACTTTGGTTTCTCTCTATTCGTCTCCTAAAGCACTATGTATCACCTTTCTACCCCGAACATACGCTTCAGGAACCACAACTGCTCCCTTTCCATACACTCATACCCTCTCGTCCCCCACACCTCATACATTAGCACCGACCTCACACACGCATCCCATACTTTACATGCCACCCTTACATTGTTCCCCGTCCACTACTCCCACTTTACCCACGCTATCTCCCACGCCTTTCTAGCCTTCCCCTAGAAACTTGAATCTTTTAACCGTCCCAATTACTTTCCCCTTTCACTTTAATTCCTTCATCCTCCCATCTCTCCCTTGATTTCTGAATCTCATCCATTTTGTTTTTCCTACATGCACACCCAACCCCCTCTTATCCATAAACCTTTCCGCCCTTTTCAACAAATCCTTCATCCCTTCCCACTCTCTTGTCATCAGCACCATATTATCCGCATATGCCAACATCCACACCTTACTTCTACCAATCACCAGCCTCTTCTCATAACCTCCATAGCCTTTTCCCCACACTCAAGGTATTCCGTTTCTTGCCCCATCTCTACTTCTCTTCCCTTCTCCACCCACATTTTCGATGCCCCTCTTGGCCCAATCTACGTTTTTTTCTTCTCCCAATCGCCCTCCGTGCATCCGTTCAAAATTCCCATGCCTCCATCACCCACTCCTTCATCGTCCTAACCTCCCCACATTTATCCTGTGAACTCCTCTTCACAACCGAACCGTCCTCTCCAATCTCTACCCCCGCTTCCCCTATTCTGGTATTGAAATCTATTTCTCTTATTAATTTTTGTTGACGTACACCACCCCCACATTAACCCGATATCCTCCCCGCTGGTATTTCACCCACACCAGCCCTTCGCATCCCTCCATCATCTCCCCTTTGCCTCCTTTCTCATCCTCTCTCCATCCAACAATCATTCTCCCCTTGGCCCTCCCTCTCCTCGCACATTTTACTGCCTCTTTTATCTCCCATCCTTTCACTTCTCCCTATTCCTTCTTCACCATCTAAGCCTATACTATCCCCACTATGTCCTTCCCGATTACCCACTCCTCAAAGTCTTTAAAAAAGAACACTTTTTTAATCATAATGATGGTTGCGACCGTAACTACGTGGTAATTCATGATCACTGAATCAAACACTTACTATGTTTTTACCACAAAATATTTATTGTACGTATATATATTATATTACACAAATATACACATAAATTCACGACTTAAGTTTCGACGTTTGACGGTCATTATCAAGTGAAACAAATTACAAAGGGGGGTTACATTTATACAGGTAAAACAATTTAGAGTGAGGGTAGCAAAACAAATTAGGTTAAACAGGTACAAAGATTTACACATTAAAGGATTTCAAAGAGCGGCGTGTACACTAAATCGGTTTGTTCGTTTATCAGATTAACTAGGGGGTTCTTGGTTCGTTTGAAAATTTCGGCGGATTCGAGCAGGTTAAGCTTTGTGCCTTTGGTACAGTTATGTAAAATTTTAATTTTATTTATTTCTGGAAATGAATGTTTGCACTCTAATACGTGGTTAGAAAAGGAACTGGAGTCTTGGTTCAATCTAAATGCGCGAAAATGTTCCGAATATCTCTTTTCGAAACTACGACCGGTTTGGCCTACATACACACTATTGCATTCGGAACAAGGGATTTCATAAACACCTGATTTCTTTAAAGGATTAATTTTGTCTTTTGAATTGAATAAAATGTTGGATAATTTGCAACTGGGTCTAAACGCGATTTGCTGGTTTTGTTTTCGAAGAATGTGAGCTATTTTTTCCGTAATTTCGCCAAAGTATGTTAGGGTAATGTATGGATCTTTGTTCACATTTTCCAGTCTCGGATAAATGTGGGTCATTGTATTTTGATAGCGTTTTTTATTAATTATGTTCTGAATAAGGTTGACTGGATAACCATTAGTTTTGGCAATATCTATAATTTTATTTAGTTCTATGACTCGGTTATTGGCTGATAAAGGAATTAAAAAGGCCCGGTGTATCATTGAATGATACGCGGCTAATTTATGCGACAATGGGTGATTGGAATTATATGGGATAGTGGAATTTACGTTGGTTGGTTTTCTAAAGATATCAAATTCTATTTTATTGTTCTTGTGGATTAAGGTCAAGTCTAAAAAGTTAATTTTATTATTTTGTTCGTGTTCTATTGTAAATTTTATTTTGGGGTGTATATTATTAATTAAATTTAAAAATTGATCAATTTGACGTGTGGTGCCACTAAAGCAAGCAATAATGTCATCTACATATCGGTGCCAGAATGAAATATGTTTTTTTGTGAAATCTAAGTTAAAAATGTTTTCCTCTATATGTGTCATGAATAAATCTGCTAATAGGGGGCTCAAGGGCGACCCCATTGCTAGACTTGTAGTTTGTTGGTAAAATTGATTGTTAAATTGGAAATAATTTTGTTGTAAACATACTTCAAATGCCTCGCACAGTTCTGCTTTAGTGATAACATCGATATTTAATTTATCTAACATGTTCTGGATAATTTTGAGACATTCATTAGTTGGGATATTTGAAAACATACTAGTGACGTCAAAGGATACAAGTTTGGAGCCTGTAGGGGTGGTAATTGTTTTTAAATGATTAGAAAGCTCAAGTGAATTTTTAATTGAAAATGTTGACGTAAAGTTTGTGTATTTTTTAAAAATGTAATTTAATTTTATTGCTAATGTTCGAGATGGGCTATTAATATATGATACTACTGGCCTTATGGGGAGATCTGGTTTGTGGGTTTTTATTAAGCCGTACAATCTGGGTGCTAGTGGATTTATATTAATAATTTGATATTTTTCAAAATCAGATAAAATCACTTTAATGTTTTTTAGAAAATTTTTGATTTGTGATTGGAATGAAGTTGTCGGATCTTTCTTGAGGAGAGCTAGATTTTCTTGTTTAATGAATGTATTTATTTTGTCATTATATTGACTTGTTTCCAGAATAACAATTGAATTTGATTTGTCTGCTTTCGTGATTGTTAAGGCATTAAGTGACGCTTTTGATTTGATTGATTTGATAATTTGTGATTCGGACAATGAGTTTTTTGGATATGATTTTATTATATTCGCAATTTGTGCTCTCGGGATAAGGGGTTCTTGTACCTTTTTTAACGCAATTTCGGACTCGACTACTAGAGTTGTTTTAGGGGTTTTGTGATTGACATAAGGACTGTAGTTAGGATTTTGGGATAGAAAAGTTTGTTCTGTCGTACTGAATGTAATGTTTGATAAATTAATAAATTTTGAGACTGATTGTAAGGGTTTGTTATTTTTAGTGACTGATGCTGATTTATTTTGAGTTTGTAGTAGCGTATCTAATTTTTTCTTCTGGATGTTATATTTTTATAAATTCTGGTATAACAAATTAATGAAGAAGTACAGAACCACCTCCCAGGATATCTGGTTCAACTGACAATGCCTACGCCTCAACGTTATCCCGAGATACGTGAACATCAAAACGCGGTCCACCACGTCAGCCGCGAACGCAGCCATCAAAGCAGCCCAACACACATGGATAAGAACCGAAATTCAAAACCTGCATCGGAGGAGAGACGCCATCCAACACTATCTTAAGGTATTGCATTCGGAACTTACATTTAAACTTCATTCAATCGAGTTCAATATATTTGATGATTTTGTAAGAGAAAATGTGAGTAAAGTCATACATACAAAATATAACATCCAGAAGAAAAAATTAGATACGCTACTACAAACTCAAAATAAATCAGCATCAGTCACTAAAAATAACAAACCCTTACAATCAGTCTCAAAATTTATTAATTTATCAAACATTACATTCAGTACGACAGAACAAACTTTTCTATCCCAAAATCCTAACTACAGTCCTTATGTCAATCACAAAACCCCTAAAACAACTCTAGTAGTCGAGTCCGAAATTGCGTTAAAAAAGGCACAAGAACCCCTTATCCCGAGAGCACAAATTGCGAATATAATAAAATCATATCCAAAAAACTCATTGTCCGAATCACAAATTATCAAATCAATCAAATCAAAAGCGTCACTTAATGCCTTAACAATCACGAAAGCAGACAAATCAAATTCAATTGTTATTCTGGAAACAAGTCAATATAATGACAAAATAAATACATTCATTAAACAAGAAAATCTAGCTCTCCTCAAGAAAGATCCGACAACTTCATTCCAATCACAAATCAAAAATTTGCTAAAAAACATTAAAGTGATTTTATCTGATTTTGAAAAATATCAAATTATTAATATAAATCCACTAGCACCCAGATTGTATGGCCTAATAAAAACCCACAAACCAGATCTCCCCATAAGGCCAGTAGTATCATATATTAATAGCCCATCTCGAACATTAGCAATAAAATTAAATTACATTTTTAAAAAATACACAAACTTTACGTCAACATTTTCAATTAAAAATTCACTTGAGCTTTCTAATCATTTAAAAACAATTACCACCCCTACAGGCTCCAAACTTGTATCCTTTGACGTCACTAGTATGTTTTCAAATATCCCAACTAATGAATGTCTCAAAATTATCCAGAACATGTTAGATAAATTAAATATCGATGTTATCACTAAAGCAGAACTGTGCGAGGCATTTGAAGTATGTTTACAACAAAATTATTTCCAATTTAACAATCAATTTTACCAACAAACTACAAGTCTAGCAATGGGGTCGCCCTTGAGCCCCCTATTAGCAGATTTATTCATGACACATATAGAGGAAAACATTTTTAACTTAGATTTCACAAAAAAACATATTTCATTCTGGCACCGATATGTAGATGACATTATTGCTTGCTTTAGTGGCACCACACGTCAAATTGATCAATTTTTAAATTTAATTAATAATATACACCCCAAAATAAAATTTACAATAGAACACGAACAAAATAATAAAATTAACTTTTTAGACTTGACCTTAATCCACAAGAACAATAAAATAGAATTTGATATCTTTAGAAAACCAACCAACGTAAATTCCACTATCCCATATAATTCCAATCACCCATTGTCGCATAAATTAGCCGCGTATCATTCAATGATACACCGGGCCTTTTTAATTCCTTTATCAGCCAATAACCGAGTCATAGAACTAAATAAAATTATAGATATTGCCAAAACTAATGGTTATCCAGTCAACCTTATTCACAACATAATTAATAAAAAACGCTATCAAAATACAATCACCCACATTTATCCGAGACTGGAAAATGTGAACAAAGATCCATACATTACCCTAACATACTTTGGCGAAATTACGGAAAAAATAGCTCACATTCTTCGAAAACAAAACCAGCAAATCGCGTTTAGACCCAGTTGCAAATTATCCAACATTTTATTCAATTCAAAAGACAAAATTAATCCTTTAAAGAAATCAGGTGTTTATGAAATCCCTTGTTCCGAATGCAATAGTGTGTATGTAGGCCAAACCGGTCGTAGTTTCGAAAAGAGATATTCGGAACATTTTCGCGCATTTAGATTGAACCAAGACTCCAGTTCCTTCTCTAACCACGTATTAGAGTGCAAACATTCATTTCCAGAAATAAATAAAATTAAAATTTTACATAACTGTACCAAAGGCACAAAGCTTAACCTGCTCGAATCCGCCGAAATTTTCAAACGAACCAAGAACCCCCTAGTTAATCTGTTAAACGAACAAACCGATTTAGTGTACACGCCGCTCTTTGAAATCCTTTAATGTGTAAATCTTTGTACCTGTTTAACCTAATTTGTTTTGCTACCCTCACTCTAAATTGTTTTACCTGTATAAATGTAACCCCCCTTTGTAATTTGTTTCACTTGATAATGACCGTCAAACGTCGAAACTTAAGTCGTGAATTTATGTGTATATTTGTGTAATATAATATATATACATACAATAAATATTTTGTGGTAAAAACATAGTAAGTGTTTGATTCAGTGAACAATTTTTTGTTATTTTGTTAATACATATTATTCATTATTATTGATGTTATAACAAAATATAAAATCTGGTGATTTCTAGAGATTTGTTAAGAGACATTTTTAGACATCTGGTAGTCTAGAGTTGGCAATACTAACAAAAAATATTGCTTTATTATTCCTTATTCCAAGCAGTGCATACATGTTGGAGTGTAGGAATAACGTTTCCTTCGGGTTGCCGTGTAAAACACCGTGTGCAACGGTATCAACAAAATCATGCCCTTAAACGATTGTTTATAATTTACCTGGAGTGGAAGAGTTGGAGCAGAAGTCGGAGTCGAATTTTTGAAAAATAAAGAAGTAAGACAAAAAGCCGGAGTCGGATAGTTCATGTACTGACTCTACATCTCCCTTCGTGTGACGTGTTTTCATTAATATTTTAAACTAAAATTTAGTAAACGAGTCAAGTTAGGTAAAGCTTTTTACTCATTTTCTGTTCAGCCTCTATAATCGAACACTTTTGATTGTAGGGTAAAAACTAATTTTGAATATTAAAATCAATAATTTTTAGTTTATACTGGATGTAAGATTGGATTACAGAATCAGTTGTTTATTGAGCATATTCAAGCAAGAGTTCGATGAGTCTGAGAAGAACACGGAAATACTGATGGGAACTAAAAACATCGATTTGGAATGGATTGGCAGTCAAGCAGAGGGGATTTTCGGCAGCAGCGAGGAGTGCGCCGTGTTGGACCTAGATGGTCACGGAGGACGCACTTTCCTAAGAGTTCTCTTACACTTAACCATGCACGACTATCCCCCTTTAGTATCCGGAGCTTTGCACCTCCTCTTTAGGCACTTCAGCCAAAGGCAAGAGGTTCTTCAGGCTTTCAGACAAGTCCAGCTCTTAGTGTCCGACAGTGATGTTGAGTCCTACAAACAGATTAAAGCCGATTTGGATGTATTACGCCAGTCGGTTGAAAAGTCGGAGCTCTGGGTTTATAAATCTAAGTGTGTGGAGGATCATCCAGGGACGGTTAAAAAGGGAAAGGATGATGATGACGAACCTTCGGCTAGGAAGAGCCCTCCTATATTGAGCTCTATAGAGAAAAAAGGCTCGGCTATTAACTTAGACGTTGGGCCGCCTTTGCACCCAGAGCAAGCTGATGAATACAAGAAGATACAACAGATTTTAATTAGAATGAACAAATTGTGCACGCAAGGATCTCCGGCTAATATCGTAAAACCCCGCAAGCACGAACAAAGGTTGTTGAGGAATGTCGGTGTTCACACAGTCGTGCTTGATCTGCTGCAAGTTCCTTACGATGAAAAGGAGGATATCAGGATGAACGAGCTGATGAGGTTGGCTCATGAATTTCTGCAAAACTTCTGCTTGGGCAATCAGCAAAATCAAGTTTTGCTTTATAAACATCTGGATCTCTTCTTGAATCCTGGTGTAAGAATTTGATTTCTTTTTTTTTTTTTTAGTTTTATTCTTTATTGATTTGGTTTTAGATCCGTGAAGCCCAAACTGTTTGTGCCATATTTCAAGATAATTCGACACTGTGCAATGAAGTTAATGAGAAAGTTATTCAGCATTTCGTTCATTGCATAGAGAGCCATGGAAGACATGTACAATATTTGAAGTTTTTACAAACTATTGTTAAGGCTGAAAATCAGTTCATCAGAAAATGTCAAGATATGGTTATGCAAGAGGTATTTAATTTAATAATTAAGGGCGATTTTTTCCTAATTAATGTATACACTGTATCTTTATTTGTTTAATAGTTTAAGGAATTAAGTGCTTACCTGCTAGCAGAGCTGGGACGAATCCTCGTAAAAAGGATTCGAATCACGAATCTGAATCACCAAATATGATTCGAATCACGAATACTCGAATAAAGGATTCGTAAGAGATAAATATGATTCGAATCAAAGATTCGAATCCTGTTTTTTCGAATCACGAATACAAATCCTTTAAGAATAAATTTGATTTTATTATTTTTTTGCAACCATTAATATATAAATATCGTTACCAGTTGTTTTAACAAAAATACTTAAAACCTAATTAATTATTATTAACACTGAACATCGTTGATAACAGGCTAAATATCTGATTCCCTGTTACTCTGATTTAAGATGTATTTGTGTGTTTCTGAATTGCACTTCAAATCAGTGTTTTGTACGCGTGGCGCATGAAGTAAAATTTCGAGTTTTGTCTCGGGTCGCTACGCGACCCGAGACAAATTTTCGGGCTTTTCTAAACTCGAAATTTTACTTCATGCGCCACGCGTACAAAACACTGATTTGAAGTGCAATTCAGAAACACACAAATACATCTTAAATCAGAGTAACAGGGAATCAGATATTTAGCCTGTTATCAACGATGTTCAGTGTTAATAATAATTAATTAGGTTTTAAGTATTTTTGTTTTCGGGCTTTTCTAAACTAGAAATTTTACTTCATGCTTAGTCTGGGAGTGGAAACGCTCGTTCGAAACTTCAAATTGTATGCTTTGGTAAGAACATTAAATGACTGAAACGTTTTTAAATAATAATCTAGATTTCAAAACTTTTTCTGGGCTTTTCTAAAGTCGAAATTTTACTTTACGCGTTTAAAACAGTGATTTAACTAGAAATTTTAAAACACACAAAAGACATTTTTTATGTTAATCCTCACAATTAATTCGAATTATTTTCGACAATTCAAATCCTTTTGTAAGTATTCGAATCTTTTTATGAATATTCGAATCCTTTTATAAATATTTAAATCCTTTTCGAATACGAATCCTTTTAAGAAAATGTAACGAATCCGGATCACGAATCTAATTGAACTAATGTATTCGAATGCCTCTTTTGAATCCTCTAAAAGGATTCGAATCCTGCCCAGCTCTGGTCTGTGTAAAGAATTTAATTCCTGTAATTGTAACTTGAACTTTGATTCATTCTGACCCGAGACAAATTTTGTGGGCTTTTCTAAACTCGAAATTTTACTTCATGCGCCACGCGTACAAAACAAAAATATTGTGAATTTATGTATATTTGAACCTCACTTGAAATCAGTGTTTTATACGCGTGGCGCATGAAGTAAAATTTCGAGTTTAGAAAAGCCCGAAAATTTGTCTCGAGTCGCTGCGCGACCCGAGACAAATTTTCACGGGGCTTTTCTAAACTCGAAATTTTACTTCATGCTTAGTCTGGGAGTGGAAACGCTCGTTCGAAACTTCAAACTGAATGCTTTGATAAGAACATTAAATGACTTAAAACGTTTTTAAATAATAATCTAGTTTTCAAAATTTTGTTTAATATTATTTGAAGTAAAACTGACATGGTAGTCACAATCTGAAATGTTAAATTTTTCCGACATTTCCCGGATTCAAGATTGTTTTTCCTGGCCTTTAATACAACTTCCTTTTGTGGGAAACCCCATTTTGTTAAATTGTTTTCATTGTTTTAGTCAATTTTATAAATTTTTACATGTTTTGTATTTTGCCTGCTGATTTTGACAAATTTAATAATATCATATGGCTTGTTTGTTAGTGTTTTATTTAATTTGAATATAATTCCATGACTTTTCTCCGTCTTTCCCGGTTTTAATAATACTCAATGAATTTTTTATTTAAGTAATTTTCAGGCATTTGTCGATTTTATAATAGAGCTCAATTCGAAGTTTTAAACGAGTGTTTCCACTCCCAGGCTAAGCATAAAGTATAATTTCGAGTTTAGAAAAGCCCCGTGAAAATTTGTCGAGGGTCGCGAAATTTTACTTCATGCACCACGCGTACAAAACACTGATTTGAACTGAAGTTCAGAAACTCACAAATACATCTTTTATCAGAGTAACAGGGAATCAGATATTTAGTCTGTCATCAACGATGTTCAGTGTTAATAATAAATATTTAGGTTTTAATATTTTTGTTAAAACAACTGGTAACGATATTTATATGTTAATGGTTGCAAAAAATTATAAAATCAAATTTATTTTTAAAGGATCAATTGAGAACTAAGTGTGAAATGTTGAATATTTTTTTCGAATTTTGTTTGAAAATTTGTAAAAAATTTTAAATATTATTTGAAAGCATAAAAAACTTAGTAATTCATGCAGAATTAATCAGAGTTCTAGATATAATAAACAGAAATTAAATTCTCCACTCAAACGTGGAATTATGGCTTATCAATTGAGTGTGAAATGTTGAATATTTTAATAGGATTTTGTTTGAAAAAGCTACTCAAATGTATAAGACCATATATTTTGAACTTAACTTTAAATCAGTCTTTGATACGCGTGGCACATGAAGTAAAATTTCGAGTGTGGAGAAGCCTAAACATTTGGTTTGATCGCTCCGCTTTGCGAGGCCACAATTTATTGTCATAGGACTAGATGATAAGTTGTGAAGTTATGTTAGGTTACGTTCTCAATTTAGTGTAGTTGGGTTAGATGATAATTTGTGAAGTTAGTTTACGTTAGGTAAGGTTAGGTTCAGAATTGGGTTATGTTACAAGTTGTAAAGTTAGATTAGATGATACGTTGTATTGTGGTTGGGTTCAGTTAGATATTAACTTTAAAGTTAAAATAAGAATGAACTAAAATGTGAATTATGTCAAAAATCTTAAATAATGTGGGTTCGTAAAAATATGTAAAAATGCATTAACCTTCATGTAGATCTGGTATTAGCCTATATTTGAACTAGTCAAGGCGTCAGGCGTAAAATCAGTAAATGGATAATAAAATTCCAAGAGAAGCTTTTCGGTTGCTATCGCTTGTTTTAAGTGTAAACAATTAAACGTTGAAAATGTTTAAAAAGATTCGGTCCGGAACATATTGTTTAAACAAATTAAAGTAAGATTTTAGCGTTTTTTCAAATATCTCAGAAAAAATCGATCTTAGGACAAAAAGCATTAAGTACAAAAAGATTCCTCACTAGTTTCTACACAAAAATTGCCCTTACACTCTTTTCGATTGGAGTGATAGTTTTGAAGATATGTGCGTGCGAAGGAAAGCGCCAGACAGTAACTCTTGCGCCGCACTCGCCGTAGAACTCCTGAACACGTTAATATAGGATTGAAAATCTACAGGTTTGTATTATGTAATGTATTTTGTACATATATAAATATATATATATATATATATATATATATATATATATATATAATGCATGCTTGTCGTTTGGGATAAATCATAATAATAACACGTAATTAATGGAAGAAAGATAATTAATTTATTATCAGCCGTAATATAACGAGTGGTATGATTATTATCGATGATATTTTGGAGTTGAAACCGAGCTGCAGATTCAACGAGCCCGAAGGGCGAGTTGAATGTGCTGCTTCGGTTTCAACGACAAAATATCATCGATAATTAATCATATCATGAGTTATATTTAGTGAGAGAATATAACGAATAAAATAATGTGAGTCCCTTAACATTATCGACAGATGAGATATTGTTGTTTCCCTATTGATTGAGAATTTTTTAACCGCACAAAAGTTCGTAAACTGCCGCCACTGTGATTCTTTATTCATGACGGTGTTTTTTGGCGTCGCACTTTTCACTTTTCTATTAATATCACTGTACGAAACTTTACCTATTTTGACGTTTCGAATAACAGGACAACTTATCACCCACTGCTTCTTTTGTTTTTTATCATCACGGTGATAGACATGTACCTACGGCTTTCCTTGCATCTCATTGGTTTAAAATTCGTTCTAGTAGGCTATGAGTTGTATTCTCAAGATAATTTATAGTGGTGTCAGATTACAAACAGTTCATGATTAATTTTTGTTAAAATTTTTATTTACTCAAAAAGTTCTCCATTCTGGTGTAAACAATAACCCAATCTATTATAAAATGCCTGCCTTACATTAGCCAACTGCCTATCTGCAATTCACAAAAGTTGCTTCCCGCAAAGATCCAATATTTGGATGGCGTTTTTTATAAATTTTGTTTTTCAGGTGACCATATAAAAAGAAATCGCATGGTGTTAAATCAGGAGATCTTGGTGGCCAGTTGATAGTGCCACCGCGACCAATCCAACAATTGGGAAAGTTAGCATTTAAATATTCCCTCACATTTAAACCATAATGGACCGGACATCCATCATGCTGATACCATATATCCTGATTTTCACGTTCAACTTCTTCTAACGCAGGGCCAACCTGCTCGATTAAAAGGTCTAAATAAGAATTCGAATTTAAATTTCCATAAATTTCAAATGGCCCAATAATATTATTGTTAAAAATACCAGCCCAAATATTTATTTTTTGCGGGAACTGGGTTCTAGTTTGCAAGCGTATCCGTGGATTTTCCAGGGTCCAGTATCGCGTGTTCTGTGTAATGGGCTCGTTATTAAGAGTGAAGCTGCATTCATCAGTAAAACAGATAGACTGCAAAAAGTTTCGGTCTGTGTTTGATCGATCCTGCATTATTTCACAGAATACACGCCTGCTTTCTTCATCCACTAGTAGTATCTCCTGATGATATTGATGTTTGTAGGGATGGTATCCATGCTTCTTCAGAATCTTATGTACAGAGAATTTAGACACGTTGCACTCACGAGCAATACATGGTATGCTAGTTGTTGGTTCAGCATTCATCAAACCCAAAACTCTTTCTTCAAATTCATTGTTGCATCTTCTGTTCCGTTTGCCTGTAAGGTTAATGTTTTTGAATTAATATTTCTTGGAATTGGACTATTACAATACCTTTTGAATCATCTGCCGCTACACTTGCTGTATTTTCAAACTTTTTCACAAACTTGGTAATTGTTGATACAGACGGAATTCGTCGATTGTTAAATTTAACCGAAAATAAGTCACGAACTCTGCGTAAACTGACGCCACTGTAAAATGTTTTTATAATGAATACTCTGTCTTCATTGGAATAACTCAGATTATTATTCATAACAATTATAATGCGTGAATTGATATCTGACTAGCAAAATTATTTTCACTATAACATGACATTTGTCAAACTCATGGCAAGGGTTTTAATTAAATGGTACATAGTTCAACTTATTTTTATTATTTTTAAGGTGGATTCTGGTACAAACTTAAATTAAATGGATACATTTAATACAGTTTTTAATTCTCTAAAAAAATATTCCTTTACGATTTTTCTCTAAAATTAATAGGGGGGCTAATAAATACACATATTTAATTTTACATGTTAAATTCCTATGTTCGCCCCTTATCCCAGACACTCGGTATATATATATATATATATATATATTTTATATGTGGACAATTATCGAATAAAGAGTTTGTGACAGTTCAAACACGAGGGAAATCACAAAGCTAGGGAAATTGTGGCTTTAGATGTCTTCGATCCAAAATTATGTGATATCATGATCAGACTTGGGGGATTCCATCTCTTAATGTCATACTTGGGAGGAATTGGATTTATGATGGATCGTAGTGGTCTCAAAGAACTCTTTAGCATTGCCTACGCTGCATCATCTGTAGATAAAATGCTCAATGGGCATGCTTATTCACGAGCTATCCGAGCCCACCTGCTCGTTTATTTGGCACTAGGGAAAATCATATTAGTAAAGGTTGAGCTGTCTAGAGATGACGATACATTGTTGGAAAATTTATTATTTTCTGATAACATTTTCGAAGAATGTGAGAGCGCCGCCGTTCGAACTAATAAGCAATAATGAAGCAATTTATCAATGCCGAGAGAATGGAAATTGGTCATTACAATTAGACTGTATCCAAAGAATGTTACCATTTTTCCATGCCAGAGGTCATTTCCTATATGCGAAATCAGCTCAATTGTATCTTCAAGATATGTTTCAACTGGAACAACGACTAAATGCTGAAGAGTATGATAAATTTATTACACGTGGTTTATTTACGATGAGACGTTCAGATAAGGTTTGGGCCGGCATTTGGTCTGATATGACTATTGAACAGACTTTAATGAAGGATTCAAAAAGCAGAGGAGGATTTACCCGGGGTCGAGGAACGAGAGACAGTGACTTGGCAAAGTGGATACTTGGCATGCCCACTGTCATTGAAGTGACGGATAAAATCAGTGAATTTTGTCGAATTGACTTAGGATAAATAGGATCTTCAGAAATTCATCGATTGGCTTTCGATTCATCCCCCTTTTCCTGAAACCCTTGAAATAACGTCATTGAGCACAGGAGTAAAAGGCACTTCAATTATCGACTGCCACAATGCTCATGAAGTGGGTATAGCATTGATGGCAGAGGCGGTCGGTCAGAAGTTTGCGAAAATCAAGTTCTCCAGGAAGGCAAGAGTGAAACCTCTGGCAAATGCTCATACAGCGATTAAAATACAGAATGAAGTTGTGTCAGTGGATCCTCTACTATTATTCCAGACAATTCGCTAATAAAAGCCCTGAAGAACTCAAAGATTATTTGGATTATGAATTATCGCCATACCCTGTATGACTGTTTTACACCAGTCAAGGTGGATTTGTCTTGCAGAAATTTAATTCATGACGTCGATAGGGGATTTTTGTTACATCGAGTATCGTGGCAGCAGAAAGAACCTTCTGAAAACATTATGAAAAAATACGTCGATTATGTGCAAAAAAACTACCAGCCACAGAGCATCATCGTATTTGATGGCTACTTACTTGACGCAACAATGAAAAGCATAAAATACGCTGAAAGATTACGCCGACAAGAGAAACAAATATCTGCTGACATATTGTTCGACCTGAGTATGGCAGGTACGGTTTCTCAAGATAAATTTCTCTCCAACGACAACAATAAGAGCAGACTCATAAAACTACTAATCGACAAACTTGAGGATGCTGGTTTCACATGTAAACAAGCATATGAAGATGCTGACACATTAATAGTCACCTCTGCAATGGAAATATCTTCTTCCTATGATAAAGTTTTAATTGTAGGAGAAGACATTGACATTTTGGTTATAGTGACAGCTCTGAATCCTGCAGATTCAAATATTTATTTATTAAAGCTAGGTAGAGGAACCACTGAACGAAGGCTGTACAGCGCAGACAGTTTCAAGTTCCCATCGATCCGTCAGTTCATCCTATTTATTCATGCATTCAGTGGCTGTGATACCACCTCTGCGTTCTATAAGATGGGAAAAATGAGAGTTATCAAATTACTCGAAACCGAATTAGATCTGCAGAAAATACTTGGGTCATTTCTTACCCAGGATCCTCACTCCGACTTTCTACAAGTTGCTACAGAGAAATTTGTTATTGCATTATACGGAGCTAAGACGAAAGACAAGTATTACTTGGATGAATGGAGATTTCTCTGCTTTAAAAGAGCAGTGTCCAAAACTTCATTCAACCTTTCTTCCGTACCACCTACTCGTGCAGCAGCCCGACAGCATGCATTCAGAGTGTACCACCAAATACAAAGCTGGCAGGATATTCATTTGAAACCAACAGAATGGGGTTGGAAACGCACGCTAAACGGTTTACTCCCAGTGACCACTGAGAAAGAAGCAGTTGCCGATCTGGTTGCAAGGGAAACTGCACCTGTCGTAAGCATGGGCTGAGATGTTCGATAATCTGTTCCAATTGTGAAGGTCGAACTTGCTCGAATGTCGAGGCGGTCGAAATTGAGATCGAGGAAGACGTCGATGAACCCATTGGCCTCAATTTGGAAAAGTTCTTGCATATTGAGATGTCAGATGAAGAGAGTGAAGAACCGAGAGAAAGTGAAGACACTCGAGACACTCAAGAAACTGAAGAACCTGAAACACTGATGCAGCTTGATCTTCAAGAACAACGCGTAAGCAAACGAAGGAAACTGACTCAGTAAAAGAAAAGACGTTTATGTAACATAATTTTAAATAAATATATTATTTCACTTGATTTGATGCCTTGAAATTCTTTTCCCAAAAATATTTGATAATTTTAACAACGGCCGAAAGAGGAATTGCTGCTTTATATCCTCAATCCCAGTATCTCCCGGTTTTTTCCTGGCAAAATTGTTAATTTATTTATTGTTGGGGTATAAACAAAATATTTCTCGGGTTAACTATTTGTTTTTCCTAGAAATATAGCTTGAACATTATTTGCATACCTCCCAGTTTCAACCGATCAAAGCGTACTTCTATGCTGCCGTGGCGCACCTGTTCTAGCACCAGGCGAGCAGTTTCAAACGGTAATATCTTCAAATCTATCACTCCAATCGAAAAGAGTGTTAGGACATTTTTTGTGTAGAAACTAGTGGGGAATCTTGTACTGAATGTTTTTTGTCCTAAGATCGATATTTTCTGAGTTATTTGAAAAAAAACGCTAAAATCTTACTTTAATTTGTTTAAACAATATGTTCCGGACCGAATTTTTTTAAACATTTTTAACGTTTCATTCTTTACACCTAAAACAAGTGATAGCAACCGAAAAACCATCTCTGGAAATTTTATTATTAATAAAACCTCCGACGCCTGGACCATCCTAGATTTACATAAGTTAGCGTTAGTCGACATTTGAATTATAATGACAGATGACGTAAGCATTAACCGACATTTGAACTAAAGTGACAGTTGACATAAGTTGACGTGAGCCGACATTTAGTCCGCAGAGTGATATTTAACCTAACCTAACTTAAAAAAGCAAAATCTAACCTAACTTATCGCTTGTGTTTTGACAGTTAGGGCGAAATTTCAAAGATAAACAGTGTATGGTATGGTTTTGACAATAATAACTACTGTCAATATAAAGTTGTAATTGCTAGTAGTTCGTTTGTTTTGACAGCTAGAGTGAAACTTCAAAGATGAAATTTTTATGGATTTCAATGCAGTTTTAATTTTTTTTTAAATTAAGAGAGTTCTCAAAACAAATATTTCGAGTGATAAAACTCGTTTTTTTTTACAGTTATTGCAAAAAAAACTTAAGTAGGTGGTTCTAAATGTACTAGAGGTCACTTTGCGGTCTAAAAATGCGTCGAGTACAAGTAAAAGTACTTGGAAAATAAAGTACTCGTGGACTGAGTACCGAGTACAAATTTAGAGTACTTGTACTCGAGTACCGCCTAGCTCTGCCTGCGGATGGCGTCAACTTTAGCTGTCAACCGGACCTAGTGCTACCGAAAATGTCTAGGTGGCTGGGTATAATTGTTGTTCAATTAGCAGTTAGCTGCGATTATAGCGCTATATTCGTTGTAGCTTTCAAGACCAATAATTAGTATGTATATAAATGCTGATACTGTGGTTATTATAGTATGTGATACATTGGAAAGAATCGCCCAAAGATTTTCTCATTGAAATAACAAATTTTATTTTTTAGTTAATAAATGCAGGAGAGGATGTGCTTGTGTTTTACAACGATAAAGCATCATTTAATCACTTTATAGAAATGATGCGCTCTGAAAGACATAGCATGGATGATGGTAGTCCTCTTAGATATCACGTGGAGTTAGTAAAATTGTTAGCATGCTGCACTATGGGGAAGAATGTCTACACAGAAATCAAATGCCATAGCTTACTACCTTTAGATGACATAGTTGCCATGGTTACGCATCCTGATTGCATCCCAGAGGTTAAAGAAGCTTACGTAGGCTTTTTAAATCATTGCTACATCGACACTGAAGTCGAAATGAAGGAGATCTACACTTCAAACCATATGTGGAGTTTATTCGAAAAATCCTTTTTAGTCGACATGGCTGATATAGCAACTGCTCCCAACGATCGGAAGCATCCTGATAAAGCATTGGAGAATTATGTTACGAATGGCTTGATGAATATAATTTCAACCTTTTTCAGCAGCCCGTTTTCCGATCAAAGCACGACAGTCCAGGTACACACAAACGATTTTTCCGCATGCACTTGAATTATTATTTTGGGTATTGTAAGCAATTTACTTTGGTGCTTAATTTTAATGAGTAATGTTAACTATTTTTTTTTGCTCCGTCCACTGAGGTTTTTGCTTCATTTGGTTTATTTATTTGCAAAAACTGTTAATGTTATATTTATTTGTTGGGTGATGGTTTTGCTAGAAACATCTGCATGAGGCAAGGGTATTTTGGAGTGATTCTACTTTGGATGACTACGACCCATTTACAGCTAATACGCCCCTTAAATTCACAATGCCCTGTAATGTAAGTAATTTTATGCGCTATACGTGCACATATGCCTGTGAGACTTATTTACCAAAGATTATCAATCAAGTGAACTGAAGTAAGCAATATAGATTGTACAGTTATATGGAGCTGCATCCACACAAAACAACACGACACACTCCAGGCGTTTATAAAAATTCAATCAGATCAGTCCGGGTTATCCGATTCATGTAAAGAAATGTTCAAACGATCCATCGCATTAAAAAGATTACGTTTTAAAATTAAATCGGATACCTTTACCAAAGTGATCAAAGTATTGAAAAGTAACCCTGATGGATTACACCGATTTATAACAATATGGTTAAGTGGGTTTTCATTGTTGTTCATTACTAATTTGGGTTTGCTGAATTCGAATGCTCATTTGGGTCCAAAATTGCAAGCATTTTGAGATATCTTATCTCAAAGTGGTCAAAATGGGCCATTTGTGGCATTTTGGGTCCCACCTCCCGTGACTCCTGATCGGCGAGTAATGGCGCGTTTTAAAGGTACAGATCTATACTTTTAGAATCAAAAAAGAGAATACTATTAACTTGCTTAGTTTTTGAGCAATCTTAAAAACCATGAGCCATGTTTTTGTTTATTTCGTACTCAAAAATTAAAAAAAAACAAGCGGTCCTTCTAAAGTGAAAAACTATGGTAAAAGGTCTTTTGCTCCATGAGAACGTAGTTTTTTTCTTAAATTTTTATAACTTGCTGCCTCTAATGAGGGCCGCCATTCGGCCCGATGTCATTTTAAAACCACTTGAAAGAATAATTCAGGATGTGTACAATACGTTAAAAAGGAATTAAATCGATATGTGAAATACCTTTTCTTTTATTGACTTGAAAGGTCAATCAGCAAGTTTCCATGCCGCACCCTGCACAAGCAAATTCATCATTGTTGCAGGGATCCTCTTTCTTGATCATCATACAAAAAAATTACAAATACAAAATGCAGTAAAAATACATTTATTTATAAATAGTATAAATAAAATGGAAACGACTAAAATGTCCTCTTTGAGACTCTACCCTTCCAAACAAAAACAAAACCAAACGGTAAAAAAAAATTGCTCACGTTCTTTGAGATTGCTCAAAAACTAAGCAAGTTAATTGTATTATCTTTTATGATTCTAAAAGTATACAGAGTGCCTGTATTTCAACAGAATGTATGGGGATCTCGGTTATTAGAATATATAGAGAGTCGGTTAAATTGAGGCAATGTTGCGTATTTTAGGGCCCAATAATAATCAAAAATCAAATTTGAAATATCTTCTTTCGTTTTTGAGATATTGTCAAAAAACGGATTTTTTTAAATTTCTTTTTTTTTATTCAAAAACTATTTAATCCAGACATTTACAACTTTGACATTATACAGACATTTATTTTATTTTAAGATAACTATACCATTTACCCAGAGACCATAGCCAATTTTTGTTTTTCTTTAGATTTTTATATTTTTTGAAAGAATATTTTTTTCTGAATTCACTGATATTTCACACTTATAGTTTATTGTACATTTTATATGTAAAATTTTAATCTTTTGTTTTTTGTAAAGAGTGTCTTGGAAACAGTTAAGTAACTCACTCATTTGACAACTCCTAGGACCCATAATTTGCTGATTAATTACCGTACTGATAGAAAATGTATTTGTTTATAACCGAAATACTGGGGTGACATTTTGAATCTTAATAAATTGCTTGACTGTCCTTGGACCATCATAGGATTTTGTCATATTATATCTTTATTGGCTGTGTTTTGATTATTGTGGCTGTAAATGGCTCAATTGACTGTCTTTTGACTGTGCTAGAATTTTGTCTGATTATATTTCTCTATGGACTGTATTTTGGCTATTGTGATGTTATGATTGTAAGTCACTTAAATCACTATATGAAATACAGTCAATATAGTGATTTAATGACAAAATACCAGAGCTGGGCAGGATTCGAATCATTCAGGATTCGATTCCCGGATTCGAATCCTTTTAGAGGATTCGAAAGAGGTATTCGAATACTTTAGTGAAAACGGATTCGTTACATTTTTTTAAAAGGATTCGTATTCGAATCCAAACGTAGATGATTCGAATCCTTATAAAAGGATTCGAATTCTTATAAAAGGATTCGAATCCTTATAAAAGGAATCGAATCCATGGATTCAAATCCTCCTAAATAATTCGAATCATCGCTATTAAGGCTGGGATTCGAATTCGATTAATTCAAATAGTTAAATATTCCAATATGAATATTTAAATCACTAAATTATTCATATTTGAATATAAATATTAAAATTTTCGAATAATTCAAATATTTGTGAATGCATATTTGGTTACTTAACCATGAAAAATATCCAACGTTAATAGTATATTTTTAACTTCACTTGAAATCAGTGTTTTATACGCGTGGCACGTGGCTGCGCGACCCTCGACAAATTTTCTACACGGGGCTTTTCTAAACTCGAAATTTTACTTCATGCTTAGTCTGGGAGTGGACAACACTCGTTCTTAGAAGTTTCAAATTGAAGGATTACTCTAGATTACTAAGTTTATTACCGTTTTACAAAGGCTACAGCTCAAAGGACCAACCATGGTCTTCGCAGAACGAAGGACTACAGGGAATCGAAGTTTTTTTACAAGAAAACAACGAATATCTGAAGGTTTACAGCATGGATAGGAAAGAAAACATCTAATTTTGAAAAAATATCGAAGTTGTGTTGGTTTTCAGTGCATTTTTAACTTCACTTTAAATCAGTGTTTTATACGCGTGGCGCATGAAGTAAAATTTCGAGTTTAGAAAAGCCCCGTGAAAATTTGTCTCAGGTCGCTGCGCGACCCTCGACAAATTTTCTACGCGGGGCTTTTCTAAACTCGAAATTTTACTTCATGCTTAGTCTGGGAGTGGACAACACTCGTTTGAATTTTAAATTTAACTCTTTTAAAAAATCGACGTATGTAATATAATAAATCATTCATTGAAATCATAGAAAAAGATGCAAAATTTTACCTAAAATTAACTTTTAGAGTTAACTTTATAATTTGTTTGGCTCTTAATGGGTGAATATTCTATTCCTAAAAAAGAAACGTTTTTATTTAATAAAAAAAAAAAAAAAAAAAAAAAAAAAAAGACCTTTATTGGCATATCTCAACATCTTACAGACTATTTACAATTCATTCGTTATTTCTCCATTTCCGTATCCCTCTTACCCTCCCTTCTCTTTTCCCTCTCCCTCCCCAGCTTTTCCAACGTCCTTACCCCGATCCCATCCTCTCTCATCCACTCCACTACCCTTCTATTCCCTTTCGCTCCCAGCCACTCCTCTTTCACCCCCTCACATTCCTCCGCCAAGTGTCCCCACGTATCCCTCCCCTGTCCACACAACACACACCTTCCATATTCTTCCCCCATCCATACTTTCCTTCCTCTCTCCTCCGATCCACACCTCGCCCTTGCCACAATCACCCTATCCTCTCTACCCCATCCCTTCTCTATCAAATACTTCGGCACTCTTCCATACACCTGCCACCTCCCATACATATCATTATACTCACTTCTCTCAATACGCCCTTGCCTTTCTTGCCCTTCCACCTCCTTCCCTTTCCCCCTCACCCACTCATCCACCTTCACCCCATTTCCTAGCCATTCCATTACCTTCGCCTCCGACAGCCCTACCCTCTCATACATTTTCCTCCTCTCCCCCCTCCATCTACCCTCACCCCCACACACACTCGTCACCCATACATCCTTCACCAATCTCTCTTCCTCCATTTCCCACAATCTCATCTCGTACCTCACCACCCTCACCATTGCCTCCCACTCTAGCCTCTCTCTGTTCGTCTCCTGAAGCACTATGTAGCTGGGCGTGGACCTCTCCACCCCCAACATGCGCTTCAGGAACCACATCTGCTCCCTCTCTATCAGCTCGTACCCTTTCGTCCCCCACACTTCCACTCCATACATTAGCGTTTTTATTTAATATTAAAGTTGCATTTAATACAATAACAAACTGTGAATAAATCGACATAAATCTAGAAATATCAAAAATCTCGACATGTAGAAAATCTTGACGGTCCACTCCCAGACTAAGCATGAAGTAAAATTTCGAGTTTAGTAAAGCCCCGCGTAGAAAATTTGTCGAGGGTCGCGCAGCGACCCGAGACAAATTTTCACAGGGCTTTTCTAAACTCGAAATTTTACTTCATGCGCCACTCGTATAAAACACTAATTTAAAGTGAAGTTAAAAACGCACTGAAAACCAACCCAACTTCGATATTTTTTCAAAATTGGATGTTTTCTTTCCTATCCATTCTGTAAACCTTCAGATATTCGTTGTTTTCTTGTAAATAAACTTCGATTCCCTGTAGTTCTTCGGTCTCCGAAGACCATGATTGGTCCTTCGAGCTGTAGCCTTTGTAAATTGGTAATAAACTTAGTAATCTAGAGTAATCCTTTAATTTGAAACTTCTAAGAACGAGTGTTGTCCACTCCCAGACTAAGCATGAAGTAAAATTTCGAGTTTAGAAAAGCCCCGCGTAGAAAATTTGTCGAGGGTCGCGCAGTGACCCGAGACAAATTTTCACGGGGCTTTTCTAAACTCGAAATTTTACTTCATGCACCAGGCGTATAAAACACAGATTCAAAATGAAGTTCAATAACACATATATCATCATTAATTAAAATAATTATATAATCAGATATTTAGTCGTTAAATTAACATTTTTGTTAATAGAAACTGATGGAATAAAATATTACTGGTTGCAAATAATAGATTCAAATTTATTTTTAAAGGATTTGTATCCGTGATTCAAAAATGAGGATTCGAATCTTTGATTCGAATCATATTTTTTACTTACGAATCCTTTATTCGAGTATTCGTGATTCGAATCATATTAGGTGATTCGCATTCGTGTTTCGAATCATGTTTTTGAGGATTCATCCCAGCTCTGCAAAATACTAATACGATACATATTTTAACAGTTGTGATGTATTTTAAACTAACGAGTGTCGTCTACTCCCAGACTAAGCATAATGTAAAATTTCGAGTTTAGAAAAGCCCCGCGTAGAAAATTTGTCAAGGGTCGCTGCGCGACCCTCGACAAATTTTCACGGGGCTTTTCTAAACTCGAAATTTTACTACATGCGCCACGCCGTATAAACCACTGATTTACAGTAAAGTTAAAAATATATAACATTTAGATGTGATGGTAACCAATATTTATTGAGATGTGGCGAAAAACGCACGAATTACTTTTTTTGTGAGTAGTTCTGGAATAATAATATTAAAAGTAGAATAAATTTAGTTTCTGCAACTTTTCCATACCATTAATATTTAAGTCATCATATCTTTAAATGGGGAAAGTGCTATGATGGGCACATCACAATTTTTTTACTTTATGTTTTGTGTGATAATCGATACTTATTATTATTATTACAAAAGATTGATAGTTATTAATTAATTTTGACTGCTAACAATGATTGACTGCTGTCAATTTTATTGATTAATAGATATGATGTTGTTTCCAAGGGACTCTGCAAAAAAGAAAATATAGTTTTAAATATCAAATCTAAAATAAATTATGAGTGTGATACATCACTGAGTTCAGAAAAAAATATTATTACAAAAAATATGAAAATCCAAAATGGCGCCCATAAGAAAAACAAAGGTTGGCTATGGTCCCCGGGTAAATGTTATAGTTATCATAAAAAAAAATGCATCTAGATTCCTCATTAAAAAGTGCTTGTATATTGTCAAAGTTCTAAATGTCCAGGTTTAGTAGTTTTTGAATAAAATATTAAAAACCATTTTTCAAAAATACAATTTTTTGTTGATATCTCGGAAATAAAAAAGATATTTCAAAATTGTTTTCAGATTATTGTTAGGCCCTAAAATACGCAACTTTAACTGACTCTCTATCTCTTCAAATAATTGAGATCCCCATACATTCTGTCGAAATACGGACACCCTGTAGATCCGTGCCTTAAAAATGCGCCATTACTCGCCGACCAGAAGTCACTGGGGGCTCAAAAGTGCTACAAATGGCCCGTTTTGACTACTTTAAGATAAGATATCTCAAAATCTGGCGACTTTGGGCCCAAATGGGCTTCGGATTCGGATGGGACGTACCCAAATTAGAAACGAACAACAATGAAAACCCACTTAACCAAGGGGTGCTTTACAATCTGTTTATCAGTGTTAGTAGGGTTGTTATGATTTTCTAATAAAAAGGTTGTATTTGAATGGTCCCATTTATTGACTCAAATTACAATTCGAACAATCTAAAAAAATCTGACAAGTAATCGAACTGATCTAACCGATGTGATCCGATTGAATATTTATAAATACCTTCCATCATTGACCAGAATCATTAATCAATGCTTTAACACTCAAGTTCAGATTGTATCATCAATAACCACTGCAATGATGTACTAATCTATTTTTGTTTATTATTATACTTTATATATATTTTTGTGAATTCTTAATTTACCTGCAGTTATTTTGCAGACACGTCAACCTATTTTTGTGCAATTGTTGCAATCAGCATTTAGGGTATCCCAGTGTCCATGGCTAACCGCTTCACAACGCTTTAATGTCGAAAATTGTATCCGTACGCTCTCAGAAGTCGGTTAGTTTTCACCTTTTCTTTTTATTTCACTTAGGACCAGTTTTTGAATCGTCGCTTAAGCTGAGTTTAGACGCAAGCTCGGTTTAAATACATTTTGGTGTTTTTCAATCAGGGCTTACTGTTAAGCAGCGGTTTAAACTCGAGTTTCCGAAAGCTGCCAACCACCACCACTAAATACGCTAAACTAAAATTCATAACCAAATACATAAAAAAATAGCTGACTTTTTAATATGGTATGGACTAGAGATGGGCGAAATGGCTCTTTTCAGTGAGCTGGTTCAAAAGATCTAACTCACTTCAAAGAGTTGATTCATTGAGCCAGCTCAAAAGAGTTAAATGACTCAGTTACAAGCGAGCGAGCCGCCGAGAGTTCTGACTCTTATAGATTCATCTTATTCGCCAACTCATTAAATTGATCAATATGGTGATTAATAATGTAGGTTATACAATGATTGCAATAATTTAATCATAATTTATATAAATACGTAAGAGTATAAATATGTAATCAAAATTATAACAATGGCGTATTAATTTCGTGCGATTACACTTCAAGTGTGTTTAAATATATTGAATACGTGTGCGCGCCTATAAAAACACATACATTCAGCATAAAAACAGCGATCCAAATCTCCGACCTGGATCGCGATGATTTATGAATCATGGCGAATCACGTCAAACTGGATCGCAATGACCGAGCTAGCTCAATCGGTTTAGCCGCTCAATTGGATTGAAGAATCGTCATGACTCTTTTAGAGTCGAATTGCTGCTAGCTCAATCGGTTCAGCCGCTCAATCGGATTCAAGAACCGTCATGACTCTATTAGAGTCGCATCGCCGCTAGCTCAATGGGTTTACGTATGGAAATTCGAATCGATGATGCTGCAATAAAAAAAAAGATAGGAATATAAGGATACCTATTTTCTTACTACAATAACAAACACTTCTTATTAAATGTATAATTTTGGTTACAAATAGGTGACGACTTCTAATGATTATTATACAGTAAACATAGGTATTTGCTTATGATATTTTAAATTGTAGTACATGTGAAATAACAAAGGCGAATTTTAATTAAAATAAACAATTAACATAGGTTTAGGAAATGCTGTGAAAAATGTTGCTTTTAGAAATCAATTAAGTAGTGCGGTCGTGTCCCAAGCCAAATTAAAATTAATTAATCAACTATAAACATTATTTTTATTTTCTCTAATATTTCTCATATTTTTCATTTTAATTAAAAAAATGGTTAAATTACTTACATGACGAAACATAATAACACACATAATTGAAAAAAATTAAAGATGATTCACTAAAATGCCGCAGACTAAGAAATGCCGAAAGTAAAAAGTGTATGCTCAGCAATGCCAAGCCCAGACAGCCTGCCGATCGACGAGCCGCGTGAAAATCAAGAACCGTTAATACAGTGCGAATCAACACTCTTTGAGTCGATTCGCTCAGGAGTTACCGATCTCTAGTATGAACACAGAAGTGGATACTCGGGTCGATTCAGTAAGCAAAAATGCTAAAATTAACGTATATGTTATTCATCCGCTCTACATCTTAATAGAGCTGTTCCGAATACAAATAAAATGTACTCGAATATAACGTACATGTACGTAACAATAAGTACTTAAGTACATATACCAGGTGTTTGATAAAATATGCCCAACGCGATAACTCTGTTATTTAAGATATTCTTGTTTGAGTTACGTGAAGGTTAGTTTAATGGTAATTAGTTAAGTTATTCCTTTATTCCTTTTACTTCACTTTTTTATTTTAATTCTATATGTACATTTCGGGTACAATGTACCCTTTATCAATAGAAAAAACTAGTTTTTTCTATTGATAAAGGGTACATTGTACCCGAAATGTACATATAGAATTAAAATAAAAAAGTGAAGTAAAAGGAATAAAGGAATAACTTAACTAATTACCAACTCTGTTATTTGTTGACCGATTTTATTGAACCTGAAAGCAAAGGCAGTGGCTGTTTAAATACAGGGTTATTCAAAAAGAAGAAACCGATTTTAAACATTTACTACAAAAGGTAGACCCATAATTCCAGCGTTCCTGGGCAAACAAAAGTTTAAAATTTGAACAGTCCAGGCAGAAGTTCTAACCACGGCCGCATTGGTGTTGTTGATTGTCCAGACCTCACTCCTTGTGATTTTTATCTGTGGAGTAACGTAAAAGACCGTGTTTGTATCCCCCCTATGCCTCACACTCTTAAAAATCTGCAACATCAAACTGTTAAAGCTGTAAATTCTGAATTCGATAACTAGAGACCAGCTGATTCGAGTGTGGCAAGAAAAGAGCCACCGTTTTGATATTTGTCGTATAACACATGGTGCTCATATTGAATGCATAAAAAAATGAACATTTCTCTTTCCAGGAACGTTGGAATTGTGTTTCTATCTTTTGTAATTTGGAAGAAATAAATGTTTGAAATGTGTTCCTTTATTTTGAATAACCCTGTACTAAGAAATGACATTAATATTGTTTTTTTTAATAATTACTTCATTGTCAAATAATAGCCAACTTAAAATTTTTAAACCGCTGCCTGTAATTTTTTATTTTTAATACATTAGACATTATTTTTCTGAATCCAATAATACCCAATATATTGTTTTTCAAAAATACTGTCGTTCAAAACAAATTAACCCATTAAGCGCCATTGATCCTTACAAGCAACATTATTAATTGTTTGTTAATTAAATTACTAAATAAGTTAATTTCATATATTATATTATTTGACTTGACTTGAAAATCTATAAAGAATAATGTAAATGATTTGTTATTTAAATATTTCCATTATTACTCATTGTAAAAAAATGTCAGTGTAATTCTAACTTTAGAATATTTTAGTGTTTATACGCGTGGCGCATGAAGTAAAATTTCGAGTTTAGAAAAGCCTAAAAATTTGGTTTGGCCGCTCCGCTTCGCGGAGCGACCAAACCAAATTTTAAGGCTTTTCTAAACTCGAAATTTTACTTCATGCTTAGTCTGGGAGTGGAAACACTTGTTCTAAACTTCATATTGCACGTTTTTATATGAAATAGACGAATTCCTGAAAATGTACAGCGTATACATTATGTATATTTAAAAGAAAATTCACAGTATGTAATACAATAAGTCATTCTTAGAAATCACAATAAGAAGTGCAGAATTTTACGTAAAATCAACTTTGAGAATTAACTCTATAAATGCTCGTCCGTTAATGGGTTAAAATAAATCTTCTATTTCAAATTATATTTTGTTATAATTAAATTAGTGTGCCTTGGAAAATATATTCGAATACAACAATTTTAAAAATTCTGACTTCACTTTGAATCAATGTTATATGCCTATGGCGCATGAAGTAAAATTTCGAGTTTAGAAAAGCCTTGTGAAAATTTGTTGAGGGCCACTGGCGAGAGTTGAAAACACTTGTTTCATCGTTAGACATTATTTTTCTGAACCCAATAAACCTTCTATTTTAGATTATATTTTTTAAAACTTATAATTAGTGTGCCATGGAAAAAAAATTACAAATGTCATTTATTGTAAGGTTATGTCTAACTATTCAGGTTTGACATAATACATCAAAGACTCCACATCGTTTAAATCAATTTTAGAGCCCTCATCGTTAAAATCTCCAGTGTTTAAATCAAATTTAGAGGTTACGTTTGGTTAAATCTTGTTTGTTTTCATCAAGTTTATAGATTAAGTTAATTAAATCCTTTGAACAAAAACACTTTTTAACCTTTTTTCACAAATTTATTTTATACCAGATGTACATTTCGGTCATAAGGCGACAATTAGCAATGGTTTGATACCAGAGCTGGGACAAATCCTCGTAAAAAGAATTCGAATCACTAATCCGAATCACCTAATACGATTCGAATCACGAATACCCGAATAAAGGATTCGTAAGAGATAAATATGATTCGAATCGAAGATTCGAATCCTGTTTTTTCGAATCACGAATACAAATCCTTCAAGAATAAATTTGATTTTATTATTTTTTCGCAACTATTGACAATTTAATATTGCTAGCAGTTGTTTTAAGAAAAATATTCAAAACCTAATTATTTATTATAAACACTGATCCATCGTTGATAACAGATTAAATATCTGATTTCGCGTTGGTCTGATTGAAGATGTTATTGTGTGTTTTTGAACTGCGCGACCCTCAACAAATTTTCTACGCGGGGCTTTTCTAAACTCGAAATTTTAGTTCATGCTTAGTCTGGGATTGGAAGACACTCGTTACTTTAAAATATGCCACAGGTGTTAACATGTGTATCGTAACTGTCAGAATGAAAAAAAAAAATGATATGTCTATCATAGTACTTTCCCCCATGTTAAATACTTGAGCTTTTTCAACAAATGTTTCATATTCCTCTCATGCTTGGCCTGGGAGTGGAATCACTCGATCAACACTTCAAATTGAACTCTTTTATAAAGTCGCCGAATTTCTAAAAATTACGTAAAAAAATTCACTAAATATCATTAAACCCGAGAAAGTCAGAAAAACGTCATTGAATTTCATTCAAATTGACCAAAACACTAACAAAAAAAAACGTTTAAATAAATCGCGAAAAGTAACAAAATACACAGAAATTATGAACAATATCAAAATTATGGACATTTATTAAAAACCATGAAACAATAAAAAAATATTTATATTAGTAGAGTAATAAGAAATCATGAAAATATATAAATACCGTCCACAATTATAAAATCTGGAAAATTATTAAAGTCAATAAACTTGAATATTAGTTGTGCAATGTTTGATTTTGAAGATTTTTATTTCTAGTTTATTTTATCAATTAGTTTTGTTAGCGTTGACAACATTTATTGTTGTCATTATTTATTTTTAATGTTGACAATTATTATTGTTATTCCAAATATAAATTACACAAATTTAGACAACAACAAATTCTATAAATATAATTTATAATGGGATTAATAATAAAAAATGTCAACATTTTAATTGATAAAATAAACTGGAAATTACAGAAGTCTTCTGAATTAAACATTATACAAATAATAATAATTAAAAAAAAACGTTACAATTGAAAAAATCATTTAAATCAACTTAATCAGCAAAAAAATGTCAATATTGACAAATTCAAGAATAATACGACGTCAAAAATATTAATTAATAATAATCAACAAACAAAATTTAAAAAAAAACTTGTTAAAAACAAATAGGACCAAAACTGACAAAATCTTTATTTTTAGTAATTTTGTTCTCTTCAGATGTATTATTTTATTATTCTAAGAAGTTATCTTTTTGTAATATTATTCTGTAATTGGGTTGTCCTGTTGGGTAATAATTATTATTATGAAATTAAAAAGACGTAAACACTGAAAATAATTTAACATAATAACTGAAAATATTTTTTTTATTAATAAAAAAATTCTTACATTTTTAATTGATAATTTTTCTATATCGATAAAATTTATAGAAGGGATTCTGGACAAATCGTCAAATTACAAAAAATAGTCAAACAAATCAAAATCAATAATATATACATGAATATTCCAAAAAATGACAAAAAACATAAACTTTCAATAGAATTGTCAATTTGTTTATATTGACAATTCTATTGAAAGTTTATGTTTTTTGTCATTTTTTTGAAATATTATTGATTTTGATTTGTTTGACTATTTTGTATCAATTTGACGATTTGTTTAGAATTACTTTTATAAGTTTTATCGATTTATAAAAATTATCAATTAGAAATGTTACAATTTTTATTAATATAAAAAATATTTGCAGTTATTATCTTAAATTATTTTCAGTGTTTACGTCTTTTTAATTTAATAACTATTTATACATTGTTAATTATGTTTTAATCTGTATTTTATATTCTTAGTTGTAATATATTATTTATTTTTAAATGTACTCCGTTGGCTGAATAAATAAATCAAAAAATTGGCAAAATCTTCAAAACCAACAAAAAAGTATAATTATATTTTTTTCCGATTTCTTTTTTTTTTTTTTGTTAAAAATGGATACAATTCAATCGCACCCAGAAAACATCAAATTTCTCAAACATTACAAGTTATTAATTTGAAAACATATTTTTATTTCATATAAAATCCATAAAAGCAACAGACGATTATAAAAATTGAAACAAACATTTTCAAAATTGTTAAAATTAACACTAAGCAAATATTTACCAAATAAAAATATGAAACTAATTAATTTCTAATTTCATACAGAATAAAAAAACACATACAAATGGCAAAAGTTAAAAAAAATACTAAATTGACAAATTCAATAATAAACAATACAAAAAATAATAAAATAGATGGAATCAAAAATATGATTAACCAAATGATATACATTTGTCAAAATCAGCAGGCATCATACCAATTACAAAACATCTAAACTTTTATAAAACCAACTTGAATATTGACAAAAACAAGGAAACAAAATGAAGGTTTCCCACTGAAGAAAGTTATATTAAAAAGCCAGAGAAAAAAATCTCGAATCAGGGAAATGTCGGAAAAATTGAACATTTAAAATTGTGGCTACATTGTCAGTTTTACTTAAAATAGTATTAAAGAAAAATTTGAAAACTAGATTATTATGTTTAAAAACATTTTCAGTCATTTAATCTTTTTCTTAAAGCATTCAGTTTGAAGTTTCGAACGAGCGTCCCAGACTAAGCAGGAAGTAAAATTTCGAGTTTAGAAAAGCCCCGCGTAGAAAATTTGTCTCGGGTCGCTGCGCGACCCGAGACAAATTTTCACGGGGCTTTTCTAAACTCGAAATTTTACTTCATGCGCCACGCGTATATAACACTGATTTAAAGTTAAAAGCACTGAAAACAGCCCAATTGGATTTTTTACTTTCATATTCACGCTGTGAACCTTCAGATATTCGTTGTTTTTTTGTAAAAAAAACTTCAATTCCCTGTAGTCCTTTGGTCTCCGAAGACTACAATTGGTCCTTCGAGCTGTAGCCGTTGTAAAATGGTCCTTTGAGTAATAAACTTAGTAATCTAAAGTGATCCTTCAATTTGAAACTTCTAAGAACAATTGTTGTCCACTCCCAAAGTAAGCATGAAGTAAAATTTCGAGTTTAGAAAAGCCCCGCGTAGAAAATTGGTCGAGGGTCGCGCAGCGACCCGAGACAAATTTTCACGGGGCTTTCTAAACTCGAAATTTTACTTCATGCGCCACGCGTATAAAACACTAATTGAACGAGAAATTTAAAAACACACAAAACAAATTATTCACGTTAATCCTCACAATTAATTCGAATTATTTTTAACGATTCGAATCCTTTTGTAAGTATTCGAATCCTCTTATAAATATTCGAATCTTTTTATAAAGATTCGAATCACCAGCATTTGAATTCGAATACGAATCCTCTTAAAAAAATGTAACGAATCCGGATCACGAATCCAGTTTAACTAAAGTATTCGAATGCCTCTATTGAATCCTCTAAAAAGATTCGAATCCAGGATTCGAATCCTGAATGATTCGAATCCTGCCCAGCTCTGATTTATACTTAGGCAGTATTAAACCATCGATAATGCTCACCTTGTGACCGAAATGTATCGGGTGGGCAAATAAGCGAGGTAAGCGGCTGTATCTCAGAAACTAATGATCGTAGAGAGTTACGGTAAAACATTTTATGGGCAAGGGAAAATGCTGGAAATTATTTCCAAGTTTCCAAAATAGCTGCCAGTGGGCGTTTCCACCATCTTGAATTACATACAGTTACGTTTCTCGCGATTTTCCCCAATGAATGTAACAAACAAGTATTTGCGTTTTAATGCTAACCTTAAGTGGAACATTTTTTGTAAAAACAATTTTTCTCTATCTTTCGAAATAAAGTGGTGAAGGGTATTTGAATGTTTTTTTAAATAAATGTAACTTCGAAACGGCTTAATGGATTTGGATAAATTTGGTATCATTGAAATGAGCATTTCTTAGGCTTTTAGGTTTCTCGTAATCATGACAGTTGTGACCTACACTTTAAATCGGTGTTTTATACGCGCGGCGCATGAAGTAAAATTTTGAGTTTAGAAACGCCTGAAAATTTGGATTTGTCGGGGCGCGACTCGCTTCGCTCGTGCGCCCCGACAAATCCAAATTTTCAGGCTTTTCTAAACTCGAAATTTTACTTCATGCTTAATCTGGGAGTGGAAACTTTTGTTAATAAATAAAATGTCAATTATTGGTGTTTAAATTGACATTAATTTCTTAAGAATATGAGGAAATGTTACTCACATACTCTCTTGTCAAGATTAGACTATTTTTTATTATTACAACACTCTATTATCTTATATTTCTAACTGCCGAAAATATCAGAAATGTATCATAATTGTCGAAAAATTGTTTTAAATATTTGCCAAAATAAATGATTACTGTCGCGAAATCATAATTCATACCAAAGCTGGGACGAATCTTCGTAAAAAGGATTAGAATCACGAATCCGAATCACCTAATATGATTCGAATCACGAATACTCGAATAAAGGATTCGCAAGAGATAAATATGATTCGAATCAAAGATTCGAATCCTGTTTGTTTGTTTGTAAAACGTGTTTAAAACAGAACATACACGGCATTTTTTTTGAGTATACATATCCCAATAATTATAGCGTTTTTTAAATTTGCGGGAATTCGTTGTTTCGAAGGGGTTAATTTGGGGCTTTTAACGAGTGTTTTGCACTCCCAGACTAAGCATGAAGTAAAACTTCGAGTTTAGAAAAGCCTAAGGATTGGAGCGGCCAATCCAAATTGGGCTTTCCTAAACTCGAAATTTTACTTCATGCGCCACGCTTAAAAACACTGACTTACAGTGAAGTTCAAAAACATACACATACAATAACGATTATAGGCAACCTATTATACGTTAGAGTTAATGGGTTGCCTATAATCAATGTTTTAAACAATTTGTTCAGCGCAGAATTTGACTCACGTTTTATTCACATCTACATATTAGATTGCTAAAGCCGTATAGTTTAAACTTTACGATATTTCAGTGTTTTATACGTGTGGCGCATGAAGTAAAATTTCGAGTTTAGAAAAGCCTGATTTGGATTGGCCGCTACGCGGCCAATCCAAATTTTCAAGCTTTTCTAAACTCGAAATTTTACTTCATGCTTAGTCTTGGAGTGGAAAACCCTCATTTAAAGATTCAAATCTTTTAAAAAGGCAACGAATGTCGTAAAATTTACAATGTATGCATACACGATAGAAAATGTCCCTGTTTTTAAAAATCACATAATGCACACACAGTTGTGATATTTTATTGTAATAAAATGTTGGGTTTAATAATGTAACTTGAAATATCTTCAACAATTTAGTTAAAATTTAAAAATATAAAAAAAAAATCGAAATGAAGTAGTATAAAATATAATTTAGCAAATTTAAGATAATAAAAAAACGTTTTAAACAAAGTTGACGTTTAAAACAAATTTTAGATTTAAAACATGTTTAAAACAAAACCGCTTAAAACACGACGGCAGTTTTTAAACCTGTTTAAGGAGTTAGGGGCAGTCATAGTTGTGATTTTTAGGTGTTTTTTGGATTTTTTTTTCTCGAAAAGTAATGGTTGTATATAAAAAGCTATTACTACGTTAAAAAGGTCTTTTATTCTACTTTATAAAAATATTTTTTTATTAAAAAAATATGTGTATACACACACAAAAACACTGTGTACAGGGGCGCGCCTTTCAGAATAAAGGGTTCGCGGTGCCAATCCCAGAGGTCGTACTGTTTATCTGAAACACAAAATCGATATTGATCTTAGTAATAAATATAAAAACCTTGTACTTGGACGAAGGAAAATTAAATTCGTTGATTTTAAACAAAATGGCGGCCGTTTGAAAAAATGTGCGTTTTATGACCTAAAATTTGGTTGATTTAGCATGCCAAAAATATAGTAATTTTTATCAGAACGTAAATTCCTTCGTCCAAGTACACAACAATGTAATTAGCAACAATTATGCCAAATTTAATCCAGATCCGTTCAGAACTTTGGCTGGAATCAGTGGCACCGCATTGAAAAATGTCGTTTCGAGAAAAACGACTTTGAAGTTTTGGAGAGCATTAAAATGTTCTGTACGTTCATAAAAATGGACTTACAGTGAATCGTCGATTCCGGGCCCGTACTGTGGTCCTTCCGAGTCCAGGAAATCGTCTAGACTCCTCGTTCGCTCTTGTCTTCGCCGCATTCTCTCCTCCCTGGTAGCAGCGTGTGCGCGGCTGTCACTGAGCGCTATCCGCTGCTCATCTTTGTCGGAAACAAACCTGTGGATATTCGGGCCGCAGTTCACCCCCATCGCCTGGAAGATCGTCAGGATGCTGTAGAACCCCTCATTGTAGACAACAGCTGCTGTATAGGCCGCAATTTGGACGATCGTTGAGCTTCCCGGGAGGATTTTCGGACAGATTTTCCAAATCAGCTAGTTGTAGCTCTCGTTGTTTTGAGTGAAACCACCCACACAGCGTTCGAGTAATTCCTGCTTCGTGAAGTCGGTATAAATTGGCTTTATGGCTTTGGAGACATCAGCTGGAAATTGAACATAATCATGGTGGAATGAATCCACGTTGTTATTGACGGCCGCCCGCTGCCAGGTACACCAAGAGTCCTTTCCTACTGGACACAGCTTGTGATCGTAGTTGTAGTGGTAAAAAGTTGCCCAAATCGCGTTTCTCATGCCGTTAACAGATTGATTGTGTCGTCTTATTGCTAACCCATAGTAAACTGTTAACTTATCAATAAGTTTACCAGTGAGTTTATTTCTGCCGCCGAGTCCTCCTGTCTTTTTCTTACACGCGCGTAATCTGGAGCCCATCCGCTTTTGAACGTGACCGACACATTCTTTCTTCTGGATGACTGTTTCAGGACCGTAGGGATGAGCATCACGAACACCTGCAAACGTTTTTGAATCCCTATCACCGATATAGTTGACGTATTTGACGTTGTACTTTTCTTCAGAGTTGCAAAACATTTCAGTTATGGCTGCGACTTCCATCTTCCCTACTGATCCTTGATGGTTTGCTGAACATTCCGCTTGATGAGTTTCCATATATTCGTCGTATTCGTGAGTATCCTCTTTGCCCTTCCAAACTTCACACATTTTGCAGTACGCACTTTTCGTGACATCGAGAACTTTCCCACTGTAGTAGCCAATCAACGACGAGACACCATACAATGACGTAAATCCGCGCTTATGCCACGTCCCATCACCTGACACAGTTAGTTCGTCGTCCTTCGCTGCATTGGTTTCCCGAACAGTTTCTTCTCGTTCTTCCTTCACTGCCTTATGGAACAATAGATCCGCCACTGCTGTCACCGATATCAGAATCTGCTTCATCAAAATGTTGTACGTTTTCTTAGCCAGAAAACTCGTCATGTCCAGGAGCCCGCACAGCTTTACACATCCTTCGTGGCCAAGTCCCAGTACTCTCATTGCGAATATAAAACGCCTGTTAATTTCGTACGTGTGCCCAATGAAAGAGCAAGATGGAATCGAAACGATCGGGCAGTTGTCACATATCACAGCAATTCTGAAGCCCAGTCCACGCGTGTTGTCAGTTTGGAATTGCAAGTTCCCGTTGCACTCGCGACACCACCAAATTCGAGATGGCAGCAAACACGGTGACGAAATTTATGATCCGGTACTGAATGGAATCGTCCTGCGGCACTATGACTTCCTTTTGTATCTTCATTTTCTTCGCCGATGCACTGAAACTGCTATCGTCGATCTCTGGCGTTTTCGGGTTGAAAGACTGCTTCCTTTTTCGATTTAGATATTTTCGCGTCGGATTACTCTTGCGCGCACTTCGACTCACTTTGTTTCGACCCATCGTTTATATCTTTTTCACGGCGCGAAACAAACACCGGCACGTGTATGGCGACTGACACCAATGGAATTTGAGGTTCAAACTACATCGAAATAGTTCTAACATGATCATAGATGGCGGCACAAGTTTCTAAAACATGTGCACGGCCTTTAAAACTGACCTGCAGGCTAGTATCACAAGCGCGAGAGAAATAGCTTTCGGAGCGGCTGGAGCGCCGCACGGTCGCAGCCCGACGGCCTGCACTGTTCGCTTCGGCGGTCGAAAAAAAAATACTTCTACATGTCGGATCACCATGAAATTTTGAAATATGATAGTCGAAGGATCATACTTTCGAATACTGACATTTTTGAAAAATCGATTTTTTCAAAATTATGAGTGCCCCTAACCCATTAAAACACTGTTTTAAATATAACAACCCTGATATTAATATCGTATGTTCAATTAAAAAAAAAACCAAGAGTGCCATGATTTATTATTTTAGTACACATATAGAATTGACATATACACACATCAGGCATAGGTCTTTGGTTATGTTACTTGTCAAACGTAAAACATTAAATTAAAGTCAATTTATAGATACTTATGTTTAATTTTTCACTTTCAAATTATAATAAATGTTAGATGTCGTATACCTTCCATTACGTTATGATTCGGTCCTCAAAATCCAAAATGTCAAAGTTGTTTACTGTGCAATGAGGATTGCTCCATCCTAATAAAAATTACCACTTTGCAGTTTATTATCATGAAGTTCACCGGTCTGCATTTATCCTATTCTATCTAATATGCACGTACAGCTCTAAAATTGTGTTTATTAATATTAAAAATATGATTTTACTTTCAAAGAATATCGATGCAACTAATCTTCTCCCACTAATCGCCGCCCAATCGCCAACTTTCTCTCTCGATATGTACGAGGATTTCGATCAGACCAAATTCTCATAGTTTGGGAACTAATGTACCCGTGCGATAAGGGTATACTTGCAAATCTTTTCGTAGAAGCTTGTGGCATGTTCCTACCGAATAGTTATTTTGCTGTGATAAACGACTCAGAGTAGTCGTAGGTTCATCTTCCAAAATTTCTTGGGCTGTTAATGGCATCCTGAGTACGTTTAACTGGTCCATCACTTCCTGGTTTACGGAGAATACTACCCCTTTCACTAAATAATGTAACTAATCGTGAGAAGGTATTTTTAGATTCTTCATAAATAATTGGAAAGTTTGGAAATTCTTCCTGAAGCTGTCAAAGCTGCATCCAATGAACATAGCAAATTCTCGTAAACTTTAGTCCTACTTTGGAAATAACTTTCAACTAAAAACGTTTTTTACTGGTTGCTGTAAACCATTGTGACTTTTAAAAAGATCTGACGTTTTGTAAGTCAATTTGTAACATGTGTGCCAACTCATTTTTTTTAAATAATAAATTATGGCGCTCTTGAGGTTCTTTTTTAATTGAACATACGATACAATGTTATGCAAATGTTTCAATAAATAATTTATTTTGTTCAGATTCATTTAATTGTTATTGATTCATACTTTCTGGTCGTGGAGAAAATATAGTCTGTTACTCAGTCTGTTACTCAGTTAGAATGAAAATTTGATACTCGTGGTTTCTCACGCTCGCTGGCGCTCGCGTTCGAAATCTTCCACTCGTATCAAGTTTTTCATTCTAACCTCGTTACAGAATATACTATTGCGTATTGCATGTATTGGTGCAGAAAGCACTACAAATTAGAGATGGGTAACTCCTGAGCGAATCGACTCAAGAGTCAGCTCAGTGAAGTGAGCTGGTGAGCCAAGTGACTCAGTTCGAAATATGTAGCTCTTTTTGAGCCATGACTAATTTTGATTCGTCCGCTCTTCTAGAGTGAATGTAGATTCGCAATGCATTAACATATCTTAATTTTCACGCGGCTTCTCTCGGCCTTACTGAACATGCACTTTTTACTTTTTACATTTGTACACTACTCAATTCATTTCTAAAAACTGAATATTTTTCACGACAATTTCTAAACTTGCGTTATTCGTTTATTTAGATTGCAATTTGCCTCTTCTTAGTTCACAGATACTACAATTTAAAATATCAGAAGCAAACGCAGTTGTTTACTATCGAGTAAGCATTACAAGTGCAATTATTCTTTCGTCACCTTTTTTGTAACCAAAATTGTAAATTGAATGAGAAGTGTTTGTTATTGTAGTAAGAAAATAGCTATCGTTATATCTCTAACATGTTATTGCAGCATCATCGATTCGAATTACGACGGGTGCGAATGGAGTTAAATAATCCATTGAGTTGGCGAATCGACTCTAAAAGATCCACGGCGGCTGTTGAATCCGACTGAGCGAACTGAACTAGCTCACTCAGCGGGATCTAACTCCGCGGTTCGGAGTTGGATCGGGATGATTCACGACGGCTTTCGAATCCAACTGAACTATCTCGTTTTACGGAGCTCTTGAATCCGACTGAGCTATAGCTCACTCATCGGGATCCAACTAAAAGGTTCGGAGTTGGATCGCGATGTGCTGAATGTATGTATGTGTGTTTTCACAGGCGCACACACGTATTTAATATATTTAAACACACTTCAATTGTAATCGCAACGCGTATTGTTTACCAGAGCTGGAACGAATCCTCGCAAAAAGGATTCGAATCACGAATCCGAATCACCTAATATGATTCGAATCACGAATACTCAAATAAAGGATTCGTAAGAGATAAATATGATTCGAATCAAAGATTCGAATCCTGTTTTTTCGAATCACGAATACTAATCCTTTAGGAATAAATTTGATTTTATTATTTTCTTGCAACCATTAATATGTTAACAACGTTACCAGCTGTTTTAACAAGAATATTTAAAACGTAAATATTTAATATTAACGCTAAACATCGTTGATAACAGACTAAATTAGGACTGATTAAAGATGTATTTGTGTATTTCTGAACTTCACTTCAAATCAGTGTTTTGTACGCGTGGCGCATGAAGTAAAATTTCGAGTTTAGAAAAGCCCGAAAATTTGTCTCGGGTCGCTGCGCGACCCTCGACAAATTTTCACGGGGCTTTTCTAAACTCGAAATTTTACTTCATGCGCAACGCGTATAAAACAGTGATTTAACGAGAAATTTAAAAACACTCAAAAGACATTTTTTATGTTAATCCTCACAATTAATTCGAATTATTTTTGACCATTCAAATCCTTTTGTAAGTATTCGAATCCTTTTATAAATAATCGAATCCTTTTATAAATATTCGAATCCTTTTATAAATAATCGAATCCTTTTATAAATATTCGAATCCTTTTACAAGGATTAGAATCCTTTTATAAGGATTCGAATCACCCACATTTGGATTCGAATACGAATCCCTAAAAAAAATGTAACGAATCCGGATCACGAATCCAGTTGAACTAAAGTATCCGAATGACTCTTTTGAATCCTCTAGAACGATTCGAATCCAGGATTCGAGTCCTGAATGATTCGAATCCTGCCCAGCTCTGTTGTTTACTATAATTATGATTTAATATTCACTCTTACGTTTTTATATAAAGTATGATTAAACTATTGCAATCATTGTATAACCGAAATCAGGCGAATCAGATGGATCTGTAAGAATAAGAACTCCCAGCGGATCACTAGCCCGTAACTGAGTCATGTAACTCTTTTGAGCTGGCTTACTGAACCAGCTCTTTAAAGTGAGTCAGATCTTTTGAACCAGCTCACTGAAAAGAGCCATTTCGCCCATCTCTACTACAAATCAAGGAAACCATGGGACGGCTCTCGTGAATCGTACCTTATATGATAACAATCATGTTATTTTTAACGTTCTCCTTAAGGGGATTATTGCAGTGTAACACGCCGATCGTGTTGGAAAGACCCACATAATTTAGAGTAGCTCATCCGATGCCAAATTTACAGGACAAGTGGGGCGAATACAGTCAGAGAGAAAAGCGGCAGTTCGCTGTGCATTTGTGCATTGCTGTCGATTCGTATTATTTAAACACGCTGATAATACATACAAGCTATGTATTGTTTTCAATTCGTTAGAAAGCGTTATCGGATCCTGTGTTATTTTTCGGTATTAACAAAACCGATGATTCTTATTCTTGTCATTATAACACATTATTTTTTCTTTTAAGACTCCAGTTTCGACAGCCGAACAAACTATGTGTTTTATTTTATTAAATTAGAGATTATTTTTTAAAAATATAATAATAAAATAATTCATGTTCATAAGCTCCTTGTGAATATTTATATGCCGGATATATATGAAAAAAAACGGAAAATAGGATTTTCAATGATATTTTTTATATAGGAATTTTATCTTTCCTAACTGCTATGGCCATGAAAATAATGTGTATTAATTTGGCCTCTGCCAAATTGGGTAAATACCCCAAATTTTGGGGAGAATTTCAATTTTGATTTTATGAAATATTCTAGTTTTTATGAATGCAACAAATAAATAATAAAATGACTGAAAATGGCAGACATTTTATACTCAACAAAAAATATATTTGAGATTTGTCATCTAAAATATTTAGGGAAGATATGTCAATTGGAGCACTGCACGGGCCTGAATTTTTCTTAGGCGATTTTCCCGTATCATATTCAATATTTAAATTATATATTTTTTTTACTTTTTCTAAAAAGTACGCCTATAATCAGATAAGTATATTTTTTATTTATTTAGACCTGAAATGTTGACCGGGCCGGGTCAGGCAAAACTCAATCTCTCTTATTTTATGACCGGGTCGGGCCAAGCCGGGCCTTAAAAAATATATTGGGCTCGGTGCAATGTTGAGCAAGAAGCTTGTTATTTGAAATGCATTATAATAACTACCTTATTATTATTATAGTTCTATTTTTCTAAAATAATTAACAATGAATATGCACGCAGTTAAACATTTTTTTAAACATTCGTCAAACATATATTACCTGTGCTCAGTAAAAAATAGTTGATTTGTAACATTAATCTTCGACAACGTCATATTGGTGACGTTATTCTTACTATTCTAATAGTTTTAATATCATTGATTCGTTGATGAAGTCGCAGTTGGTTCAAATAGGTCCGATTGCTAGAAACTTTACAATTTACTTTAATAGTTTTATTGCGAGAAGTTTAATGGCATTTAACAACTGCTTTAACAACAAGACAGATTGTTATTCGATTGCTTCTGGCTTATTAATCAGCTTAAAAAACTTTAAAAATAATTTAATAATACCGTCAAATAATTAGGAAAGCCAATATTAAAGGTATATTACACATCTTTATTTAAATTAGTGAAACATTTCGTGTTTTCTATATTAGTGAACATGCAGTATAAAAAAATACTTATTCCATTAGTAGTCAGAAAGCATAAAAATAAAACACTAGTACAATAAAATATCGATTATAATTGCGAAATATTAATTTTACGAGAATAAATGCTAACGACGCGAGCCGTTTTTGTTAACTATGATTGAGAAAAGAAAAGAAAAACAAACGCGAAGCTGCGCAGCGTTCACCGGCCCAGGGATAAACGCTGGCCGCATGCTGCTCGCCCCTCCAATAATTGTGCAGATGAGTGTACAACGCGTTCAACTAAGAGAAAATCCGCAAGGCGGCGGTATTTTACGGTCTTATTTTTCAAGATTTTTATTTTAACCTGACTCGGGCATGAGTTATCGCATCCTTATGAAATGTTCACATTATATTCCTTATAGTATAAACTAGTAAGATATGGGAATATTTTTTTTAATTTTGAAAAATATAACATTATTTTTGTCATTCCTCTGAAAGCAAATTGTTTAAAAAAAAGTACTTCGATATTTTACTAGATAATTGGGCTTAATATACACTGTCAAAATTTCAACTTTCTAGGACCTTTAGTTTTTAAATAAACCTAACATTAAATTTCAAACCACTGTTATATTCCCCTTAAGGAATCGGCCTGATTATTTCAATAGGTCAATAGATGTCAATGGATTATTCCTGAGCCTATTGGGTTTGTCAGAATCAGTTGGATTTCCTTTCGGTTATATTAAATCCTTACATTGTTTTCTAGTATACCTCATCCTACTAATTATATTTTCCTTTTCCTGTCCTTCAGGAAGGGCTAAATGTGCTGCAATAGTATTATGTATTATGAATTCCTAATATTTTATTTGCATCGTTGTACTTATTTAAAAAATATACGAAAATCACGTTTATCCCAAAATACGCAAAAAAATGAAATAAAAAAACTGTCATAATAGTTGTCATAATGATGACGTTTGATGCAACACGGTACAAGAGACTCTCATGGACTTGCCCCCTAGGTACTGCAGAACCCATTAACGGCCGAGCAATTATAGAGATAACTATAAAAATTGATTTTAGGTAAAATTCTGCACTTCTTTTTATGATATCTATATCTCTAAATACTGTGAATTTTTCTTTTAAATTCACATAGTGTATATGCTGTAAAATTTCAGGCATTCGTCGATTTCATATAAAAACGTGCAGTATGAAGTTTAGAACGAGTGATTCCACTCCCAGACTAAGCATGAAGTAAAATTTCGAGTTTAAAAAAGCTTTCTAAACTCGAAATGTTACTTCATGCGCCACGCGCATAAAACGTTGAAATTTTGTGAAGTTAGAAATACATTCACATCATTTTTTTTAATGAGTAACAATCGAAATATTTAAATAACAAAATCTTTACATTTTTCTTCATACATTTTCAAGTCAGGTCAAATAATATAACGTATCAAATTAATTTATTTAGTAATTTAATAACCAAAAATTAATAATGTTGCGTGTATGCATCAATGGCGCTTAATGGGTTAATAGGTTTATTTTAACACTGATTTCCTTACCAATATGTAAACAAATACGTAAACATTTATTTTATCTACAGCACACGTCTGTTAGTATTACTTCTACCATACTGGAACAGAGCATATTTACTACCAACTTAACTTGCGCTACGCTTAAATAAGCTTGGCTTACCATGTGATTCAAAAACACATTACGAAATAAAGCGCAGCTTGTTCAAACCCACAGTTTACAATAAGCTTAAGCCATGATTCAAAAACTGGCCCTTAATATTTAACCATTGAATATATCCATTATTTCGCTCACCACACACGAAAAACTAAACAAAGTTGTAAACAAAAAACATGTATATAACGCATGTTTTGCTTATAGCTTGTGTTTTTTTTACTCGTTCTCATTTTCGTATATTCAATGGTGATCAGCTTCTATTCCGTTAAACTCTGATGCATTTCAGCCAAGAACAGGGGTATCGCCATACCTCTAGACCTTGAGAGTCAGGTGGCCACTATGTTCAACAAAGCAACCATACTTACACGGCAAACTAGCAAGTGGCTGCAAGCGTCCAAAACGCCGAAAATTGAACGATCACAATCACAGGTAATTAATTTATTTATTTAAAAGTAAATATTTCATAGTCAATGTCGTCCAACATCTAATAAAAATATAAGGCTAACAACCATTTGCTCTTGCTCATATTAGACGTACATCACTAAGGTTATCCAACACCTGAGTAGGTATAAAGCTACTCATGCATGATCGAAAGTTCATGTTGGATGTACAGTCGCGAAATCAATACAGTTTACACTTTAGTTTTTCCAGTGTAAACAAAAAAAAAACATTTAGTTTGACAGGTAAGTGTCAAACATTTTCAGAAATACTTAAGCCACTTAAAATGCGTCAAAATTATTTAAACGATAAACAAAAAGGAAGAATTATTGTAAGAATTGAGATCATTGCAGCAAACTGCTGCTGAATTTAATGTATCACATACATGTGTAGTAATAATTCGAAACCGATAGCACCAAAATTATAATTTTGACTGCTTACGAGGTACGGGACAGTGGAGAATTTCTACACATGAAGAAGATGAAGCTTTATTGGAACATATAAGGCAAAATCCTTTTTCTACAGCAGTAGAGACCCGCTAGGTAACTAACTTCTCGGGCATGAGCGTATGGCAAGAAAAAGAATTGAAGAAGCAGGCCTGAAAAACTCCGCAGCAGCTAGAAAACCATTTTTAACATGTATTTTAAAGCAAAAACGGGTTGAGCTTTGCAACAGATATATAAACAGACGAGAAAGTTTTCCAATCAAGCCATAATGGAAGAGTTAGAGTTTACAGGCCAAGGAATTGTAGATTTGAGGAAAGGTATGTCTAACAGACAAGGAACAGTGGTAGGTTTTCCGTCAATGTGAGGGCATGGATAAGTGTAGAGGAACAAGGCATATGCTTTAGAATAGAGGAAAGATTAACAGGGCCCGTCTATAAAAATATTTTCGAAAATGTAATGGTACCCTCCGTTAGAGAAAGGTTTCCTGAGAATTTCATTTTTCAACATGACAACGCCCCAGTACACACAGCTAGGATTGTTAGAGACTGGATTGGAGAAAATGGTAGAATAAAATACTTTATTTACATTATACAAGATTAACAAATAATACGCATGCAAAACGTCAAATACAAATTATTTATATCTATTAATAAACTAAAATGACATTAAATTGAAATTAAAGTAATCTACCATGGAGTATGGTTCCATTTCACACAAATAGTTTAGTTAAATACACTTATTTTCATTTTTTTATAGTCTAAGATTTCTTTGATACACTTTGGGCGATGGATATATTTTTAGGCAGGAATAAAAACAGCTTCTTTGAGACATGGACAGAGTACGTGCTGGTAGGTTATATTGAGGTCCTCCCCTTGTATTCTATAATGAGGGACTGTACACATTCTCGAAGTAGTTATTATTCCTCCATACAAATTTAATGCTTTCATAAATATATAGCCCATAAATTGTATCTTATGTTTTTTGAAAATCTCTCTACAGTTCTGGTTGTATTTTAATTTAAATAATATCTGCAGTGCTTTCTTTTGACTGATGAATACTTTATTCATATACACGGACCCACCAAAAGTATATTACCATGCATTACAGGTGTAAGGAGATCCAATGAGATGAGTTATAATTCAAAACTTGTGTTGTATTTTCACTTCTCAAAAGAATAACTAATTTTTACATTTCTATGACGACGTTAGTTTCATAAAAACGCAGCCGCCATATCAGCCCCTCATTGAGAACGGAGTTCATGGTAACTCGAAGCGTACTTTCCGTTTAGGCTTAATTTCTTGAGGTCCGTTGATGGAAGGTGAGCTGAGAGTATTCAAAGTGTATGCTGGTTTAACTCTATCTAAAGTAACACAAACTGGTTTTCTATTACATAGGATGGCAATAGTCTTTTCGCCGCGTTTAATGACATCATAAGGTCCAGTATAAGGAGGTTGCAGTGATTTCCGAATTGCGTCATAACGAAGGAAGATTTTCTTACAGCTTTTAAGGTCTTGAAAAATAAATGGTTTCACGCTTGATGGGCTTCTACCGGGCGAAGATTTTGCATATCTATTAAGCGTGATACTAAATGTTGTGGGTCATTCATGGATTCGTTTTGTTGAATGAAAATTTCACCAGGGAAGCGCAGAGGCTCGCCGTAAATCAATTCTGCTGGTAAGACATTACTTTCATCTCTGATTGCAGTGCGTAGACCAAGTAAAACTAGTGGTAATGCTTCTATCCAGTTGCGTTGGAGTGGCACATCAATGCTCCTTTTAGATTGCGATGGAGTCGTTCAATGATACCATTGCTGCTTGGATGGTAACTTGTCCGTATTCGCTCAGTTTCTAACAACTTATTTAATTTGGAGAAAAGATCGGATTAAAATAGTCGACCTCGGTCTGTAGTGATGCGTAAAGGAGTACCAAATCAAGAAATCCAACAAGTTATTATACCTTCTGCGACTTCTTCTGCGCTGATACCGCTTAAAGGTAGAACTTCCGGCCATCTTGAAAATCGGTCTATGACGGTTAAACAGTATCGAAACGATTTTGCAGGTGGTAATGGGCCGACGATGTCCACGTGAATGTGTTCGAAACGATGTGTAGGAGATGTAAAAATTCCAACAGGTGTATGCACGTGTCGATTAATCTTGCTACGCTGACAGGCGATGCAGGCTCGTGCCCAGTTGCGACACTCCTTGTTCATGTTAGGCCACACGTAACGTTCCGCTACCAATTTGGCTGAAGTCTTGGTGCCGGGATGACTGAGGTTGTGTACAGCAAGGAAAATCTGATGTAATCCTGCTGGGACAATGTGTTTATTATCGCAAAATAGCTTACAAGCCATACCTGGTATAGGCATCTCTTGTAGTACTAGACTTGTTTCTTCGCGTAGAAGTGATTGAAGTTCATCGTCATTCGCTTGAGCTCTTGCAATACGTTCGATAATGTCCGCATCGCTTCTTGTTTTAATTGACTCGATACGAGAGAATGCGTCAGCAACGACATTTGCGTCACCGTTGACGTAACGGATGTCAGTTGTAAATTGAGAGATAAACGATAGTTGGTTAAGTTGGACAGGTGGTAGTTTATCTGATTTTTGCTGGAATGCCAATCTAAGAGGTTTATGATCAGTGTACACAATGACATTTTTACCTTCAACCATGTGACGAAAATGTTTAATTGCTGGGAAGACTGCGTATAATTCTTTGTAGTAGGCTGGCCATTTTGTTTGTCGTGGAATAAGTTTTTGGGAGAAGAAAGCAAGTGATTCCCAAACTCTATTCGCGTATTGCTGGAGACTAGCGCCTACGGCGAGATTTGATGCATCGGTAAACAGTGCCAGCTGCAAATTTGGGTCTGGATGAGCGAGAAGCGTAGCATCTTCTAAGCAGTTTTTACAATAAGTAAATGCTTTCTCTAGCTCTTCTGTCCATGCGATTGTCTGGATTCCCTTAACCATAGCTAGAGTTGAATGTAGCGGTACGTACTTTTCTGTAGCGGTACTTGCGTTGGGAATAAAACGGCGGTATAAATTGAGCATTCCAAGAAATCTTCGCATTTTTTTTGCCGGATAATGGTTTCGTACCTTTCGCGGAAACTTCGTAGCCTAAGAATGAAGCAGATGTCTTGAAAAAAAATTGATTTTTCTGTGTTGATTATAATTCCGTAATCTGTCAATCGAGTGAAAACTGTTCGCAAGTGAGCTTTATGTTCTTCTTCGTTGCTTGAAAAAATTAAAATGTCATCGATGTACGCGTAACAGAAATTTAATCCAAATAGAACTTCGTCCATAAATATTTGAAAGGTCTGACCAGCATTTCTAACACCAAAAGACAAACGGAAATTCAAATAATCCAAACGGTGTGGTGATGGCAGTTTTCGGGATGTCGTCGGGATTTATTGGTATTTGAGTATACGCTTTCACTAAATCAATTGTCGAAAATACTGTCGAACCACGCAGTTCTTAAGAAAAATCATGGATATGTCGGACAGGATAACTATCTGGAATTGTTCGGGAATTTAAACCATGATAGTCACCACATGGACGCCATCCTTTAGGTTTCTTCAGAACCATATGTAATGGGGAGGACCAGGGACTGTCGGAACGACGGGCAATTCCTTCTGTAATCATGTTGTCGAACTCGTTCTTTGCTATTTGAAGCTTTTCAGGATCAAGACGACGTGGCCGACAGGAAATTGGATGTCCAGGACTCGTTTTGATAAAATGAATGGTGTTTTGCTTGACTGACCTTGGCGTTCCGACTGGGCGTGTTAATGAGGGGAATTCTTTGACAATTTCTACTTGCGAGGAGATAACTCGAACGCTTGATTGGTGGTGGCTTCGTTCTTGGCATGAAATCGAAAGTTTGGTGATCGAATCTATTAGTTGACGTTGGCGGCAATCTGGTATCAATCCAAAATGTGCTAAGAAGTCGGAACCGATGATGCAAACGGCTACGTCAGCTACCACGAAATTCTATTTGAAGCTTCTTCTTAGTCCGAGGTCGACGTTTAGGGTGAGTATACCGTACGTGTTGATGATGGAGTTGTTGGCTGCTTGAAGTTGCAGATTCACACGGGTAACTCGTGATGGAAGCATTTGTCGGGGAAAACAACATGTATCAGAGCCAGTATCGATAAGAAATTTAATTTTGGATCTTACATCTATAGCGAAGAGACGGCTTCCTTTCTGAGAGCGATATGTCGCCGTCGTTACGTGTCGCTGTTGTAGTTTGTCGACGGAGAAGGCTTAAATGCACAAGGTCGGGTACACTTGCGGGCTTCATTTTCATAGTGACGGTAGTACCAGCATATACGCGAGGGCGAAGAGGTTGGTGTTGATGATCTACTGTGGCGAGAGAACGACGACGATCTGCTCTGTCGCTTGTAGTTTCGGTCTGACAGTTTGGATTGAATTTTCTCCAATTGCTTCGAAATTTCTGAAATCTGATTCTGAAGGAATTCGTTTGACGTAAAACGGGTGGCATTGTGGAAAGGTTAGGGGCGGGTTGAACTTCGACGACTTTGTCAGCAGTTACCGCCAACTTTTCAAGTAACAGATCTGGTTTGGTACTGAGAATTGCTTGTACGTGAGTCGGTAAACGTTGCAACCATATGTTTTTTAATAGGGACTCCTGTACATTTTGTCCCGCTAGAAAGCGTAGGTGACGAAGGAATTGTGATGGTTTTCGATCACCTAATTCTTCTTCACTGATCAGTTGTTTCACATTTTTCGCATCAGACATAGATAAACGGGTAATTAATTCTGACTTCAGTTTAGTGTAGGGGTTTTCCATAGGAACGTTGTTCAATATGTCCTCGACTTCATGGGGGAGCCTTTCATCTAAATTAGCCATTACGTATGAAAACTTTGTAGCTTTATTGATATTGATAATGTTTGCAAGTTTGAATTGTGCCTCTAATTGCAGAAACCATAATGCAGGACGCTCACGCCAACATGGGGGAGATTTAATTGATATGCGGTTGATTTCTGGGATTCCTTGCGTGGGATTTTCTGGTTGCTCTCCTTGCATATCTATTCGATTTAAAGATCACGTCGGGGTCACCAAATGTAAGGAGATCAATGAGATGAGTTACAATTTAAAACTTGTGTTGTATTTTCACTTCTCAAAAGAATAACTAATTTTTACATTTCTATGACGACGGTAATTTCCTAAAAACGCAGCCGCCATACAGGTATGGGAATATACTTCAATATTTGAGTGGTAAAATATGTTGCTGTTTCCGTAGTGGTGCTATGGACTAGTATTCGTAGTCCATAGCAGCCGCTACTTACTTTACTGCATAATTTGTTGACGTGTTCAGAAAAACAATGTGTCTCATCCATTATTATGCCTAGAAATTTTACATTACTTGTGAAATTATAATCTTCATTATTTAGGTGTTGTTAATCCTTGGTTAGTTTTATTAAGTAAGCAAGCTGTTTTCATGACTTTTTAACATACTATCCACATGTATGTGACTTTTTAACATTTCGAGCCCATTGCTTGTGCTTTTACAGTTAGGTTAGGTTAGGTTATTAATGTCAGTTCACATAGGCATTAACTAACATTTGAACTATAGTGACAGTTGACATAAATTGGCGTAAGCCGACATTTAGTCCACAGAGTGATATCTAACCTAACCTCATTTGAGTGATATCAAACTTACATTTAAACTATAATAACAGTTGATACAATAACAGTTGGACGTAGGCATTAACTAGCATTTGAACTATAGTGACAGTTGATTTATGTTGGCCTGAGCCGACATTTAGTCCACAGAGTTTTATCTAATCTAGCCTCATTTGACAGAGTGATATGTACCCTAACCTAACTTGTCAAAGCGAAACTTAAGCTAACCTAAATAACGTAACTCTTAAAGTTTCATGACTTTTTAATGTACTATCCACATTGTATGTGACTTTTAGACATTTCAAGCCCATTGCTTGTGTTTTGACCGTTAGGTTAGGTTAGGTTATTAATGACAGTTGATATAGGCATTAACTGACATTTGAACTAGAGTGATAGTTGACATAAATTGGCGTGAGCCAACATTTAGTCCATAGAGTGATATCTAACCTAACCTCATTTGGGTGATATCAAACCAAAATCTAATCTAACCTAACTTGACAAACCGAAATCTAACCTATCTTAAATAACTTAACCTGAAGTTTCATCATATTTTATCGTACTATCCACATTGTATGTCACTTTTTGACATTTCAAGCGCATTGCTTGTGTTTTGACAGTTAGGGCGAAGTTTAAAAGATAAATCGTGTGCGGAATTTGATATAGTTTTTATTGTCAAAATAAAAAATAAAATTGTAATCGCTAGTAGCTTGTTTCTTTTGACAGTTAGAGTGAAACTTCAAAGATGAAATTTGTATGGATTTTAGTGTAGTTTGTATTTTGTTTAAAATTGAGAGAGTTGTGAAAACAAATATTTCGAGGGAAGTAACTCGTTTTTTATTAGTTATAGCATAAAAAAATCTAAGTAGATGCATCTAAATGTACTCGAGGTAATTTTGCAGTCTAAAAATGCGTCGAGTACAAGTACATGGAAAGTACTCATAGACTGAGTACCGAGTACATGAAAAGTACTTAGAGTACAAATTTTGAGTACTTGTACTTGAATAGTGCCCAGTTCTGAGACGTACCTACTAAAATTCAAGCTCAGATATTTTGTGTGTTTAACAAATTTACTCATACACTTTAGATACAACGTCCAAAATGAGCAAGAGTACCATATGAATTTAAGAAAAAGATATTCAAAGTTTCCTTTGCTTCTAGTTGATGCGGCTTGATCGAAGCATTATCGAAGGGCTGCAAGACATTGTTTCTCTCCTTGAAGATCAACTCAAGCCACTGGTACAATCTGAGCTTTCACTCTTAGTGGACGTTCTTTACAGACCTGAACTGCTGTTTCCACCTGGAACCGAATCACGTAAAAAATGTGAGAGTGGTGGCTTTATTAGAAGGTAAGAATTACAAAACATGCAATAATCTACAGAGTTTTATGTAACACCGAACATGTTACAATGTACTCAAATGTTAATTTTCCTACGTTCGATGTGTACTGGGCAGAGCTGGGCAGGATTCGAATCATTTAGGATTCGATTCCTTTTAGAGGATACAAAAGAGGCATTCAAATACTTTAGTTCAACTGGATTCGTGATCCGGATTCGTTACATTTTTTTAAGAGGATTCGTATTCGAATCCAAATGTGGGTGATTCGAATCCTTATAAAAGGATTCGAACATTTATAAAGGGATTCGAATACTTACAAAAGGTTTTGAATCGTCAAAAATAATTCGAATTAATTGTGAGGATTAACATGAAAAATGTCTTTTGTGTGTTTTTAAATTTCTCGTTAAATCATTTTTTTATACGCATGGCGCATGAAGTAAAATTTCGAGTTTAGAAAAGTCCAGAAAATTTGTCTCGGGTCACTGCGCGACCCGAGACAAATTTTCAGGGGGCTTTTCTAAACTCGAGATTTTACTTCATGCTTAGTCTGGGAGTGGAAACGCTCGTTCGAAACTTCAAAATGAATGCTTTGATAAGAACATTAAATGACTGAAAATGTTTTTAAAGATAATAATGTAGTTTTCATAATTTTGTTTAATATTATTTGAAGTAAAACTGACATGTTAGCCACAATCTGAAATGTTAAATTTTTCCGGAATTTCCCTGATTCAAGATTTTTTTCCCTGACCTTTCAACATAACTTTCTTCTGTGGGAAACCCCCATTTTCTTAAATCGTTTCCATTGTTTTTGTCAATATTTAAGTTAATTTTATAAATTTTTACGTGTTTTGTAATTTGCCTGCTGATTTTGAGAAATTTAATAATATTATATGGCTTTTTTGTTAGTAATCCTCATACACGGATTCAAATCCTCCCAAATAATTCGAATCATTGCTATTAAGGCTGGGATTCGAATTCGATTAATTCAAATAGTTAAATATTCTAATATAAATATTCAAATCACTATATTATTCATATTTGAATATAAATATTTAAATTTTCGAATAATTCAAATATTTGTGAATACATATTTGGTTACTTAACCACGAAAAATTTCCAACCTTAATAGTATATTTTTAACTTCACTTGAAATGAATGAGTGTTTTATACGCGTGGCGCATGAAGTAAAATTTCGAGTTTAAAAAGCCCCGTGAAAATTTGTCTCGGGTCGCTGCGCGACCCTCGACGACTTTTCTACGCGGGGCTTTTCTAAACTCGAAAGTTTACTTCATGCTTAGTCTGGGAGTGGACAACACTCGTTCTTAGAAGTTTCAAATTAAAGGATCACTCTAGATTACTAAGTTTATTACCATTTTACAAAGGCTACAGCTCGAAGGACTAATCATGGTCTTCGGAGAGCGAAGGACTACAGGGAATCGAAGTTTCTTTACAAGAAAACAACGAATATCTGAAGGTTTACAGCATGGATAGGAAAGAAAACATCCAATTTTGAAAAAATATCATAGTTGGGTTGGTTTTCAGTTCGTTTTTAACTTCACTTTAAATCAGTGTTTTATACGCGTGGCGCATGAAGTAAAATTTCCAGTTTAGAAAAATTTGTCTCTGGTCGCTGTGCGACCCTCGACAAATTTTCTACGCGGGGCTTTTCCAAACTCGAAATTTTACTTCATGCTTAGTGTGGGAGTGGACAACACTCGTTTGAACTTTAAATTTAACTCTTTTATAAAATCGACGTATGTAATCTAATAAATCATTCATTGAAATCATAGAAAAAGATGCTAAATTTTACCTAAAATTAACTTTTAGAGTTAATTTTATAATTTGCTCGGCTCTTAATGGGTTATTATTCTATTCCTAAGTAAAACCGTATTTATTTAATATTATAGTTGCATTTAAAATAATAACAAACTGTGAATAAACCGACAAAAATCTAGAAATATCGAAAATCTCGACATGTAGAAAATCTTGACGGTCCACTCCCAGACTAAGCATGAAGTAAAATTTCGAGTTTAGAAAAGCCCCGCGTAGCAAATTTGTCAAGGGTCGCGCAGCGACCTGAGACAAATTTTCACGGGGCTTTTCTAAACTCAAAATTTTACTTCATGCGCCACGCGTATAAAACACTGATTTAAAGTGAAGTTAAAAACGCACTGATAACCAACCCAACTTTGATATTTTTTCAAAATTGGATGTTTTCTTTCCTATCCATGCTGTAAACCTACAGATATTCGTTGTTTTCTTGTAAAGAAACTTCGATTCCCTGTAGTCCTTCGGTCTCCGAAGACTATGATTGGTCCTTCGAGCTGTAGCCTTTGTAAAATGGTAATAAACTTAGTATTCTAGAGTGACCATTTAATTTGAAACTTCTAAGAACGAGTATTGTCCACTCCCAGACTAAGCATGAAGTAAAATTTCGAGTTTAGAAAAGCCCCGCGTAGAAAATTTGTCGAGGGTCGCGCGGCGACCCGAGACAAATTTTCATGGGGCTTTTCTAAACTCGAAATTTTACTTCATGCGCCACGCGTATAAAACACTGATTTAAAATAAAGTTCAATAACACATATCATCATTAATTAAAATCATTATTTAATCAGATATGTAGTCGGTAAATGAACATTTTTGTTAATAGAAACTGATGGAATAAAATGTTACTGGTGCAAATAATAGATTCAAATTTATTTTTAAAGGATTTGTATCCATGATTCAAATATGAGGATTTGAATCTTTGATTCCAATCATATTTTTCACTTACGAATCCTTTATCCGAGTGTTCGTGATTCGAATCATATTAGGTGATTCGAATCCTGTTTTTGAGGATTCATCCCAGCTCTGTTCTCGAATAAGGTCATCGATTCCCATTTTGGCGAGATGATGCTGGAAGCTGTAGTAATGTAGCCGGTTAGAGTACGAAGTTTCTGTTTTGAGTTTTAGAAAGTTCTTTGTTTTTTGGCAATTAGGTGCCAACAGGTATGTCTTTGTTTGACACCATGTTGTGAGGCAATCACATGCTAGGTTAAACACTGAAAAACACAGTGAAAGGCTTCCCTGTGTTTTTCAGTGTTTAACTCTAGCATGTGATTGGCTAAGAACCGAGGGGATAGCCTTATCTTCGCGTGATTTGTTGTAATTTTGGATGCTTCGCGTGCTAGTTCATCTGCGTTGTTGTTGCCCTCGCTGTTGCTGTGTCCTTTTGTCCACGTCAATGTTATGCGGTTGAGTGCTGCTGCCTCGTTCAGCGTTTCAACGCGTTTATGTATAAGTTCAGATGTTATTTTGAACTTTTCTAATGCTGCTAATGCCGCTTTGCTGTCAGTGATGATGGTTATGTTTTGTTCACTGATTTTCCTGTCTATTATTGCTTTGGCGCTTTCTAAAATCGCGTAGATTTCGGTCTGTGTTGCAGAGGCATGTGCTACAATCGAAAGGTGTTTCCGGATAGCCAGGTCTTCGGAGTATATACCCGCCTCATAGCCTGTCTTTGTCTTTGATCCATCTGTGAACACTACACAGTCTTCCGATAGTGTCTGCTGGTTTGGTTTCACGATGCATTTCTTTTCGAACATGTACTGGGGAATCTTCTGATCTGTTTCTCAGTAGGTTTGAGTATGTTTCCGTGTCCTCCGGTTGAGATTTGATCTGATCATGTGTCTTGCTACACTCTTGATGTGAATATCACGGGGTGGAAGACATAGTATTGTTTCCATGGCGGCAGTGGGTGTTGTTCTGAAGGCTCCTGTTGTGCATGAGCAGGCCAGCCTCTCTGTATGCGGTTCAGTTTTTGCTCCTTGTCAATTAGTCTGCATCCACCAGACTAGGGCTCCATATTCGAGTGCCGGTCTAATAATACCTGTGTATATCGCTATCTTTGGGGATAGTCCCCAGGTATTACCTATGGCTCTTCTGGATTGCCAGAAAGCTTTGTCTGCTTTCTCAGTATTGTGTTCTAGGTGTTTTGACCAGTTTAGTTTAGAATCTAGATAAAGTATTAAACTTCTTTTGGTAGCTTTAGTTCAGTCCCGAATAGTTTTTAGAATAGGTTTCTTGGTGAACATCACTACCTCTGTCTTTGTGGGGTTTACTGATAGCGAGTTAGTTATGCACCAGTCCTCCACAAGTTTAAGTACTTCTTGTATTCTGTTGCAGAGGTAGTTTTCATATTTTCCGTTCAGGAGTCATCATCCGTATATCCTATTGTATAGAATCCCTGGATGTTAAGTTTTGTGATGAGTTCGTTCACCAGGAGGTTTCACAGGAGTGTCGATAGGACTCCACCCTGCCGGCAGCCCCTGGTGACAAAGGTTGTTATTTTGACGTTGCCAGAGATGTATTCCTGCCGCGGAGCATGTTCCCTATCCATCCACAAAGCATGTTAACACCCATTCTGTTGAGTGCCTCCCCGATATTTTCGAAGGATGCTTTATCAAAGGCTCCTTCTATATAGATTAATGTACCTAGTGTGGTCATTTTGTTCGTTATCGCCCGCTCTATTCTTGAGATTACAAGATGCAGTGCGGATTCGGTGCTTTTGCCTGGTGTATAGGCGTGTTGGTGTTAATGTATCGGCCTGGATCTGAGAACGTTGTCTCTAATGTGTCGATCACATAGTTTCTCCAGCGTTTTTAACATGAACGAGGATAGGCTTATTGGTCTGAACGATTTTGCGTTCGTTTAGTTATTCCTGCAAGGCTTATAATAATAATAATAATAATATATGTCTTTATTTTCAAAGTGTCAAAATTTGTACAAAGGTGCGTCAGGTTAACTATATATAATAACAAAGCAGAACAAAATAAGTAAAGTATATTCACACTACATTCCTATACATATACACACACACATACACAAATACTCAAAGTAATAATAATGGGAAAGACACAAACTAATTATAATAATAAATTAGTTATAATAATAAATCTTGCAGTGAGTATGGTTCCTTCTCAATTAAGAAATTTAATAAGGATCTTTTTTATGTTCTCTGGGAGAACATTAAAGAGCTTAATTGCCGAATAATGTATTCCATCTTCTGTAATCTTTCCTTTATGGCGAGGAATAATGTAGTTGTTAGTTTTGGTTTTATATATGTTTAATTTGTTATCCCCTCCCTTAACGTGATAAAATATTATGGTTTCCATAATGTATATTCCATAGAAGGTGAGGATGTTAATTGATTTGAAAACCCCGCGGCAGGATTGTCTATTTTTCAAACCATATTTGATGCGAAGTGCTTTTTTTCTGTAGTATGAACATTTTCTTTGCGTATGACTTCTCTCCCCAAAAAATTATGCCATATCTCATGATGCTTTCAAAATTAGCATTGTATGCTGTTTTTACCACCGATTTAGTAAGATATTTTGAGAGTATAGAACAGAAGTGAGCTTACTCTCTGTTTTTTGTATATGATTTTTCCAGTTTACTCTGTTATCAATGTGAACACCTAGAAATTTTACTGAGTCGGATATACTTGTTTTTTTATTGTCTAGATTTATGGTTTCAATGTCATAGGATTTATTAGACGGACTGAACAGCAGAACATTTGTTTTTTGGTTATTTATTAATAATTTATTTTTTTTAAACCATATTTCAATCTGGGTAAACAGAAAGTTTGTGTCAGTTAACAATGTGTTGATATCTTCACCTGCAACAAGTACATTTGTGTCGTCGGCATAGTTGACGATTGTTTTATTATGGGATTTTAGTTGGAAATTTATGTCGTTGATGAATAATAAAAAGAGTGTGGGTGCTGTTAAACTCCCTTGGGGCAGCCCGGTAGTTATCGCAGCTGGTTCGGATCGGGCCGCAATACCGTCCACTTCTACAACCACCCGCTGATTTCGATTACTCAAGTACGACCTAAACCAGCTAGGAATGAATACTACCCTTTACCATTCTCCATGACCTAGGAATGTAGCGATGCATGAGGTAGCCTCGATATATGGCCCCAAGCAGCGCCATAAGCGCAGGTGGTCCCCATTGAAGAAGGGCCCGGGGACTCTAGAGCTAGCTTTCTATCTTCCTTGTTTGGTATTGTTTCTTGTGTATCATCTGCGGGCGCTATGATATTCAGGGTTTTACACCCAGGGAAGTGTTTCTAATATTTGTTCGAGGGTCTCAGTATCATTTGAGGTAAGTTCTCCGTCTTCTTTTTGATGCTTCCAAAATAGTGTGGGTCTTTGGCTAGCACTTTTTTGAGCCTGGCGGCTGTACTCGTTGACTCTATGTGTCCGCTATAATTCCTCCAGGCTTGTCTTTGTCTGTTGCGAACATCGTTTTTGTAGGTGCGTTGGTGTACTTTATACCCGTTTTCGTTTTGTTGTTTTTGACCCTGTTGAATAGTTTCCTGGCTTATTTTCTCATGTCTTCGAGGTGGGCGTTCTACCATGGTGTTTTCGCCCGTTCTTTAGGTGTACTCACCGGACATGATTCATTGTAGGAATCAATGAGAGCTGCAGTTAGTTTGCATTCTCGATTCCTCGTGTTTTTTTGTATGTACCTTCAGCGTGAAGGCGGCCAAATGCTATTTTGAGAAGGTCTCGATACTTAAAGCTGTTTAATAATGGGAAAATGGGTGAATAAATAATAAAAAGGTTTTACCATAGCGTTTTACTTAGAATAAGCAGCGTAATTTTAAGAAGGGTGGAAATAAACACATACAAAACGGGGAGAAATTATTAATATCACATGATAACCCAGGAGGGTAGATTTAAGTTAGTTTGTAAGTTTGCTATACCTATGTAATGCAAAGTTTTTTAAGAACAATAAATTTCATGTTCTTTCTTCGGGGGTTTCTGTATGTGGCCATTGTTTCACACTTTTCGATTTGTATCGTGTAGGATATCCATCGGTGGTCTCACATGGTTGCCCCTTTGTCCACCCTCTAGTCCAACGTGGTGTGAGTTATGTCTGGTGATATCAGTGTGATGTCAATCACTTCCTGTCTCACTGCGTTTATGAACGTGTCGGTTCATTACCTTTGTTTAAAATGTTTAGAGATGTGCTGCCCTTGAGATATTCCAGCAGTGCCTCACCTCTTTGGTTTATATTGGTGCTACCCCAGACGGTATGATGTGCGTTGGCATCACAGCCAATGATCATGTGTTTGCCGCCTTGTACCTCGCAGTATGTTATCAACCTTTCCAATTCTTCTGTCAGAGGGATGTGCTGTGAGTCATAAGGTTGGTAAGCTGATGCCAGGTAGATTTCAGTTCTCCCTAACCTTGCAACCATTAGGTCTGTCAGTTCTGGAACAAGGTAACCGGCAGAGCTGGGCAGGATTCGAATCATTCAGGATTCGAATACTGGATTCGAATCCTTTTAGAGGATTCCATAGAGGCATTCGCATACTTTAATTCAACTGGATTCGTGATCCGGATTCGTTACGTTTTTTTAAGAGGATTCGTATTCGAATCCAAATGTGTGTGATTTGAATCCTTATAAAAGGATTCGAATATTTATAAAAGGATTCGAATACTTACAAAAGGTTTTGAATCGTCAAAAATAATTCGAATTAATTGTAAGGATTAACTTCATTTCTTTGGTTGTTTTTAAATTTCTCGTTAAATCACTGTTTTATACGCGTGGCGCATGAAGTAAAATTTTGAGTTTAGAAAAACCCAAAAAATTTCACGGGGCTTTTCTAAACTCGAAATTTTACTTCATGCTTAGTCTGGGAGTGGAAACGCGCGTTCGAAACTTCAAACTGAATGCTTTGATAAGAACATTAAATTACTGAAAATGTTTTTAACGATAATAATGTAGTTTTAAAATTTTGTTTAAAATGAATTGAAGAAAAACTGACATGGTAGCTACAATCTAAAATGTTAAATTTTTCTGACATTTCCCTGATTCAAGATTTTTTTCACTGGCCTTTTAATATAACTTTCTTCTCTGGGAAACCCCCATTTTGTTAAATTGTTTTCATTGTTTTTGTCTATATTTAAGTTAATTTTATAAATTTTTACGTGTTTTGTAATTTGCCTGCTGATTTTGAAAAATTTAATAATAGCTTTTTTGCTAGTGTTTTGGTCAATTTGAATATAATTCCATAACTTTTCTCTGACTTTCCTGGTTTTAATGATATTCAGTAAATTTTTATATACGTAATTTTCAGGCATTCGTCGATTTTATAATAGAGGTCAATTTGAACGGGTGTTTCCACTCCCAGGCTAAGCATGAAGTAAAATTTCGAGTTTAGAAAAGCCCCGTGAAAATTTGTCGAGGGTCGCACAGCGACCCGAGACAAATTTTCGGGCTTTTCTAAACTCGAAATTTTACTTCATGCGCCACGCGTACAATACACTGATTTAAAGTGAAGTTCAGAAACACACAAATACATCTTTAATCAGAGTAACAGGGAATCAGATAGTTATTCTGTTATCAACGATGTTCAGTGTTAATAATAAATAATTAAATTTTGAATATTTTTGTTATAAAAACTGGTAACGATATTTATATATTAATGGTTGCAAAAAATAATAAAATCAAATTTATTCTTAAAGGAGTTGTATTCGTGATTCGAAAAAACAGGATTCGAATCTTTGATTCAAATCATATTTATCTCTTACGAATCCTTTATTCGAGTATTCGTGATTCAAATCATATTAGGTGATTCGGATTCGTGATTCGAATCCTTTTAACGAGGATTCGTCCCAGCTTTGGTAACCGGTGACATTTGGAAGCAGGTATACCATTCGTTTTTTATCTTGCTCAAACATAGTGAAAATTGTAAAATGGATATTAATTTTTTTTTATTGTAACTTTGTTATTTAATGCAAAAGAGATCTGTAACTTGCTGTGTAGCATCTACATCATCAGAGAAATACACAGGAATTAACAGATTTTATACAGGGTGTCTCGTTTTCTAGATACAACACCTATTTTTAGTTTTCTTGCGGCGGCCATATTTGATTTTTGTACCATTGAAAAGAACAAAAGAAAATTGTGTTAAATCCTGTGAGACAATTTTAATTTATTATTAGTTAAACAATTGAATAAAATATGACAATTTTTGTTCTATCAAGTCAGCCATTTTAGATTTTTAGATAAGATCAATAAAACTAATTGACATTTAACACATGATTTCGTACTAATTTTTCTTGATCATATCTAAAAATGCAATATGGCCTTCTTGATAAAACAAAATCTGTCATATTTTATTCAATTGTTTTAACTAATTGACATGTGGCACATGATTTCGCACTGTTTTTTCTTAATCCTTTCAATAGTATAAAAATCTAATATAGCCGCCATAAGAAAAACTAAGAATAGGTCTTGTATCTAGAAAATGGAACACCTTGTATAAAAGATTTCTGTGTATTTCTCTTAACTCTTTTATGGTGCACAGAAAATTCTAGATCTCTATCGCATTAAATATGAAAGTTGTAATAAAAATAAATTATCATCCATTTTTTCATTTTTCGCCATATTTTTTTTTAAACAAATGATGTTAGCTGAAATTTGTTGACATATTCCGCGGTCTCTTGTGTCCCCGCTTCCACTTCAAAACCCTCTCTGGCTAGCTTGTCGTGAAGCTCAAGAAAAAGCAGTTCTTCCCCTTCTTCTCGGCTTCCCTCAGCTTCTTCGTGTTCCCTTCCGGAATACCCAGGACTAGAAGGTAGCCTTCCTACTTCTTTTCCCTGTGAAAGATGGGCCATTTCCCTATGTTAAGGGTAGGGTTGAGGATTGCCAGTTCCTTTATCAGCACCTCTTTGTTCATGTACACTATGCATGACGTTGCCGGTACCCATAGTGACGCTTTGGTGAATTTTACTACCCTCAACTTGGCTCCTTCCCAAGCGTTTAGAGTGGGCACAGTGTTCTTCAGCCACTCCAGTGTCAGTGTAAAAAAAAATATATAGTTACGAAAAGACTTGAAGATTGTCCAAAATTTTATTATCTAAAACTTTTGTTCCAACCATTTTTCTGTATTACCATTGGTTATTGAGTTATTCGCAACTTTTGCAAAATACAAAAAAAAAGCGAGCGTACTCGCGTAAATTTGACTATTTCTGTCAAATGTTGTTAATTGACTATCTATTTAAAATTTTATATAATTTGACTATTTTCATTAAAATTTTGATATAATATGACTATTTCCATTTAAATTTGACTATTTCCATTCAAATTTTGATATAGTTTGACTATTTCCATTCAAGTTTTGATATATTTTGACTATTTCTATTAACATTTTAATTAACATTTTGACGTTAAACGTAAAAATTGATCGGATAATGAACTTAAGTAGGTATAGTTGTGAGAGAAAAAAACTAATACAGCAAAATATTTAGCTATGTGAACTGGACTCACTTTGATTTTTCAAATTGTCAATCAAATTGACAAATCTGCGGAAATGCCAAACGAAATTTAATTAAGCTCGACAAGCCTCAACTCACTGAAACGCAAAAAGCGATATAATAATAACCCGATTAGAAACGGTATTAGCATTAGAGACATTGCTAATGAAGTACATGTCAACAAAAGCAATGTCTTGTTGGCCAAGAAAAAAATTGTTGTTAACGTGTACATGACAAGTTTGTTTTACAAGAAAAAACAAAAAATATTTTAGAAGTGGCTAAAGCTACCTGCTTTACTCGTTTTTTTCTTTCACAACTGTACACATCCAAATGTACTCAAGTACATTTTGTGAATTAAAATCGCATCGAGTACAATTACAAGTACTTTAAAAACGAAGTACCCGTGGACTGAGTACTTAGTACACAAAAAGTACTCAGAGTACAAATGTTTAGTAGCTCTACTCAAGTACCGCCTAGCTCTGCTCACACCCTGTATATATTTTCTATTAAATGCTTTTTATTTAGGTTGATAAAACATACAGAAAAATTATTGGAAGAAAAGGAGGAAAAACTCTGTGTAAAAGTGCTGAAAACCTTGAGGGAAATGATGGCGATCGATCCGGAATACGGAGAAAAGGTGAGCTCTGGTCTGACCACGCTTTCCGACTCGCTTTAACTCACTAACAATTCTCTATAATTTTTTGTCAAGGGTTACTAATCTACTAATTATTTTCTATGTGATTCCGCTAAGAACGGGGAAAAGGTGGAGAAGAACGAAGCGGTACGGTATCATTGTATTTTTGGGCGTGCTCACGAGCTTCACATGCCTCTCTTAGTTTCATTGTTAGATGTTCCTACCCTGATACAAATGAGCATGTTATCTTTTATTCTGTTTTTGCAAAGGTAATAAGTGTTTTATTTTATTATCTTTGAACTATAGATTTTGCTATGATTATAAAAATGATGGTGCTAACATTATATTACATTAAATATTGCATATTTTAAACAGTAATCTCAATAAGTATATCATTTTAATTTTATACAGTTTTTATTCATGAAGCACAGGTTCTATGCGGCTGTTTTTGATTTACACTGCTTTCACATCTAGTATTTTGATTGTTTTATTTTTCACAATAAAATTATGGCATGTATCTATGTAATTTGCAGTCTGAGGATGTAGCCAAGAAAGGAGGAAAAAAGAATGGAATCCCTCTACCCCAAAACTGAACATTTTATATAGTAGCACCACAGACAATTAGACAGACAGTCAATTTGATAGAAAATCTAGGAATCCCACTTTTGTTTGAAAATCTAACAGATAGCACTGTCCTCAGTTTTATTATTAATCTGATTTTATCATTCTAAATTTGAAGTATGCTATTAATTGATAGATGTTACTACATCCACTTATTAAATACGATATTTATCTGTGTATCTTCACACAGACACCAGCAAAAAAAAACTGCCAGTAATTATCTGAATTGCTGATTCAGATAAGCACTGGCAAAGTTTTTTTTTGCTAGGGTCTGTGACAAAATGACACTCAATTTTATGAGGAATTTAAAAACCAAATAATATACAGGGTGATCCATTTAAAATATGCAAGTTAGATGCTGTATTTATTGCGCACTCTGTATACATGCAAATATTTTTAGGTTATTTTCGGTTTTGAAACTTTTTTATTTCTTTTATAATGGTACAAGAACATCCGTTTAACATCTCCCATCTCTCTTCTATTAACCAATCCCCCATCCCTCTTCTATTAACCAATCCCCCATCCTCCTACCATCGCTGTTCATCAATTTATCCTGAGACGTCCTTATAAATTTACCCTGCCCACTTACTTCCCCCTTATCTCCCCCATTCTAGCAATAAAATCTTCCCTCACAACACATCTCCCTCCTCCGTTGTCTTTCTCATCTAACGCTTTCCGCGCTTCAGCCCAGTTTTTAATAATGTACACCATTAAAAGAAATAAAAACTAGGCTGAAGCGTGGAAAGCTTTAGATGAGAAAGGCAAAAGAGGAGGGAGATGTATTGTGGGGGGAGATTTTAATGCCAGAATGGGGGAGATAGGGGGAGGTGTAAGTGGGCAGGGTAAATTAGAAGTAAGGATGTCTTAGGATAAATTGATAAACACCACATCTAGTTCTAATTGCCCCCCCCCCCCCCATTTTGCCATTTAACTCACGCCATACCGTCTACCTCTTCTATAAACTCCACCTTCTCAGTTTTCAGGGGCCTCTTCGTTCCCACTGTCTTACCAACCTTCGCCCTCCCTTCCGTTGCCTGTTTTCTTGCACATTGATCCGACCTCCTAAATCCCCTTGGAAGTGAATCTCACCTTTTCCCACTTCTCCTTCATCATCCATGTTCCCACTAATCCCACTACTTTTTTTCCTGCCACCCACTTCTCAAAGTCTTTTTACCAAGTCTCGCCCCCACACTTCGACTTTATTCCGGCCACGTTCCAAAACCTCACTCTTAAGCTCCCCTCCCTAATTTTAACTGGTATCTGATATCTGGGGGAGTGCGCATTGCTGCACTGCACTTAGACCTGATTAGGCCCATTGTGCTGCCTCCCACTACGGGTCACCCATCCTCAGTTCAGCTATCCCACTTTGTCTAGGTAGTCCAGTATTACTGAGGTGGGCAAATCCCTGATGATGTCCATCATTGGCCATCTTTCACCCAGTATGGATCCTCTCGTAGACGAGAGTGCCGGGCATTCGCTGAGGATGTGCCTGGCAGTCTCGTCTTCCATTCCACACCCTCTACAAGATGGGGAGTCAACTATTCCCATCTTGTATAAGTGTCCATGTAGCCCGCAGTGTCCGGTTAGAACAGCGATGGTTTGTCTGAGGTTCCTTCTAGTCATCTGCAGGTACTGTTTAGCTGAAATCTCGTTGGGGTACAGTAATGTCTTCTTTAAGAGTTCGCAGCTTTCCGTATCATCCCAACGCTTCTTGAACTTATCAAGTGTGTTGGAATGTAACATGTTACATAGTGACGGGGGTGTCAATCGCACTAGCGGCTCCGGTGAGATGGCATTCATCCCAGCCACTGCTCTGGCCAGTGCATCAGCCCTCCTGTTGCTTATTTTTATATCGTGTCCCTTCACCCAGCAGATTTCAATATTGTTATGCATTGCTGTCTGCCGTAGTTTTTTTATGGCACTCTAGTGTTGTTTGTGAAGTAGTGTATAACTTATTCAGAAACATGAAGGCTTGCCTACTGTGTTAGGCAATGTTAGGATCAGTATGGCTTCGTTTGACTCTTTACGGCTTAAAACGATGTCAGCCGCAAGTGTTATACCCATCGTCTCCAGTTAAGCGACGGTCGCATACTTACCCATAGGGATTTTTGTATGGATCCTCAGGGCCATCGGTGTAGATTCTTATAGCCGACTTTCTCATATGTTTCGTGGGTTGGATATTAACTGTGTACGGTGCATTCCGTATTGGTGTCGGTATGCAGTAGTCAGTGCCATCCTCTAATAGAGGTATATCGTTGCAGAACATCCTCCAGAGGTGACCTCTGACTTCCCCACAGTTTTACTGTTCCAAATCCTGCTACTTTAGAGGCGAAGTATGGTCGCAATAGCCTCCCTTTCCAGGTGAATATCAAGTGGCGGAAGGCATAGCATGACCTCCAGCGCTATTGTGGGAGTTGTGTGCAGGGCGCCTGTTACGCTTAAACAGACTGTCCGCTACACTTGCGCTAGTCTCTTTATAGTCGTTACTTGTTTGGTCCTGGGCCACCAAATTAACGCTCCATATGTTAGCATAGGCCTTATGACAACTGTGTACAGCCACATCGTCGTGCGCAGTTTTAACCCCCAAGTTTTTGTCAGTTTTAATTTTGATGTGCGTTTTCCAGCTCACTTTCCTGTCGAGTGTAATGCCCAGGTATTTTACCTCGTCGCTGTACTACAGCATCGTATTCAGATATTGGTGCTCTTTTCATGACCTTCCTTTTCTTGGTGAACATCACCAACTCCGTTTTAGCGAATTTAACAACAAGGGGTGATCATTGCACCACCGCGAAACTGTATTTAAAGCTCCCTGCATTTGATCACAGAGAGCGTCTTCAAATTTGCCTTGTACTATAATGGCTAAGTCGTCAGCATAGGCTGTCACAAAGAAGCTTAATTGTTGAAGTTGTTGTAGGAGGCTGTCCAGCACCATGTTCCATAGTAAAGGAAATAGAACACTTCCCTGTGGACAGCCTCTGTCAACCTTTCTCTAGTATGACCAATCGGTTGCCAAGTGCATTGCCAATCCAGTCACACATTTTTGATGGTACTCCGCGCTTGTTTAGTGCGTTTCTTATCTTCGGTATAGTCGTTTTATCAAACGCACCTTCGATGTCAACAAAAATTCCCAGGGTGGATTCTTTGTTATCCATTGATCTCTCGATTCTACTCACTACGTTATGTAGGAGTGACTCGGTGGATCTTCCTCGTGTGTAAGTGTGTTGTGATGGCATCAGCGGTTGACTTATAAGTGCTGACGTTCTTATATACCTTTCACAGATTCTCTCCAGCGTTTTCAAGAGAAACGAGGAGAGTGTGATTGGTCTGTATGCCTTGGGTGCAGTGTAGTCTGCTCTACCAGGCTTCGGTATAAATACAACCCTAACTTGTTTCTAGACCTTTCGGACATGTCCCAGCGCTAGACTGGATCGGAATAGCATCACTAAGTGCTCAAGTAGTGCATCCCGTCCTCACTGTAGTAGGGCGGGGAATATGCCGTTCGGTCCAGGTGTTTTAAAGGCGGATAAGCTGTTTATTGACATTAGGGTGTTTTCCTCGTTAACCACCTCCTGGGCTAGTTGCCAGACTTCCGATCTTATTGAGGTGGTTTCAGGATCTTCCCCGACGTTGCTATTTAGTATAATGCAGCCCGGGAAGTGTGTTTAGCAATAGTTGCAGACTCTCATGGAGGTCGTCGGTCCTCCTTTTTCAGGATAGAGCCTGCTAACTTCCTGCGTGCTTTCTATACCTTTACAGAAAGCACGCCATGATGCTCGTTGGCATTGCCTTATGAGTTTTTTTGTACTCTCTACGGCGGGCCTTATAAATGCCCCAGTCGGAGCTCAGTTTAGAGCGTTCAGCTCTGTTAATTGCTTTCTTAGCCTCATCTTTTAGAGAGTCGAGATCTGGGCACCACCATGGGGGGGCTCTCCCTGTCTCTGTTCTCCTTTTAAGTGGACAGGTCAATTAATATGGCTTCAGGATCATTGTCTTCACTTCCCCCGCGCGGAGGTCAAGGCTGCCATAATCCTTCGGGCATTCTGTTCTGATATCCTCCGGGCCCTTACCAAGATGCCCTAATTTTAACTATTTTCCTTTTGTTTCTGTTTGTTTTTGTTATTTTATAATTTTTGGTTTTGTGTGTTTTTATAAATTGTTTTCCATTATGATATGTTTTCCCTATTTGTTCAATAATAATAGTTAAATAAAATAATAATAGTTAAATGAAAGTTAATAATATAATAATTGAGGAGTCTAATGCGTAACTAGCAATATGTTAACAGTATTAATTTTTTTAAGCTACACTACATTTATTGCCAAAAAATTATGTGAACGAGATATATAATTTTGTTTCTGGCATAAATATTAAATTAAAATCAACATATAAGGCATAATTGTATTCAGAAAAATAATGTGTAAGATAATTAAATAAGAAGAGTATATACAGCAATTAAAAAAATTAAAGTTGACTTTTATTTGGCAATGAAGTTTATTTAAAAACAAATATAATTACTGTCAATTTATAGTATTGAAACGGCCATTGACTTTGTTTTTTAGTTCATTCAAATCGGTAAATAACTAACAGAGTTATGGTGCTGGGCGTTTTTTCATCAAACACCCGGTATACTGGAACGAAAACCGAACCGCAAAAACAGGGATCCGAAGCACTGGTAATCTTGATTAGCGTTTGGCTTCCATTGAACTGTATGCATCATTGTCTGTGGTAGCACATACTATTGTCAAAATATCTTAACAAAAATGTAATCTATTAAACCGGTAGGCTTTAAATATCCCCCCTTAAAACTTAAACAATTTTAAGTATTAGTACTTAGAACGTATGATTAGCAAAAAAAATCAATGACTATCCCTATTATGGCTACAGCCTTGGGTAGTACGTAAACATGTTATCATATTAACCAATGCACATCTTTATTGGCACGACTTTAACATAATTACTCAACTTGCTGCGAATAACACTTCTCAAATTTATTAGGGCGATGTGTTGCGAAACAGCCTTCTAACACGTTATTTTGGAAAATCATTCGTACCCAAAAACGAGGTGGACATCACCTCTATTCAAGTATCAACGGTGATGCATGGACCTGGAGGTAATTTTAATGAATCTATTCTCGCTTAATCTGTGCTCAATTTTATTTTACTTTTATAGCGAAAATACTAAGTCGCGCAGGGCGGACTTTACACGAAGTTCAAACGCATTTGGACAAAGAGGGTGCTTCCGATTTAGTAGTCGAGTTGGTTATCAAGTCCGTGCACTCTCCCTCGATTTTCAGTGAAGCTGTCGAATTGGGTATTGCGTTGCTGGAAGGTGGAAATCCGATTATTCAGAGAAGTATGTTTAATAAGTTGTTAGGAGGTGATCTCAGCCAAGCATTCTTCAAGGTAAATTTGAATGGGAAAAAAATAATTCAAATGAATAATATGAATAAATTGATAATTTAGGTTTTCTTCGATAAAATGAAAGATTCGCAGCAAGAAATTAAATCGACTGTTAGTGTGAACACATCGGATATTGCAGCGAAAGCACACGAGGACAAGCAGGAAGGGAAGGAGGTTGATAAAATGACGCGCAAACAGGGCGGGAAATCAAACGGAATTCTTATAAGCGATGAGTTACGGGAGGAGTTGAACAGAGCAGCCGAATCTACCTCGCAAAGTTATGGAAATATCCGTAGCATAGGAGCAGGTGATGAAAACTGTTCAATGATGGCGGGCGCCGTATCCGCCTTCGAAGATATGCTGGCCGAAAAATTGGAAAAACACCGAGAACGTGAGGACCAAAACTGCTTATCAGTCAAGGTCCTAATTATGCAGCCGATTTTGCGTTTCCTCCAACTCCTCTGCGAAAACCACAATCCCGCACTTCAAAACTTACTACGCACCCAGAACAACAAAAGTAATTTTAATTTAGTTTCGGAAACGCTAATGTTTCTCGATTGCATCTGCGGATCAACCACTGGCGGGTTAGGCTTATTAGGGTTGTACATAAACGAGAACAACGTCGCTTTAATCAATCAAACCCTGGAAACGCTGACTGAATACTGCCAGGGGCCCTGTCACGAGAATCAAAACTGCATAGCCACGCACGAATCGAACGGTTTAGATATCATCACCGCGCTCATTTTGAACGACATCAACCCGCTGGGAAAATCCCGCATGGATCTGGTCCTAGAACTAAAAAACAACGCTTCTAAACTGCTCCTCGCGATAATGGAAAGCCGCGGTGATAGCGAAAACGCTGAGCGGATTTTGTACAACATGAACCCGAAACAGCTTGTGGATGTAGCCTGCAGGGCTTTCCATCAGGAATCTTTGGAAGAAGAGGACGAGGATGAAGGAAACACAGATGATGCCGTTTCCCCTAAAGAAGTGGGACATAATATTTATATCCTGTGCCATCAGTTAGCCCAGCATAATAAGGAATTGGCTGCTCTCCTGAAGCCGATAGACGGAGGAAACGATCCTAAAATTCATCAAGCTCTGCTGTATTACGCGACTCACACGGCTCAGATTGAAATCGTAAGGCATGATAGAACTCTCGAGCAAATCGTGTTTCCTATTCCTGAGATTTGCGAGTATATAACTTCTGACACTAAGTATAGAATACTCACGACAGCCGAGAGGGATGATCAGGGGTCTAAAGTATCCGAATTTTTCGATAGGACGGATGCTATGTTTAATGAAATGAAATGGCAGAAGAAATTACGAGGTGAGTATTGTGTTTGCCCTCCAGGATAATTCACTCGCTTCCCAACTCAGATTTTCATCTAATAAATTTGCCTTAAACCATAAAGTAAGTAGCAGTGTTGTCAACCGTAAGCCATCAAATGTCTAAGTCTTGTGTTAAAAATCAACAGAAATCGTTAGATTTTTCGGATTTTTTATCAAACAAATTCCATTTATGTTAACAACGAATAACTCTGAAATAATTAAGAACTTTGCGAGACTGAAGAATTTTCTAAATGATTTTGATACTATTTTTTTGACTGATTTAAATCTTTTTTATAAACAATTTTAAGCAGTATCTTTCCGAAATGTTATAAATTTAAGGCTTACATATTCCTCAATGTATCACATTATTTTATAGTTTTTCAAAAAATGTTTCAAACAAAAGTTGTAGATAATGAAAAAACACACAACTTTTACCTAAACACTTTTCACCTTAACTCTTTTGTTTATAATCAGTATACGAAAAACCCTAGGGGAGATATTTATTTGACAATCACTTCAAATTGCTGCTTTATTCGTAACAATCAAAAAACTTTTCCAACAAAATAAAATGAAAAACACTACACACATTTTTTATAATCACTTTTCACCTCAATTCTTTTGTTTATGAACTAGAAACTAAAAAATCTAGTGGAGACTAACAACTCACCGACTATAGCTTTTTGATGGACGTGTCCATCAAAAATGTTTCAAATAAATGTTGTAGCCATAGAAAAAATAAACCACTACTTGTACCTAAACACTTTTCACCTTAACTCTTTTGTTTTTGTTCGATAAACCGAGAAAGATTTTTTTGATATATTTTGCTAATCACTGATCAACTGTAGATTTATTATCGATTCAATCAAACAAAGCTTCAAACAAAAGTGACAGACAACGAAAAAATACACAACTTTATGATAATTCGAAAATTTACGAAAGAATATCTTTCATTCCCAGACTAAGCATATTAAACTAGGGTTGTTAAAAAAAACGTTTTTTTTTTTTCATTTTAACTAACAAAAAGTTTTTTTACAAAACGTATTTTTTTCATTAAAGCAGCGTTTAAAACATTAATAATTAAAACATGTTTAAAACGCGTTTAAGGGGTCATATCTACCTGCAAGACTGTAAAAAACGGAATTGTTGGTTTTATTTTTTCTTGAGAAGTAAACAACGTATTCCAAATCTGCTTTTACACATTTATTAATCGTACATTAGACTTTTAAATTTTATTAAACTTGATGATGATGTTTTTTAAAAAAGGTGTCTTGCGGTGACAGCTCCTACAGGGGCAGGAATCATCTGAAATTAGAAATTCAAAGGAGGTTGCGTTAAGAATTAGTGAATTTAGGCCGCGATCGAAGATTTTTGGATCAATTTTTTTTTTAACAAAATGGCGGCCTTTCAAATCAAAGACGTCATTTTTAGGGGCTAAAAAGCTGTATTAAAAAGGCTATATAAAGTCGAATTTTCATAATAGGCAAAATGCGAACGATCGCGGCCTTAATAAAATAGTTCTAAACCAGGAACAAAAAGAATCAATCAAATCGGATGCGTAGATGTTGAAATATTGCTGTCACCGACTTTAAAAATATGTTTTCGAGATAATCGCGTTTAAAGTTTTAGGTTGTATTCGCGGTATCATAAGAAATAATTTTTGGCACTTACATAGAATTATCGATTCCTGGACCATATGATTCCCCTTCTACCTCATGTATGGCCTCCAGGAACTTTATTTGCTGCTGTCTGCGCTGTTATCTCGCCTCTCGAGTGTTCTGCTGCGCTCGCTGGTTACTGACGTTGACCCGGGTGATGTCCTCAGACCTTATAAATTGGTGCAAGTTGCGCCTACAGTTGACCCCCATTGACTCAAACATCTTCAGTAACGCAGCATGTCCCTCGTTAAACATCGCAGACGCTGCATAGGCGGCAGTTTCAACGCTCACTTTCCCAGATGGAATGATTTTTGGACTAATTTTCCAAATCAGCTGGTTGAGGCTTTCATTTTTATTTTAGTCGAAACCTCCGACACACCGCTCCAAAAGTTCTTTCTAGCTGAGATCCTCATAGATCGGTTTTATGACTTTCAGGACGGAGGCTGGCAAAGGTTTGTACTCGTGATGAAATTAGCTGAGCGTTCCCTCACCCTGCGCGCGTTGCCACGAACACCATGACTCAGATCCCACTGGACATTTGTCGTGAACTGGATGTTCGTCAGTGGATCGATAATGATCAAACGTAGCCCAAATGCCATTCTTCATTTTCTCGGCGGAGTCAGAATTACGTTTTATAGCCAAGCCGTAGTAAACAGTCAATTTATCAATTATCTTTGCAGTGAGCTTCCCCTTTCCACCGATTCCTTTGTTGGCTTTTTTGCAAGCGCGAAGTCAACTGCCCATCCTCTTCTGCACGTGTCCGACACACTCCTTCTTCACGACAGATGGGTTGGATTGGTATGGGTCCGATTTGACGAGTTGAGAGTACGTTGTGGAATCGCCGTCGCCTATGTAGTACTTGTACCGTACGCCGTATAATTCCTCGGAACGTTGAAACATTTCTACCATGCTATCTCCCTCCATTTTTCCAGATGATCCGATATGATTTGTCTGACATTTAGATGCATGTGTTTCCTCCCACTCTTCATATGCAGCCGTGCCCTGATTTTTCCTCCAAAACTCGCACTCTTTACAGAACAAACTTTTGGTGAGTACATCCAAAACTTTGCCACTTTAGAAACCTATGATTGAAGAAACGCCGAACAACGAAGTGAAGCCTCGTTTCTTCCACTTCCATCCCCAGAAACGACTAGATCAACTGAATTCAGAGCACACGTTTCCTTCCTGGTTTGATCGATTTCTTCCTTGGCAGCTTCACTGAAAAAACCTTTTGCGACGAACTGCACCACATCATGAATATTTCTTACAGTTAGGCCATAAGTACTCTGACGGAGAAAAGCCGGCATATTATCCATCAGTCCACAGAATCGTGTAGCTCCTTTCAAACCAATACCCAGCAGCCGCATCGTGAAGATGAATCGTCGGTTCACTTCGTAGGTATTTTTTATTAGAGGGCAAGACGTGACGTATCGAGTTGGGCAATTATCACACGACAATGTGATTTTAAATCCGAGTCCACGAGTGCTGGCGGTCCCGAACTCCACTTTTTGCCCACAGTCTTTGCACTTCACGAATGTTGCAATTGTAGCAAAAACAGTGATGACATTTATTCGCGGTATTCTACGGATGCATTTTTCGGCACATCAGAGGCCAGTTTCAACTTTTTCGCTGAGGCGCCGAAGATATCTTTTTTTTGATAAACTTTTGCGAAAGTTCCGCGAAGACCGCAATTCTCGCGATTCTTTATCTTTGGTGTTGCGAGGATTCATTTCGCCCGGACAAAAAATCAAAGCGGTATTCTTATATTCCGCATATGTTCGTCAATTTTCATCGAATCAACTTGGACTTTTTTGGAAAACAATGTTAAATGTTCACTCTTTCAAGTTATCGAATAAAAAAAATCGATTTTTTTGAAAAATTACAGATAGATATGACCCCTTAAAACATGTTTAAAACACGTTTAAAACACATTTAAAACACATTTAAAACGTGTTTAAAACAGAACATACAGGGCATTTTTCTTTTGAGTATACATATCCCGACAATTTCAGCGTTTTTTTAAATTTGCGGGAATTCGTTGTTTCAAAACGTTTAATTTAAGGCATTTAACGAGTGTTTCCACTCCCAGACTAAGCATAAAGTAAAATTTCGAGTTTAGAAAAGCCCCGCGTAGAAAATTTGTCGAGGGTCGCACAGCGACCCGAGACAAATTTTCACGGGGCTTTTCTAAACTCGAAATTTTACTTCATGCGCCACGCGTCTAAAACACTGACTAATTGTAAAGTTCATAGTATGCTACTGAAGCAGTATGTTAAAGACGTATCCTTTGAACTTCGCTTAAAACCAGTGTTTTACACGCGTGGCGCATGAAGTAAAATTTCGATTTTAGAAAAGCCTGAGTTTGGATTGAGATTTTTTCCGGAAATACATTTTGATACTGGGAGTTTTTCTTCTAACTACCTGCTGTAAATCTTCAAATATATATATTTTTTAGAGTTTAATTGGAAGCTTTAAACGAGTGTTTTTCACTCCCAGACTAAGCATGAAGTAAAATTTCGAGTTTAGAAAAGCCTAAGAATTTGGATTGGCCGCGTAGCGAAGCGAAGCGGCCAATCCAAATTAGGCTGTTCTAAACTCGAAATTTTACTTCATGCGCCACGCTTAAAAACATCGATTTACAGTGAAGTTAAAAAAACACTCACATACAACAACAATTATAGGCAAACTAATATACGTTATAGTTTTTGGGTTGCCAATAATCACTGTTTTAAACAATTTGTTCACAGAATTTGACTCACGTTTTATTCATATTTACATATTAGATTGCTAAAGCCGTATATTTTAAACTTTAAGATATTTTGGTGTTTTACACGGGTGGCGCATGAAGTAACATTTCGAGTTTAGAAAAGCCTAATTTGGATTGGCCGCTCCGCTTCGCTACGCGGCCAATCCAAATTTTCAGGCTTTTCTAAACTCGAAATTTTACTTCATGCTTAGTCTGGGAGTGGAAAACCCTCGTTTAAAGATTCAAATTTGAATCTTTTTAAAATCCAACGAATGTTGCAATATTTACAGTGTATGCATACAGAGAGTTTTATTTAACACCGAACATTTTCATAACAAGAATTTTTCTTTTAAGTATACATAAGCATACGTTGTACATTTGCCGACGCCCGGTCTACTAAAAGAATTTAATTTAAAGCTTTAAACGAGTGTTTTCCACTCCCAGACTAAGCATGAAGTAAAATTTCGAGTTTAGAAAAGCCTGAAAATTTGGTTTGGTCGCGTAGCGCGAAGCGCGGAGCGGCCAAACCAAATTTTCAGGCTTTTCTAAACTCGAAATTTTACTTCATGCGCCACCGGTAAGAAACACTGACTTAATGTGCAGTCTAGCGGTGTGTTTTAAACTTCGTAATGTCAGTGTTTTGTACCGGTGGCGCATGAAGTAAAATTTCGAGTTTATAAAAGCCTGAAAATTTGGTTTGGCCGCTCCGCGCTTCGCGCTACGCGACCAAACCAAATTTTCAGGCTTTTATAAACTCGAAATTTTACTTCATGCTTAGTCTGGGAGTGGAACACTCATTTCAAGTTTCAAATGAACTCTTTTAAAAACAACAACGATTATCTAAAGGTTTACAGCATATACGCTGTAATTGGGACATGTATACTTGGAAGAAAAACTCCCTGTATGTACAAGTTGAGGCATTAATTGCGATTGATTGGCTACAATTTGTAATGGTCATATAGACAACCCAATTTACACATAACTTAAAAATTAAAGATGTCAAACTGTATTGGATGAAAATGTTCAGTGTTACATAAAACTCTCTGTATGTATACCTGAAAGAAAAATTCCCTGTATTTAAAAAACACAATTATGCACATACAGTTGTTATATTTTATGGTAGTTAAATGTTATGTTTAATAATTTATATGAAATATCTCCAACAATTAAGCTAACATTTAAAAACGTAAACAAAAAATCTTAATGAAGTAGTATAAAATATAATTTAGTAAATTTAAGATAATAAAAAAAACGTTTTAAACAAATTTAACGTTTAAAACGGTTTTAAACAAATTTAAGATTTAAAGCATGTTCAAAACAAAACCGTTTAAATCACGACGGTTGTTTTTAAACATGTTTAAAACTCTGTTTTAAAACAAAGTGTTTTAAACATAACAACCCTGTATTAAACACTGATTTCTCATTCAAACAAAAAAAATCAGAAAGTAAACTTATCAATGTATCCATTTGAAATTGTAATGATAATAAATATAACAACAAATGATATTTGAGAAAACAGAAATTCTCGTCTTGGCTTATTTATCTTATATCTGTAGATGCCTGAGATATTTATGTTTGCGCGTTTGGCTGCCAAGGACGTAATGTGATTTTCAACAGCTATTCTATTTCTCGAGGTATGATGTAATCGTGTTTTTTTTAAATGGAACATCTTGTATATTTCAAACTTTTTGGATAAACACTTGTTAAACAATTACAATGGTGTCGGGTTTGGTGGGTGTGCGACTTGTGGTTTTTACATTATTAAAAAAAAAATCCAAAAGTCAAATAAGTCATAAAAGGGACATAAAAATGTAATAGAGTGACAAACAAAACATTTTCACGGCTCTCCAAAAATATTACAATTTAATAAAATAGTGGTATCCTGATTAGCAGTATTAAACTACCATGACTAACAATGTATAATGGATTTTTCCGTAAATAAATAAATAAATAAACAATGTTGGATATAGGGCAGTGACGGCTCGTTAGGGACGGCAGGGTCGGCCGGGCCGTACCGTTATATTTGATTGAACAAAAATTATACATTTTTATTTTCTCAGAAATAAATATTGCGCATTTTTTGTAATAAATATATAGCAGGCTAATATGTAGTAATAATAATAAGCACTCAGCACAAGGCCGATAAATGTAGAAATTTATTTTAATTTAATGTGTGCTTACTAAGCATCTTCGTATCCGGAAAATCGGCAAGCCGTAGATTAGCAGATTATGAAGATTAATGCAAGCGCTGCTTCATCTCAAGTGTCAGTTTCTGTCGTTACATTTCCCCTGCAGGGCAAACGTACGTCCGAAAATGGTTTACTCGAGTACGCCAAGTTTGCCGATGCCGTACTTTCTGTTCTTCCCAGGGTTGCCAAATCAGTGATTTTGTCATCAAATCTAATGTTTTTCACTTCCAGATTCAGACAAATTGTTTGTGATTCAGGCGTGGCTGAATTCGGGTTTGTTTGAAGTATTTAGTGACAATCTAGTGATTTACTGTCATCGGAAAGTGATTAAAGTTAAAACAGTCGAACGTGGCAAAGTTCTGTCAAAACTATAAAAAAATGGGAAATATTCAGTACATCATTTATAAAACTGTCCATGTCCAAATGGTCGAACATTTGCAAGAGAATCCTTTTTGATCAATCATGTATGAATCATTTCTAAGGAGTATATTTTAAACGTCATTTGAATTCAGTGGTTTATACGCGTGGCGCATGAAGTAAAATTTCGAGTTTAGAAAAGCCCCGTGAAAATTTGTCTCGGGTCGCCGCGCGACCCTCGACAAATTTTCTACACGGGGCTTTTCTAAACTCGAAATTTTACGTCATGCTTAGTCTGGGAGTGGATTTCGATATTTTTTCGATATTTCGAGATTTTCATCAATTTATAAAATTCTTATCAGATTTTCAAGATATCAAAATCCTCATCAGATTTTAGATATTTCGAGATTTTTCTTGATTTACAAAATGTCAATTTATAATTATTAATTATTGTTTGTTATTTTGTAAAATATTTTCCTTCAAATATTAAATTATAGATTTTATTGGTCATCAGCAAAAAAAAAAACAAAAAACTATAGATTACATTTTATAGTTTTGTAATTTAATTTATTTGAGAGATATTTTTGAATGTAATAAAAGTTGTAGCAATTTTTGTTTGTTTTTCAAAGCGTTTTTGTAATTCAGTAATTCCATAGAACGAAAGAATAATTTACAATCGAGAAATCCAACGTGCAATTTTACAGATTTATTTTTATTTCTTGTCAATTCACAAAAGTTGTAACAAAAAATTGAAATCAATATTTAAGTTTTTTTTCCTTTAACTCGACAAAGAAAACAATAACTTAAATCAACACATCTTTAATCGAACTTTGAGCGTTTGTAATTCAGTCAAAAACAGCTCGATTTTGCTTTTTTCATCCCCCAACAATCCCTGCTCATTTCAACAAATCCGAGATTTCTTTAATAATCTAATCTTGCAAAAAGAGGAACTGCATATTAAATTTCAATAAATTCAAACTAAGTCTCGATTTTGATTAGTTCTGTAAATTAGCACCTTAAACTCCAATTAATCTTACACCTAAATCCAAGTTTTTAGAACTCTAGGGCAAAAATTTAATTTATTAAAAATATTCAAACACAAACTCAACTAATTAATCATTTTACATAGCACGCTTCGTTTGCGAGATGATCGACTTGAATCACGAAAACGTCAACCTAACCTAACCCTACTCAAAGTTCCTGTCAACTTAAAAAATCCCACGCTTGATTCTAAATTTTTAAATCCCTAGAGCACATTTCCAAAACGTATAATTGTTTATCCAACGATATTTCCATTGTTGTACAAAATATAAAAATCTGTTTCAGACAAAAGACTTACAGCATCAGATTTTCTACATTTTCGCCAAAACAATTGTTTCCATTGCACGCTCCGTTTGTGAGATAATCGAATTGAATCGCGGAAACGTGAACCTAACCTAACCCTACTCACAGCACCTGTCAACTCAATTAATCCCACGCGCGATACTAAATTTTTAAAGCCCTAGAGCGAAAAATCGAATTTATTACGCATGTTTCGAACTTATAATTAATTATCCAACTAATATGACATATTTTTTTATTATTTTACTTCATGCCTAATCAACGACTGCAAACACTCATTAGAAGCTGCAATTGAACGCTTTTATAATTTATTTTAAATTCTTAACAAAGAAAGACATAACCTGCGTTTATTAAACATTACGTCGTGAAATTAAAAGTACTTTTCATTGCTGAAGTTTGTAAAGAGGCTAATGAATCACCCTGTAGGCAGATTATGTTTGAAAGTTTTCGAAAAACGTTCCTTTTATAACATATTATGAGGTGTTCGTTCATCGGGGTCCAATTTTGAGAACACTGTTATTACAATAATAGTATAATTATAATAATATAATTATAATAATATAATTATAATAATATAATATAACTATAGAACAATGCATCTTTAGTTATTTTAGAATTTTTATATATTTTAACTTTAATAAATAAAGAACTATTTTTTTAAATTTTATTAATATGTTTTTATATTATTCATGTTATAACAAAATATAAAATCCGGTGATTTCTGGTGATTTTTAAGTGACATTTTTAGACATCTGGTTGTCTAGAGTTAGCAACACTGGTTCTTCTACACAATACACCGATGCCTGTGTCGATGCACACTTCAAATTCGGTTACGTTACACATCACAGATTTTTATTCTATAACTAATGGATTTATTTACGAATGTATTTCTGATTATTTTCATATAATTTAATTTAAAAGTAAAATAGGCATTTACAATTGGTCATTAAGGTCAACAATTAACCTGTATTAAAGAAAACACTTAAAACATAATATTCGTCTTTTATTTTATTTAACAAATCAGAATATATCTCGCATTTTTAAATATCGTTAAACAACTGATGTGATTTAAAAATGCGAACAATCATTAAATTGTTACCTAATTGTAATTTACAAAATATTACCTGGTATTTTAGGAAGATTGTGTGAAATATATCAGTGTATAACTATAATTATATAACATTATTATACATGTTGAAAAATGTTATTGTAATTCAGAGAATATTCTCTTTCTATTTTTTAAAGTCGGGCGAAAATATTTAATTTAAAGTATCGTTCTAGCGAAGGTGTATGGTTTGGTACGGCTGGCCGTTTACTCTCAGTGCGCGTGCGCTAAAATACATTCGGCCCACCCACTTCATTAGATCACGAGCCGTCCCTGATATAGGGGTTTTTATATGATGAAAATCTGAGTCGAAGAGCAGATGAAAACCTTTCTAAAAACAACCTAAACGTTCTTGTATCTTTTTGATTTCAAAAATATTAAAAGCGCGATTATTGGTGGTACTTTTTCTATTAAGTGGTTTATAGCATTTTTAACAGTATGAAGTTAAGATGGTTACGATGGTAACCTTTTTTAAAATAACCTAATTTTTCGTATGTATTGTTTTCTTTTCAAGTGATTTTTGGCATCTTCACCAGTATTAAGTATAATTCTTAACAATGAATTGGTAATAGTGCTTTAAATTTAGATTGGTAAATTTAGGTATTTGAATATTAATTCATCAAAATATTCAAATTGTTCAAATATGTGAAAAATTTAGTGATTGAATTATTCATACTTGAATATTTGAATTATTCGTATTCGAATCCTAACGTTACTTCAAATCACTTGAAGCCAAAAAGACACAAGAATGTCTGGTCAACAGAGCTATAAAGCTGAGGCCATTATTAGACAGAAGAAGAAGAAGACACAAGAAAGTCTAATGAAAAAGATACTAGTTATTTAGATATCGATCAACTACTTCCAACTTCCAAAACTAAAAACCATTCAGCTATACGAAAATTATTTATCGTAGAACTAAGTAATTCACTTGTTGAAAGCCAATGTTCACTTAGTGCTATCACTTTGATATCCTTGCCAATAACATAAGCCTCCAGTTCTTCTAGTTTATTTCTTAGACATTGAATGTTGATGTAGAACAGCATATTATTTTTTTAAATTATTGCTTCGTCGCTTCGGACCTCTAATTCGTTGTCTTCAACAGATATACTAATAGTATCCTTATTTTTTTGAGTATTATTACTTTTACTACCCGACACCGAAAAGAGTAAATGGGATTTTAATTATATATATATATATATATACAGGGTGGTGAATTTTTCGATGCTATCCCGGAAACTATAAGATACACGAGATCGCTTAAATTAGAGAAAAGTAGCTCATTTTAATGGCGATTAGGAATCTGAAAAAAAAAGATTATTTTGACAGGTTCCTGATTTATCGCGAAAAAAACTGAAAATTGTGATTTTTGAAAAAAAAATAATATCTTCCCTGCCATTGGCGGTATTTTCATCAAACTTGGGAACTGTTTATTTTTGAACTCTCTGTATCGAATGGCGTCAACAGAAATATTCTAGGTACTCTAAATTTCGAGTTACGATATTCAACTTTTGTATTTCTTATGGCCGCCATATTGGATTTTCACACTTTTAGGTAGACCAAAAAAATAGCTTTTCAAAATGGTAATACAAATAACCTCTGATTTCCAAAAAAAAAAACCTGTAGAAATTTAAAAATGAATGTAAATAAATATTTTTATTTTCGCGAATGCTTTAAAATTGGAAGTATAATTAAAGTGACAGTTGGTAGTGAGTGCTTTTTCTTATGGCCGCAATTTTGGATCTTCACATCCCTAGATAGAAAACAAAATATTTTTTCAAAATAGTAACTTCATATTTTTAAATCTGCAAACATTTCATTAATGCACCTTTAATGAGATAAGTAAAGAAAACACTAGTAGATAATTATAATTATTAAAATTGTTCAAATTGTGCGCCGTTTTGTCTGATGCAAAAATTCATTTCATCCACTGCTTTTTGCTGAATGGAGTCGAACGCATTTCTGATTTTCAGTCGGTTATGTTCGATATTTTCAGTTTCAGTTGAATAAACAAGATCTTTGACAGTGACCCACAGAAAATAATCCAAAGGATTTAGCAGGGCGATCGTGACGGCCAATAAACAGGACCAAACGTGTCGAGCCATGAATATTGAAACCGTGCATTTAAATAATCACCAACAATGCGGGAGTTGTGAGGCCCAGCTCCGTCTTGCTGATACCACTCATGATTTTAGATTGTGAGTAGTGGTAGTTCGTCTAACATATCTTCTAAATTTCTCTGCAGAAAATTTGAATATGCAGCACCATTTAAACGTTCATCGAGGAAAAATGGATCAAGAATAGCATTATCTAAAATACCAGCCCATAAGTTTAAAGAATATCAGACTTGCGGCCTCGCTTCTCTTATTAAACGAGGATTCGCCGTTGCGTAGTAGTGAAGATTTTTTCTATTAAATCTTCCTGAATTTGTGAATAAACACTCATCGCTCCATAATATTTTTTTTGGAAAATTATTATCGTGCCGCAATTTTTCATGAAACCAATTGCAAAACTCTAATCTTCTATTTGAATCACCAGGGTGAAGAGTTTCTACCGGTCTGAATTTGTAATCGTGATACTTATGTTTTTTTTATAATTTTCCTCATATATGAGTCTTCAATACCGCAATCTTTAGATATTCTTCGGCTCGAAGTTGTTGGATCAATCACAATGTGAGCCAATGCATTTACTTCGTTCAGATTAATATCTTGACCATACGGCTCCCGCGGTCTTCTAAATTTACCACAAATCGCCAAATTCCTCGAAATCCGTTCAAACATTGGTCGATGGGGTTTTCGTCTCTCTGGATACATATTTTCATATGATTCAGCTGCCAAAACAAAACTTCTACTACGCCGAATGTAGACTTTGTACATGTTCTGCTTTTCCTCGTCGATGTACATGTTTAATTAAACCAAGAAACAACTACTCTGCATACGCACTTGTAATCGCTCTGACAGTTCGTACTACCAACTGTCACCTTAATTATTCTTCTAATTGTTTTTCAAAGCATTCGCAATTTAAGCAAATATTTACATTTATTTTTAAATTTGTACAGGTTTTTTTGGAAATCAGAGGTTATGCGTGTTACCATTTTAAAAAGCTATTTTTTTGGTCTACCTAAAAGTGTGAAAATCCAATATGGCTGCCGTAACAAATAGAAACAGTTGAATATCGTAACTCGAAATCTAAAGTACCTAAAATATTTCTGTCGACGCCATTCGATACAGATAGTTCAAAAATGTATAGTTGCCAAGTTTGATGAAAATACCGCCAATGGCAAGGAAGATATTAATTTTTTTCTAAAATCACAATTTTCAGTTTTTTCGCAACAAATCAGGAACCTATCAAAATGATCATATTTTTTTTCAATTCTCAATCGCCTTTAAAATGAGCTACTTTTCTCTAATTATGCGACCTCGTGTATATTATCGTTTACGAGATACCAATGGTGAGCATAAAAAAATTCACCACCCTGTATACCAAATAAGAAATAACAGCGAATTAGGTCATGTTGAAAAAAATATTTTATAAAGTAAGTGTGCAAGGAGGACAGAAGACGACAACGATCGTTTCGCTCTTTTTATGAGCTCCTCAGGCTGTCACATCCATCATCCCATACACACTCACTTGATATGTAGAACTTGTATATATACTGACTCTCGATCATCGTCATCTTCTGTCCTACTTGCACACTTACTTGATAAAATATTTTTTTCAACATGACCTAATTCGCTGTTATTTATTATTTTACTTTTCATATTATTAACATTTTCAAAAAGTTGTGTAGACTTTTTAACAACGGAACTTGCAGATTTTGCAGCGAGAGTTTTAAATACATTTGTTTTTCCCCTTGCATTGAATTTAATTTTCCTTCTAAAAAAAAAAAAAAAAAAGACCTTTATTGGCATATCTTACAAACTATTTACAATTTATTCGTTATTACTCCATTCCCGTATCCCTCTTACCCTCCCTTCTCTTTTCCCTCTCCCTCCCCAGCTTTTCCAACGTCCTTACCCCAATCCCATCCTCTCTCATCCGCTCCACTACCCTTCTATTCCCTTTCGCTCCCAGCCACTCCTCTTTTACCCCCTCACATTGCTCCGCCAAGTGTCCCCACGTATCCTTCCCCTGTCCACACAACACACACTTTCCATATTCTTCCCCCATCCATACTTTCCTTCCTCTCTCCTCCGATCCACACCTCGCCCTTGCCACAATCACCCTATCCTCTCTACCCCATCCCTTCTCTATCAAATACTTCGGCACTCTTCCATACACCTGCCACCTCCCATACATATCATTACACTCACTTCTCTCAATACGCCCTTGCCTTTCTTGCCCTTCCACCTCCTTCCCTTTCCCCTTCACCCACTCATCCACCTTCACCCGATTTCCTAGCCATTCCATTACCTTCGCCTCCGACAGCCCTACCCTCTCATACATTTTCCTCCTCTCCCCCCTCCATCTACCCTCACCCCCCCACACACACTCGTCACTCATACATCCTTTACCAATCTCTCTTCCTCCATTTCCCACAATCTCATCTCGTACCTCACCACCCTCACCATTGCCTCCCACTCTAGCCTCTCTCTGTTCGTCTCCTGAAGCACTATGTAGCTGGGCGTGGACCTCTCCACCCCCAACATGCGCTTTAGGAACCACATCTGCTCCCTCTCTATCAGCTCGTACCCTCTCGTCCCCCACACTTCCACTCCATACATTAGCACCGATCTCACACACGCATCCCATATTTTACACGCAACCGTCATATTGTTCCCCATCCACTTCCCCCACTTGCCCCACGCCATTCCCCACGCCTTCCTCGCCTTACTCTGCACCCACCTCACATGCTCCTCATACCCTCCCGTTCCTTTAAACCAAAACCCTAAATACTTGAAAGTTTTAACCCTCTCAATAACTACCCCCTTCCACTCCAATTCTTTCACCTTCCCCTCTCTCCCTTTATTTCTAAACTTCACCCACTTCGTTTTCACTACATTCACATTCATTCCTCTTCTATCCATAAACCTCTCCACTCTCTTCAACATCTCTTTCATCCCTTCATACTCTCTTGCCACTAACACAACGTCATCCGCATATGCCAACTTCCATACTTTACTTTTACCCATCGCCACTCCCCCCGCCTGCCCTTTCCTCATCACCTCTTCCAATTCACTCACATATACATTAAAGAGCATCGGGCTCAGCGGGCACCCCTGCCTCAAACCCTCCCACGTTCTAAAACACCCCGACACCTCCTTCCCCACTTTCGCCACCACCCATGTCTCCTCATACACTCTCCTCACCCACTCCACCATCCCCTCACTCACTCCTCTCCTTCTCAAGCACTCTATCAAACTCCCCCTCGGCACCGAGTCATATGCTGCCTTCAGATCCATAAATACCGCATTCACACATCCTTTCTCTTCCATCACTCTCTCCACCATTCGCGCCAGGGTAAAGACCTGCTCCCTCGTCCCCCTCCCCCTTCTAAACCCCCCTGCGTCTCTGGCAGTATCCCCTACATCCTCATACCTCCTCCTTACCTCCGCCACACTCCTTTCTCCCCCTACGCCTCCTACACACTCTCTCACCGCCTTCCTAAGCTCCTTTTTTCTCTGCCTGCATTCCTCATCAATCCACGCATCCGCCCGTCTTCTCTCCCCCTTTCTCTTTCTTCCACACCCCACTATTATCCGCTCCATCTCCTCTATTGTGCTGACCTCCTCCCATTTAACCCTCCCCAACTTTCTCCTCATATCCTCCATCGCTTTTATCCCGCACTCCAGAACCTCGCTTTCCTGCTCTCTTTCACTCCCGTGTCCCTCCTTTATCCACATCTTCACCTTTAACGGTAGGTGATCCGATCCCAACACCTCCTCTACCTCCATACTCCATATCTCCCCTCTTGCTATTCCCTTCACCACTACATAGTCAATCACTGATGCCCCTCTTGCCCCTATGTACGTTTTCTTCCCCTCCCAGTCCCCCTCCGTGAACCCGTTTAACAGTTCGCACCCTTCCTCCATCACCCACTCCTTCATTCTCCTTCCCTCCCCGTTTATACATTTATCCTGCGAGCTCCTTTTCCTCATTGAACCGTCCTCCTTAAGTTCTCCCCCCGCTTCTCCTATTCTCGCGTTGAAATCCCCCCCCACCATACACCTTCCTCCTTCTCCTGCTCTTTCATCTATCTCCCTCCTTACGTCTCCCCAGTTTTTACTCACATATAACACCCCCACGTTCATCTTGTATCCCCCTCGCTGGTACTTCACCCACACCAGTCCTTCACATCCCTCCATCATCTCCCCCTTGCTTCCTTTCCTGTCTTCTTTCCATTCAACAATCATTCCCCCCTTCGCCCTTCCCTTTTTCGCACATTTGGTCGCCTCTTTCATCTCCCATCTAAACCCCCTTGGTAACCATCCTTTCACCTCCTGTCAATCCTTCTTCACCATCCACGTCTCCACTATCCCCACTACGTCCTTCCCGATTACCCACTCCTCAAAATCGCTCCTCCACTTGCACTCCTTTTCCTTCTAATGTATCAACTTTTTGTTCCAATTCTCTATTCGCCTTTGTAATTGTTTTAAGTATACGTGCGCATCCATTCTTAAGTCCGCTTCAGATAAAAAGACGTCCTCTTGATTGGAGCCAACATCGGCAATGGTTTCGGTGTTTACGTTTCCCATTATCAGTTACACGCATTCCAATAATTTTAATGATGCAGTTCGGATGATAAGTATTGCCACATACACTGCATGTTACATGTTATTTGGGAGCCATATTGCTAGTAAAAATGTTGTATTAGAACCACTTAGCCTTTTTAACATTTTGACTGTACGTTTTTAGTCAACTGTATTTTCGCTATTATGGTATTTTTACGTTTAGTCCCTTAATCGATTGTGAATTGTCGTTTGACGTCTGATATAAAAAAGCGACTGCTTCCTCTTTGGCTTCTATCAAAATTGACTTTCTGTTGGTTCTGGTTCTTTGGGGAGTGCGCATTTCTGCACTGCACTTAGGCCTCATTAGGCCCATTGTGCCCATCGACCACGTAGCCTCAGCTGGCAAAGCCGAGGTGGGTAGATCCATTGTAGGCCATTGTAGGCCATCTTTCGCCCAGTAAGGAGCTTCTAGTTAACGAGAGTGCCAGGCAATCGCAGAGAATGTGTCCGGCAGTTTCGTCTTCTATGTTACACCCTCTGCAGAATGAAGAGTCAACTATCTCTATCCTGTATAGGTGTGGGTTTAGCCCGCAGTGACCAGTCAGGGCGGCAGTTATGCGCCTAAGGTTCCCCTTGGTCAGCTACAGGTACCATTTTGCTAATCTCTGTGTTTCCATAGAGAGCTTACAGCCCTTGATGTCATCCCAACACTTCCTGAAATTCTCCAGTGCGTTGGTTTGTACCATTTTGCACAGGGACAGAGGCAAAAGGCGCACTAGCGACTCCGGTGAGAGAATGTCCATTCCAGCCGCTGCTCTTGCCAGTTCGTCAGCTCTCGTGTTAGCTGTGTTCAAGTCGTGCCCCTTCACCCAGCAGACATCAATGTTATACATTGCTGCTTGCCTGAGTTTTCTGTATCACTCTAATGTTGTCTTTGAAGTTGTAAGTGATTTCTTCAGAGATAGTAGCTTTTACCTGATTGCCACTTTTCGGTTTATGATGTTCTTAGCCGCAAGTGTTATACCCATCGCCTCTAATTATGTGACGGTGGCATGCTTTCCCACCAGGACCTTTGTTTCCCTAATCCGTTCATCTTTTTGGATCTGTGTAGATCCTTATGGCCGACTCTCTTATTAGTTTTGTGGGTTTAATGGTAACCGTGTACGGTGCATTCCGAATGAGTGTCGGTTTACAGTAGTCAGTGTCAGCCTCTAAAAGAGGTATGTCTTTACAGACATTTCTTCAGAGGTGTCTTCTGACTTCCCTATAGCGGTTACTGTTCCAAATCCCACTGCCTTGAAGGCAAAGTATGGTCGCCACAGTCTCCCTCTCCACGTGAATATCAAATGGCGGACCGCCATCGTTGGAGTAGTGTGCATGGCGCATGTTATGCTTGGACACACTGCCTGCTGCACTTGCGAGAGTCGCTTTCTCGTAGTTAGCTGTTTGGTCCTCTGCCACCAAACTAAAGCGCCGTATGTCATCATGGGCCTTATGATGGCTGTGTATAACCACATCGTCGTGAGCGGTTTCAACCCCAGGTTTTGCCACTGCCCGACCCCATTCCCAAAAGGCCCTTATTTATGGCTTTGTCTGTTTTGATGACGATGTGCTTCAACAGCACAGCTCAGTTTCCTGTCAAGAGTGATGCCCAGTTATTTCACCTTGTCGCTGTACTGCAGCATCGTATTCAATAATTTTGGTGCTCTTTTCGTCACCTTCCTTTTCTTGGTGAACATAACCATCTCCGGCTTAGTAGGGTTTACCGATAAGGAGTGATCATTGCACCACCCCGAAACTGTATTTAGAGTTCCTTGCATTTGGTTGCATAGAACGTCTTCAAATTTGCCACTTACAATCATGGCTAAATCATCAGCATAGACTGTCACACAGAAGTCTAGTTGCTGAAGTTGTTCGAGAAGACTTTCTAGAACCATGTTCCATAGTAAGGGTGATAATCAATGGGTTAGAGTGAAATAAATTTAGTGTGTCAATTATCAATTGTTTAAATGATGGGGAAAGTGCTATGATGGACACATCATCATTTTTTATATCAATGTGGTTATTAATAATTAGTATTTATTACTTACAAAGGGAGATAGATTAATAATAAAAACTGTTTTTGTATTAAAAAAAATACATTTTTCTATTGTTTAATTTTTTATACTTTGATTAAAATCTATAAAATACTCTCGCGATTAACAGGGAATCTAGGTACTATGATAGACACATCACCATTTTTTTAAATAATTGCGGCTCTTTGTGAATTTTTATTTGAACATTTTGTAAAAATGGCTCTTGGCACCAAAAACTCTGCTTACCACTGGTACAAACCTTCTACTGAAAATACTTATTAACACTCGCTCATGATGAAGTTATACTTACCATAAAAAAAAATCAGAAGGTTTACACAGCTCATATAATAATTAACTAATATTTTGTGTCTCCTGTAAAATTTGACATTTTGGACTTACAGTGTTTCGGAAGTAGTTGATCGATATACTGAACCTTTAATTTTAACTAGTTATATTTTTTTAGCTCAACCACTGTTGTATTGGGTTAGCAATTACATGTCATTATGGAGTAATATTTTGTTCAATTGTGCAGTGCTAATTAATTTAATCGTGGCCGTATTTTACCCCTTCAATGATACAGTACCAAGTGAGTATACAAAATGTATTCCTAAGATAATTTCTTAGTTTAACAAACATTTTTATACAATACTTTTTTTTCCACACAAGCTATCAATGTAGCGGACAGTAAGTTTCAATACAGCAATAATAACATAGTTGCTCTTTATCTCAGATTTTTATAATCCTGTAATTTTAGAATTGGGATCGACGGTTTCCGCACTAATATGGGCAGCAATGACTTCCTCAGCTGCCATAGTAATAACGCTGCCAAGGGAGACCGGGATACGCACGCTGGTCGCTTCCACCATCCTAAGATTAATATTTTCCCTAGGGCCAGAACCTACATTAGCCCTTCTGGGTACACTAACTGTTTTGCTCAAAGGTATACATCTAGTCAGCATCATGGGCAATCATGGGACACTCACCAAGTCCTATCAGCAAATACTCACCGATGCCGAACTTCTCTATCATCTAGCTTATTTAATATTCTGTATGTTGGGATTGTTGATGCATCCATTTTTCTTCTCAGTACTTGTGAGTATAAAAATAAAACAATACTTTGCCTTTGTAGTTACCTACACACGGGGAATGTAAAAAAACCTGCACATGCTAATCTTGTTTAATTTTGTTATAGTTGTTTGATGTGGTGTACAGAGAGGAAACTTTGCTGAACGTAATCAGATCTGTTACTAGGAATGGAAGATCCATTATATTAACAGCAGTTTTAGCTTTAATTTTAGTTTACATGTTCTCTATTATTGGGTACATGTTCTTTAAAGATGATTTTTTGGTCAGTGTTGATGATGATGATGATTCACGTAAGTAATTTTCACCTGAAATGATTCATGCAACAAAAATGAAAATGACAAATGCTAGAGAGCAGGGCCAGCCCAAGGTTAGCCTATTCGTCCATGTAGGCCAGTCATCGTAGATACAAAAATCGCGTTAGGTCGCAAAAAATTGCATCGTTCTGTATTTTTGGGATGCTGTTAGTATAGATACCAGAGCTGGGACGAATCCTCGTAAAAAGGATTCGAAACATGAATCCGAATCACCTAATATGATTCGAATCAGGAATACTTGAATAAAGGATTCGTAAGAGATAAATATGATTCGAACAAAAGATTCGAATCCTGTTTTTTTGAATCACGAATACAAATCCTTTAAGAATAAATTTGATTTTATAATTTTTTTTCAACCATTTATATATAAATATCGTTACCAGTTGTTTTAGCAAAAATATTTAAAACCTAATTATTTATTATTAACACTGAACATCGTTGATAACAGACTAAACATCTGATTCCCTGTTACTCAGATTAAAGATGTATTTGTGTGTTTCTGAACTTCACTTCAAATCAGTGTTTTGTACGCGTGGCGCATGAAGTAAAATTTCGAGTTTAGAAAAGCCCGCAGCGACCCGAGACAAATTTTCTGGGCTTTTCTAAACTCGAAATTTTACTTCATGTGCCACGCGTATAAAACAGTGATTTAACGAGAAATTTAAAAACACACAAAAGACATTTTTCATGTTAATCCTCACAATTAATTCGAATTATTTTTGACGATTCAAGTCTTTTTGTAAGTATTCGAATCCTTTTATAAATATTCGAATCCTTTTATAAATATTCGAATCCTTTCATAAGAATTCGAATCCTTTTATATGGATTCGAATCACCCACATTTGTTTTCGAATACGAATCCTTTTAAAAAAATGTAACGAATCCGGATCACGAATCCAGTTGAACTAAAGTATTCGAATGCCTCTTTTGAATCCTTTAAAAGGATTCGAATCTAGGATTCGAATACTGAATGATTCGAATCCTACCCAGCTCTGATAGATACTAATAGTCTAAAACTAAGTTTGCAGCTTCGAAAGACCTGTGCTAACTCCATGATGCTTAAAAAACCACAAAATTTTATTTATTTATTTATTTATTTCAACGACATGCCATTTACATGAAAAATACAGTATACAAAAAAACAAATATGTACAAATACTGAATTTAAAAGTGAACAAGAAAAGTTATAAATCTTTTAAAAGACGCTTTAATAATGAAAAAGACCCATTAAAAAAGTCAAATTTTAAAATATTTGCGTGACGCAAAATCCGAATAGAAGCGGAATATTTCGCATAATCCGTGCGTCTGTAGCCGATATGGAATGTAATGTCAGACCGAAGAGAGCGCGGTGGAACCCGTATACCAACCAATTCCAACAGATCAGGGCAATCCAAATATCCATTGAGTAGTTTGAATACTAACTTAATGTCAGCTTCTACACGCCTTTGCTTAAGGCTGCGAAGGCCAAAAGTCGTCAAAAGATCAAAGTAGGCCTGATCAGTACTAAATTTATAGGCAAGGTACCTTACAAATTTCTTTTGAACTTGCTCAATTTTATTAATGTCGCATTCAGTGCATGGAGACCATACCGTTGAACAATATTCCAAGCGGGGTCGCACTAACGAATTATACAGTGTTACCAGCATTCAACTATTTGTAAAGTTCTTTCTGTTACGCTTTACAAAACCCAGCATCTGATAGGCTTACGTGACAATGTTTGAAATATGGTGTGCAAATGACCACTTTGAATCCACAGTGACACCTAAATCCCTTATCCTATCAACACAATTTATTGCTACATCGTTGAAAACATAATTTGTAATGATCGACTTTTTAATGTTTAGCGGACTTTTTTCATTTTTTGGCCAGTCACCGTGTACACTTTTAAAGTAATCAAAATTTTCTAAAATTTAAGCTCAATCGCAGCTCAGTAAGTCCAATAGGTCCCAAGATACAGCACTTCAAAAATTGCCCATTTTTTCCGAACAGTTCGAAATTGTAGTTGTCTTTCGAGCAAAATATCGACCAAAATAAAGGACGCACAACGTCTTCATTTTCCCTTGCCAGAAAAGGGCACAGGTGTTGTCGCAACCAGTGAAGGCGTGAATGAACAATACTATTCCAGGGGGAATGGCTCTCCTCGAAATAATAATGCTGAAGAGAACTGCTCACAACCTGTTTCACCGCTGCCACTTTTTTGGAAGAAAACATTTTGTAAGCCCAATCCATTAAGGAGCACCAAAAGGTCAACATCCTCTCTAGCGATTATGACGTGCTCCCCCCACTCCTCGCTTTTCTCCAATGCTGTCCTCACAATTAGGCAGTCGGCATCCTCTGGAGCTTGCTTTGCTTCGATCCCTTGTATATCCAGTCCAGTGCAGATAAAGTTGATTAAGCGCTGCCTGTTTTTTTGGATTGGACAATAATTTTTCTTGGGGCACTTGTTCAGTGTCGATTCTTCAAAAATTATGTCGGTACACGCTGAGGCTGCATAATGACATATTTTTCCCAAAATGTTTCCATGTGTAGGTAATGAAAGCAGCTACTATTTCCTTTACTGAGCTGTTCCGTTGCCATATAACCTTGTGCAGCAAGTACCCTCCATCCACTACAAGAAACGTACTTTTTGCAACAGCGACGTTTTCTGGGAGGGGCGTGAAGGCAGAGTAGAACGATGATTTTGTTCCTTTTTGCAATCCCTGTTCGGAGAATAGAGCCATGGGATATGGGGCTAACTTATATGTAAAGTTAGTACTTTAGTCTGTCCGTTTAAATGTAACTTTTCCCTGCGACTTCGTAGTCATTTTTTTTGACTTAATTACATCCTATTTCTCGTGCTACGTGGCAATTCACTTTAGGGTCTCTAACCATGCGACTGCAGATCAACAGTATTTTTTCATTGCAAGAAGATGGTGTGTGGATTTGGAATCAGGATTTTAGTTTCTCCACAGGCCTCATGTAAATGTGTTGTTCCGACGTGGTACACAAGAAGTCCCAAAGAACTTAAGCCTCTAGTCCAACGGGCGAGAATACTGCTGGAGATTCCTCGGCCATGTGTTAGGCCCCCTTGGCTTTTTACTGATTTCATTAGCACTTGTTCTATCGTCAAGTCGGTCCAAAGACCCGACGAAAATTTGTGGGATCGACGAATGGTGAATTCTTCTCCTATTAGACGGATTGAGCTGCGTTTGCACTCAAATTTTAGAAAATTGTTTACTTTAAAAGTGTAGGGAATGACTTCTTTTGTCGGATGCACCTTTTATAAGTTATAAGCCAAAAAAGTCCGAAAATGTCGAGGTTTTTCGAGCATCACAGAGTTAGCACAGGTTTTTCGAATCTGCAAACTTGGTTTTACACTATTGGTATCTATCCTAACAACATCTCAAAAAATCAGAACGATGCAATTTTTTGCGACCTACGATGTCTTAAATGACTGATTTAATATTTGCAAAATAATTTTCGAATCTTAACAGTAATTAATATGTTAACCAACATAACATATAATACAAAAATGATGTATGGGCCAAAGACTGGCTTTTTTCAAAAATATTTTCTCCCGGGCTATGGTTCCTGGGTAAATTTTATAGTTATCTTAAAATAAAGTATGGCACTAAATTCCTCTTTACAAAATTTTGGAGAGAAGCGATTAATTTCACAATTTCATTGTATCTATCTAGATCATCATTCAATGGCTGATGAATTTAGCTGTGAGGCAGTAACAGATAAATACAGTGCGAAGGGCAGTAGTCATGAACAATTACATTGTCACCGGGAGGTGAAAGAAAGAGCCTGTGATTCCTTGATTATGTGCATTGTAACCACGTTAAATCAAGGGTTGAGAAATGGGGGAGGTATAGGAGATATACTAAGGGCGCCTAGTAGTGCAGTAAGTATTTAACAATATTTAATCTTTCCAGTTTAATTTTATCAACGCGTTTTTTTTTACAGGAAGCACTATTCGTGGCACGAGTAGTTTATGATCTCTTGTTCTACTTCATAGTGATTATTATTGTACTTAACCTCATTTTTGGTGTTATTATCGACACCTTCGCTGATCTGAGATCAGAAAAACAACAGAAAGAACTGATTCTAAAAAATACTTGTTTCGTTTGTGGTAAGTTTTATTTCCTCCACGCAATAAGTATCTTGGTTGTTTTCTGCAGACACTCATACATTTTAACCTATACAGACAATAGAAATCATGTAAAATATTAAAGGATAAATTAAAAACACTTGGTTGTTTCACTATTTGTATAGTAAAACAAACCAAGTGTTTTTAATTTATCCTTTAATATTATTTCAAAATGTTTTACCAAGTGATAAATGAGAAAGTTATTCAAGAAAAAAAAAATCATGTAAAAGCTGTTGGTTTTTTTCACTTAGCTAGCATATGCTAGCACAGCGCTTCCCAAAGTGTTGTCTATGGACTGCTGCCGGTCTGCACGACATATTCTGGTCCATGACAAAATTTTATGACCAATTTATATAAACTTAAAAAATACAGAGAGTTTTATGTAACACCGAACATATTTATAACGAGAATATTTCATTTAAGTATACATATGCAGACGTAGATTTTACCACGTTTGGTTTATTAAAAGAATACAATTTGATGCTTTAAACGAGTGTTTTCCACTCCCAGGCTAAGCATGAAGTAAAATTTCGAGTTTAGTAAAGCCCGAAAATTTGGTTTGGCCGCGTAGCGCTTCGCGCTACGCGACCAAACCAAATTTTCAGGCTTTTCTAAACTCGAAATTTTACTTCATGCGCCACCGGTACAAAACACTGATTCAATGAAAAGTTCAGCGGTGTGTTTTAAACTTCGTAATATGTGAGTGTTATGTACCGGTGGCGCATGAAGTAAAATTTCGAGTTTAGAAAAGCCTGAAAATTTGGTTTGGCCGCTCCGCGCTTCGCGCTACGCGTCCAAACCAAATTTTCAGGCTTTTCTAAACTCGAAATTTTACTTCATGCTTAGTCTGAGAGTGGAACACACTCATTTTAAGTTTCAAATTTAACTCCTTTTAAAAAAACAACGATTATCTTAAGATATACGACATATACGCTGTAATTGGGACATGTATACTTGAAAGAAAAACTCCCTGTATGTACAAGTTGAGGCATTAATTGCAATTGATTAGTTACAATTTGTAATGGTCATATAGGCAACCCAATTTAGACATTACCTAAAAATTAAAAGTGTCAAATAGTATTTTATGAAAATGTTCGGTGTTATATAAAACTCTCTGTATATATATATTACTATCTAAATATTGTCGGTTTTCATTAGCACACAAAATTTAATTCTAAATCAATGGAATACCAGGATTTTTAGCAGGATAATTTTTATCTCGTACCCCGAGATAAAAATTATGCCACATTTAGTTAAAAACTCAAGCAGAGCTGTTCCGAGTACAAGTAAAATGTACTTGAGTACTGAGTCCAAGTACTCTTCACAAAATCTCGAGTAGAAAGTACAAGTACATAACAAATAGTACTTAAGTTTTTATTTAAGTACAAAGCACCGAGTACATCTAGTAAGTAAGGAATGTGATAATAAATGAAAACATTAAAACACAACCTTACCACTTTGTGGTTACTTAGATTAACATAACTTAATTGTCACAATTTAGAAATATTTGGTTAGATTACTTTTTAAGTTCTGATGTTAGATTAGGTTAGATGGCAAATCGTGAAGTTAGGTTAGAGTACACATTGTGAAATTAAGTTAGATGACAGGTTTTTATGTTAAGCTAGAGGTCAAACTGTTAGATTAGATTCCATCTAATTTAGTAAAGTTGAGTAAGGTTTGCTGTCAAGTTGTAAAGCTAGGTTAGGTTGGATGACAAATCACATAACTAGGTTACTTAATTAGATTAACCTAACTTAATTTTACAATTTGAAAATGTTGGGTTAGGTTGTCAAGTTGTGATGTTAGGTTAGGTTAGATGGCAAATCGTATAGTTAAGTTAGAGTATACATTGTGGAACTAGGTTAGATGACAGGTTGTTATGTTAGGTTAGAGGACAAATTGTTTGATTCTGTCTAATTTGGTACATTTGAGTTAGATTGGCCGTTAAGTAGTAAAGCTACATTAAGTTAGATAACAAATCATAAAGTTGGGTTAGTTAATCATTGTGAAATTAGGTAAGATATTCGTCAACCTGTGGCCTGCTTCCGGGTCTCGAAAACTTAAACATCCTTTCCAAAAAAAGTTTCTATAAACCATTTACTACAAAATAATCTACAACCTAACCCAATTTCACAATTTAAAGTAATAGAGTTATCATAAATGACAAATCGTAAAGATAGATTAGAGGGCAACTTGCGGAATTAGGTTAGGTTATCATTTAACCCAACTTCACAATTTAAAGTAACAGAGTTATCATAAATGACAAATCGTGAAGATAGATTAGAGGGTAACTTGCGGAATTAGGTTAGGTTATCATTTAACCCAACTTCACAAATTAGGTTAGATACAATAGGTTTTGTTAAGGTTAGGTTAGATGACAAGTTGTGAAGTGGTTATTTAACCTAACTTCACAATTTAGGTTAGATACGATAGATGTTAGTTAAGTTAGTTGACAAATTGTGAAGTTAGGTTAGGTTGGATGATACTTCGTGATTCGGTTGGGTTAGTTGAAGTTAAGTTGTGTTATAACTTCATAAAATGGTAATCCGAGTAATTGTCGAAAAGTTTTGTTCAGGTTAGGTTAGGCTAGGTACATCTAACCTATGCAACTGCTCTCTAAACAAACCTTAGTATTGTCTATTGTATCTATTCTAACCTAAGTCTATTGTATCTAACCTAAGTAGGTTTCCAAAATTCTTAAGAATATTCCAAATTTTTCACAATTCTTACGTTTTACCAGATTTTGTTTACATACTTTTGACATGTTTGCTATTTTAGACATATTTAGATTAATTGCACCTATACAGCCCTTTTAACATTGACATGATGTTTGAAGTGTTTGAATATTTAAAATTTTAAGTTTAGAAAAGCCTAAAAATTTAGATTTGCCGGACTCGCTTCGCTCCGCCCGTCAAATCCAGGCTTATCTAAACTAAACATATTTCACTTCATGCTTAACCTGGGAGTGGAAAACACTTGTTCGACAACTATTAGAACCTTTAATGACAACACTGATTTCTTAAAGAAAATGAAAAACATACACAGTGTAGTTATTTTCATAATCTTTAAGAGTTTTGTTGACTATCTTGTTGTTAATTTTTTTGTAAGAATTCCGTATTGTCACTAAAAGTTTTAACATTAAGCATGAAGTAAAATTTCGAGTTTAGCAAAGCCTGAAAATTTGGTAGGGTCGCGTAGCGAAGCGGAGCGACTTAACCAAATTTTCAGGCCTTTCTAAACTTGAAATTTTACTTCATGCGCCACCCGTATAAAACACTGATTTCAAGTGAAGTTCAAAATACACTGATTAGATATGCACGTTTATGATTTATCGCAATAATAAATAAATTCTAAAAAAAAACCTATTTCATTATGACAATTGAGGTTATGTTGTAAATTTGAGCATTAAAAAACATAATTAAATAAATGAATTTAATTATAAAATTAAAAATAATCATAATTGATGCAAGAAACAACTCTCAGCACATCACATCGAGTAGACAGCTGTCAATCGGATTTAGCCAATATTTGATTTATATTAAACTATATTTACAATAGACAACGATTGACATATAACTGACATTTGAACTGTAGTAACAGTTAACATAAGTTGGCATCAGGCGAGATTTAGTCCACCTAACCTAACAGCAGGATTCGAATCATTCAGGATTCGAATCCTTTTAGAGGATTCAAAAGAGGCATTCGAATACCTAAGTTCAACTGGATTCGGGATCCGGATTCGTTACATTTTTTTAAAAGGATTCGTATTCGAATCCAAATGTGGGTGATTCCAATCCTTATGAAAGGATTCGAATATTTATAAAAGGATTCGAATATTTATAAAAGGATTCGAATACTTACAAAAGGATTTGAATCGTCAAAAATAATTCGAATTAATTGTGAGGATTAACATGAAAAATGTCTTTAGTGTGTTTTTAAATTTCTCGTTAAATCACTGTTTTATACACGTGGCGCATGAAGTAAAATTTCGAGTTTAGAAAAGCCCCGCGTAGAAAATTTGTCGAGGGTCGCGCAGCGACCCGAGACAAAATTTCACGGGGCTTTTCTAAACTCGAAATTTTACTTCATGCTTAGTCTGGGAGTGGAAAACACTCGTTTAAATGAAGACAACCTTATACAAGACTGTCTCAGGTTAAACTGAGTCGACCTTATACAGTAATGACTTTGATTTTGACGTCATGTGAGAATTTCCGCGCGTTATAAGGTCATCTCGGTTTAACCCATTAACGCCCGAGCAATTGTAGAGTTAACTCTAAAAGTTGATTTTTGGTAAAATTCTGCACTAGTTTTTATGATTTCTTTGGATGACGTATTGTATTACATTCTGTGAATTTTTCTATAAAATATATGTTACGCTCAAAGATCGAAAACGCTCACTGAGCGAAATAAACGATCGTAACGCGTTGCGAACGGTGCTGAACGACCATATACCGAAATAACATATTTATTCGCGTTGTGGCCGTTCAGCACAGTCCGAAACGCGTTGCGAACAATGTTTAAACGGCCAGGACGCGTTCTAGATGATAAGATAATGGTAATTGACATGAATCTTCACTTATTCCTAACCTAACCTAACCTAACCTTACCTAACCTAACCTAACCTAACCTAACCTAACCTAACCTAACCTAACCTAACCTAACCTAACCTTTTTTTTTTTTCTCTTAACGGGAAAAACCTTCAACGGGGAGTATTCAGACTCCTCCAAAGGCAAAGTGTGGGATTGGTGCTTGCCCAGAGTTAGGGTTCGCCCGACCGCACTAAAAAACCCCTTGTGAATCGATTGGAACTTGCCAATTGGCACTACTTCAATCCTGTTTTTTCTATTTTTTTCTATTCTTGTTTATATTTCAGTTCTCTCTCTTTTTTCTCTATCGTTAATTACTTTTGCAATCCATTCATGTATGGTCTTCCACTGGCTTTCGCTTTCCAGCATGAGATTGATTATATTCTCAGGTGCTAGATTTATTTTCATTTCCTTTTCTAATGTTCTTCTTTCCTCGGTCCATTTCGTGCACCGGAAGAACGCAATGCTCAACTGTATCGCTGAGACCGCAGTACGTGCATTCATCCCTCTCCCTTATTTTGAACCTATATAGGTATGAGCCGAAGGAGCCATGGCCGCCAAGGAATTGCCTTAATGGGTAGCCTATGCCCCCATGTTTCCTTTGTACCCATACTTTTACGTTCTCTATGATTTTTTTTGTCCACGAGGCCTTTCCTATTTCTTTTTTCCATTCATTTTGCCACATTACCATGGCTTGTTCGTCTATTTCTAGTACGTTGTCCATTTGGCCTTCCTTCTTTCTTTTATATTTTTCCGCTCTTACCCATGCCTGAATGTGTATTGGTGTGGTGCCGGCGATTACTTGAAGCGCTTCTGTGGACAGCGTCCTGTAACCTTGACTCATTGTTAGCAAGGGAATTCGTTGCGCTTTTTTAATCCTTTCCACGTTCCTTTTATATCTCAGCGCCGTGTACCACGCAGGCCTGCCGTATAACAGGATTGAGTGGCTGACCGCGCTAAGGAGCCTTCGAACCTCTGGAGTTTGGCATTAGCTTGCTTAGAGCTATAGCATTTTTCTCCGCCTCTTTTGCCTTTCTTTCTATGTGGTGTTTTAAGTTTCCATTTCTTCCAATATAGACTCCAAGGTATTTAACTACCTCTTTGGATCTTATTGTTTGGTTTTTAACTTGTAACGTCGCCTCCTTTAGCCTGTTTCCTCCGTACAGAACAAGTAATTCTGTTTTATGTGCGGCCAGTTGAAGTCCCACTTCCTCTATTCTTCTTACTTCTTCGTTGACTGCGGCTTGGGCTCTTTATTAGTGTAGGGCCGAACCTAACCTAACCTAACCTAACCTAACCTAACCTGAGGTAAGGTAAGGTAAGGTAAGGTTAGGTTAGGTTAGGTTAGGAATAAGTGAATAGTCATGTCAATTACCTGCGTTTCAGTTGGCTATTATTCTAAATAAAGTTTCATGTAGAATTAAGCATACAATAAAGGTTTTCAAATTTTCATTTATTTTGTCTGTTATTCGTTAAATATTAAAAGCACGATCGGTTTATCAGCCGTTTGAACGTTGTCCGCAACGCGTTGCGCACTGTGATAACCGGCCACGTCGCGAAAAATAATGTTATTTCGGTATTTGGTCGTTCAGCAAAGTCCGCAACGCGTTGTGGCCGTTTATTTTGCTCAGTGAGCGTTTTCGATGTTTGAGTGTAACATATACACAATGTATACGCTGTACATTTTTAGGCATTCGTCGATTTTATATAAAAACGTGAAACATGAAGTTTAGAACGAGTGTTTCCACTCCCAGACCAAGCATGAAGTAAAATTTCGAGTTTAGAAAAGCCTGAAAATTTGGTTTGGTCGCTCCGCGAAGCGGAGCGGCCAAACCAAATTTTCAGGCTTTTCTAAACTCGAAATTTTACTTCATGCGCCACGCGTATAAAACACTGAAATATTGTGAAGTTAGAAATACACAGACATTCTTTTTTTTTAAATGAGTTATAATCGAAAAATTTGAATAACAAATTATTAACATTTTTCTTCATACATTTTCAATTCAGGTCAAATAATATAATATATCAAATTAACTTACTTAGTAATTTTATTAACAAAAAATTAATAATGTTGCGTGTATGCACCAGCGGCGCTTAGGCTGGTCGTCCACTGGAAGCGACAACACGCGGCTACGCGCTCATGCGATACGAACGACAACGGGCGTATACGCGCGACTGATCCCGATGTGTGTAAATCCAATGAATCTCGTCCAGTGTAAGCGTGCGCAGACAATCGGATTCTCGCGCCGAGCGTGAAGCTGCGATAGATCCCAATAGAATGGGATCCGTCGCTCGTAGCCGCGCCTAGTCCTGCGTCTTTTCTTCCTACTTTGTCTTCTCCAAGTCCAACCTTACCTTTTTCTGATAACAATAGTGCTAAATATATTTATCACTCTTCATTTCCTACTAGGTAGGTGTAATTAACAGTATAAACTGCTACAAAATAAATATAGAATTTTATAACTTAAACATTATTTATAAAAATTATATTTTTTCGTATTCCAATCATACCCCTTATCATATAGGGACTTTGCAAAAGGTAAACATCCTGTGAATCCATTAAAAAGTACAACTTTTTTGGTGGTGCCAACAAACTGAGCAGCGCGAAGTCACATGCAGTGTACGACCCCTGTCGCGTGTAGCCGCTAGTCTTGCAGCCGCCTGTCGCCGCTTGTATCGCATGAGCGCGTAGCCGCGTGTGGACGCTGCCAGTGGACGACCGGCCTTAATGGGTTAAATCGAGACAACCTTGCACAGTAATGATCTTGGTTTTGACGTCACGTACGGATTTCCACGCGTGACGACATCAACCAAGGTGTGTAAGTATGTTTGTGTTGATTTAAACCGATCCGACCTTGTATTGTTTAATTACCTTGATTGTTGACGTCATGTGAGGACTTCCACGCGTGACGTCATCAATCAAGGTGGTTGGTGTATAAGGTTGTCTTAATTTAAAACCTTGTTAGTTTAATTACATTGACTTTACACATCACACGAGGAATTTCATGTGTGATGTCAGATAAATTCCCTGTATTTCTTAGGATATAGATATTTCTAATAAAATCAAACTGAATTTGCTATAAAATTCAAACATAATAAGTAAAAACCAGCATATTTTCAATTTCACAATATTTCAGTGTTTTATCCGTTTCGCTACGCAACTAAACCAAATTTTCAGAATTTTCTAAACTCTATATTTTACTTCGTGCGTAATCAAGGACAGTAAATCTATGTTAGAAAACAAAAATTAACATTTCTTAAAATATAAACTTTTTGTCTCGTGTAAGGCAAAAGTAATGTCATATTATGAATTGGCTGCCATTTTATTAGAAATGAAAAAAATGGGCAATGTTTTGACTGAAAGTTAATTTAAAGGTGTAAAATTGATAATATAAAGTTAAAAAAAAGATATTGGTCAAATGAACATCTTCTGAGTTGATGTTAATTGTGCTCGTTCTACAACATTTTAAATTGTTATTCGTAAAACATCTGTCCCCAAATTAGTGATTTCTTCTTCAATGTTGGCTTTCAAGACTTGCAAGGTTTGTGGTTTGTTGTGGTAAATGCGAAATTTCAAAAAGACACACAGGGAGTGGAAACGTTCGTTCGGAACTTCAAACTGAATGCTTTGATAAGAACATTAGACTAAAAATATTTTTAAAGATAATAATCTAGTTTTCAAAATTATGTTTAATAATTATTTGAAGTAAACTGATATGGTAGCCACAATCTGAAATGTTACATTTTTCCGACATTGCCCTGATTCAAGAGTTTTTCCCTGGCCTTTTAATATAACTTTCTTCTGTGGGAAACCTCCATTTTGTTAAATTGTTTTCATTGTTTTTGTCAATATTTAAGTTAATTATATACATTTTTACGTGTTTTGTAATTTGCCTGCTGATTTTGACAAATTTAATAATGTCATATGGCTTTTTTGTTAGTGTTTTGGTCAATTTGAATATAAATCCATGACTTTTCTCTCACATTCCCGGTTTTAATGATATTCAGTGAATTTTTTATCTATTTGAAGCTTTAAACGAGTGTTTTCCACTCCCAGACTAAGCATGAAGTAAAATTTCGAGTTTAGAAAAGCCCCGTGAAAATTTGTCGAGAGTCGCGCAGCGACCCTCGACAAATTTTCGGGCTTTTCTAAACTCGAAATTTTACTTCATGCGCCACGCGTACAAAACACTGATTTGAAGTGAAGTTCAGAAACACACAAATACATTTTTAATCAGAGTAACAGGGAATCAGATGTTTAGTCTGTTATCAACGATGTTCAGTTTAATAATAATTAATTAGGTTTTGAATATTTTTGTTAAAACAACTGGTAATGATATTAATATACATACATGGGTGAAAAAAAATAATAAAATCAAATTTATTCTTAAAGGATTTGTATTCGTGATTCGAAAAAACAGGATTCGAATCTTTGATTCGAATCATATTTATCTCTTACGAATCCTTTATTCGAGTAACCGTGATTCGAATCATATTAGGTGATTCGGATTCGTGAATCGAATCCTTTTTAGGAGGATTCGTCCCAGCTCTGTCTAACAGATAGAGTGATAACCTAACTTCACAAAGCAAAATCTAACCTAACCTAGCTCTTCAAGTTTCATTACTTTTGACGTTCTTTGGACATTTTAAGTCAAACTTCATAGATAAAAATTGTGTAGAATTTGGTACAGCTTTTATTTATTTTGACAAAAATAACACCACTGTCAACATGAAGGTGTAATCACTCACTTCAAAGATGAAATTTATATAGTTGAGTGTAGTTTTCATTTGTTTAAATGACTAATGTCAGAATTTAGAGTTGTTAAAACCAAGATTTTGAATGCTATAACTTATTTGTTTTGACAGTTATACCAAAATAAACTTTAGTACTACTAAAGTTTATTTTGGTATAACTGTCAAAACAAATAAGTTATAGCATTCAAAATCTTGGTTTTAACAACTCTAAATTCTGACATTAGTCATTTAAACAAATGAAAACTACTCGAGGTCATTTCGCTGTCCAAAAATGTGTAAGTAGAAGTACAAGTACTTGGAAAATAAAGGACTCATGGACTGAGTAGTCGGTACATGAAAAGTACTCTGAGTACAAATTTTGAGTACTTGTACTCGATCACCGCCCAGCTTTGACCAAGACAAATTATTGACAGAATAAAATACAGTCATTTATAACACACACTATACCTATGTTTACGTTCTTTATGATTTTCATCTTCTTTTTTACATTTGCGTTTAATTTATTGGTCTGGGAATTTCAAGATTACACTCTATTTTCATATTTTTTGTCGATTTTTACTCTATTTTTGAAGTTTTGATATGCCCATGGACGTTGGTTCATGATAAAATTCGACCAAATATGCCGGTCTGCTACACAAAATAGTTTGGGAAGCGCTGTGCTAGCATATACCGGGTGATCAATGTCAACCGTCCTGAGTTGGCAATACTAAATTTAAGGTTATATTATTGAATAATTGGCTACTAATGGGCCGGTAGGAATTTTTTTTTTCCGGGTCGGTCTCATACCTTGTATCCGGGCCTGGGTCCAGATGCCATCTTCATTCTGGGTTCCACTTCAAAAGTGTGCCATAACGATAAATATATCGTGCGGTACTTTAAACAGCATTGTCTTAGTAAATTCGAAGAAAACAATAAACATGAGTGAAAGCACAACATCTGACAGTTCAGCGAAAATAATAAATTACTGAATCATGTTTGTAAACTTTCAAACATAAAAATGTACTAATGTAGGCATTTTTTTGTTGTCAACCCTAGGCACTTGAAATTGATCACCTGGTAACTACCAAATTAAACCAACATTTTCTACATTATTTTATTTAAAAAAAAATTTAGAGAACACAATCAAATTCGTTTCTTTGCAATTTATTTTAACCTGCATTTCTGGTAAAGTGTAAATTTTTTATAACATTTTATTATATTTAAGGTTTGAATAGATCTGCTTTCGATAATAAAACCGTCAGTTTCGAAGAACACATAAAGTGCGAACACAACATGTGGCATTACCTTTACTTCATAGTTCTGATCAAAGTAAAAGACCCGACGGAATTCACCGGTCCGGAAAGCTACGTCTACGCGATGATAAAAGCGACCAACCTCGATTGGTTCCCGCGACTGCGCGCGATGTCGCTCGCGTCGATCGAGGGCGACGGCGAGCAAATCGAGCTGCGCAGCCTGCAGGTGCAATTAGAAACAACTCAGATCCTCGTGCAGAATCTCTCCCAGCAACTGATGGAGCTGAAAGACCAAATGACCGAACAAAGGAAGCAGAAACAACGCATCGGCCTGCTGAACTCCGCCTCGTCTTACCTGCACACGCTAAACATGCAATAGATCTGTAGATGATTATTAAATTAATTAAAGCGAGTGTCACCGCTTATTTTTAAAGCTGCGCGTTTGTCGTTTGCGGATTTATCATTATCGTGAAAATCCGCAACGATTTCATGTAGCATATCGGAAAGTTATTTACTCACCCTGTATATTTAATTCAAAATGTCGAAAGTGAAAAATTTGCGCTTTGTCAAGTGCGATACTTGATGGCTGCGTGTGTTTCGAAGCTGAATCGATTGCAATTGTTTATTTTCGCGCCCAGTGAGAAATAAAATAATCGAGCAATGCATCTTGGTTGTTTTTCAAGCTGCGAAAGTTCTGGTGTGAATTTTATTTTGATTTTATTTTTTACTCTAGAATAACACATATAAAAAATGGAAAAAAATAGAAATAGTTCGGTTAACTCAGAGTGCAGCGTACGGCACATGAAGTCAACTGGAAATTTGAAGACTATTATTGACGTTTTGTCAGTTTGAAAGATCGGGATTGATTCCAGGGAGGAATTTCATGTCAATTTCATGTGCTGCATGTTGTACAGGATAATTCGCAATAATTGTCCCCCCCTTCAACCTTGCTTGTTTCTGAACCGATTTGAAAATTTAAAAAAGCATTTGAAATTGTTTTTTAGCAAGATTTTATACACCATATCCAAATATACAGTAGAGTATCTAAAATAAATTATCTATTGGGTAGTAGTTGCTTTTTTTCAATGCAACACCCTGTATTTAATTTTACAATCAGTTAGAGATTTGAATTAGAAAACAGTTGAATGTGCCACACAGGCGCTCACCTAGAAATTTGTCTTAGGGGGAGTTTACACGTCTTGAAGGGGGCCCATCCCGGTCTCCTGGAGGGGTAATATGTTACAGACAAAACGCGTTTTGTCTAGACTAAACGCAAAATGTCTACTGCTCACAGCACACGAGCCACCCACCTAGGTGCGCGCCTGGTGCCACATATCCGATTTTAGTTTATTAGGACATGTGACACATGAAATCAATCAACTCAAAATTCGCCCTGGAATTCATTTCTTTTAATACACCTTTTTCGTGACTTATTTGTTTTAATTTCAACGATATGCGATTTTCGCAATTTTGGAGTGAGGCGACCGTGAAGTTCAATCTGAAATCATGCTTTACGCAACCTTTTCACTACCACTATTTTGAATTTAGTATACAGGATGAAAAAAAGGATAATTTTTTTGACTAGTCGTGACTTTTATTATCATTAGGTAACAAATGTAATTGATTAAAAATCAAGCAGTCTAAAATAGTTTTTTTTGCCAAACGCCGAACCCCCCAACATATAGTGTTTCAGAATACTCAATGTAGTAAACATAATTAATAAATAAAGCTCTAATAAGGTTTCTTCACAGTTTTATTCACCTGCCATATATACAAGGTGGCCCAAATTTACTGTTTTTATAGGGTATCTTGTTAAACAGAAGAATTAGAAAAAATGTGATATAAACATAATGACCTCTTTTTCTGAGAAAATAATGCCATTAACAGATCATGGCTAACTTAAATAGTTTGCGAGATATCGGACGATATTCAATTGTTGGTTATTTTAAAATAAGTGTTTTTCTCAATAATTATAAGATATACAAAAAAGCAGTTCAATTGTTATTTGTCTAGTTTTCTTCATAGAAATCAGTGGCGCACTTATTTTTCATTCCAATTTTTAATTTCAAAGTTATGGCACAAAGTTGCATTTCTTTTAAACCTGTTTATTTTTATGTCATTCAAGAGCACTTTAAATTAGCTTTACATTGATGTAAGATAGTTAATAATATATGAAAATTAGTCGAATAAAAATATTACTTTAATTTAATCATTCATTCAGTTTATACTAACAGCAAACTAAATCGAGAGTAGTTGTCTAATAACTTCTAAGCTTGTCATTTTTTTTTTTCGTTATGAGGTGGTGTTGCTTAGCGTCTCTGCATTGCGGTCTCCGTGGTCCTTTTGTGCGCCTCTGGATGGTTTACTCCCTGTATACTCCTGTGTCTTTTATAAAGTTCAGGAGTTTCAGCCAGGGGATTTTCAAGAGCTCTATTTCAGGAAGCACAGGCTTCTCGAATTGCTCCGTGCGTTGCCTTTTATAGACTTCGCATGTACATTCTAGGTATTGAGCAGTTTCCTTCTAAACACCCACGACATAGGGGGCTTTTCTCAATTCCCATCCTATGTTTGTGCTTATTTAGGTCATAGTGTCCAGTGACTAGTCCTGTGATTTTTCGTAGTTTGATTCTACTCAGTCCTGACAGCGTCAATGTGCATCTAGGTACCGGACCATCTAAGAAGAATCTTTTGTGTCTCATTCCTTTTTGGTTGTGCCGTGCCTTTTTGTGGTCCTCTGCTAACTTGCATCGTATTATTTCTTTCCGGTTTCGTGAGATATTCCAAAAGCGGGTTTAGGTTCTATAAATTCCCCTGATGCCCCTTGTTTAGCCAGCAAGTTGGCCCCCAAGTGTCCAATAATTAGTTGGTCCTTGGGTATTCATACTAGCTGTGTTTTTACTGTTGCCGACAGTGCATCCAGCCTGTCTATGCAGGCCATAACTAGCCTGGACTGCACCGTCGGCAAGGCTAGCACTTTTAGGGCTGCCTGGCTGTCTGACATAATGTAAAACCTGTAAAATGTTTTGCAATGTGCTTAAGTTGGACTTTATTATTATTAATATCTTTATTTTTAAAAATAAGTATACAAAATATGGAACATACTTATTAATAAAATAGTGTCAAAAATAAACATTTACTTATAACTAGAATACTGACAGTAAAACAAAATACATATGTATACAATAATCTAGCAGTAGAAACCAAAATGATATATTTGTTTGTATTAAGACGTAAAATTAAAAGAAGTAATTATATTTCGAATAGAGAATAGGGTTCCTTTATGCATAGATACTCATACAGGCGAGCTTTAAAAATTGTTCGATTATGTATAGCATTAATTTCACTTGGCAGAGCATTGAAATATTTTATGGCAACATAAGAGGGATGTCTTTCATAGAGAGATAGACGATGGATCGGCAGAGCATAGTTTGTATAGTTTTGAGTATTGTATTGATGCTGGTGTTTAGTAGAATTATCGGTATACGTTTTTAGATGTCTTATAATCGTTTCGTGCAAATACATACCATAAAATGTCAATATGTTATGAGCTCTAAAATATCCCCTGCAGGAAGTTGAATAAGGTAAGCCAAACATAATTCCACTACAACCATAATACGTTATGCCATATCGCGTCCTAGAGCAAAGATATCCATTATAGACAAGTTTTAAAATATCTATTGGAGCACCCATCCTCTTCAGCATTCATAACATATAACATACAGAACTCATTTCTTTCTCAACTTTTTCAATATGGAGTCTACCACTTCATTTTTCGTCGAGTATGACTCCAAGGAATCGTACTTGCTGTGCAGGAATTACCAGATTATTAAATATATTTAAGTTCGGAGGATATTCTAATTTCGATTTACTTGTTTTAAAAAATATTATTTCAGTTTTTGAAGAATTTAATTGTAGTTTATTTTTCGATAGCCATTCTTTACACTGGGATAAAAGTTGATCAACTACCATCTCAGCATCGTTTATATTTTTACATGACATTAACAAATTTGTGTCATCTGCATACATTTCAATGCCACTACCGAGTGCTTGAGCAACCGGAGCTAGGTCGTTGATATATATAATGAAAAGTAAAGGTCCCAATATGCTTCCTTGTGGTATTTCCTTTGTAACATTTAAAAGATTCGAAAGCTTATGGTTAATTTTAACATTTTGCTCTCTGCCAGTCAAGTACCCTATTTTTCCAAAGAAGATTCGTCAAAATCCAGCTTTCGAATTGCTACAAAAGTTGGTACTAACAGGGAAATGGTTCGACAAGTTCTCAAACAAAATAGATACAAATCTTTCAAAATTTTAACAGGTCATTAGATATTTCCAAAAGATAACAGTGAAAGAATGGTGTTCTGCAAAACAATGATGAATGTACAAATGAATGAAAATGATGCCGAATGGATTTGCGAGCTCAATACCCACAAAAATTGAAGGTATGGGCAGGTATCATCGGAGATCATATTGTTTGACCCTACTTCATTGGGGAAAATCTGAATGGAGTGAAGTATTCGGATCTTCTCCAGGATCAAATAATTTCAGCAATAAGGCCACTTCTAGGAGTAGACTTCAACCAAATATGGTATCAGCAGGATGGCTGTCCTGCGCACGACATGGTTAATGTGCGTGGATTTTTTATTCCTATTTTTCAGAGTCGTGTAATTGGTAGAAGAGGTGATATCAGTTGGGCAGCCAGGTCTCCCGAAATGCCTATAATTGACTTTTTCCTTTCGCCATACGTAAAACAGAAAGTGTATAATCATGTAACAGTTAAAAATTTAAAACACCTCTAATGCTTCATAATGTGAGAAGGAACTTCTATGACAGATTAATGCACTGTTTAGCGGTGCAAGGATCTCTATATAAACATTAATTATAAATTACCTTATTTATGTTTTTATTTGTATTTTTTGTTGGTTATTAAAACCGACTTATTAAATATGTTAATTTTACTCATACTAGTTTCGAATGTGCTGTTGAAATCTTGCAACAATTATTTGTAAATTTATTTTCAGTAAATTACTTTCTTAACCAATTAATCGAAATGTCAAGATATCTGTCATTCGCAATTGATAGCTGAAAGTATTATCAAGTACTCATGGAAATCAGATTGTTGTTTATAATCTATCTTGTTTCCTCCTATTGTTTGTATATTTATTACTCTCTAACACATAATACAAGCTATGCTTATTGTAGATCGTTATATTGGCAGGCCCGGATACAACAGGTGGAAGGGCCGAGCCTTTGCTACTAATGGAGCGGTAGGAAGGTATTTTTCCTGGGCGGTTTTCACCTTGTTTCCGGGCCTGTATGTTGTGAGGCTAAATTATTCTCACAAGTCAAAAAACTCAAACAAGGAAATATCTGAATAGCAATTAAAACAGAAAAATTGTAAAAAATCCACATTTGCCTTATTACATAGTAATGTGCGTTCGTTGCAGAATAAAATTTTGAAAGTGAAATTCATGCTTAAGGATAATATAAATTACTCAGTAATTGCAGTTACGGAACACTGGCTACCATTAGACAACTTAAAGCTTACTAAATTAAATTAATTCATTTTGAGTTCTCAATTTTGCCGCGAAAAACAGTCAGGAAGAGAAGTTTCATATGGAGGTTCGGCGCTATTCGTTCGCGAAAATATAAAATTTAAAGTAAAGACGGACATAAACAAATTAGCTGTGGAGAGTATTTTTGAATGCGCAGCAGTTAATGTACAACACTGCAACTGTGAAATAACATGTGTTGTCTTATATCGTTTCTGATTGTAACATTTTCTTTAATTTATTCTGTCAACTACTTGATAAGCTATCAAGCTGTAAAAATAATTTTATTATTATCGGTGATTTTAACATTAATACTGCTAACGATTGTAATATGTCAATATTTGTTGAATATTTTAGAATTTTATAGTGTGAGGCTAGGCATAGATAAATATACAAAAATGGACCATCGTCCATCGTCGGCAATCACAATCAACAATTTTATTACAAATCTTACATCGGGTTTTTTTGCCACTGATGTTTTGAATTATAATATCTCCGATCACCTTTCTATCAAATTTTCTTTTCAATGTTAATCAGTAACAAAACCAACAGAACACAGATTTCGTAAATTCAGTGCACACAATATGAATAGTTTTAAATCTAGTCTAAGTGATTCCAGTATATGGAATCCTATTTATACAAGCCTTTCAATTAGTGAAACGTGGAATAAGATTCTGAATGTATACTATAAAGTGTTTAATGATTGTTTTCCAAAAATATGTAAACATAATGATTCTCGCACAAATAAAATAATATATAACACAATTGAAATTAAGCAATGTAAAAATTTATAATATACATACTTTGTTATGTCTCAATTTAATCCCAGATTTCTAAATATTTACAAAAAATACAATATGATATTCTACTTAGAAGCGCCAAACAAAATGACATTAGACGCAAATATCAGTATTCTAATAATGTTGTCAAAACATCTTGGAACATTATTAAAAACGTAATGGGGGCTTCAAAAAATACTATTAAAACGGATAAATTTGATAATTTGAAAACATTGGCAGATAATTTTAATAAACACTTTGCAGAGTTAGGTAATCAATTCCAAGGGACAGATACGACATCTATATACAGCGATAGCATAGAAGTTAACAGTCACTCTTTATATATAAAGCCTGTAGATTCAACTGAAGTATTTAACGCAATACATTCGATAAAATCAAATACATGTCCTGGGTATGACGAAATCCCTGCTAAACTAATTAAATACACTTCAAACGAAATATTCGAGCCTCTCACATATCTTATAAATATTAGAATAGAAGCTGGAATCTTTCCTGGTGCATTAAAAAAACCAATTGCCAATATACATATACAAAAACCCAGACTACTTAAACAAATACAGGCCTATCAGCGTAACAACTTACTTAACTAACAACTATAACATAATTACCACTTCGCAGCATCCACAATAGATCTGCAAAGGTCGCGGTGGTACAGGTCAATGAGGCCACCCCTACCCCTTCTCAGCATGGTTTTCGAAAAAATAAATTAGTCATAACTGCCCTTCATAAATATTTACAGAATATAATGGATACATTAGAATGTAACGAAATTCCTGTCGGAATGTTTTTAGACCTATCAAAGGCTTTTGAAAGTTTACATCACAACATTTTAATAGATTATATGCCACAAATAAATTAATCACTTATCGAATTACCACCGTGTATATCTATCTATTCACTTGTATTCTCTCTTCCAGAGCATAAGACATCGCGGCAGTTAACAATTGCAAATTTGAAGTAAAATTTGACAAACAGGACAACATTTATTTTAGAATACGTAGGCATAGTAACAATAATTATCACGATTCGTCTGCTGTATATTGTGTCTTTCTCTGCTCCACACACTACATATTCTTTTTAGTGTCCCCTTTGACTGTACATTAGGTACATTAAATTATACTCTATTGATAGATATACATATCGCTGCTTTGCTTTGATAATGGCACAAGGGAAATTTTAAAATTTTTCTGGAGGAGCCTGCAAAAGTTTACAAGACATTTTTAATCAAATATTGAAGTCTCTATCTTTACTCAATTTATCGTACTTTTTGCACATATTTTTATTTGTCTTAAAGCTGTATTTATTCAATAACAGTATTTAAAAAAATATCTCTTTTTTAGTTGTGCACTATCAAAGAAACGCAGCGATATATTTTTTAAATTTTAGCAAAAAAAAAAACATTAAATTTAAATTACTAAAGAGTATATTCAATATTATTTTATTGTAATAAATTATTAATAGAATTATTATTTAAGTGACCATACAAACAACCATTCAATTATTATTGAAGTAACAATTCGTGCAATGTATCAAACAATATTTCAGTTGAATCATTCTAACGATTTCTGGAGCAAACATTTGAACACTTATTCGATTATTAATTTAATTCAAATCACTATAATCAACTGTCGATATAATTCGATTAAGCGATGAAATTTTATGAATAATCTAGTAACTCAAACAAGAATATCTTAGTTTTTTATTGTTAAAAAATTTTTAAGATGTTATATATTGTTTTTGAAATTATGCCTTATTTCAATAATGAATGTATAATGTCAAGGAGCAATTTGATTTCCCTTTCATTAAAATGTTTCGGTTCGATAAAATTTATATAGGCCACTTAGAAGTTGAAATACAATAAATTAAAGTTGCTACGTTTAAATAATTATAACTATCGGTAAACATTATTGATTAATTAATACTTAGTGGTATATTATAGAGAAATGTATGTTTAATAAACGCTAAAAAGACTGTATTGATATATTTGGAGAGTGCGATGTAATCAATTATCAAAACTCATCCACTTTTCGCGTGTTGTTCGCGATCTGAAATTGATCAACTTTACACATTAATTGCACAATAGGTGTGTGTCCAAAAAATCGCAAACTTGAAATTTTATGAGGTTTTGAGTATCTACAATATAATAGTATTTTCTTTATTCGTCAATTTTGACATTTATTTTTCCTTCCCGAACTACCGTTGGTGCGTTCGCTCAGATCGGCCACATTGTGCACCGCTTTCAGGAGTCTCTCTTCCTCCAGGTCCCATAACTTCATCTCATACCTAGCCATTCTCACCATTTCCTCACACTCTAGTTTCTCTCTATTCGTTTCCTGTAGTATTATGTATCCGGGTGTCGACCTTTCCAACCCCAACATACGCTTCAAGAACCACAACTGCTCCCTCTCTATACACTCATACCCTCTCGTCCCCCATACTTTCACCCCATACTTTACACGCCACTCTTACATTGTTCCCCATCCACTTCCCCCACTTTTCCCATGCTATCCCCCACGCCTTTGTAGCCTTCCCCTGCACCCACCTCACATGATCCTCATACCCTCCCGTCCCTTTGAACAAAAACCCTAAATACTTGAATTTTTTAACCCTCTCAATCACCTCCCCCTTCCACTCTCATTCATTCACCCTCCCCTCCCTCCCTTTATTTCTGAATCTCATCCATTTCGTTTTTCTCACATTCACGCTCAACCCCCTCTTATCCATAAACCTCTCCGCCCTTTTCAGCATATCCTTCATCCCTTCCCACTCTCTTGCCACCAGCACCATATCATCCGCATATGTCAACATCCACACCTTACTTCTACCAACTACCAATTAGTCTCAGTGCGCGTGTGCCAAAATACATTCGGCCGACCCACTTCTTTTGATCACGAGCCGTCACTGGTTTATATCTTATTATATTTTATTTGTTTTTAATAAAGTACAACAGATTTTAGTAATTACAATTGTGGAATTCTATGCGTATATATATATATATATATATATATATATATATATATATTACATATATATATATATATATATATATGTAATATATATATATATATATATATATATATATATATATATATATATATATATATATATATATATATATATATATATATATATACGCATAGAATTCCACAATTGTAATTACTAAAATCGGTTGTACTTTATTAAAAACAAATAAAATATAATAAGATATAAACCAGTGACGGCTCGTGATCAAAAGAAGTGGGTCGGCCAAATGTATTTTGGCACACGCGCACTGAGACTAATTGGTAGTTGGTAGAAGTAAGGTGTGGATGTTGACATATGCGGATGATATGGTGCTGGTGGCAAGAGAGTGGGAAGGGATGAAGGATATGCTGAAAAGGGCGGAGAGGTTTATGGATAAGAGGGGGTTGAGCGTGAATGTGAGAAAAACGAAATGGATGAGATTCAGAAATAAAGGGAGGGAGGGGAGGGTGAATGAATGAGAGTGGAAGAGGGAGGTGATTGAGAGGGTTAAAAAATTCAAGTATTTAGGGTTTTTGTTCAAAGGGACGGGAGGGTATGAGGATCATGTGAGGTGGGTGCAGGGGAAGGCTACAAAGGCGTGGGGGATAGCATGGGAAAAGTGGGGGAAGTGGATGGGGAACAATGTAAGAGTGGCGTGTAAAGTATGGGGTGGAAGTATGGGGGACGAGAGGGTATGAGTGTATAGAGAGGGAGCAGTTGTGGTTCTTGAAGCGTATGTTGGGGTTGGAAAGGTCGACACCCGGATACATAGTACTACAGGAAACGAATAGAGAGAAACTAGAGTGTGAGGAAATGGTGAGAATGGCTAGGTATGAGATGAAGTTATGGGACCTGGAGGAAGAGAGACTCCTGAAAGCGGTGCACAATGTGGCCGATCTCAGCGAACGCACCAACGGTAGTTCGGGAAGGAAAAATAAATGTCAAAATTGACGAATAAAGAAAATACTATTATATTGTAGATACTCAAAACCTCATAAAATTTCAAGTTTGAGATTTTTTGGACACACACCTATTGTGCAATTAATGTGTAAAGTTGATCAATTTCAGATCGCGAACAACACGCGAAAAGTGGATGAGTTTTGATAATTGATTACATCGCACTCTCCTAATATATCAATACAGTCTTTTTAGCGTTTATTAAACATACATTTCTCTATAATATACCACTAAGTATTAATTAATCAATAATGTTTACCGATAGTTATAATTATTTAAACGTAGCAACTTTAATTTATTGTATTTTAACTTCTAAGTGGCCTATATAAATTTTATCGAACCGAAACATTTTAATGAAAGGGAAATCAAATTGCTCCTTGACATTATACATTCATTATTGAAATAAGGCATAATTTCAAAAACAATATATAACATCTTAAAAATTTTTTAACAATAAAAAACTAGATTATTCATAAAATTTCATCGCTTAATCGAATTATATCGACAGTTGATTATAGTGATTTGAATTAAATTAATAATCGAATAAGTGTTCAAATGTTTGCTCCAGAAATCGTTAGAATGATTCAACTGAAATATTGTTTGATACATTGCACGAATTGTTACTTCAATAATAATTGAATGGTTGTTTGTATGGTCACTTAAATAATAATTCTATTAATAATTTATTACAATAAAATAATATTGAATATACTCTTTAGTAATTTAAATTTAATGTTTTTTTTTTTTGCTAAAATTTAAAAAATATATCGCTGCTTTTCTTTGATAGTGCACAACTAAAAAAGAGATATTTTTTTAAATACTGTTATTGAATAAATACAGCTTTAAGACACAAATAAAAATATGTGCAAAAAGTACGATAAATTGAGTAAAGATAGAGACTTCAATATTTGATTAAAAATGTCTTGTAAACTTTTGCAGGCTCCTCCAGAAAAATTTTAAAATTTCACTTGTGCCATTATCAAAGCAAAGCAGCGACATGTATATCTATCAATGGAATTCTATGCGTATATATATATATATATATATATATATATATATATATATATATATATATATATATATATATATATACAGGGTAGGCCATTTTAATCAATCCACGCAAATAACTCCGAAGATATATTCGATAGCGAAAATTGACCATAACAAATGCTGTATGGCTGGTAGGGGGACATTCGATGATGGCCTTTAAACTGACCTTGAAGTTGACTTTCAAGGTCAATTGAAGGCCAACTTCCAAATTTTAAATGGCAACCCTACTTTTTTAATACTTATTTTGAAAGAGGGCCATCATGTTAGTACGGCTGCATAAAAATTTTAATACTTCACATAAGAAAATTTTCGAGAAAAAACTTGAAGAAAATTTTACTAATAGACTTCAATTCAAAAGTTCAATACCTCAGTAAATAAGAACACTAAACGATATTTCCTGCCACCAACATATCATTTCAATACCTACTTCACTTATTCTAATTCAAAAAACTCAAAAATTAAACTAGATATGTAATTGTACTACATTATGATCAATATTTTAAATAAACATTCAAAAATGAGTGTTGTTCGTGAGCTTAGGGGCGATAATCAATCGGTCGTTGAGGTTGTCATGCAAATAAATAGTGTCAATCAAAATTTCACTACAAAATGCATTCATTCATTTTCAATGGAAATTTCATTTGAAGAAGTAAACACTTGGACAAGATATCTTCTGCAAATCAAATAAAATATGGCTGACTATCCGGCGGTAGAGAGAGTCGATATGCTGTTGATTCTAGGAGAATGTGGAGGTAACTATCGACAAGCTGCTATCTTGTATCGGAATCAATATCTTCAAAGACGGCACCCCAATCACTCTGTAATTCGAAACATCCATCTGAAAGCCCGACAAGGACATTTACGACGTGTTAAGCCAAGACATATTTATAACCAAAATGACGTTAGTGCAATAACTGTTCTGGGAATGGTACACATTAATCCTCATATTAGCAGCTATGATATTGAAAGAGAATCTGGCATACCCAGACGTACTTTACTGAGAATATTGAAGAGCCTACGTTATCACCCCTATCATATCTCGCTAACACAAGTGCTTACACCCAATGATATGAGGAAGCGCGTAGAGTTTTGCCAATGGGCAGAACAAATAATAATGAACGATCCCATTTTTTTGTTGTGTTATGTTTTCCGATGAGGCAACTTTCAAAAGCAACGGACAGCTTAATAGACACAATTGTCACTATTGGTCTGACGTAAATCCTCACTGGCATAGACAGGTCAACAATCAACATCGTTGGAGTCTTAATGTATGGTGTGGTATCATAGATGGACATTTGATTGGTCCACATTTTTTCAACGGTAACGTAAATGGGCAAATTTTTTTAAATTTCTTGAGAGATGCACTCCCAGTACTACTGGAATATGTAAATTTGCGAACAAGATTGAGAATGTGGGTTCAATTGGATGGAGCTGAGCCACACTTTGCCCGGATAGTTAGAAATTATTTAAATGAGAGTTACCATAACAGGTGGATTGGACGTGGTGGAACTGTTGCATGGCCACCAAGATCACCAGATTTAACTTCTCCGGATTTTTATTTATGGGGTTATTTGAAAGATGTTGTTTATGAGCATGAAACAACAAACAGAGATAATATGATAGGTACAATCCAGACCGCTTGCCAAAATATTCCAAGGACAGTTTTGTTAAGAACAGTTCAGGACTTTCAGCGCCGAATTAATTTATGTATCCAGCAAAATGGAAATGTCTTTGAGCATCTTTTTTAATTTTCTTTATTGTGTATTGTTTAGTTTTGTCAACGGCTTGTCGTATTACGGCTTCATTATGTTGGTGGCAGGAAATATCGTTTAGTTTCCTTTTTAAGTGAAGTATTGAACTTTTGAATTAAAGTCTATTAGTAAAATTTTCTTTAAGTTTTTTTTCTCGAAAATTTTCTAATGTGAGGTAATAAAATATTTATGCAGCCATACTAACATGATGACCCTCTTTCAAAATAAACATTGAAAAAGCAGGGTTGCCATTTAAAATTTGTAAGTTGGTCTTCCGATGACCTTGAAAGTCAACTTCAAGGTCACTTTAAAGGCCATCATCGGATGTCCCCCTACCAGCCATACAACCTTTGTTATGGTCAGTTTTTGCTATCGAATATATCTTCGGAGTTATTTTCGTGGATTGATTAAAATGGCCTACCCTGTATATATATATATATATATATATATATACAGGGTGGGCCACGAATAACGCCCATTAAACGTTTTCGGGATTCCTGACAGAGGAAAAATTTGAAAAAATTCTACATTGCACGGTTGAATGCGATCACCTCATGGAAAATATTTCGACTTTCTATCACTTCCGGTTGTACCGGAAATGGCTACCAACTTTGTTATTTTAAATGGAACATCCTATATATTAATTTTTTTTTAGATTCCCCGTTCAATTGTCTACCCTCTCATATGAATTTATATCCACTTAACTCTTACAGTTTTTGAGTTAAAAATTTATTTGTCAAATATTGACCTCAAATAGACGTTTTGAAAAATGCCTATAACTTCTAGTAGGGACAAGATAGACAGACGAGCGGCATCTTGAATTGTCACTTATAGATCCCTCTAGAATTAAAAAAATTGACATCTGTCAATTTTGACAATAGGTATTTCAAAAATGTCAATATTTCAGTGCCCACTTAAAAACATCATAATTCAATGTTTTCAAATGGAATGACCAATATTTTATCTCATATGGTGATTGGCAAGACAATTTTCAACATAAAAGTATTATGTCTCCCTATATCTAGAGCAAGTAGTTTTTAAGTTATTTCGAAATTTCTTTCCTCCCAAAATGCTTGCACACTTGAATAATTCCTGTACTATTCACACGTGCACCATAGTAGGCTACTGTCAATATTCTGTTGTGAGTTTTTGTTGGTTAAAAATCAAGAAGACAATGACTTTTTAAAAAAAAATTATTTGGACCGACGAATCAAATTTCTCTCGTGAAGGTATTTTCAATAGAAAAAACAATCACATGTGGTCAACTGAAAATCCACATGCAACGCTTGTACATAAATCCCAACACAAATTTAGTTTCAACGTATTTTGCCTTTTGATGGAGACGCGTGTTACTTTTTATTTGTACCACGAAAGATTAAATAGTGGTAGATATTTACAAATTTTAAGAAATTTTGTGGAGAATTTTTTGGATGAGCTTCCTTTGAATTTAAGGATAAGTTCATGGTATCAGCTCGATGGAGCCCCAGCTCATTGCACACACAAAATATTGCAGCAACTGACGAATATGTTCGAAGATACATGGATTCGAAGGTTAGGTCCGTGGAACTGGCCCGCTAGATCTCCAGATCTTACTCCACTCGACTTTTTTCTTTGGGGTCGTATAAAAAATAAAGTTTATGCCACTGTCGTCAATACCCGAGAAGAATTGGAAGCAAGGGTGCGAGCTGCATTCGCGGAATTAAGTGCAGAAGAAATTAGGCGAGCAACAACATAGGGTGTCGCAACACGTGCTGCACAGTGCTTATACGTCAATGGTCATCATTTCGAACAATTGTTATAATTTTTTTTTCTGTTCTTGCATTTAATTATTCGTTTGAAAATTACTTTATTTCAATCTTCTTGCTTTTGTTTTGTTTGTAAGTTGTAAGTGTGGATAAGTTTCGTTGAAACAACAATTCTGTCGCACTAGCCATATATGACGAATAAATTCATAATTTCTCGATTGCTACACTTATTTATTATAATATTACTCGAAGTGTTCCAAAATATTGACACGTTGGAAACGAATTTTTCTAGATTCGGTTCAGTGAATATTGACAGTAGCCTAGTATGGTGCATGTGTGAATTGTACAGGAATTATTCAATTGTGCAAACATTCTGGGAGGAAAGAAATTTCGAAATAACTCAGAAACTACTTGCTCTAGATATAGGAAGACATAATACTTTTATGTTGTAAATTGTCTTGCCAATCACCATATGAGATAAAATATTGGTCATTCCATTTGAAAAAATTGAATTATGATATTTTTAAGTGGGCACTGAAATATTGACATTTTTGAAATACCTATTGTCAAAGTTGACAGATGTCAATTTTTATAATTCTAGAGGGATCCATAAGTAACAATTCAAGATGCCGCTCGTCTGTCTATCTTGTCCCTACTAGAAGTTATAGGCATTTTTCAAAACGTCTATTTGAGGTCAATATTTGACAAATAAATTTTTAACTCAAAAACTGTAAGAGTTAAGTGGACATAAATTCATATAAGAGGGTAGACAATTGAACGGGGAATCTACAAAAAAATTAATATATAGGATGTTCCATTTAAAATAACAAAGTTGGTAGCCGTTTCCGGTACAACCGGAAGTGATAGAAAGTCGAAATATTTTCCATGAGGTGATCGCATTCAACCGTGCAATGTAGAATTTTTTCAAATTTTTCCTCTGTCAGGAACCCCGAAAACTTTTAATGGGCGTTATTCGTGGCCCACCCTGTATATATATTACATATATATATATATATATATATATATATATATATATATATATATATTTACATCCCGCTATCATTAGAACGTCCCCGACATAATATTAGAACGTCCCCGACATAATGTGGTATCCGGCGTCCTTTTCCGTAATCTTTGATTCAATTTATTTTGATGTTAAATATACTCTAGATCTTTCAAGTTTTAAATTTCTTCTGTACATTATACCATTTCAATACAGGTTGCCACTTGTTCAAGCGATGGCGATCTTGCGTATTTGAGAAAATAGTGAAACGTTTAAATTGGGGTAAAGAACTTCTTAGTAATCTGCTTTTATATTTAAAATATTTTTGTTTTATCGTAATTTAAAAATGTTTATTTTATTCAAATTCTATGAAAATATTAATAAAGAAACTTTTATGACTAATTAAAAGTTGTTATTCGTGAACATTTCTTTATTACTTTGTCCTACATTTCATGTTTAATGACATAGTGTCTCATTATTTTTATTTTTTGAAGTTCCATTATCTTTTTTCCCCAATGATTTGATATGAATTATATTTTTAACTTTAAACATCGGAACAAAATTATATCAAAACATCGTTTTAAATACTTTTCCAATAATTAGTTCGTAACATGTTTTGTTAAAATATCAGCAGGTTGCTCTTCTGTTTATACATACTCCATTTTTGAATTTATTTTTGACTTCATCTCTTACAAAACGATATTTCCTACTTATATGCTTTGTTTCATTCTTTACTCCTTTATTTTGAATACAATATACAACAGCTTTACTGTCGGTGTATAATAGAACATATGCACTTATTTCTTCATTCAATTTTTCCATAAGCGACTTAATATGGCAATATGGTATTGCCTCTTGCACTCCATCTCATAATGCCATTAACTCAGCTTCCATCGTTGATAAAGCAATAAACAAAATATGGTTACTTTTGTTTATTGCTTTTCCAATTTATTGCTACATTCCCTATTTTTGTAATATAACCACTAAATGATTTTGAATCCTTTGTCGTACACCAACTAGCATCCGTGTAGAAAATTAATTAAACTCCTCCTGTGTTTCCATCAATTCTCAATTTCCTCACCAAAAAAGGTTTGCTAGATTCATTTAACACCCATCAATGTGTATGAGAATTGGTAGTTTATTGAATAAATTCAGCATTTCTCCTTCTTTTTATGTCAATACAAAATTAAAAAGTTTACTTGGCAACACTTTTGCAAAAACAAACCACTTAGAACAATCCAGAATTTATTCAATAAACTGCAACAATTGCAATAAAATATACGTAGGTCAAACACAACGCTATATATATAAAAAAAGATTCAAAGAACACCAATATTACTTTAAAATTCAAAACCCGGACAAATCAGCGGTCGCACACCATTCATTAGAAACAGGACACACATTTTCCGTTAACAATATTAAACTTTTAAAGCAGTCAGGTCATTGTAGATTAAATATGCTGGAATCAATTGAAATGTATAGTAGTTGTATAGTTGTAAGAATTCAGTTTGTTCTTCTTCTTCTTGTTGCGTTATTAATGGCCTCAGCTAAACAGCTCTGTCGACCAGCCACAGCTACTTAATTTGAAGGTACTTTTCAAGGTTGAAACAGTGGAAGGAAATTATTAGTGGAGGGTTAACCCTTAAATAGACTAATAACAAACATAGAATTTGATAAACATGTTAGTATCAGATAAAAAGGAGAAGAGGATAGAATATGTTTTAGCAGAGGGGAAAGACAGAACAGATAGAATTGAGAGAGGGGCATAGTGACCAGCTAAAATAAGATTCGAATACAGAATTTGACACTTATGAATTTCTTTATTGCAGGAAAATAAAATATGATTTAAATCTCCAAATTCTCCACAAGAACAATTTGGGGAGGAGATCGCACCTATTTTAAATAAATGACTCGGTGATGAATTATGACCCATCTTTCAACGTATCATAGAAGTAACAAACCTTCGCCCTTTGACCTTCGGGTCAAAGAACCAAGTGTAAACGGGAATTTTTGGGTGTATCGAATAATATTTAAGGTGATGAGATGATGTAGACCAAATATCCTGCCATTTTAATCTGAGACTGGTTTTAAGCACGTTAAAGTAATCTTTACAGGGGGAAGAATGTTCGAGAAGAGGAAGAGCTGCTGTAGATTTAGCTAAGTAATCTGCCGTTTTATTTCCTTGAATCCCTGAATGACTGGGGATCCAACTAAGAATAACTTTAAACCCTTCAGTAAACATTTTATATATCAAAGAACGAATATTCGAAGATATTGGATGTCTGTTAGGTAATATTCCCTTTTTATACATAGAAAAGAGAGCAGATTTAGAATCTGTAAAAATTACAGATTTCTTAAGCTTAAGCTCTTGAATAAGTTTTACGCATTCAAGGATAGCTGAGAGTTCTGCTGTATGGATTGAGGAGGTATGCGGAATTCTAAATGAGTAGGATATTGTATTTTCAATATAAATCCCACACCCAGTAATTGCAGATAAATCCGAAAATGAACCGTCAGTGAAGCAATATGTATAACCAGGCCACCTCTCTGAAGCAATCTCCTTAAACCTATGATCTATATCAGAATGACAACTATTTGCGATATTTATGTTATAAATAATATCAATAGGAAAGAAATTTGAAAAATAGGAAGAGTCATAACATGGGATTTTAGGAGAAATAAAGGTATTAAATGAGGAGACAAGGACGTAATTTTCTACTATTGAACATAATGGTTTATGCTTTTTCTGATATAATTCTAATAAATGGATAAGGGAATCATTTACCATGTAATTATTGTTTGAGATAGATTTAAGAAAATATTTTCTGGCCAAATAATCAGCTCGAACAAAGATAGGAGGAACCCCACTTTCTACCTCCAAAGCTCTCGAAGGAGCAGACTTCATGCAACCCAAAATAATGTGAAGGGAGTCTATCCATGATTTTAGAAAGGGTAATATTTAAGGGGGAGAGAGCAAATATACAATATTCTAACTGTGATCTAATTATAGATTTGTATAAAATAATTAGTGTCCCTGGGTCTGATCCCCACCAAGTACGGCACAGACATTTGAAAATATTTAGAGATTTGTTGACTTCCACCCGAAGTTGTGTTATATATGGTCTCCAAGAAAGCGAATAATCTAGTATAATAGTGCATAATCCGTGGCAAAGAGTGCGCAAGTTGGTGAGGTGCAAACGGGCCATCGGTTTTATTAGATACATTTGGAGGTTAAGTGTGGTTTTTGAGCCAGCGAAGACGGACGGGATGTTTTTCCACACTGTGCTGGAAGGTGACTCGAAAATTTCGAAAATTGAACAGGAGTGTGTATTATTATTCCGGTAATACGTGTGCCAGTGCATAATCAGTGGCAAAGGGTGTACAAGTTAGTGCGGTATAAACAGGAAAGCGGTTGTATTAGACACATTTTGTTGAGGTTAAAATGGGAGGGAATAAGCAGAGGGAAAGGAAGGAGGTGGAAGAGTGGGAGCAGCGGGAGGAGAGAGAGAGGAGGCAGAAGGTGTTTTCAAGAGGAGGGAGTTTGAGGAGGTCACCACAGCGGCAGGAAGGGATAGGAGAGTTTGTGGAGAAAAGAAAGGTGGCGGATACGTCGTTGGAGGAGGATGGTGCGCGGGGAGGGGGAAAGAAAAAGGCTGGGGAAGGAGTGAAGGAAGGATGCGGTGGAGAGTGCATCCGGATAATGCAGCAGTTTAGAGAAGAGATGAGGAAGGAGAGGGAGATCTGGAAGGAGGAGATGAGGGAGGCCAGGGAGATGTGGAGAGAGGAAATGAGGGAAATGAAAGAGATGTGGAAACAGGAAAGAGATATTTTGAAGCGAAGGATAGTGGAGTTGGACGGTCAGGCGGAGAGGAGGGAGAGACAGGAGAGGAGGAATAATATAATAATTAGAGGGAAGGAATTGAAGGAGAAAAGGGAGATGGAGGACTTCCTAAAAGATAGCCTTGGTGTGGATGTGAAGGTGAATGACAGCTTTGTTGTGGATAGGGTGGCGCCAATGATATTGGTAAAGTTGGGCCACCTAGACGATAAAATACAGGTGATGCGGAATAAGAATAAGCTACGAAACGGGATGGAGAAAAAAGTGTATATAGATGATGATCTCACTAGGCAAGAGAGGAGGGTCCAGAAGGAGATTAGGGAGTGGGCGATCAGGGAAAGGGAAAGGGGGAAAATGGTGAGGGTGGGATACCAGAAAGTAGTGGTGGATGGGAGGGTGTGGAGATGGAACATGGAGAAGGAGGAGTTAGAGAGGCAGGAAGAGGAAAAAAAGTAGGAAGATGGAAGGGCGGGGGAGGGGTGGAGGAAAGGGGGCAGGAACGTGAGGAAGGCGAGGAGATGGATCGAAGGAAGGGAGAGGAAGGAGAGCAGAAGGATTGGGCGGGTAATGACAAAAGGGGTGAAGGGGTAGGACCAAAGCGGGGGCAGAAGGACAGAGATAAGTGCATAGGAAAGGAAGGGGGGAAACATAGAGGAGGACAAAAGGACAGAGAGGAATGGTGGTGTGGAGACGACGGAGAAGGGGAGGAGATGAAAGAATGGAAGATAGCAATTGGTGTATGGAACGTGGCAGGAATAAAATCGAAGATAAAGGAGGGCACATGGAAAAGGGACATGGACGAGTGGATGGTAAGGAAAGACAGTAGGGATGGTAGAGACGTGGATAGTTAAAGAAGAATGGGAGGAAGTGAAAAGATGGCTGCCAGTGAACTTTAGATGGGAGATGAAGGAAGCAAAGAAAAGTGCAGCAAGAGAAAAGGCGAAAGGGGGGATGATTGTGGGATGGAGGGAGAGCAGGATAGGAGGCAAAGTAGAAACAAGGGAAGGAGGCGAGGGGCTGATGTGGATGAGATGGCGGGAGGCGGGAGAACAAATGAATGTGGGGATAGTCTATGTGAATAAAAACTGGAATGAGGTGAGAAAAGAAATTGACGATAGAACAGGGGAAGCAGGACGGTGGGTGATCATGGGGGATTTTAATGCGAGGATGGGAGAATTGGGAGGAGGGATTGGGGAGGACGGCATGGAAATAGAAAGGAGATCGCAAGATAAATGTATAAACGGTGATGGGAGGAGGATGAAGGAGTGGACGACGGAAGAGGGTTGGGAAATTCTGAATGGGTGCACAGAAGGAGACTGGGGAGGGAAGAAAACATACGTGGGAGCACAAGGATCAACAGTAATTGACTACGAGATAATCAAGGGAATAGCGAGAGAGGAAGTGAGGAAGATGGAAGTGGAGGAGGTGCTGGGATCGGATCACCTGCCGTTGAGAGTGGAACTAAGGATAGGAAGGAATGAAGAAGGGAAACAGGAGCAAGGAAATGAGAAGCTAGAGAGCGGGAGAGAGGCGATTAAGGCCATGAGGAGGAAATTAGAGAAGGTACGATGGGAGGAGATAAGTTCAATGGAGGAGATGGAGAAGACCATAATAGGATGCGGAAGAAAGGTGAAGGGAACAAGGAGGAAGGGGCAAGAGTGGTAGGGCATACGAGAAGGTGTGCGAAAGGAAGAAGCTGGAAGTGGCAGAGAGAGCAGTGGAGGAAACGAAGGAGTGTAGGAACGAGAGAGAAATGTGGAATGTATTGAGGAGAGGGAAAGAGATGAGGAGGATAGGGGTGTCGTTAGAAGACTGGACCAGAAAGTGTAAGGAGGAGTGCGGTGAACAAGGGACAGTAAGAGAAGTAGGGCGAGGGACTGGAGGAGAGGAATTTACAGAAGAGGAAATAGAAAGAGCGTTCAAGGAGGTGAAGGGAGGAAAGGCGGCCGGAAGAGATGGATTGAAGGCAGAAATGTGGAGAGAGATAGGAGAAGGGGGGAAGAAGAAATTCCGAGAGCTAGTAAATGGAATATGGATGGGATGGGAGAGCATGCCAGAGGCATGGAGAGTAGGCAGGATATGCCCGATATATAAAGGGAAAGATGAGAGGAAAGCAGAGAACTATAGAGGGGTGACGATTATGAGCACGGGATAGAAAATACTGATGATTATGATAAAGAACTGATTAGAAGTAGAGGTAGAAGAGGAGAGGATGCTGCCAGAGTCGCAAGGGGGATTTAGGAGGGGGAGGGGAACGAGGGACCAGGTATTTACCCTAGCGAGGATGACAGAGAAAGTGATGGAAGAGAAAGGGTGTGTGTATGCGGTGTTTGTAGATCTGAAAGCGGTGTATGATTCAGTACCGAGGGAAGATATGGTAGAATGTCTGAGGCGAAAGGGAGTGAGTGACGGAGTGGTTGAGTGTGTAAGGGAGGTGTATAGGGAAACATGGGTGGAAGCGAAGGTGGGGGAAGAAGTATCGGAAAGGTTTAGGACATGGAAGGGCTTGAGACAGGGGTGCCTCATGAGTCCGGTCCTGTTTAATATATACATAAGTGAACTAGAAGAGGTGTTGAGAAAGGGGCAGGAAGGGGGAGTGGTGATTGGAAACGAGAAAGTATGGTTACTGGCGTATGCAGACGATATAGTGTTGATGGCGAGAGATTGGGAGGGAGTGAAAGGCATGTTGAAAAGGGTGGAAAGATATATGGATAAGAGAGGAATGTGTGTGAATGTGGGGAAGACGAAATGGATGAGGTTTAGGAATAAAGGGAGAGAGGGGAGAGTGGGAGAGCTAGAATGGAAGAGAGAGGTGATTGAGAGAGTGAAAAGTTTCAGATACTTGGGATTTATTTTTAAAGGGACGTGGGGGTATGAAGAGCATATAAGGTGGGTACAAGGAAAAGCGAGGAGAGCATGGGGAATGGCATGGAGAAAATGGGGGAGATGGATGGAGAATAGTATTAAGGTGACATGCAAGGTGTGGGACGCGTGTGTAAGACCGATACTAATGTACGGGGTAGAAGCATGGGGAACGAGAGCGTATGAGGTGATTGAAAGAGAACAGTTAGAAGTCGACACCGGGATATATACTGTTGCAGGAAACGAATAGAGAGAGATTGGAATGTGAGGCGGTGGAGAGATTGGTGAAGTATGAAATGAAATTATGCGGAGTAGAAGAGGAGAGATTGGTGAGAATAGTATGGGAGGCGTGCATGAAAGTAGAAGGGGGGAGGTGGAGGGAAGAGAGAAGGAGAATGTATGAAAGGGGAGAACTGGCAGAGAGGAAGGTACAGGAATGGTTGGGTAGGGGGGTGAAGGTGGCGGCGTGGATGAGAGAGAATATGAAGGAGGTGGAAACGCAGGAGAGACAGAGACGGATAGACAAAAGTGAATATAATGATATGTTTGGAAGATGGCAAGTATATGGGAGGGTGCCGAGATACATGAGTGAGGATGGGTGGAACAGGGATGAAAGGGTGATAATGGCGAGGGCAAGGTGTGGGTCTGGGGAGAGGGGAAGGAAGAGATGGATGGGGGAAGAATATAGGAGATGTAGGTTATGTGAATGGGGGAAGGATACGTGGAGGCACTTGGCGGAGGAGTGTGAGGGTGTGAGTGAGGAATGGGTGGGAGTGAAAGGGAATAGAAGGGTGACGGAATGGATGAGGGAGGACGGAGCTAGGGTAAAGACGCTGGAGAAAGTGGGACGGGAGAAAGAGGGCAAGATGTGAATGGAAGAAAAATAATAGAATGCAGAATGCTTAAAATAATGAAGAAATATTTTGCCATAAGACGTTGCTTCGCTAAGGGTTAGAATTAGGAAAACAGATTGCTAATATGCAGGGGTAAGGACGCTGGAGAAGTTGGGGAGGAAAATGAAAGGAGGGAGGAGAGGGGTAATAATATAGTATTGAGATTGTAAGAATATAGTGTTGACATTGTAAATAGCTTTAGGATATGCCAATAAAGGTCTTTTTTTTTATTTAGTATAATACCTAGATATTTTACTTGTGTGAGTTTAGGAATGGGAACACCTTCAAAAAACAAACTATAATTTGGCAGATTTCTATTTCTCCTCATAAATATAATATTGTAAGATTTACAAGGAGAAAGAGACAAACCGTTTGCAGAAAGCCAGTCTGACAATTCAAATAAAGCTTGGTTAATTCTATTATATAATGACTGAATATTTTTTCCAGAGCAGTATAGCGCAACATCATCAGCATATTGCAGTATAGAGCAATAAGGAGATATGATATTTTGAAGGGGGAGAGTATATATAATATAAAGAACCGGACTAAGGACAGAGCCTTGCGGGAGACCAATAAATGAGGAGCGAGGATTAGAAAAAGTGTAATCATCTCTAAGATACAGTATTTTATTTTTAATTAGAGACCAGATGCAATTACAAACATTAGAAGGAATTCCAATGGAATGCAGAGTAATGAGAACTTGCGGTATTACTGAATCATATGCTGCTGAAATGTCTATAAAAAGGGCAACGGTAAAATCCTGATTTAAAAAAGCGGATTGAATATCAGATGTCAGTTTTAAAATATTGTCAACAGTACACTTGCCTTTTCTAAACCCAAACTAAGAAGAAGGGTATAGTTCATTTTTCTCCATCAACCAGTCTAATCTATTCTTAATTAAGTGTTCAAAGACTTTCCTAAAGCAAGAGGATAGATAATTTGCGATCGCCAAGCTTCCGGGATGTTACCAGTTAAAAGAATATTATTAAAGAGCTTAAGAAGACACAATTTACCATTAAATGGGAGATTTTTGATCATGGAAAAGGAGATGTTATCAATACCAGGGGAAGAATCCTTTAAACTATCTAATACAGAATTTAATTCTGCTAGAGTAAAGTTTGACGATGGGAAGAAGGAAGAGGGGGCAGGGGATAAGGAAATATTAAAATGTATCAGTGGTTCTACAAAAGGAGGAGCCAGAGACCTAAAAAAAGAGTTTAAAACTTCAGAGTTACCAGGGGCAATGGCTTTAGGTAAATAAGACTTTCTAAAAATCTTGATTTTTTTCCAAACTTCCGAAACAGGAGTGAATCTAGAAATAGACTCACAATATTCAATAAAAGATTTTCTCTTCCTACTATTGAAAGTCTTTCTAGAGACAGCTATGGCTTTTTTAGCTAAAACAAGAGATGATGTTGAGCCTGTAGTATAGAAATCTCTAATAGCTTTTTTTCTGTCTTTTTTTACTTGAGAACACATGTTGTCCCACCAGGGGCAAATGTTAGGTCTATAAACAGGATGGTGCATAGGGATATAATTATCAGAAGCAGAGTTTAAGCAATCCACAAATTCGTCATATGATATTTCAGAAGCGATCGTTGAAGATAGTTCTTCTTCGTATTTATTCCAGTCCGCAAGTTTAAAGTTACGTGTAGGTTTCAAAACTTTTCTAAATGGATTTAGGGCATTAAAATTAATAGTTATGTCTAAAGAGACTGGGAAGTGGTCACTTCCGTAAGTGTCCAATAATGTAATAGAAGAAGAAATTAAACCTAGAGATGGAGAAACTAAAAATAGATCGATGATACTCTTCTTTGGATAAAGAGATCCGAAGTAAGTAGGATTGCTGTCATTGCTTACAATTAAGTTATTTTTTTCAATGAATTCCCAAAGAATTCTACCATTTGGATTCGAGTGAGTACCATTAATTTGACTAATATGACAGTTAAGGTCACCAGCTAAAATGTAGGGACTAAATCCCTTAGTGAGTGATTCCCAAAATAGCAGATTTCAGGAGGAGGACGGAGGAATATATCCTGATACAATATTGAAAGAATGAAGTTTAATGGCAATAAATTGAGAATTATTGATGAAAATATCAGGATCTAGATGGATTTCTTGATAGGGTAAAGAAGCTCTTATACAGAGAGCCACACCACCCATACCATCAGCTCGTGATTTTAGTATAGTATTATATCCACTAATCTTAATAGATGAAGACGGTTTAGTCCATGTTTCGGACAAACAGATAATATGAGGGTTATGGGTATCAATTAGATTTAATAAATTTGCTTTATTCGAGTTAAAACTCCTTAGATTCCATTGTAGAATCTTGAGTTGAGACATTGTTTAAGGAGGAAGAATTTATCATTTTATTTAGAGTGTCGACTGGAATTATATTTAAAATTGTTTGAATAAACAAAGAAGGATAGGTTGTGTATGCTTGTGTAATGAGGTTAGAAAATTCGTCATCAACTCTTTCAGAAGAGGAAGGATTATTAAAACACTGTTTTTTAGGCGAATCTGCGCCTTTTGAGTAAATTATATCTAGATATTTTTGTTTAAATGATAGGTCATCTTTGGGAGAGGGAGAACGTTTCTTATTTGTTTTTAATACCGAAATATAGGAAGAGGTACCCGGAGTACGACGAAAAGAATCAATATTAGGAGAAGAAGAAATAGGAGGAAAGTTATAATTAGATGGTATCAAATTATTACCAAGAGGGGAGTTTGGGACATTACTATTTTTATTAATAGGTGGAAATAGTGCAATTGCTTCAGTAAATGAAACATTGTATCTAGAGATATACTCTTTTACTTTTTTTGCCTTAGATACTCAGGGCAGATTCGATTTTTGGCCAATACACCGGTGTCAGTAGAGGAGTGAGAGCCCGAGCAATGAATACAAGAAGCCAATAAGGCAGGACATTTATCAGCCAGATGTTCTCCCGAGCCACATTTGTCACAACGGGATGAACTTTTGCATATTTTTTTTTGTATGGCCATATCTTAAACAAGCATGACACTGCGTGACAGGAAAAATATACATCTCTGGAACTTTGTTTGTGCAAAACAATTTCACATTAAGAGGGGGAGAGTTACTTCTAACCGTAATAACCACAGAATGAGTAATTTTAAACTCCTCAACTCCGTTATTAATTTCTTTTCTTTTCCAACGTCTTACTTGTAGGGTTTGGAAGGGATTATTTAAGTTTAAATTATTTAAAATTTCCTCTTCTGAGAAGGAGGGGCCAACCTCCCTAATTATGCATTTTGTTGAAATAAATTGAGCTGGAATGAAACATTTGATTGAATTTTTCTCAAGAAAAACTGTTGAATTTAATTATTTATTTGCATCCTTGTAATTTTTAAATTGAGCACAAACACGATTTCCTCCTCTTCTCGAAGTAATAACATCAAATCCCGATTTATAAAGTAAATTACCTATTACCATCTCATGAATAAAAGAGGAATTCACGCCGTTATTGTTTTGTTTTTCAATATATACCAAAAAAGGTGCTCTGTCGCTATTTTTAAACTCAATTATCTGATCTTTGCGAATGTCAGGTGGTTCGGCCGGGGGGGGGGGGCTCCCCTGCCGAGCACATTGCCATTGTAACTAACAACTACTATCTGTATTCAGCTCTTATTATTTATAAAGATAAACAAATAAAAGAAGACTTACAATGCACAGAAGATAACAAAAAACAAACCCCAACGGATTCACGGGAGTTTTGTAGGTTAAACGCGACCCGAACTGCTCGAACGCTAGCGGTCGAATCCAATTCAGTTTGTTATTGATAATGAGCACTTTGTGTCTCGAAGTGTACATCTAACGATAAAAATAAAAAGTGAAGATAGAAATAACAGTCTTTTTTAGTCATTGAAGATATCTTATCACTCTTTTTACAGCTAACCAATGTATTTCTCTTGGATCTTTGTTGTATTGAGATAGAAGACTTATTGTAAAACGTATGTCTAGTCTCGAAACTCTACCTAAATACAATAAAGATCCAATTGCCTTTAGTAAAGCAGATTACTAAGAAGTTCTTTACCTCAATTGAAACGATTCACTATTTTCTTAAATACGCAAGATCGCCATCGCTTGAACAAGTGGCAGTCTGGATTGAAATGGTATAGTGAAAACAAAATATTAAGTGCGCACGTGGCAACACCGCTGGGTGCCGAATAGTCGGTAATATGAAAAATAATATACGGATAGGACGTTATAAAAGCGGCAAAATGTACGAATGGTGTATATTTTGGACTTCGTAAAGATAGGACAGCGAAAGGAATTGGTAATGATAGTATAATGTACAGAAGAAATTTAAAACTTGAAAATGAAAACGGTATACGCCATATTTTGATGAGATCTAGAGTATATTTAACATCAAAATAAATTTAATCGAAGATTACAGCAAAGGACGCCGGATACCACATTATGTCGGGGTCGTTCTAATGATAGCGGGATGTAAATATATATATATATTTATTTTTAGGTTTTCGCGAGCAAAATATAACTGGCTTGAGTTTTTTGGGCTGCTTTCTCGCGTTGGTTGATTTATTTGCGCTCTACGTTTCGGCAGCATCACTTCTGCCATCCTCAGGAGCTTTTTTGTATACTGAGTGATAGATGTCACGTTCACTGTCAGTACATTTGTTTTGTAAACTAGGGACTTGTAGTCTAGATCTGCTGCGTGTTATTGGTCCACTCGATGTAGAAGGTGCTAAATTTTCTTGATTTGTGTCCGATGTATCTGCATTGTTGACATTACTTGAATTTGTCTGAATATTCCGAAAATTGTTGGATATATATTGGTTGTATATATATATATATATATATATATGTCCGTTATTAGTACAGATAGAAAAAAAAGTTAAAGACAAAAGTTTTAGTATTTTTTATGATCTATTCAATCGTAATGTCAGAAAAACAGTTGAAAATCAAATAAACACGTGAAAGCTATAAGTTTCATTTTCTTTAATGGAACACCCTGTATATTTTGTTTATTATAGAAATAACACGATAATTGCCAATAAATGAAATTTATCAGTTGACATGAATAACTATACTGCCTTTCAAAAAAATCAGAACACCAAGTATTTATTGCACGATTTTAATAAAACAATTTAAACAAACTGTATCGATGATCAAAAAATCAACTTGAAAAACAAAAAAACACGAATAAAAATTAATTCCCAAACACTCATTAACACGTCGAGGCATGCTAGAAATCAGGCTGTCAATATCGACTTGGGGTATTTCATTCCAAACTTCGATAATTTGACCTCTAAGTTCCATTACAGTGTTAGCGGGGCGCTGTAAGTTACTTATTCTAACACCTATCATATCCCAAACATGTTCTATTATCGATAGATCTGGAGAACGAGATGGCCAAGGTAACAAATTGATTTCGGCACTATCACAAAACTGTCTTATAATGGCCGCTGTGTGAGGTCGAGCATTATCTTGCTGAAAAATGGGGTTCTGCAAGCCATTTACATAGGGCACTAACACTGGCCGTAAAATGTTGTCAATATACCGAATCGCGTTAAGACTTGCTTCTAAAAAAACTAGAGGAGACCGACTACCATATGCTATCGCCCCCCAAACCATAACTCCCTGTGTAAGAGCCGTATGTCTTTCAACAGCAAATTGTAAAATTCTGCGTTCACCGCGTCGACGTCTCACTCTTCTGCGACCATCATGAGCCCATAAACAGAACCGAGACTCATCGCTGAAGATAATGTTATTCCATTCATGGGTCCAATGTTGTCTTGTCTGCACCAATCAAGTCTTGCTCTGCGATGCTGCGGAGTAAGAGGTAGACACAATTGTGGACGGTAGGATCTTATACCAAAACTGCGGATTCTTCTGTAAACAGTAGCCATGGATACTCTTTGGCCATTTAGAGCCAACCAGTCATTTCCCAATGCCCGCGACGTTGTAAATCTGTCCTTTAAAGTTGTAAGACGAAGAGCTCGATCTTCACGCTCAGTGGTGCTTCTTGGACGTCCTGATCCAAGTCTACGTCGATTCTCCCCAGCTTCGGACCATCTAGACCAGCAGCGTACGATCACCGATACACTACGGCCTACCTTTTCAGCAATAGCACGAACCGAAAAACCCGCTTCTCGCATTCCAATAATGCGACCCCTTTCAAATTCACTTAGATGATGATATTGTGCACGCCGACGAACATGGGGCATCTTTTTATGTTTTACAAACTGAAACGTCAAACTACTCAGAGGCTACTTGGATATTAGAAGCAATTACATTAAAAAATCAGCAGCTCTTCATAATGGTGAAATCAAGGAAAAATACCATTAAATAGAACCAAAACAATTGATTTTTTGATCATCGATGCAGTTCATTTACATGATCAAATTCTGTATATTTCATTAAAATCGTCCAATAAAAAATAATTTTTTTGAAAGGCAGTATATATATATGTTAAAACGTAGATTTTCGCGGGCGTAACATGTTTCAAACCCGAAGAAACAGTGATACATATATATATATATATATATATATATATATATATATATATAGCGGAAATCGGTCTATAGTGGGCGTACTGTTGAAAATAGCAAAAAAAGTTTCAAATGAAAGTTGTTCAGAAGCAAGGTTTTCATAACCTAAAATTATTGCTAAATATGGCGGCCTTGCGGTTATACCGGAAGTAAACACCAACTTCCTTATTTTAAATAGAACACCCTATATATTTTTACATTTTTTGGATTGCTCGTTAAAAATAAACATGACTTTATTCACACAACATTGGGTCTCAGTTGAACCGTTTTCGAGTAATTTAATTTTTTTATTTTTTTGATAAATTTGACGATTTCAGAGCTCGACGCCATTAACAATATCCTCAAAACGAAATAAGTCAGAGTTGTGCGGCTTACGGTTTTGGATTTGGAAAGAAATGTAGTATTTGTTTAAGTTTTTGCCATTAGTCAGATTTTCTAAATTGAACCGAGTCCGTCGACGGTATTCTTCAGTATTTCAAGCACGCATAACTTCATTTTTTTTAAATAGAACCATCTATCTTGTGACGCTTTATCTGATGCGAAATTAAATTTCCTTTTTATTGATACCGGGTTGTTGCCATATCTTTTCAACAGTTTTTGAGAAATTTGCGATTTTGTAAAAATTTTAATACATTTTGTATTATCGCGTTAGCCCTGGATACTGATGACGTTTGGTGATTTTGTTTTGTCTCGCTAGTCCAACTTCATATAAATTAATTGTCGACCAATCTGACTCGGATATTATTATTAAAGTTCCTGAAATGTGGCCCGAAGGCGTATTTGTTAACTATTTTTTATCGAGATTGCAAAAAATAGACCAAAAGAAGAACAATGTCGCTTGATATTTCTAAACGTGCAGTCAGTTAGGAATAAATTAGACCAACTAGACATTCTACTAAACAATGAATTTAATTCTATATCTATACTATGTTTAACAGCACACTGGCTAAACTATAATGAAATGTGCTTAATAAATTTTAAAAACTATAATTTAACATCCATATTCACTCGAAAAACATCTTATGACGGCTCACTTATACTAGCCAAAAACAATATTAAAACAGAATCAGTCTTACATAATTACTCAGTAGAAAATGAAATAGAACTCTCTTGCACACTCTTATCAGATATAAACATTATCATTATCAACATATATCGGCCTCCAAATGGTAAGATTGATATATTTCTTAACGGAATAAATTCTTTACTGACATCTCTTGATATAACAAAAAGTATTATAATCGGAGGCGATTTTAATATCAACTTTAACAATATAAACTCTAAAGATGTACTCGAGCTATACGGTTTTTTTAGAAGCTTTGGATTGTTTCCATTAGTGAATTTCAATACTAGGTTTAACAACAGAATAGATAACATCTTCAGTAATATACATTCATTAATAGTAAATCCCTTGTTTACTGGTTTGTCGGATCATGTGGCTATTGATGTTCGACTGAAAATACCAACAATGCGCCCCTTGGACAATACAAGGGTGATAAGACCTATTACCATGTCTGGTAAGTTTCAGTTGTATCTTCTTCTGCATGATGTCGATTGGTCATTCATTGAAGAAAATACAACTTCAACTGACTGTAAGTTCGATACATTCATAAATATCTTAAATAATGCTACTACGACTGCCTTCCCTCGAAAGTCATACAAACAAAAACAGACTACTTCGCATACAATTACGCTAATTGTATGCGAAGTAGTCTGTTTTTGTTTGTATTTTAAAAATGAAAGATACCCTCCAATTAGTTGATGAGGCTTATCAGCAAAATAAAAGTGCCAAAAACAAAGAATTGCGTGACAAAACAAGATTGAAATACAAAGAACTAATCATAAACAAACACCGAGAAATTAATAAATCTAAACTGCATTCATCCTGCAATAATCAAAAGGTTATGTGGAATATTATAAACTCCCATAGGAATAAACAGCCAAATGTCCCACTTATGCCCGAAGCAAACGATTTTGCTAATTATTTCTCAATTATAGCATCCAATTTGCCAGATATAGAAAATTGTTCATTTAAAGTTACTGATTTTCAATTACTTAGTATAAATCATAATGATTCATCATATTTTAAATTTGAATTAATATCCAACATTGCTGTAAGATCCTCTATCATGTCTCTTAAAAATAGCCAATGTGGGGATATTTATGAATGTACCGCTAGCATAGTCAAGTCAGTGAAAGAGTTACTAATTCCACCACTAACACGTCTATTCAATGTAGCAATACTAGACGGGATTTTCCCTTCTTGCCTCAAAAAGGCAATAGTCATCCCAGTCTATAAAAAAGGATCCAAAACAGATGTTAAGAATTACAGACCTATATCAATCTTGCCGACAATCGCAAAAGTATTTAAAGATATACTGAAATGTCAATTAATTTGTTTCATTAATAAATCTGAATTATTATCAAAGAGTCAGTATGGATTCAGATACGGACGTTCTACTACTAGTGCTACCTCACAGCTTGTTGAGAAATGCCTTGAAGCATTTAATGATCATGAGGTAATACAGGCGACCTTTCTTGATTTACAAAAAGCATTTGATAGCATGGACCATGAGACTCTTCTCAAAAAGCTATATATGTACAACTTTCACCATTCTAGTTGCAAGCTCATTATGAGTTTTACTTGGCCAACAGAATACAAGCAGTTAAAACTCAAAATAAACTATCATTAGAGTATATTAGTAACAAAGGTGTACCACAGGGTTCCAAACTGGGCCCTGTAATATTTTTACTGTACATTAATGATCTATGTAAATACATTGGCGAAGACAATATCATACTATTTGCAGATGATACTACATTGATAAATCAAGGAAGGTCGCAAGACGAACTTAGAAACGAATGCTCTGTCATAGTCAATCAGGCTACTAATTGGTTCTCTGCAAATAAACTATTACTTAATAATGACAAAACAACAAATATACAGTTTAACTTGAAAAGGGTACCTGATCAAAACTTGACTCACGAGGTAAAATTTTTAGGGTTTTATCTGGATAGTAAATTAACTTGGAAATCTCATACTTCTAAGATTGTTTTGACAATAAATAAGAATATATTCTTACTTCGTCGGCTCTCGCCAGTTGTTGATTTTGAAACTCTCAAAATGTGCTATCACTCATTAGTAGAGTCATATATACGATATGGCATAATTGTTTGGGGACACTCCCCAGGCTCACTCAATGTATTTTCGGCTCAGCGTAAAGCAATTCGAATTCTTTGTAATCTGGGTTATACTGAAGATTGCAAAGACCACTTCAGGCAACTGAAAGTACTTACACTCCCATCTATATATATATAATGGAATGTCTAATGCATATTCATGAAAACATAGACCATTACTGCACTAACCAAGATCTAAGTAATAGTACAATAAAAACAAGAAATGCAGGTGCAATACGTCCTTTATTTAACCGATTGAAACGTACTCAAAACAACACTCGATTTTTTGGAATACGTTTATATAACTCAATTCCAGAAAAATATAAACAGCTAACGCCAAATGATTCTAAGTATGAAATTAAGTCAATGTTAATAGAAAATGCGTTTTATTCCATAGAAGATTTCTTTGTTAAATTTAAATATTAGATGTATTATTGTTTCTTTTGTATTGACTTATGTACCTGTGTACATAAATAAAGTTATTATTATTATTATTATTATTAAATGTCAGAAAATGTTTTTCTAATAAGAATGGGTAATGATTATGATAATAACATTACTTAACTAAAAAATGTTATTTTACGTGTTCTTCTGAAAATCCATATTGGATTTCAGTATGGAACGAAACAAACTAATTAAACAATTAATAATAGACAACAAGTAATAACAAATACTATCAAGAAAAGTGGATAATGAAAATATCATTAAATTAGGTGTTCTATATAACCACCAGCCTCACAATGTCAAACGCGCAATCACTTTAGCAAAGAACTGTTCACATTGGTCAACACGTTTTCATTGATGATTTGAAAAGCATCACGCACTCTGTCCATCATATCTTCTCGTGTAGTTGGGGGTTCCTAGTAAATAAGCTGCTTAACATGACCCCACAAGAAGAAGTCAGGCTTTGTTAAGTCCGGTGATCGAGCGGGCCGTGGTACTGGACCTCCTTTTCCAATCCACTTGTTTGGAAATTCGCCATCGAGGTACTCCCTTACGTCCCTCCCGTAATGAGCGGGTGCTCCATCATGTTGGTACCACATCTGTCGAATTATAGCAAGTGGCAAATTGTCAATCATTTCAGGCAAATCATTTTGTAGAAAATGCAGTAAATTATCTCCATTCAAAGTTTCATGGAAGAAGTGTGGTCCGATCATCTTCCAATGATACAACACCATACATTCAAAGACTGATAGTCTAAAGGTCTTATCCAATGAGGATTTTCAGTATGGTAGTAATGGCAGTTGTGTCTTTCCACGAAGCCGTTCTTATGAAATGTACATTCGTCGGTAAATAGTACATTGTCAAAAAAGTAATTTTGTTCCTGCAGTTTACGCAAGGCTTATTCACAAAACTGCATCCGATTGTTGGAGTCAGCTTCATTTAGTTCCTGGACTAGCTAAACATGATACGGATGAAACTTGTTTTTGCGCAACATCCTCGAAACCGAAGTTTGGCTTATTTGCAATTCGAGACTTATTCTTCTGGTACCTAAATGGAGATCTTGGACAACAGCAGCAGCTACCAACACTTGGTTTTCTTCATGCGTTGCTGATGTTTGACGCTCCTTTTTCTCGTATTTCACACTACCAGTTCGCTCAAATCTTTCTCTCAAATTGGCGAATGCCGCTGAATTTGGATGTCTCCGATCGGCAAAACGTTGGGCATACATTCTTGAAGCAAGTAATGTATTTCCAACAGCACTGCCCAAGGTGTAGACCATACCAATCAGTTCTTCTTGAGAAAACATGTTCGGTTTTTTATTATTGAAATATCTCGCCAAAATAATGTAAAATAAACTGACATTTGTCGGACAAGCGAGTCAAAACAAAATTGCCAAACGTCATCAGTATCCAGGGCTAACGCAATAATACGAGATGTATTGAAATGTTTACAAAATCGCAAATTTCTCAAAAACTGTTGGATGAATATGGCAACAATAATCAATAAAAAGAACATTTAATTTCGCATCAGAGTGTCACAAGATAGATGGTTCCATTTGAAAAAATGAATACTTAATTGTTGTTGAGTTGCGTGAAGATGGTTTTAAATTAATGAAACACTTGTATCTTTTCTTCACTTATTTATTTGGAGTACCAAATGCACATTTCGATCACGATGTGATCATTATCAATGGTTGACAAATACAAACTTAAAAGCTAAAATGCGCTTAATATATACCTGCGGATTAGGAGGAGTAATTACGTAATGAGCGCGGGGGTTATGGAGTTAAGGGAAAACCGACATATGTAACTGATTCGGAAACCCGATTTGATAAACTATTTAAAAAATTCAAAATTACACTTGGGTAACACCTTTGATGCAGTAGACGACTTGGAAAAACAGGGAATCTACTCCATCAAATGTTGTAACTGCAGTAAAATTTATGTAGGCCAAACTAAAAGAAATGTCATTACGAGATACAAAGAACATACATCACATATCAAATACAACAACCCTACAAAATCTGCAGTTGCCCATCACTCTATTGAAACAGGTCATAAATTCTCCCTCAACAACACCAAACTATTAAAATTCTCCACACATTATCACTTAAACCTGTACGAAGCTTTTTACATGAAAAAACATAACGCTGATCTGCTAAATTTTGATTTGAGCCCACTAGACAACCCATTATTTAAACTCGTTCCGTTGTAATAATTTTTGTATTTTTCTTGTTATATGTTTTCATGTTTTTATGTATATTGTAACTTGTGTATTTTTCTTATTTTTCTGTTCTTCTATTTTATATTATTTGTTCCAATTACACTTAATATAGATTCAAGATATCGGCCTAATTGTCGGTTTTCCCTTAACTCCATAACCCCCGCGCTCATTACGTAATTACTCCTCCTAATCCGCATGTATATATTAAGCGCATTTTAGCTTTTAAGTTTGTATTTGTCAACCATTGATAATGATCACATCGTGATCGAAATATGCATTTGGTACTCCAAATAAATAAGTGAAGAAAAGATACAAGTGTTTCATTAATTGAAAAAATGAAGTTATGCATGTTTGAAGTACTGAAGAATACCGTCGACGGACTCGGATCAATTTAGAAAAATAGTCAGGCAAAAACTTAAACAAATACTTCATTTCTTCCCGAATCCAAAACCGTAAGCCGCACCACTCTGACTTATTTCGTTTTGAAGATATTGTTAATGGCGTCGAGCTCTGAAATCGTCAAATTTATCAAAAAAAAAAATGAAATAACTCGAAAACAGTTCAACTGAGACCCAATGTTGTGTGAATAAACTCATGTTTATTTTTAACGAGCAATCCAATTTAAAATAAGGAAGTTGGTGTTTACTTCCGGCATAACCGCAAGGCCGCCATATTTAGCAATCATTTTGGGTTATGAAAAACTTGATTCTGAACAACTTTTATTTGAAACTTTTTTTGCTATTTCCAACGATACGCCCACTATAGACCGATTTCCGCTTAGTGACTCACCCTGCATATATATTTTTTTTTTAGGTGGATCATCGATCTTTTATATTAATTTTCTTCCAAATTATTGTAAAACTCTACCACTTTTGACAAACGTCAAGTTAACGTATGGGTTAAGAAAGATTCCTGTTGTTTACAAAATTATTTAAATAAATTCACTGACAACAGTCTTTAATAAATAGGATATCATAAAGATTTTTTACCAACTGTCCTTAAACCCTTAACGACTGTCTTTAATTTTTAACGAAAGGGAAATCATACGACCCAATATCTTTTTAAAAATACATGATCTTTTATAAAATGGGTTTATTAAAAGAAGTTACGTTGACAAAGAAAAACGTAATTTATATAAAATTTATTAAAGTGTTCTATCACAAATCCAAATAACACAAAACGTACAAACTGTAGAAAATGGGAAAACAGCGCATTATGCCACGCCAAACGATTACTACCCGTGACGTAGAAGTTGGACAAATTATAGAAAATGGGAAAGCCGTGCGCTATGGCACGCCAAGCGATCACTACCCGTGATGTGATATGATTTAACATTGCTAGATAGTAGGCCACCTTATTAACATACTCTACGCGCCTTGCATTGGCAGTATTTTTATGGTAAATTGTCGCATCTATCCGTTTCATTATCTTTGAACGTCGTTTAGGTGCAAATGTCACTATCGGGATATTGTAAAATAGAGGTTATATTATTTTGATTTTTTCATGATAAAAACAAGTTAAAAGGAATGAGTACACCGAACACGTCCGGAGTTTTGGGCAACACTGAAGATGATGAACTGACCCTGCCCAGGGCCAGCATTAACAAGATGATCAAGGAGCTAGTGCCTTCGGTTCGGATAGCAAACGAGGCCAGGGAGCTTGTCCTCAATTGCTGCACAGAATTTATACACTTGTTAAGCTCCGAAGCAAACGAAATATGCAATCAACTGCATAAAAAAACCATTAATGCTGAACATATATTTATGGGTGAGTACAGTAATAATTTCATTTGAATTTTTGCCAAATACAAACAAGCCCGTTTTTTTTGGGAAATGTGTAGATTACGAGCCCGGCTATATTTTGACAGATATTACAGCAGTTGTAAAAAGTTTGAAAATAGTAAATATTGACTACTTACTAGTGAAAGAAATACATAATAAACTCTGCAAAAGTAATAAATGATATTGTCTCGTTAAAACAAGAAAAACATATCGTAAATGAGTACGAACATCTTAATGACCTTCTACAGCTCAATACTTCAATTTAGCCATACTCTAAGTGTGTTCCGCGGAACCCTACTGTTCCGCGATACACCTGTAGGGGTTCCCCAAGAATTTAGAAAAAAAATCAAAACACCTCTCTCTGGTCGACCATTCTGATGCCGTGTATCACGATTCACGAGGCGCAGCCGAACTTATGAAATGTACGCCTCGTACAATTTTACTATGCCGCCACTTCCGATATCTACTTGTAAGCGCGTAGTCGCTTTGATAAAAGCCGCCTCTGAGATTAGACGCTATAATTGTGAACAAGCGACTTTCGTCGAGATTGTTTACACCGCATTTTTTGTATTTCTATTTTTATTTCGGCTTTTTATTTATCATTTTATTTTTGAGAATGTTCGAGATGGAGGCTAGGACTATAAGACTTAGTCAGTCGACGATTAGCGTTCGCAGCGATAAGTACCTACCTGCTAGAAACAAAGTGTTTATTGTTCTACTGCTGTATTCTGATTGTATCGGTTTTGTACATTTATTCTTTGGACTAAACTCTTCTACGCAATAACGATCGTGCATTATTTTGACCCCACCATCCTGACATGTAACATTATTAATAAAGAAGAATGGAACATTGGCTTAAAGGCGTTAAACGTGTTGCAACAACATCTTCTAACGAAGCCGAATGTTCAAAAGCAGTACGCGCGGAGTATACAGCAATTACCGATCCAGACGATGATGCAACGACGTCGAGTTCCACGGTTTTAAAGGCGAAAAAAGGAAGTATGATGAATCATATATCAGTTTCGGATTTGTTGATTCCAACGGCTCACCTCTATGCATGTTATGTAGTAAACTGCTTCCTAATAGTCCTATGGCACCTGCCAAGTTGCACCGACATTTAGAAACTGTACACCCCGAGTCTAAAGACAAGAATAAAGAACATAAAAAAGAACAGTTATTGGAATGTCTAAAAACTATGATGCATGTAACCCAAACTATCAATCAAAAGGCCACGGACTCATCATATTTAGTTAGCTATCGCATTGCACAAGCAGGTGAAGTGCACACTATCGCTGAGAATTTAATAAAACCATATGTGTTAGACATAACAAAATGTATGCTCGTTGAAAAATCTGCAAAGCATCTTTCTACCGTGCCGCTATCAAACGATACTGTTTCACGGCGAAATCATGATCTGGCAAGCTACGTCAAACAAGAACTAGATACACGTCTACAAAAAACACGATTCGTCTTGCAGATAGATGAGTTGACTGATGTCGCAGGTCTGGCTATCTTGCTGGTTATCGTGAGATATCCATATGAAAGTTCTTTTGTAGAAGACATGCTTATGTGTTCACCGCTGCCCACAAACACTACCGGAGAAGACATTTTTAATAAAATAAATATATTTTTTGAGGAAAATAATCTCAGTTGGAACGATTGCATTGACATTTGTACAGATGGGGCCAAGGCGATGACGGGTATGAAAGCAGGAGTAGCGTCACGAATAAAAAATAAAGCGCCTAATTGTAGTTCCAGCCATTGTATCCTGCATAGACAAGCACTGGCGATGAAGCAAATGCCGTCAAATCTAAAATTAGTTATGGATGAAGCGGTAAAAATAATTCATTTTATCAAATCACGACCACTACAATCCCGATTGTTCTCATTATTGTGTGAAGATTATAGCAGCAAACATAAAACACTGCTGCTCCATACAGAAGTGCGATGGCTGTCTCGGGGTAAAGCTTTAACAAGGCTATTTGAACTTGGAGCCGAGTTACAAATGTTTCTTTCAGATACTTCTTTTAATTTGAAAGACCATTTGTATGATAAAACTTGGTTGTTTCGACTGTCTTTTATGGCGGATATCTTTCAAAAACTGAATGAATTAAATTTATCATTGCAAGGTAAACAGACAACAGTGCTCCAGGCCTGTAACAAAATAACTGCCTTCAAAAGAAAATGAGATTTTTGAATTATTTGCATTGGAAAGAGAGAAATAGAAAGCTTTACCTCACTCAGTGAGTTTGTTAGCGATAACGACTCAGAAACGTTTCAAGATGATGTATTTGAAGAATTGGTCCAATATCTCACTTCAATGTGCACATCTTTTGAGAAGTATTTTCCCGAAGAACAGAATACAAAAATGAAACTGAATTCATGGATTCATAATCCTTTTTTACCCAACTTACAAAAGCCCGAAAGTATGTCAAACGAGATATATGAATCTCTTTTAGAAATGTCATCAGACACAAGTATGGAGTCACTGTTCAAAACGATGTCTCTCAACGATTTATGGTGCAGAATCCGTGATGAATATCCAATGCTTGCCAAAATGGCTCTGAATATTCTCCCGTTCCCAACAACATATTTGTGCAAAACAGGATTCTCAACCCATGCAGCCACGAAAACAAAATACCGCAATAGACTGGATGCCGAATTTGATTTCAATTTCGACTTCAACTGTCCTCTATCAAATCTGATGTCAACCAATTGATGAAAAATAAAAAACAGTTTCATACCTCCCATTAGTTAGATTTGTTTTCTTTTTTAATATCTTATATTATTATACTTGTTATGTAAGTAACAAGTAACTGTTACATGGTACTTTTATTATGCTTATTAATAAAGAACACTTTTAAAAACTATTGTTTTATTGTAAGGTTCCATCAAGTATTTCGCTTGCCAAAAGGGTTCCGTCACCAAAAAAGATTGCTTTAATTGTATGAAATTCGGATATAATTTGTAGACGAGTTTCTCGAAAATACGATTAATTTAGTGAAGATTCACCACCGCCACCACACAATCATCTGACAATGTAGCGAAATTCTCAAACGATGTAATTACATAATCCTCCGACGACGTATCTTTTACAAAAATAAAAGAACTCTAAGAATAAAGTAACACAGGCAATACCAAGCTAGCTACAGAGTCCTTTTAATATACGGAGTGCTTCCTCTCTCCCCCACGTCCCTATTACCCAGGGTTGTTATGTTTAAAACACTTTGATTTAAAACAGTGTTTTAAACATGTTTAAAAACAGCCGTCGTGTTTTAAACGGTTTTGTTTTCAACATGTTTTAAATCTTAAATTTGTTTAAAACATGTTTTAAAGGTTAAATTTGTTAAATTATATTTTATACTACTTCATTACGATTTTTTATCCAACATTTTTAAATTTTAGCTAAATTGTTGAAGATATTTCAAATTACATTATTAAACACAACATTTTATTACAATAAAATATCACAACTGTGTGGGCATAAATGTGATTTTTAAATACAGGTAATTTTTCTTTTGGGTTTTTCTTTTGAATTTTGAAATGAGGGTTCTCCCCTTTCAGACTAAGCATGAAGTAAAATTTCGAGTTTAGAAAAGCCTGAAAATTTGGATTGGCCACGTAGCGAAGCGGAGCGGCCAATCCAAATTAGGCTTTTCTAAACTCGAAATTTTACTTTATGGGCCACACGGATAAAACACTGAAATATCGTAAAGTTTAAAATATACGGCTTTAGCAATGTAATATGTAGATGTGAATAAAACGTTAGTGAAATTCTGCGCTAAACAAATTGTTTAAAACAGTAATTATAGGCAACCTAATAACTCTTACGTATATTAGGTTGCCTATAATCGTTGTTGTATGTGTGTTTCTTTTTAAAATACACTGTAAATCAGTGTTTTAATTTTACTTCATGCTTAGTCTGGGAGTGGAAAACACTCTTTAAAAGCCTTCAATTAACAGCTTTAAAACAGCAAATTCTCGTAAATTTAAAAAAAATGCTGTAATTATCGGGATATGTATACTAAAAAAAAATGCCCTGTATGTTCTGTTTTAAACATGTTTTTAATTGTTAATGTTTCAAACGCTGTTTCAATAATAAAACAGGTTTTGTGAAAAAAAACTGTTTGTTTTAATTAAAACCCTGCTATTACCACAACAACACCTTACTCTCCAACCATAAACGTTTGGCTTGCGCACTGAACCAAACCCACACACCCCTCTCCTCCTTTCTACCCCCACCCTATTCCACCATTATTCAATTAAAAACACCCATCTATCTTCAACTACTAAAATGCCACGCTAACTTACTTCTAATTCAATTCGACCTCAGTTTTATTTAAATCGCCCATTGTGTTGAGAACCTCTGGTTACTAAGCAACAGTGCATGCCCGAATCTGTCAAAATATATCTGGACTCCTATTCTACACATTAGCAGTTTTTTAAACTTTATTATATAAAGTATAATTATACCCTTTATAAAATTGACTTCGATATCTAAGACGTAGTAGTATGAAAAACACATTTTTGAAATTACGTTTGCTCATGTATGTGAACACGATAACTGTAAAATGCAATGCGTCGATGTGGATATCATTTGGTATTTGGTCTCTACACCAAAATTATAGATCTGTATCTACTTTTTATGAAGATTAATAACCAGAAATGCAAGTTTATTATTTTTTGATGATGGGTCAAAATTTAAAATCCATTGGAAATATATGTTTTGGGGTGCCAAGAACTCGAATCAAGTGTTATTTCAATAGGGGCTCTTACAGGTACACTCTTGAATCAGCGATTGAACCGTATACTCTTGCCTGCAGATTTGTGTCAAACAAATAGTGTGGTGAGTCTATAGTAGTCCAATTTTGACGTAGCTTTTGCATCGACTCCAGTCGTCTAACACTAAATCACCGATTTAATAGTGTAAGTGATGTCAGTCTGTGTACCAATTTCAGTAAAAAGGGCTCATCAGACTATTCTGCAAAGCATTAGAAAATTCAATTTTACTGCAATGAAATTTCTCTTTGAAAAACTTGAAATTTTGAAAAAACTTGTAAAGGTATTTGAATTCTGTATAATGTAAGATAAAGTTACTTTTGTCTGAACTCATCAAATTTTATGGCTATTCAAAATAAAGGAACAGATTTCAAACATCTATTTCTTCCAAATGACAAAAGGTAGAAACACAAATTCAACGTTCCTTAAAAGAGAAAAGTTCAAATTTTATGAATTCATATGACCACCATGTGTTACATGACAAATATACGGTGGCTCATTTCTTGCCACACACGAATCAGCTGGTCTCTAGTTATCGAATTTACAGCTTCAACAATTCGATGTCGCATATTTTCCAAAAAGGTTTTTGGGCTCCTTTTCGTAAACTGTACGGATACGCTCGACATTTTCATTTGATGTGCGTGGACATCCCGTGCTTTTCTGTTTGCAGATGCAACCATCGTCTATGAATTTTCGATGCCACTGGTAAATCTGTTCATGACGAGGCGGTTGTTTATTAATTTGACGACGAAAAGCACGTTGAACTTCAATAATGGGCTCTAGTTTTGCTAATTGCAGCACACAAAATGATTTTTCTTGTTGTGTCACCATTTTACTACACACAATCAGCATGACAAATAACAGCGCCAATGCGGCCCTGGTTGGAACTTCTGCCTGGACTGTTCAAATTTTAAACTTTTGTCTGTTCAGGAATGTTGGAATTATGGTTCTAACTTTTGTAGTTTGAAAGAAAAAAACGTTTGCAATCTGTTCCTTTCTATTGAATAGCAGTGTACATCTGTTTATTGTTTCTTACATACAGGGAATTTTTCTTTTAGTATACATAGCTCTAACGAGTGTTTCCTCTCCTAGATTAGGTATGAAGTAAATTTTCAGGCTTTTCTAAACTTTACTTTATGTGCTTTTTAAATTTAAGTGAAGTTTAAAATATACTGCTTAAGCAGTATATTTTGAATTTCGTGATATTTCGTGTTTTATATGAGTGGTGCTGAAGTAAACTTTCGAGTTTAAAAAAGCCTAAAAATTTGGTTTGGTCGCTCCGCTTCGTTTTCTTCATGCTTAATCAAAGAGTGGAAACACACATTAGAAGCTTCAAATTAAATGCTTTTTAAAAATTCAATTGGAAATTGTCTTGCATTCTTTAAAACTGAAAGCCAACATGGTTGACGAAATAAAAAAACAAAGAGTTTAATTGTGTAACCCCAGAGCTGGGCAGTACTTGAATACAAGTACTCAAAATTTGTACTCTGAGTCCTTTTTATGTACTCGGTACTTAGTCCATGAGTACTTTATTTTCCAAGTACTTGTACTTGTACTCGATGCATTGTTAGACCGCAAAATTACCTCGAGAACACTTGGATGCATTTACTTAAGTGTTTTTTTGCTATAATTGTAAAAAAAAACTAGTTATATCACTCGAAATCCTTGTGGTCACACCTCCCTCAACTTTAAACAAAATAAAAACTGCACTGTAATCCATACAAATTTTATCCTTGAAGTTTTACTCTAACTGTCAAAACAAACGAGCTACTAGCGATTGAAACTGTATGTTGACAGTAGCGTCATTATTGTCAAAAAAAATGAAAATTATACATAATTTCGCACACTATTTATCTTTTAAATTTCGCCCTAACTTTCAAAACACAAGCGATGTGCTCGAAATGTCAAAAAGTGATATACAGTGGATACTACGATGAAAAGTTATGAAACTTCAAGTAAGGTTATATTAGGTTAGATTTTGGTTTGTCAATTTAGGTTAGATTTGATATCATTCAAATGAGGTTAGGTAAGATATCACTATGTGGAAAGTGACATAAAATGTATAAAAAAAAATTCTCTTAAAATGTTGAAAGTAATATAACCATTTTTAAATTCTTCATTCCCTTAGATTTTTTAAATGTCAAGTGTGTCTAAAATTACGTTAAATTTTGAATGTGTCAATAGTGTGAATTACAGGTGTCAAAAGGAGGTGACATGTCAAAAGATTAGTCGACAGTTGGATATGTTAGATATACAACTTAGGTTAGATTACAGTTAGTGAAGTTGGGTTATAGGTTAGATTAGTTGATAGTTGCGTATCTAAAGCTTTTATTAGACGACACTATTTTCTTGTACAAGAAATTAGTGTACTATTTTCTATCATGGTGTAATACACAAAATATGACCAAACGCGAATCTTGTACAGTTTTGTATAATGGAAATAGGACATGTTCTATTTGGTACTCCATGATAGAAAATATTATACAATTTTTTTCTACAAGAAAATAGTGTCGTCTAATACAAAATACCTAACCTAACCTAACTTCACAACTTATCAACTAATCCAATGATACTAAATTGTGACCTAACCTAACTTCACAACTTGTCGTCTAACTCAACTACACTAAATTATAATCCTAACCTAACTTCACAACTTGTCATCTGTAATATCCTGAGAATTATGAACTAGATGAAAAATCGTGAAACTTACAATTTGTCATCTGACCTAACCTAGCTTCAGAGTTTGCCATCTAACCGAACTTGATTGTTTTATTTGAATTTTTCTGTAATCTACTGAGCGAAAATTGAAAATGAACTAATTTTTATCATATCCCTTAGTCACTAGATGTACTAAGTACTTTGTACTTACTTAAGTACTTATGGTTACGTACTTGTATTTGGTACTCGAGCACAATTTGAGCAGAGTACTTGTACTCAATACTCGAGTACCGTTATCTGTCCTGGGGTTCCATGCTGCCGTCATTAAATGGATTACTAGTTACCTAACCAACCATACAAAATGTGTTAATACTAAGAACTTTTTATCAAATGTAACTTCTGTTCTTTCCCGTGTACCTCAGGGCTCGTACTGCAGACCGTTACTGTTCATAAATGACATCGCAAGTAATCGAAAACTCGTCATTTTTGTTATTTGCTGATGATCTCAAGATTTGTAAAGAAATTGTAACTATTGTAACCAGGGTTTTAATGTAAACGTCATAACTTGATATTATGTTTATCACATTCGCGAAAACATCGGACTCCAATTGTTTTGCGCAAATTTTATTTCATAATCATTTTATATATATATATATATATATATATACAGGGTGTAAACGAACTACTGTACAGGCTCTCTACCACATGAGGGGCAGCGTTTAAATAAACAATACCTGCATTTGAAATTACCATACCTTTAGTAGATAGCTCACAAATAATTATTAAAAATAATTAATAATAATAGGCCACATGTTTGTGGTATCTGGTATACGCGCACATTGCGTATTTTAAGAGAGATTCCACATAGACTGGTAGTTTTTAAACGATTTGGATATCGAATTACACCATCCAGAGAAAAGTGGGTCAGATTGTGAAGAGTTATGTCTATGTTATTGTTTTCATAAGTACCCATTGCTGACTAAAGTTTAGTGCGTGCGAAGTGATTTATGCGCCTCGCAGTAGTAAAAGTAAATAAAAAATACAACAACTTACGCATCCACAAAAAATATCATGAACACAGGTAACCAGAAGTTCTCAAAAAGTAAAAAATGCATGAAAAATTATGAAAAATCCAATTTTTTTTTTCCGATTTTATTTTTGCTGCAATTGGTGTCAAAATATTTTGTGTATACGCCCTTAAGAGGATGTACATAAGTTCGATTACACGCTGTATATATATATATATAAGGCTTCCTCCGGGCCATTTAGGCAGATTGCCAAGGATCTTCTATTCTGAAAGTTTCGTTTCGTCCTTCCATCTCCTCCTGTCCTTCGCTCTCTCACTCCAATTCGTTATCCGTTTATTCCTGATATCCTCCATGACTGCATCTCTCCATTCCTTTCTTCGTCTTCTCCGCTTTTTCTTACCAATTGGCTTTCCCGCTGTTATTCTTCTTACTGCCCTTGAGTTTACCATCCGCTCCATGTGTCCCAGCCATTGCAGTCTCCTCGATCTTATCACTGCGTCTATCGTGGGCTCATTCAGAATGCTGTACACTTCTGCATTTGATCTTCTTTCCCACACCCCGTCTACTTTTCTACCGATGTGAAGATAGCCACGGATTTTGGCGCCTTCACCATCACACGAATTATGAAACAGATTCCCCAGAATTTCAAAACTTCATAACTCCCAAACCACATATTTTATTTTCAAAATTTCTTCACTAATTGATTAAACAATATACATAGAGCGAGTATAAATAACCAGAATGTTGTAACACTTAATTGTTCTTTATTTAAACAATATATTGCTGTCCCGCGTATGTCATCTTTCATACCAAATATTAAAAAAAATCATATCTCTAAAAACTCATATTTTATTTTCCAAATTTCTTCACTATTTGTTTAAACAATATATCTAGACCGAGCATAGATAGCCAAAATGTTGTCACTCTTATTTGTTAATTATTTAAATAATATATTGCTGTCTCGCGTATAGCACCGTTCATACCAAATATTAAAAAAATCATATCTCTTAAAACTCCTATTTTATTTTACAATTTTTTTCACTAATTGTTTAAACAATATATCTAGACTGAGCATAGATGATCAAAATGTTGTCACTCATTTGTTAATTATTTAAATAATATATTGCTGTCTCGCGTATAGCACCGTTCATACCAAATATTAAAAAAATAATATGACTTAAAACTCCTATTTTATTTAAAAACAAATTTTACTACATGTTTAAACAATATATCTAGAACGAGCATAGATAGTCAAAATGTTGTCACTCTCATTTGTTAATTATTTAAATAATATATTGCTGTCCCGGGTATAGCACCGTTCATAACAAATATTAAAAAAATCATATCTCCTAAAACTCCTATTTTATTTACCAAATTTCTTTACTAACTGTTTAAACAATACATCTAGAACGAGCAAAGATGCTCAAAATGTTGTCACTCTCATTTGTTAATTATTTAAATAATATATTGCTGTCCCGCGTATAGCACCGTTCATACCAAATATTAAAAAAATCATATCTCGTAAAACTCCTATTTTATTTTACAAATTTCTTTACTAATTGTTTAAACAATATATCTAGAACGAGCAAAGACGGTCAAAATGTTGTCACTCTCATTTCTTAATTATTTAAATAATATATTGCTGTCTCGCGTAAAGCACCGTTCATACCAAATATTAAAAAAATCATACCTTCTAAAACTCCTATTTTATTTTACAAATTTCTTTACTAATTGTTTAAACAATACATCTAAAACGAGAAAAGATGGTCAAAATGTTGTCACTCTCATTTGTTAATTATTTAAATAATATATTGCTGCCCCGCGTATAGCACCGTTCATACCAAATATTAAAAAAATCATAACTCCTAAAACTCCCATTTTGTTTTACAAATTTCTTCACTAATTACTTAAACAATACACCTAGAACAAGCAAAAATGGTCAAAATGTTGTCACTCTTATTTGTTAATTATTTAAATAATATATTGTTGTCCCGCGTATAGCACCGTTCATACCAAATATTAAAAAAATCATATCTCTTAAAACTCTTATTTTATTTTACAAATTTTTTCACTAATTGTTTAAACAATATATCTAGACTGAGCATAGATGGTCAAAATGTTGTCACTCATTTGTTAATTATTTAAATAATATATTGCTGTCTCGCGTATAGCACCGTTCATACCAAATATTAAAAAAATAATATCACTTAAAACTCCTACTTTATTTAAAAACAAATTTTACTACATGTTTAAACAATATATCTAGAACGAGCATAGATAGTCAAAATGTTGTCACACTCATTTATTAATTATTTAAATAATATATTGCTGTCCCGGGTATAGCACCGTTCATAACAAATATTAAAAAAATCATATCTCCTAAAACTCCTATTTTATTTACCAAATTTCTTTACTAACTGTTTAAACAATACATCTAGAACGAGCAAAGATGCTCAAAATGTTGTCACTCTCATTTGTTAATTATTTAAATAATATATTGCTGTCCCGCGTATAGCACCGTTCATACCAAATATTAAAAAAATCATATCTCGTAAAACTCCTATTTTATTTTACAAATTTCTTTACTAATTGTTTAAACAATATCTCTAGAACGAGCAAAGACGGTCAAAATGTTGTCACTCTCATTTCTTAATTATTTAAATAATATATTGCTGTCTCGCGTAAAGCACCGTGCATACCAAATATTAAAAAAATCATACCTTCTAAAACTTCTATTTTATTTTACAAATTTCTTTACTAATTGTTTAAACAATACATCTAAAACGAGAAAAGATGGTCAAAATGTTGTCACTCTCATTTGTTAATTATTTAAATAATATATTGCTGTCCCGCGTATAGCACCGTTCATACCAAATATTAAAAAAATCATAACTCCTAAAACTCCCATTTTGTTTTACAAATTTCTTCACTAATTACTTAAACAATACACCTAGAACAAGCAAAAATGGTCAAAATGTTGTCACTCTTATTTGTTAATTATTTAAATAATATATTGTTGTCCCGCGTATAGCACCGTTCATACCAAATATTAAAAAAATCATATCTCCTAAAACTCCTATTTTATTCTACAAATTTCTTCACTAATTACTTAAACAATACATCTAGAACAAGCAAAATGTTGTCACTCTTATTTATTAATTATTTAAATAATATATTGTTGTCCCGCGTATAGCACCGTTCATACCAAATATTAAAAAAATCATATCTCATAAAACTCCTATTTTATTTTACAATTTTTTTCACTACATGTTTAAACAATACATCTAGAACTAGCATAGATAGTCAAAATGTTGTCACACTCATTTGTTAATTATTTAAATAATATATTGCTCTCCCGCGTATAGCACCGTTCATATCAAATATTAAAAAAATCATATCTCGTAAAACTCCTATTTTATTTTACAAATTTCTTTACTAATTGTTTAAACAATATATCTAAAACGAGCAAAGATGGTCAAAATGTCTCGCGTAAAGCACCGTTCATACCAAATATTAAAAAAATCATATCTCCTAAAACTCTTATTTTATTTTACAAATTTCTTTACTATATGTTTAAACAATACTATTTTAAACAAATATTAAAATAGTTTAAATTTAAACAAATATTAAAAAAACATATTACTTAAAACTCCTATTTTATTTTACAAATTTACAAAAAATAACAAATGAGAGTGACAACATTTTGACCATCTTTGCTCGTTCTAGATATATTGTTTAAACAATTAATAAAGAAATTTGTAGAATAAAATAGGAGTTTTACGAGATATAATTTTTTTAATATTTTGTTTGAACGGTGCTATACGCGAGACAGCAATATATTATTTAAATAATTAACAAATGAGAGTGACTACATTTTCACCATCTCTGCTCGTTCTAGATGTATTGTTTAAACAATTATTAAAGAAATTTGTAAAATAAAATAGGAGTTTTTACACAGTGTTGCCGGAGGTACTAAAAATCACGTATATTTGGGTGCCTACGTAGTAGCCGGCACAGATTGTTACCGATAGCGCGCATAAAGAGACTGAAGAGCAAGAATGGCGACGGCAAAGAGGCAGAAAGAGAGAAAGGAAGTGGAGGGATGGGAAAGGCAGGAGGAGGAGGTCAGAAGGGGGGTGTTTGGTCGAGGAGCGGGAGTGCAGAGATCGCCGCAAGGAACAGGGGAGTTAAGAGAGGGAGAGGGAGGGGATAAGAGGAAGGTGGCAGACACCTCGTTTGAGACGGGAGGAGAAAAGGGAAGGGACGGGATGAAGAAATGAGTGGTGAAGGATGCAATGGGAATTGTAGGGAGATGGTGGAATTAGTGTTAAAAGAGATAAGGAAGGAGAGGGAGATGTGGAAGGAGGAGATGAGGTAAGCAAGGGAGATGTGGAGAGAGGAAATGAGGGAAATGAAAGAAGCATGGAGGAGGGAAAGAGAGCAATTGCTACATAGAATAGTGGACCTGGAGGGGCAGGCAGAGAAGAGGGAGAAACAGGAGAGGAGGAATAACATCGTAATAAAAGGGGAGGTGTTAGAGGGGAAGGGAGAAGTAAAGGATTTCCTGAAGGAGGCGCTGGGCATAGACGCAGAGGTGCAGGAGAGTTATGTGGTGGATAGGGTGGGAAGATTGGTGGTGGTAAAACTGGAAAAACTGAGTATAATGAGAAGCAAAAGTAAATTGAGAGGAATGCAAGAAAGGATTTTTATAGATGAGGACCTGACAAAGGAGGAGAGGAGGGTGCAAAACCGCCTAAGAGAGATAGCGGGACAGGAGAGGGAAAAGGGGAAAGTGACAAGAGTGGGGTACTAGAAAGTGATAATTAACGGGGAAGAGTGGAGATGGAACAAGGAGAAGGAGATGTTGGAGAGGCAGGAGGTGGCAAAAAAGTAAGAAGGAAGGAGGTAGTGGGAGGGGAGGAAGGTGAAAATAGGATGATGGAGGAGGAAGTTGGGAAAAGTGCGGAGGTGGAGGAAGGGGGGAGGAGAGATGGGGAGAGCGGTGATAGAAGGGTCAAAGGGGGGAAGATAGGGCAGAGGCGGAAGAGCCGTGAGAGGAGCGGGGGACGAGGAAGCAGGTGTGGGGGAGGGGAGGAAGAAGAGGCGATAACGCTAGGGTTTTGGAATGTGTCGGGAATAAAGTCTAAAGGGCAGGAGTGCAAGTGGAGGAGAGATTTTGAGGAGTGGGTAATCGGGAAGGACGTAGTGGGGATAGTGGAGACGTGGATGGTGAAAAAGGATTGGAGGGAGGTGAAAGGATGGTTACCAATGGGGTTTAGATGGGAGATGAAAGAGGCGACCAAATGTGCGAAAAAGGGAAGGGCGAAGGGGGGAATGATTGTTGGATGGAAAGAAGACAGGAAAGGAAGCAAGGTGGAGATGATGGAGGGATGTGAAGGACTGGTGTGGGTGAAGTACCAGCGAGGGGGATACAAGATGAACGTGGGGGTGTTATATGTGAGTAAAAACTGGGGAGACGTAAGGAGGGAGATAGATGAAAGAGCAGGAGAAGGAGGAAGGTAGATGGTGGGGGGGGGCGAGAATAGGAGAAGCGGGGGGAGGACTTAAGGAGGACGGTTCAATGAGGAAAAGGAGCTCGCAGGATAAATGTATAAACGGGGAGGGAAGGAGAATGAAGGAGTGGGTGATGGAGGAAGGGTGGGAACTGTTAAACGGGTGCACGGAGGGGGACTGGGAGGGGAAGAAAACGTACATAGGGGCAAGAGGGGCATCAGTGATTGACTATGTAGTGGTGAAGGGAATAGCAAGAAAGGAGATAAGGAGTATGGAGGTAGAGGAGGTGTTGGGATCGGATCACCTACCGTTAAAGGTGAAGATGTGGATAAAGGAGGGACACGGGAGTGAAAGAGAGCAGGAAAGCGAGGTTCTGGAGTGCGGGATAAAAGCGATGGAGGATATGAGGAGAAAGTTGGGGAGGGTTAAATGGGAGGAGGTCAGCACGATAGAGGAGATGAAGCGGATAATAGTGGGGTGTGGAAGAAAGAGAAAGGGGGAGAGAAGACGGGCGGATGCGTGGTTTGATGAGGAATGCAGGCAGAGAAAAAAGGAGCTGAGGAAGGCGGTGAGAGAGTGTGTAGGAGGCGTAGGGGGAGAAAGGACAGTGGCGGAGGTAAGGAGGAGGTATGAGGATGTATGTGAGAAGAAGAAGCTAAAGGCGGTGGAAAAAGCGAGCGAGGATTTGAGGGAATATAAGAACAAGGCGGAAATGTGGAGAATATTGAGGAGAGGGGAGAGAAGGAGCGAATGGACAAGGAAATGCAGAGAAGGGAGCGGAGTACCAGGGGAGCTTGGAGAAAACAGATGTGGAGACAGAGGGTAAGAGTTCACGGAGGAGGAGGTGGAGAGGGCGTTCAAGGAAGTGAAGAGTGGAAAGGCGGCAGGGAGGGATGGTCTCAAGGCAGAGATGTGGAAGGATATTGGGGAAAAGGGGAAGACAAAATTCAGGGAGCTGTTGAATCAGATGTGGAGGGGGGAGGTGAGCTTTCCGGAAGAGTGGAGGGTTGGGATGAGAAGGAGGCCAGTAGCTATAGGGGGTAACGATAACGAGCATTGGATATAAGCTGGCGATGATGATTGTGAGGAATCGCGTGGAGGTGGAGGAAAAGGGGATACTGCCAGAGACGCAGGGGGGCTTTAGAAGGGGGAGGGGGACGAGAGAGCAGGTCTTTACCCTGGCGCGAATGGTGGAGAGAGTGATGGAAGAGAAAGGATGTGTGTATGCGGTATTTATGGATCTGAAGGCAGCATATGACTCGGTGCCGAGGGGGAGTTTGATAGAGTGCTTGAGAAGGAGAGGAGTGAGTTAGGGGATGGTGAAGTGGGTGAGGAGAGTGTATGAGGAGACATGGGTGGTGGCGAAAGTGGGGAAGGAGGTGTCGGGGTGTTTTAGAACGTGGGAGGGTTTGAGGCAGGGGTGCCCGCTGAGCCCGATGCTCTTTAATGTATATGTGAGTGAATTGGAAGAGGTGATGAGGAAAGGGCAGGCGGGGGGAGTGGTGATGGGTAAAAGTAAAGTATGGATGTTGGCATATGCGGATGACGTTGTGTTAGTGGCAATGGAGTATGAAGGGATGAAAGAGATGTTGAAGAGAGTGGAGAGGTTTATGGATAGAAGAGGAATGAATGTGAATGTAGTGAAAACGAGGTGGGTGAAGTTTAGGAATAAAGGGAGAGAGGGGAAGGTGAAAGAATTGGAGTGGAAGGGGGTTGTTATTGAGAGGGTTAAAACTTTCAAGTATTTAGGGTTTTGGTTTAAAGGAACGGGAGGGTATGAGGAGCATGTGAGGTGGGTGCAGAGTAAGGCGAGGAAGGCGTGGGGAATGGCGTGGGGCAAGTGGGGGAAGTGGATGGGGAACAATATGACGGTTGCGTGTAAAATATGGGATGCGTGTGTGAGATCGGTGCTAATGTATTTAGTGGAAGTGTGGGGGACGAGAGGGTACGAGCTGATAGAGAGGGAGCAGATGTGGTTCCTGAAGCGCATGTTGGGGGTGGAGAGGGCCACGCCCAGCTACATACTGCTTCAGGAGACGAACAGAGAGAGGCTAGAGTGAGAGGCAGTGGTGAGGTACGAGATGAGATTGTGGGAAATGGAGGAAGAGAGATTGGTGAAGGATGTATGGGTGACGAGTGTGTGTGGGGGTAAGGGTAGATGGAGGGGTGAGAGGAGGAAAATGTATGAGAGGGTAGGGCTGTCGGATTCGAAGGTAATGGAATGGCTAGGAAATGGTGTGAAGGTGGATGAGTGGGTGAGGGGGAAAGGGAAGGAGGTGGAAGGGCAAGAAAGGCAAGGGCGTATTGAGAGAAGTGAGTATAATGATATGTATGGGAGGTGGCAGGTGTATGGAAGAGTGCCGAAGTATTTGATAGAGAAGGGATGGGGTAGAGAGGATAGGGTGATTGTGGCAAGGGCGAGGTGTGGATCGGAGGAGAGAGGAAGGAAAGCAGAAGGTGTGTGTTGTGTGGACAGGGGAAGGATACGTGGGGACACTTGGCGGAGGAATGTGAGGGGGTGAAAGAGGAGTGGCTGGGAGCGAAAGGAAATAGAAGGGTAGTGGAGTGGATGAGAGAGGATGGGATCGGGGTAAGGACGTTGGAAAAGCTGGGGAGGGAGAGGGAAAAGAAAAGGGAGGGTAACAGGGATACGGGAATGGAGTAATAACGAATAAATTGTAAATAGTTTTGTAAGATATGCGAATAAAGGCCTTTTTTTTTAATATTTGTTATGAACGGTGCTATAGGCAATATATTATTTAAATAATTAACAAATGAAAGTGACAACATTTTGACCATGTTTGCTCGTTCTAGATGTATTGTTTAAACAATTAGTAAAGAAATTTGTAAAATAAAATGGGAGTTTAACGAGATATGATTTATTTAATATTTGGTATGAACAGTACTATACGTGGGACAGCAATATATTATTTAAATAATTAACAAATGAGAGTGAAAACATTTAGACCATCTTTGCTCGTTCTAGATGTATTGTTTAAGCAATTAGTAAAGAAATTTGTAAAATAAAATGGGAGTTTCAGGAGATATGATTTTTTCAATATTTGGTATTAACGGTGCTATACCCGGGACAGCAATATATTATTTAAATAATTAACAAATGAGAGTGACAACATTTTGACTATCTATGCTCGTTCTAGATATATTGTTTAAACATGTAGTAAAAAAATTTGTAAAATAAAATAGGAGTTTTAAGGGATATGATTTTTTTAATATTTGGTATGAACGGTGCTACAAGCGGGACAGCAATATATTATTTAAATAATTAACAAATAAGAGTGACAACATTTTGACCATCTATGCTTAGTCTATATATATTGTTTAAGCAATTAGTGAAGAAATTTGTAAAATAAAATAGGAGTTTGAGGAGATATGATTTTTTTAATATTTGGTATGAATGGTGCTACACGCGGGACAGCACTATATTATTTAAATAATTAACAAATGAGAGTGACAACATTTTGACCATCTTTGCTCGTTCTAGATATATTGTTTAAACAATCAGTACAGAAATTTGTAAAATAAAATAGGAGTTTTACGAGATATGATTTTTTTAATATTTGGTATGAACTGTGCTTTACGCAGGACAGCAATATATTATTTAAATAATTAACAAATGAGAGTGACAAAATTTTGACCATGTTTGCTCGTTCAGATGTATTGTTTAAACAATTAGTAAAGAAATTTGTAAAATAAAATAGGAGTTTTAGGAGATATGATTTTTTTAATATTTGGTATGAACGGTACTATACGCGGGACAGCAATGTATTATTTAAATAATTAACAAATGAGAGTGACAACATTTTGACCATCTATGCTCATTCTAGATATATTGTTTAAGCAATTAGTGAAGAAATTTGTACAATAAAATAGGAATTTTAGGAGATATGATTTTTTTTAATATTTGGTATGAAAGGTGACAAACGCGGGACAGCAATATATGGTTTAAATAAAGAACAATTAAGAGTTACAACATTCTGGTTATTTATATGATATGCAAATCCTTCTTCGCTGCCTCTTCAATGAGATTTGTTGTTATCCTACTCAGTTCACTACTGCTGCTTGCTATTAATACCTAGTCATCGGCATAACCTAGGCATTGGTGACTTTTAATGTTTAGTGTCCCTTGTCTATTAATATTTGAATTTCATATAACTTCCTCAAGAACTAAGTTTAATAGTAACGTTGAGAGAGGATCTCCCTGCCGTAGTCCTTTCTTCACTTCAAATTCCTTGGTTTCCCGCCCCTCCACTCTGACCGTGTTTATTGTTTGCTGCAGGGTCATTCTTACTAAGTTAATTAGTCTTCCAGGTACGCCGAATTTTGTTAAAACTTCTGTTACTGCTGCTCTGTGAATTGAGTCGTATGCTGACTTAAAGTCTATAAAAAGCATGTGAGTGGGCAAGTTGTACTCGTATCTCTGAATCAGTGTTTGTTTTAATAGGAATACCTGGTCTATCGTTGATCTTCCGTTGCGGAATCCGCATTGATAGTCCCCAATCAATCTCTCAGCTATTTTGTCCAAAATTTTCTTCAGTATTGTTGCCATTACTTTATAAATTACGTCCTGTAGTGCAATTCCCCTGTAATTTTTGCAGTCCTCAATTTCCCCCTTTTTATGTAGTGGTATAATTACCGCTTTTCTCCAACATTCTGGCATCTTTTCTTGTATCTATATATCGCCTATCAATTTAGTTATTTCTTTCCTTAATACATTTCCACCGTACTTTATATTTTCTGCCGTTATCTGGTTCCTTCCTGCAACAAAAACTTGACTCTGAACAACTTTTATTCGAAACTTTTTTTGCTATTTTCAACGATACGCCCACTATAGACCGATTTCCGCTTAGTGACTCACCCTGTGTATATATATATATATATATATATATATATATATATATATATATATATATATAAATATATATTTTTAATGATTGGAAAGGAGGCAAGCAAAAACAGTTGAATGGTTGTCGATTGAAATGAAATCGTGAATATTTATAATAATAATAATAATCTTTATTTAGCATCTTTGCTATATAATAACATAGAAAAATATATGTATATGTATATATATATATAAAATAAACATTTGATCATCCTTAATCTATAAATTGTATGTATAATAAATTTATCACATAATAATACTTAATATATAATCTTTTTACTACTTTAATAAAATCAGTCTAAAACCATACTATTATTATTTATCCAGTTTACTTGTCTACGGAAATTGAATACCCATTGATTCGCCCAGCACAATCTAAAGAAGCAAACAACGCGATCCGCACTCATAATTTTTATTATTCGTTGTGATAAAATTCGGCAGGCACTATGAACCAATACATAGTCAAAACTACTTTCAGCAATTTTGCTATCTCTGGGCCATCTCGTACCCTAGAAACACACTACCAGCAAAAATTGGCCCTCTTAAGCTTGTAAGGTAAACTCTAATGTTGATGCCATTTATTCACACATACATATCGATATGCTCAGCCACTGCAGAATTTATGCCGAATTGTCTTTATTTTACAAGTTGATTTCGGACGAAGTCAATTGTTCGACAGTCTTATCGCATATCGATTTTCACTATAGTGTTGTAAATCGACCCATTAGGCACACTCCAATATTGAGAGTTATAACTCGTAGGACAAATTACGGTTACAATAGCCCGCTTTCGCGTTTCATCCGGTACTCGAATTTACTTTCACTCAATCCACGTTTTAATTTATTTCATATGTCGCACTTACAGTTTATGCCCAAATTAAAGCTTATAAATTTTGATGAAATAATTCTTTGATAATCGATGTAAACCATATCAATATTTTATTTTGTAGAAATGGTGTTTTCTTTCATACTTGTCGTTAGTTAATTCATTTTTGTAAACGTTTGTTTCTTATTATATTACATGTTTATTTTATTTTATACAAAGAGTTTTATGTAACACCGAACATGTTCACAACGAGAATTTTTCTTTTAAGTATACATAAACATTTGTACATTTGCCGACGCTCGGTTTATTGAAAGAATTTAATTTGAAGATTTAAACGAGTGTTTTCCACTCCCAGGCTAAGCATGAAGTAAAATTTCGAGTTAAGAAAAGCCTGAAAATTTGGTTTGGTCGCGTAGCGCGGAGTGGCCAAACCAAATTTTCGGGCTTTTCTAAACTCGCAATTTTACTTCATGCACCACAGGTACGAAACACTGATGCAATGTAAAATTTAGCGGTGTGTTTTAAACTTCGTAATATGTCATTGTTTTGTACTGGTGGCGCATGAAGTAAAATTTCAAGTTTAGAAAAGCCTGAAAATTTGGTTTGGCCGCTCCGCGCCAAATTTTCAGGCTTTACTAAACTCGAAATTTTACTTCATGCTTAGTCTGGGAGTGGAATACACTCATTTCAAGTTTCAAATTGTACTCATTTAAAAAAAAACAGCGGTTATCTGAAGATTTACGGCAAATACGCTGTAATTGGGACATGCATACTTAAAAGAAAAACTCCCTGTATGTACAAGTTGAGGCATTAATAGCGATTGATTGACTACAATTTGTAATGGTCATATCCAATTTACACATAACTTAAAAATTAAAGGTGTCTAATTGTATTGGATGAATATGTTCGGTGTTACATAAAACTCTCTGTATATGTTTGCTGATTATATATAAAGTTATAGTTTAGTTATAGTAATATTGGTTATATCATTTTTGTATTTTTTTGTAATAAAAATGGAAATATCTGTAAATAAATACTTAAATACATGTACTGGGAACAGCTCTGTGTAACCCCTACCATTGCAAAACCCTCATCAAACCTGATATTTATCCGTGCCTTTTGTTTTTCAGCTTTAGAGAAATTAGGTTTTGGTGATTACCAAGCAGAGGCGGAGGCTGTTTTAAAAGACTGCAAAGCAGTGGCAGCAAAGAGGAGGAGACAGAGTACCCGATTGGAGAATTTGGGCATCCCCGAGGAAGAGTTACTGCGCCAACAGCAAGAGTTGTTTGCAAAGGCCCGACAGGAACAAGCATACGCCGATCAGCAACAATGGGAACAACTGCAAGCTGCTGCTCAACAGGCGCAAGCTGCCGCTCAACCCAGCGACGATCAAGACGATTATTCCTAATTTAAAACTCCAATAAGTGATAATGTATTTTCTTAAATTAAATATACAATAAGTGACAATTGTTTATTTTTTTAACCAGTTGAAAATTTTGTACTAATGAAAAACTAAATTATTTATTCACAAACTGTTGTTAGTGCTGCAGAAATATCAATCACTTTTGTATGTTTTGTTTAAAAATCTCACGGATGGCACCAGAAGTCACAATTTCATTAACTCATTAAGCGCCATTGGTGCATACACGCAACATTATAAATTTTTTGTTAACCAAATTACTAAATTCATTTTGTATATTATATTATTTGACCTGACTTGAAAATGTATGAAGAGAAATGTGAATATTTTGTTATTTCATTTTTTCGATTATTACTCATTAAACAAAAAATTCATCAGTGTATTTCTAACTTCACAATATTTCAGTGTTTTATACGCGTGGCGCATGAAGTAAAATTTTGAGTTTGGAAAAGCCTCGTGAAAATTTGTCTCGGGTCGCTGTGTGACCCTCGACAAATTTTTTACGCGGGGCTTTTCTAAACTCGAAATTTTACTTCATGCTTAGTCTGGGAGTGGAAAGCTCATTCTAAACTTTCTATCGCACGTTTTTATAAAAGATTAATTAATCCCTGAAAATTTACAGTGTATACATTTTGCATATTTAAAAGAAAAATTCTACGTACTGAGACATTTTCTTTTAAATATGCAAAATGTATACACTGTAAATTTTCAGTCAATAATCGATGTTTTATAAAAACGTGCAATGTGAAGTTTAGAACGAGTGTTTCCACTTCCAGACTAAGCATGAAGTAAAATTTCGGGTTTAGAAAAGCCCCGGTTAGAAAATTTGTCGAGGGTCGCGCAGCGACCCGAGACAAATTTTCACGGGGCTTTTCTAAACTCGAAATTTTATTTCATGCACCACGCGTATAAAACACTGAAATATTGTAAAGTTAGAAACACACTGATATATATTTGTTTTAATGAGTAATAATCAAAAATATTAATAAGTTATTCATAGAAATCAACCAAACCAAAAATCAACTTTTAAGTTAACTTTATAATTGCTCGGCCGTTAATGGGTTAAATATGCATTATAATCAATATTGAGAAGTGTTTCAATGTTTTATACCACTTTATTTTGATATTTTTACAAATTTATAATGCTTCTATGACTAAAGAGTATTAACTAGTGGTCAATAGTCATAGAAACATTGTAATATTGTTGTCAAACTTGAAAATGACACTAAATATGTCGAAACTCGAAACGTAAAAATATTAAAATAAAGTGGTATAAAACATTGAAACACTTCTCAATATTGATTATGTAATATAGATTACCACGTAGTAATGCTTAATACTATACAAATATCTAAATTTAAAATATACTATCAATTCATAGATGTTACAAGATCCAATTATCTATCTATGAATATAACAACACAGACACGTGTCAATTTTTATATATCGTCTGATCATTTAAATTTTGATTTGAGTATGCGGCATTTTTTTTTTTTTGTACGGTTGCATAGAATGCTAATTGAATGGTAGAATAAATTTAAGGTTATGCTAAACTACCTAGAAAAATAAACTCTCTAGAAGGTTCACGCCCGTGTACTGGAAAATACTGCAAAGAGCGCCTCTGGACGGTCATTACGCCAACTAACTTAACAAAAATTTCGCCGGGCGGTTCCAGCCTTTTCTTTGAATTTAAATTGATTTGAAATTACAAAAATGAATAATAGTTAACTTTTTTTTCTTCAACGTATTATTCATTTATAAGTAATGAAAATTCTGAATTAATAAATACTTTTATATGTAAATATCACTTACCTTTTATATCCCCGGCAATATCTAAATTATGAAAACACTCGTTTTTAGGATTTAAGAGGAATAAGGTACAATAAAACATTAAACGTGAATAGCATGAGATAATTTAATAATAGTAGTAAAAACGATACATTAAAGTAATTTATTTAAATAAATTTCGCCCCTCGTTCATGTACAGCTTCTCAAAACTGGATTTCGGCTAACAGAAAAAAATTACAGTTATAGGATGCATAAAAAAAGGTTACTTTTTAAAATATGCTTGTTTCCAAACCACCTTTAGGCAATTACAAATATTCAATAGGATAAGTTAACTTGAGAGAGCTGATTAAATTTTTGTAAGTGCTTTGTGAAGTAAAGTTTTCAGTTAATTTTTGTAATGTGGTATCCCCAGGAGGCCTAGTCATCTACATTGATTTCTTCTACTTTGTCCAGGTCATTATTTACTTCATTACTTTTACCTGGTTTCGAAGGTAGAAGTAATGTGGGTACTGCGCTATTTAGCAAAATAAAGATGGCACACCATCTTCTGTTTATGAATTAATTCTGGTGATAAATCATTTAATGTTTTACAATCACACGCTGCAACCCCTTGAAGAAATCTTGACCTATCTTTATTGGGTTTAGGAAATAAGTGCCTCGATGAACTTTTATCTTCACAACCTCTGATTACACATTTCCTATTTCCAGAGATTTTGTCACAATTGTACATACAACACGTTCAAATAAACTAGATTTATATTAAAACACTTTTCTATATAATATAAATCACTCACAATTTAAATTATAAAACACTGATCAATATCTAGGCTAAATTTAAGGAGAAATTAAATATATTTTTAAATGTTACTAAAACAAACACCACGTATGTATTTGGATTGACAAACTTAGCTAAATTGTTTTGTCAATAAATTATTAAATCATGCTAGAAATCACACCATGCAATAATACAACACGTTTAAATATACTACGTTAATATTAAAAAATAATATTATTAAATAATGCTAGAATATATTATTTTAAAGAAATTATAAAATTAAATGCTAGAATTCACACCACGCCTCGATACAGCACGTTTAAATGTACTGGATTATTATTAAAAAAACACTTTTCTACGTGGGAATATTAGAAATCACTCACAGTTTGAGTTATAAAACACTGTTCAAAATCTAGGCTAAATTTAAGGAGAAATAAAATGTATTGTTAAATATTACTAAAACAAACACCGCCTGTTTGGATTGATGAACCTAACCTCACTAAATTGTTTTGTAAATTAACAATTAAATCAAGCTTAAATTCATGCAATTATCAAATAAGAAAAATTCTAAAACCTTTTACAGCAGTTTGGGAACCAGCAAAGAGAGCTATTGTCGCAATTATAGCAATGCAAAATGCAACCACTATACGATAACAATCCTAGACAAGAATATGAGAATAGATGTGCGACTCTACGAGTGACAGGTTGCCACCAGTGGATTAGTACTCGGATCGCTGGCGATCAGTTGATTTTTTTATCTAGGGACCCCAGAATTTTACGCAGGAAATTTAAAATGCAGTTATGTGCATATTACAGCCAACAAGAACGCTACAAGAACGGAAATTAAAAAGCGGGAAAATTAAAATTTTATTAAAAAGCGGGAAAATCAAATTATATTGAATATTATATATTTTATATTAAAAAAAATAAGAATTTATTTGATTATGTATAAAATGTACAAGAAGAAAAAACAAATGTATAGCTACATAATAAAATACAAATTTCATACAAAAAATTAAATAGAAAGTATTTAATGATTATTTTTTAGCTTATTTTAGCTTAGATCCGCTGTGTTTTGCTACGACAGGATTACCTCGTGAAGGATGTGACTCTTCGTCAGGCACAGACGGTCTTGATTAAGGAGAGGCTTTGTCAATCAAATCTCATCTGTTCATTTGGATGTACACATCCTCAATCCTGAGACTGAATCTCTGAAATTTGTTTATTTCAATATATGTCGTCATCATATTTCAAGTCCTGAAACGCTCTAACAGTTGTTCTCTAAAACAAATATTTAAAAAAATTAATCATTGTATTAATATACACAATTTTTGCAAAGGATTCAAGCCGCCACCTAATAATATTATATTATTCATTTTACAAATAAAAGTAAATGTATATGATAAAAATAAATGTACATAAATATATATATATATACTTATAAATATAATTTAATTTAAAAACACTACGTTTGTTTCACTAATGATTTAATTGACTCCGAATAGTTTTATTTTTAATTTAAATGATTATATTCACATGACTAATAAAACCTTAAGTGAACATAAAGTAACAACAATTAATTACATTTAAGTAAGCTGAACCAAATAATAAAATCCGCAACCTAAAACTATGAGTGGAGTCACTCTGTAGAAGTTCAAATTAAACTCTTATAAAAACAACGGACGCCTGAACATTTACAGAGTATATGCTTCAGGGGGGCTATTCACAGCACCGATGCAATTTGCGAATAGCTCCCAGGATATGTATACATGCATAAGCATACGCAAAATATGAAAGTGGGAGTTTTAGTTTTTACACATTTTGAAAAAAATACTATTTCTTATTGTCTACAGTAAATTTTAGAAATATTGTGGTTTGTGTAGAATAAAAGTTCTAATTGACTCGACGGGTCGCGGGTTGGCCAATGTTGTGAACTATTAGTTGCAATTTATATGTTAAAAATAAACACTTACCTCACTATTTTCAGGAAAACAATGGACTTTACTTCCAGTTGGGGTTTCACACCCTAATACACAACACTTGCTAGGCATTATTATTTAGTAAAAAATAAATAATCCTAGTAATAAAGTTACAAACAAAATGCATCAAATCACACTTGAAAACACTTAAAATAGAGAGCGTGGGAGCCATAGAAAACTAATATCTATAGAAGGCCCACTCCCATATAGTCGCCGAGACTGCGTTCAGCGCCACTGGTGGTCCTTTCTCCGTACTAAATGCCGAGCAGCGGACCAGGCGGGAATCTCGTATATTTAAAATAAACTGTGCGCTTTGAAATATATTATATGTTTATTTATTATGACAATTTTTTTTAAATTATACAATCATTATTTTCAAACTGAAAATTTGAAATTATAATTGTATAATAAATATTGTCAGAATAAAAAACAAAAATGATATAAAAGAATATTTTTTAGTGAATTTAAAAGTTCAATATTCCTTTTAAGGTCAAATAAATGTGTTTATTGATATAATGAATTAATTAAAAAAAATAATTACTTACCTTAGTATATCCTGCATGAAAAAAATATTTTGGTAAATTGGAAAATAAATATAAAATTAAAGTTTAGTTTTATACATTTATTATTAAATTAACAGTTTATTGCTTGTAATGCACATGACGATTCTTGAACCATGTGGTACCTATTAAAAGATTTACATGTTTTATTATGGAGAAATAAATACTGAAATAAATCAAAATATATATTAACTCTCTTCCAAACCACCCAGGAGGTAGAGCTATTTGGCTCATTTTTTTTATATGTGGTATCCCCAGTAGGTCTAATCTACATGTCCATAGTGAACAAAAACACATATGCCCAGTTTCACTAACATCAGTTAAATCGAAAAATAGTTATTCATTATTTCCAGTTTATAACGGCTAAAAATTTGTATTGGTCGGGCTGCTTCGCAAGATAAACAATTTGAATAAAACGCTTTTATACAATCAACGAATACATAAAAATTCACAGTGTATACATTGGGATGTGTATACTTAAAAGAAAAATTCCCTGTATCTAAGCACTGTGGTTATACTTCCTCTTCTTCTGCCTCTTCTTCGCATATTCCAATGCCTGGCTATAAATTGGATCCCTTTTCCTTTTTCCAACTCAGTCATCCTTGTTCATTAGAACTTTATTTACACCATTGCACCAATTATAGCAACATAACTTGCTAAAGTTGTATATAATCTTTTTTATCTTCTCAGTGGTGTGTTCGCAAGGTTTAAATGTGAAAGGTTTGTGCTTCTCAATACTTTGTAATAATATGTTAAAGCAATTATCAAGGTGGCATATTTTTGGAAACAGATTCTTAAAAATATTGTAGCAATAAGCAAGTCCTTCCATTAATCCACAAATCCACCAATATATCCTACAGACATTTTATCCACTGGTGAATATCTTTTCATTATTTCTACTGCGTATTCATTGCACTGGGCAAGTTCAGTTTTGTTATTGCTTTGTTGTGTGATAAATTCTTCTAAATAATACAAAACAAGACTACAAACAAACCTTATGTAATAAAGAAAATTAAAAAATGACTAACCCTTATTGACTTACACCACCGCTGATAACTGGGAAATCGCAATGAAGACACAAATAAACGTTTGAGAATACTTTCAATCGAATAATTTGCTAATAATCGCAAAATAATGCTATTACAGTGATTATAACCTACAAAATGCAAATACAGCGTGTAATCGAACTAATGTACATTCTCTTAAGGGCGTACACACAAAATATTTTGACACCAATTGCAGCAAAAATAAAATCTGAAAAAAAATATTGGATTTTTCATAATTTTTCATGCATTTTTTACTTTTTGAGAACTTCTGGTTACCTGTGTTCGTGATATTTTTCGTGGATGCGTAAGTTGTTGTATTTTTTATTTACTTTTACTACTGCGAGGCGCATAAATCACATCGCACGCACTATCGAGACGTATAAATCACTTAGCACGCACTACACACACACACACTGTCTAGAATTACTAGATGAAACTGGGTCACGTATAAAAAAAATCACAATAAGTGTTCAAATTGACGTCCGCCGCACTCAATGCACATTTGGGCTCTACGTATCCAATTTGCACGAACAGTAGCAAACATTTCACGAGGTTTTTCACGAATTGTATTAGCCGCGGCGTTTACTCGTTGTATCAGCATTTCAGCATTGTCAATTTCCGTAGTGTAGACTTCACTTTTAAAGTATCCCCAAAGAAAAAATCTAAGGGGTTTAAATCCGGACTTCTTGGAGGCCATGGTACAGGGCCTCCACGACCAACCCAACGCCCTGGAAACTCATCATCCAAATATCTTCTAACGCGCCTTTCATAGTGAGCTGGCGCACCATCTTGCAAATACCACATTTTTCTAAGAACCGCTAAGGGTACATTTTCTAGAAGATCTAAAAGGACATCTTGCAAAAATCGTAAATATCGTTCTCCATTCAAATTAAATGGGAACATAAATGGCCCAATTAATTGATCATTTAAAATACCTGCCCAGATATTAAGGGAGAAGCGATGCTGGAAATGAGTTCTACGCGTAACACGAGGATTTTCTATTGCATAAACATGCATATTATGGAAATTAAAACTTCCATTACGCGTAAAGCACGATTCGTCGGTCACTAAAATGTCTTTGGTAAAGTTAGGATTTTGAACATTTTGTGCCAAAATCCATTGACAAAATGCAATTCTTTTGGGAAAATCATGGGGTTGAAGATGTTGTACAATGTACACGCTGGTAGTGATACTGATAAAAATTATTGTCTCGTATAACACTGCTGACAAATGTGTGCGATACATTTAGCTGAGCGGCGATAATACGGGTACTTAAACCAGGATCCGCTTCCAACAGATTCTAAATTTCATCTTCCGCTCGCAAATATCGCATTGGACGGTCACCACCTCCGACGGCTCCGGCGACGGGCTGCAAACTTCCAGTGTCGCGTGCTCTTTGTAATAAATTTCTAAATCGGTTTGGCGGTGGTGTCGTTCAGGAAATCGCTCTTGATAAATTCTTACAGCTTCCGCGGAATTACACCGAGTTTCACCATAAATAAGAAACATGTCTGCCAATTCAATGTTTGAATAAACGTATCGCCCCATGTTACAAAATGTAGATGTTTCATGGAATAAGTTTCACCATAGACTAAACAGCAAACTATTTTTATGTTTAAAAATCATCCACCCTCGCCGCTCTTATCTAAACATTTCAATAAGAGTGGAGATAAAGTGAAGTGTGAACCTAATAAGGAAAGATATTGAATTTCATTAACACGTTTAGAAAATATTCGGAATTTAGTCAGCAATGGGTACTTATGGGTACTTATGAAAACGATAACATAGACATAATTCTGCACAATCTGACCCACTTTTCTCTGGATGGTGTAATTCGATATCCAAATCGTTTAAAAACTACCAGTCTATGTGGAATCTCTCTTAAAATATGCAATGTGCGCGTATACCAGATACCACAAACATGTGGCCTATTATTATTAATTATTTTTAATAATTATTTGTGAGCTATCTACTAAAGGTATGGTAATTTCAAATGCAGGTATTGTTTATTTAAACGCTGCCCCTTATGTGGTAGAGAGCCTGTACAATAGTTCGTTTACACGCTGTATAATCTCTCTCAACACCAACAAAGCAAACAAAGAATGAGCCGAATCATAGAAAACTAATATTCGAATGAGCGGGAATATCTAGATGTTACATTTTCTATGGAGCATATGGCGGGACATTCAAATCCTTCAAATCTAGTACTGGATGCGCCACCTGCTGGTCCTCTCCTCAACTATTTTTATAATATAAACAAGTTCGTAAGAGTGAACCAACCCTGGTGGGCATAGATTAAATTAGATTGATAACTCATAGGGGGCTCCACGTATCATGATTTTAGTTAACCGACCCACTCGATGGGACAGCGTTGCAATCGCAAATGACGTCATTGGGCGCGGGGAGCGGGCGGGCTTCTTGCTAAGCGGGGTGTGCGGTACAGCGGGTCATAACATTAAATTACCGTGCGATGCGAAAAATAACAAAGACCTAATGGACATGTTAAATGTACATTTTAAAAGTTATTACAAATATATTTCACTATATGTCAAAACCTAATTACATTTCACTTCTCAACAAAATGTCTGCAGTTCGTCAAAAAATGCATCTTAGAAATGAAATAAGAGGTCTCCTTATCCGGATAAGTATGTTGGCGTAAGTAGTGTTCCCTACAGTGAATTTTTCTCTAAGGTAAACACATGCACAAGCTGTAAATTTTCCGGCATTCGTTGTTTTTCAAAAGATTTCAATATCAAGCTTTAAACGAGTGTTTTCCACTCCCAGACTAAACTCGAAATTTTACCTCATGCGTCACGCGTATAAAACACTAAAATATTGTGAAATTTATGTATATTCGAATTTCACTTGAAATCTGTGTTTTATATGCGTGGCGCATGAAGTAAAATTTCGAGTTTAGAAAAGCCCAGAAAATTTGTCTCGGGTCGCTGCGCGACCCTCGACAAATTTTCACGGGGCTTTTCTAAACTCGAAATTTTACTTCATGCTTAGTCTGGGAGTGGAAAACACTCATTTAAAGCTTTAAAATGAACTTAAAAAAAAACAAGGAATATCTAAAGATTTACAGAAAATAGGTTGAATTTGGAATACGTATACTTAAAAGAAAACTCCCTGTATGTATAAATACAAATAAAATATTTCCAGAAGAAAGTTATTGTTACTGCAAAAATGGTCAGCAAAAATATTAAAGCGAAGAGTATTTGGTATATAGTGAAACTCATTTCGTAAATCGGGAAATCTTTTGACTTATATTTGACAAGGTGAAAGATATTTGGGATATAGTGAATCTTATTTGAACAATAGTAAAATGCAATAGAAAAACCGTGTAATTGAATTTAAGACATTATTTTATGTTCTGGGATCGTACTTTGTGACTAGACGGAATTTCAGAATTGCTTGATCCAACAGCATCCGGAACATTTTCCATGGAAGTGTGCTCCTAGCCCGGTGTGAAGAAAATCTCCACGTCCGTGGTTGTTTTATGCATGGTACTTGAAGACCATTCACAAATGCTAAGAAGAAATAAAGAGAAATAATGTAGACATACTGGTTTTAATGTGTTTGACTACAGATTTAATTAAAAGAATAAACAATGGCTTAAAATATTACATAAACTTACGGTTTTAATTATCAATGTTAACGCCCATCCCTAAAGATTCAGAATTGCTTAATCCAACAATAACGGGGATATGATGAAAATATCCACGACCATGGATATTTAGTATACTTGAAGATCATCCACATGTACTAGGAAGAAATAAAGAGAAATAATGTAGTTTTAAATTTGTTTGACTGTAGACTTATTTAAAATAATACACAATAGGTTAAAATTTAAAAATATATATACTTACGGTTATAATTATTTATATTTATTAACGCTCATCTCGAGACGATTTCGCCTTATCGGCATTTTGGTGCCTTCAGATCCAACGGATCTGACAGCCGTTAATTGAAGACGAGCCCACGTTAGAAATTGCGGGAAATTTGAAATTCCGACATATGCGCCCTCCCATTGAGTGGGTCGGTCAACTATACAGGGTGTCCCCGAATGGTCTGTACAACGCTCTACCACATATTCTCTGAAACAAAATAAGACGATTTAACTAAACTTAGCTATCTACGAGGCCTCAAAGATATTTTTTTTTTTCATTATTTTTCAAATATTTTTATTTTAGAATTAGGTAAGAAAACCTAATTTGGCACATTTAATTACATTGATACCATGCACTTTTTGCGATATGTTTCTTTATCCTACGATTAAAGTAAGTGGTCAAACTAGGACCATCGACTTCTTAAGATACCTAAATCTTTTTATTCAACAGGTCAAATCATAAGGAATACTTTTTTTTCTGCAAGATCATTCAATTTTACGTATTTTTTGTCTCTTATAAAATTTTGCTATTTTCCCCACAAAAAAAATATTTTTATTTGTCAAAACAACAAATAAATAAAATTCTAAAAAAAACTAATTCTTTATTTACAAAAATAGAAATTGAGACACCTGTGAAATTCAGTTATCGGTGATTTTGTGACAACGTCAGTCATGTACTCAATTAGGAATTAACTGATATTGTTTTAGTTTTTGGGTTTTGTGAAGGTAATGGCCGCAAATGCGTAAGAGTGTACAGTGAAAGATTTCCAAATCGCCGAATACCAAACCATCAAACATTTGCTTCCGTAGAAAGGCGACTTCGAGAAACTGGCCGCTTAGAATACTCTGCGAGGGATTTTGGTAGAAGACGCACTGTACGAACTGTGGATGTTGAAGAAGAGATTTTAGAACGGATAGATGAAGATCCATCTAAAAGTACCCGGCGTTTAGATGCTGAACTAGGCGTATCTAAAAATGTTGTGCATAAGGTGTTTAGAGAGCAACTGCTATACCCATATCACATTCAAAAAGTTCAAGAGCTAATGCCTCAGGATCACGATAAGCGACTTCAGTTTTGCCAATGTATTGTTAATAACCAAATTGACAATTTGAATTTCGCAAAGACAATTTTGTTTACAGACGAAGCGTGTTTTACCCGAAGAGGTATAACAAATCTTAAAAATGAGCAGGTTTATTCCGAAGATAATCCACATGCAACTAAAACCATGCATTTCCAACGGCAATTTAAAATAAATGTTTGGGCCGGTATAGTAAATGATATTATTGTAGGACCAGTAATTTTACCACAAAATTTAAACGGAGAACAGTACTTACAACATCTTCAGGAATTGCCAGTCTTACTGGAGGATGTGCCGCTTTTACTTAGGCGTGATATGTGGTTTATGCATGATGGGGCTCCACCTCATTTCACTTTACCAGTGCGTACTTTTTTAAACTAAAAGTATCCCGGTAAATGGATTGGGAGAGGCAATGACGCACCAGTGCCTTGGCCTCCACGTTCCCCGGATATCACCCCAATGGACTTTTTTTTGTGGGGAACTATTAAATCTATTGTTTATGGTAAGCCCATAAATACGCACGACGAATTATGGGCGCGAATACAGAATGCGTTTCAAACAGTTAAAAACAATGTTGGTGTTTTACAACGTGTCCATTTTAATTTTTTGCGACGTGTAAATTGTTGTATTGCTGAAAATGGCAATCAGTTTGAACATTTGTTGTGAAACTAATAAATTTGTGTTTATTGTTAGGTACCTATCTTTATTTCTACTTTGTTAATTGTTTTGAGAAGCAAAATATTGTTCATAATTTTATTACTTTTTTTTGACAAATAAAAATATTTTTTTCTGGGGAAAATAGCAAAATTTTATAAGAGACAAAAGATACGTAAAATTGAATGATCTTGCAGAAAAAAAGTATTTCTTATGATTTAACTTGTTGAATAAAAATATTTAGGTATCTTAAGAAGTCGATGGTCCTAGTTTGACCACTTACTTTAAACGTAGGATAAAGAAACATATCGCAAAAAGTGCATGGTATCAATGTAATTAAATGTGCCAAATTAGGTTTTCTTACCTAAGTCCAAAATAAAAATATTTGAAAAATAATGAAAAAAAAAATAATATCTTTGAGGCCTCGTAGATGGAACCACTTTTGGATAGAGATAAGTTTAGTTAAATCGTCTTATTTTGTTTCAGAGAATATGTGGTAGAGCGTTGTACAGACCATTCGGGGACACCCTGTATATGTGAATTTATAAATCATATAGAGTCGACTGGGCCTGCTGGTGGGAGCATCACGGTAAAAACTTAACCCAGCAATTTATAGTTGTGCCAACCACAAATCAGAAAATATCTGGACATTATCGTGCGTTTGCATTTCAGTTGGTACGTTGCCCCGAGTAATGGCAGCCCCCATGTCGCTCAATATGGCCGCGAGTTGCAGACCTCTGGGAGCATCACGCGTATTATTGGCGGTTAAAACGTAACCCAGCATTTTCTAGTTGTACCAACCCCAAATCAGGAAATATCTGGACATTTTCGTGCGTTTGCATTTCAGTTGGTACGTTGCCGCGAGTAATGGCGGCCCCCATCTCGCTCAATATGGCCGCGAGTTGCAGACCACTGAAATATAGTAATACTGGAACGCGCACTGCCTATGATCGCTGGGTTAAGAAAGCGAGCCGAGAGAGACAGCGACCAAAGGGTCTTGTGTCATTGTCTCATGCTCCTCGCGCATGCGCATTAGAACTAAAGTCAGGCGGCGTACATCACGGCACAAAAGTGAATCTCTGTTTATCTTCGATTCGAACCGGTGTTTTGCGTTAACATATTGTAGCAAATGTAATGTAAATGGATTAAGTGAAGAAAATGGTGCGTCATTGCTGTGTAAAGGGGTGCAACAATCACTGGCAGCCAAACACAGACGTGACTTTCTTCAGGTACGTAATTAAATGCTTTAACCTAAAAGTCTGAAGGCAATAAAATCTGATTGAAACTGAATTTTAATATAGATCAGGGTTGGAAAAAATCATAATTGTTTTGAAAAAATCAAAATGATCAATTTGATTTAAATCAGATTTATTTGATTTAAATCGATTTATTTGATTTAAATTAAGATTTTTTTGAAAAAATCATGATTTAAATTAATTGATTTATTAATCATGCCAATCCTGATATAGATACTGAAAAATACATCTTTGAATTGTTTGTAACAGTTTTCCTGTCAAAAATGAGTCTGTGGCAAATCAGTGGCGGCAAGTTGTGCTTTGCAAAGGAAAAGGTACCCTGGGGAAGTCATCATGCGTTTGCAGCGCTCATTTTATTGAGTCGGACTTCACATATCTTGGCCCCAAACGTTGTTTAAAAAAACATGCTGTGCCAAGTATATTTCCTGATCCTGAGGAATTGCATTTCGTGGTGAGTATGAATTTTATTTAAAATGTCTATATATATATATCATTTTTTAATATTTCAACTTAAAATTTAAATTCATTGAGTTATTAGTCTTCATAATCTGCTGAATAGTTCGCCAATTTCATGGTAATATCTATATGAAAAAAGTATTAAACAGAAACGCATAGATTAAGGATTAATAATTTGACTTGTGAATCACAATTAAGAATTTGACTTTTAATAAACAAATGTTCTTATCAAACAAATTTATCACACTAATTTACTAAGTCAACAACAACACTGACATATTCTCCTCGTGAGTACGAGAGGCACCCCAACGGTGCTCCAGACGATCCACTGTTACCAGGAATACGACAAGATCAACCTGACGTCGGTCCAGGGCCGTCTCAACACGGGGTCAATGACGTGAACCAGAATGATATGGAAGTTCCCCAAGACTCTGCTAGTGCTGACACTGCTGTGGTATTACTTTATGTTACTCTAGGAATCTTTAAAAATTACTGACATTTAAAACTGAGCACATGTTTATATTCACGTTATGTTATTCAATAATTTATATAGAATACTATTCTGATCTATTTCATTTTGATATCAGCAGATCAAGATGGCAAAGGCACTTAAAGTCGAGCGGGATAAAGTGTCTGCAATGGCCAGGAAGGTACGCATTCTTCAGGCCCGACTGCGCCGTCGAGAAGCTAAGCTTAGCAGTGTTACGACAATGCTGAAGATGCTGAAGCGAAAAGGTAAATGCACCGATGATTTGGAGCACGTTCTTCTACGAAGGTTCGGTGGCTTTAACCCGGAGATATTTCGAAACGAGCTGAAGAATGACGCGTGCGGGAAAACAGGGAAGCGGTACAGCGATAAAATGAAAGAGTTTGCTTCGACTATTTACTTCTACTCCCCAAAAGCGTACACGTATTTGCGCACCAAGTTGAACCTTCCACACGCGGCGACCTTGCAAAAAATTATTGGCGAAACCACATGTGAACCAGGCTTTGTCGATGGGGTATTTCGATTTCTGAAAGGCGAAGTCTTGAAGTCAGACTTTTTGAGAAACGTTGGTCTAATTGTAGATGGAATGTCTATCAGGATGAACACGAATGCAGAATAATTGAAGCTGAAATTGCCTTTACGGATACAAAACCTTAATGCAAAGGTGGGGTAGTGATCAAATTTCGCAATTAATGCAAAATCAATTTTTGCCAATGCCTACAACGCATTGTGCAGATTCGATGCAGAATTGCTTCTCGACAAATCCATTTATCGTAAGTCTCAGAATCAATCACGTGTGTGCAGATTTATACTTTTCGTTTATATCATCTTTTTACACGTTGTTTTTTTACACATTGTTTTTTTACACATTTATTTTTGATTTTTTACACGTTGATTCATTTTTTGGAAGACGATATTTTTCTAATTATTTACACTGTAAAAACATCTTATTACAATTCAAATGAAGACTGTATACAAATTAAATAAACAAGCTTTTATGCTAAACAACATGACTTGTTATTTATTCGTTAATTCACCCTTCAGTACTTCCTATATACTGTTCCTATACCAGTTCAATATAATTGCGAACCTTATCATTTTTAATTGCATATTTATGAATTTAATTTTATCAAAAACTATTGTTAAAAAACACTCGATTTCATTTAATATCGACTCTGTATGAAGTTTGCCTTGAAACAAATCGTTTTACTATTTGTACGACGGAGACACAAGACCCGTTACTCGCTATCTCTGTCGGCTCGCGCTGGCGTCGCCAGAGCGCGTTCCAGTATTACTATATTTCAGTGTTGCAGACCCCTGATAACAATAACAAATGAACGAGGTTAAGAGTGTTTTCCCTCTCGTAGGCTAAAGAGTTTTCTGCTTTTATGGGAAAATACGTCAGTGACATCTATTGAGTATTACGCCTCGAGGTTTGCTTATAGTATAAACAAGTCCCATATGCGTGAACCGGCCCTGGAGCCGTCACTGGCTTCTAGCGATAAGCCCGTTAATGGGCCCGTTCATCAAAATAGTCAACATTCAATATTTTTGGATTTGTTTATGATGTTTGTTGGTATCTAATAAACGGTACCCCGGTCGGTCTATTTTGTAGGATCGCAAAAATCCCAAACACGTTCACGATTAACAATCCGGTCATCAGAGAATTCCCTAGCAGCTGGCAGTAAACTCCCAACTGTTGTCTCTGATGAACGGGCCCAATCTGTCCTTTTTTGTAGGGAAACGTTTTAGTTTAAAAATTATATGTCTATGAATAAATTAAGTTGGTGACATTGATGAATTCGCAACCTACTTCAGGCGTGTTGTCTTTGCAACGAACTTCACCCATATTGTAATGGACGAAAGTGCGAGGTGTTTGTGAATTTGTGAAAATTGTCTTTTAAGGATCCCACACAGTAAGTAACCAAAATTACCATTAATTTTTCATTATTTAAGCGTAGAAAATAACAATTGGTTTATTTATTGTATAAATCAAGGCATGGAATCGCTGCAAAGTTTAATTTACAAGCTAACCTCAACCGCAACGAAAAGACGGGTTCGCGGCTCTTCAGTCTCGAATTAAAATTTAACCTTTTTAAAGCCCCCAAAAATAAACACGAAATCACAATTATTAAATGGAATCATGTATTAGTTAGTTCCCTATTTCATGCAATGATTACAGACGTTTATTTTACAACGTACTTATTTCTGTGGTTAAAATGGCGTTCGCTGTTCTATTTTTTTATTACCCAAGTACATGACGACTTGTAAACTTCGTTCTTTAAATGTTATAATTTTTTCTTACAATTTTTTTAATAAACTTTTTAATTAAAATTATATTTATGAATGTATTTTTAAATTTATCTACAATGTTGGTTGCTGGTGCACATGTTGAGTCCTTGCATTCTAACCTGATAATCAAGGTTCAAATCTCACCTCTGGAAGAATCTAAAATTTACAGGATAATTTGTTGGGTTGTGCATTTTTTGTTTATGAAATTATTAATAAACAATAGGGATAACTATTTTAATGTTTTGAGTTGTGATAAACGATAGAGGTATGGATATTAACCCATTAAGCGCCACTGATGCATACACGCAACATTAATAATTTTTTGTTAATTAAATTACTAAATAAATTAATTTGGTATATTATATTATTTGACCTGACTTGAAAATGTATGAAGAAAATGTATATATTTTTTTATTTAACTATTACGATTATTACTCATTTTGTAAAAATAAGTGTTAGTGTATTTCTAACATCACAATATTTCAGTGTTTCATATTGGTGGCGCATGAAGTAAAATTTCGAGTTTAGAAAAGCCTGAAAATTTGGTTTGTACGCTCTGCTTCGTGGAGCGACCAAACCGATTTTTCAGGCTTTTCTAAACTCGAAATTTTACTTCATGCTTAGTCTGGGAGTGGAAACACTCTTTTAAACTTCATATTGCACGTTTTAATATAAAATCGACGAATGCCTGAATGTATAAATTATGTATATTTTAAAAAAAGGTCACAGTATGTAATACAATAAGTTATTCATAGAAATCATAAAAAAGAGCAGAATTTTCTTAAAATCAAGTTTAATGGGTTATTAAGGTCAAGAAAATAAAAAAGAAAAATTAGTACATACATAAAACCTTTATTTGGCATATTATTTACAAACATCTTACTATAACCATCATAAACTAACCATAAACCATGAAACAATAATCGAACTCTTCAGCGACATACAAACAATAAATAAAACTATAAACAATTCTTTAAGTGGCCGTTTCGCTTCTTCTAGCTACACCTCCCTGCTCTTATTCTCATCAATTCTCTACATTCTATAATCCCCTTCCTACTCTCACACAACACTTCATTCAAACTTTTACTCTTAAAACTCGGTCCCTCCGTGCACTCATACAACCAATGTTCCCATACATCTCCCATGTTACAAAATCCACACCCCGTATACTCCGTTCCCATCCATACCTTTCTTCCTTTTTCTTCATTCCCACACCTTAGCCAAGCTAGCATTCTTACATCCTCTCTATTCTGTAGGGCAAAGTAGCGCGGGGTTGTTCCGAAAACTTGTAAGGTTTTATAGATCGGGCAGGTCCGACTCTTAGCTATTTTGTTTTATCGAATTTGTAATTCTTCTGCCCTCAGTTTTTCTACTACTTCTTCCACTTTCTGACCCCGCCCTAGCTTTTCCTCTACATACATCACAGACATTCCAGCTCTTTCATACAGTTTTACCCTCTTTTGCATCCATTTTGTACTTTTTATGTTTTTGCTCCCATTCCCAATAGCATACTTTCCAAGTTTCTTGCACTAACCTTCCATTCTCCATTTCAGTCAACCCCCTTTCAAACTTCACCACTCTCTTTGCTGCCAAAAACATAAGTATTGGTAAACTGAATAAGTCAAATTATATTATCCTACACTACACATTGCAGAAATATAATGTTATTTAATAATTTTCTTCATTTAGTTATGTGAAGTTGTTTATAATGTTTATAAAATTTGTATTCCTTACTTCACTATTTTTATTTACCAAGCGTGTTCTGTTAAAACCCATTTTTGATTAACCATATAACAATAAATATAAATGAAATGACGTTGGAAAATGTTAGTAGTGTTTGATCATTTTTTGGCATTTGATTTGATTTTGACTTCTGAAATATTCGATTTTAAAATAGGTTTTGTTTAACCTTCTGGGACTAACATCGGAATGGAGACTAACAAGGAGACTAACATCGGTCTCTGGGACCGAAGCTAAATAATATAGAAAAATATATCCACCTGAAAAATAATGAATTTATCAATTGCTTAGTACGACTTGATATGTTGACAGTTCAATAATGCAAAGTTTTTACTTTTTTAAAATTTATTCTATAAACTAACTCATAAATCATGTTTTAGTATATTTTGGAAACGGGTCATATGTAATCAGCTGTAATATAACAAGTGGTATGATTATTATCGATAATATTCATGAGTGAAACCGAGCTGCAGATTCAACTAGACCGAAGGGCGAGTTGAATGTGCTGCTCCGGTTTCACGAATAAATATTATAGATTATTAATCATACCACGAGTTATATTTAATGAGAGAATATAACGAATTACACTACATTTCTGTCTTGGAAACCTCACCCCATCACTACCGATGAGAAGTGTGCCACGACTTTCCAGCCACGGATTTTGGCGCCTCCACCCCCACCCGAATTTCAATGATTAATAAATTATTATCATTCATCAGCAGCTACACGCTATTGTTTGCAACAATTATATTCCAGAATAATAAGTATTTTCAGTTTCAGTTAAAAATATCTGGTAAATTCGTATTTGAAGTCAGTTCATGTATCCAAACATTTAAAAAAAATTCATATCTTCAATTGGCAAAGAAAAACATAACATTTCTCATCGAATATGAACAAGGCATACTCTAATTAATTTGTTTAGAGATGCACGCTTGAATTAAGACTTGGTGCCACTTTAAAACCAGCCACGAATCGGACGCACTGTTTTAGAAAATGCATAACTTCAATTGGCATAGAAAAACATATAATTTCTCATCGGATAGGAACTAAACATACTTTAATTAAAAATATTAAGCAATTTGTTTAGAGATGCACGCTTAAATTGAGACTTGGTGCGACTTTAAAGCTGACATATATTTCTAGCCACGGATCGGACGCACTGTTTTAAAAAATTCATAACTTCAATTGGCAAAAAAAACATATAATTTCTCATCGGATATAAACTAAGCATACTCTAATTAACAATATTAAGCAATTTGTTTAGAGATGCACGCTTAAATTGAGACTTGGTGCGACTTTAAAACTGTCATATATTCCCAGCCACGGATCGGACGCACTGTTTTAAAAAAATCATAACTTTAATTTGCGAAAAAAAAAAAACTAAGCACACTCTAATTAACAATATTAAGTAATTTGTTTAGAAACGCACGCTTACATTGAGACTTGGTGCGACTTTAAAACTGACATGCAGAGAGTTTTATGTAACACCGAACATTTTCATAACGAGAATTTTTCTTTGAAGTATCCTCCATATGCATACATTGCACATTTTCCGATGCTCGGTTTATTAAAAGAAGCCAATTTGAAGCTTAAAGCGAGAGTTTTGGAAAATGTGCAATGTATGCACATGGATACTTAAAAGAAAAATTCTCGTTGGGAAAATGTTCGGTGTTACATAAAACTCTCTGTATATTCCCAGCCACAGATCGGACGCACTGTTTTAAAAAATTCATAACTCTCAATTGGCAAGAAAAAACACATAATTTCTCATCGGATATGAACTAAGCATACTCTAATTAACAATAATAAGCAATTTGTTTAAAGATGCAGCTTAAATTGAGACTTAGCGCGACTTTAAATCTGACATATATTCCCAGCCACAGAACGGACGCACTGTTTTAAAAAATTCATAACTTTAATTTGCGAAAAGAAAAAACTAAGCACACTCTAATTAACAATATTAAGTAATTTTTTTAGAGATGCATGCTTAAATTGAAACTTGGTGCGACTTTAAAACTGACATATATTCCCTGCCACGGATCAGACGCACTGTTTTAAAAAATTCATAACTTCGATTGGCAAGAAAAAACATATAATTTCTCATCGGATATGAACTAAGCATATTCTAATTAACAATATTAACCAATTTGTTTAAAGATGCTCGCCTAAATTGAGACTTGGTGCGACTTTAAAACTAACATATATTTCCAGCCACGGATCGGACGCACTGTTTTAAAAAATTCATAACTTCGATTGGTAAGAAAAAACATATAATTTCTCATCCGATATGAACTAAGCATACTCTAATTAACAATATTAACCAATTTGTTTAAAGATGCAATATGTTTTTTTTTGCCAATTGAAGTTATGAATTTTTTAAAACAGTGCGATCCGTGGCTGGAAATATATGTCAGTTTTAAAGTCGCACCAAGTCTCAATTTAAGCGTGCATCTCTAAACAAATTGCTTAATATTGTTAATTAAAGTATGCTTAGTTCAGATCCGATGAGAAATTATATGTTTTTCTTTGCCAATTGAAGTTATGAATTTCTAAAACAGTGTGTCCGATCCTTGGCTGGGAATGTATGTCAGTTTTCAAGTTGCACCAAGTCTTAGTTGAACGTACATCTCTAAACAAATTGCTTAATATTGTTAATTAGAGTATGCTTAGTTCATATCCGATGAGAAATGTTGTTTTTCTTTGCCAATTGAAGTTATGAATTTTTTAAAAATGTTCGGATACATGAACTGACTTCAAATACTAATTTTCTCGGATATTTTTAACGAAAACTACAAATACTTATTATTCTGGAATATAATTGTTGCAAACAATAACGTGTGGTTGCTGATGAATGATAATAATTTATTAATCATTGAAATTCGGGGGATGGTGGAGGCGCCAAAATCCGTGGCTGGAAAGTCGTGGCCAACTTCTCATCGGTCTTATCGCTTGGTTGACATTTCTAATTATTGACTGCCAGATTTGACAAATAATTTTCGTAGCAACGACCAAAACAAGGTGATAAGATTCTATCACTGCTGTGATAATATGTATCTATGGAAATAAGCGATTCTGATTGGAGGGAATATAGTCATGTGACGCTTGAGTTATATTCTCAAATATACAGGGCTATTCAAAATAAAGGAACAGATTTCAAATGTTTATTTCTTTCAAACTACAAAAGTTAGAATCATAATTCCAACGTTCTTGGACAGACAAAAGTTTAAAATTTGAACAGTCCAGGCAGAAGTTTCAACCACAGCCGTATTGGCGCTGTTATTTGTCATGTTGATTGTCTGTAGTAAAATGGCGACACATCAAGAAAAATCATTTTGTGTGCTGCAATTAGCAAAACTAGAGCCCATTATTGAAGTTCAACGGGCTTTTCGCCGTCAGTTTAATAAACAACCGCCTCGTCATGAGCAGATTTACCAGTGGCATTGAAAATTCGTAGACGATGGTTGCATCTGCAAACAGAAAAGCATGGGATGTCCATGCACATCGAATGATAATGTCAAGCGTATTCGTACAGTTTACGAAAAGGAGCCCAAAAACCTTTCTTGAAAATATGCGACATCGAATTGTTGAAGCTGTAAATTCGATAACTAGAGACCAGCTGATTCGTGTGTGGCAAGAAATGAGCCACCGTTTTGAGAATTATCCTGTAACACATGGGGGTCATATAAATTCATAAAATTTGAACTGTTTTCTTTTAAGGAACGTTGGAATTGTGTTTCTATCTTTTGTCGTTTGGAAGAAATAGATGTTTAAAATCGGTTCCTTTATTTTGAATAGCCCTATATATCAATTCTGAAACATGTAACATAAATTTCTTCGTGTAGAGTTCAATATTTATAGTATAACGAACGTAACAAAACGATTTTTATTCTTGCATAACGAATAGTAAGCTCCCATATCTTTAAAAGTTTCACTGATTTTTCAAACATGCGTTACAGGTAGTACAAGTATGATCTAAGCAAATGAATTTCTTGCAAGTATAACAGTTTTATTTTGTCTTCCTATTCTTTGTATCGCAGTAGAAACATCTTCCGTGCACAAGAGTTGTTCTTGGTTCTTCTTGCTCTGGTATATTGAATATTTTGTGGATTCTGAGTTTGATAGTCCTTGATATACTCTTATATTCAAGCCATCTTCTCACATGATTCTTCACTAGTTGAAAACCAAGACTCTTTATGAATTTCCGTCTAGAAGATTTATCATTTATGTTATCGGCTTTGTATGCAACGAAACCATTTATTGCTGCAATGTTCCATAGAATATGACCATCGGCCAGCGGCGCGTAATTCTAGCACAATAATACGTTGCGCAGAGCTTATCAACGGTATCAACCCCATCTTTTGTTTTATTGTAATCAATTATCATCTCTGGCTTACCAGTTGCGAAATTGAGAGCATCATTATTTATGATGTATAGATGAAAGTACATAAACATTCTTGTTATGTTTTGGTATGTAGGACGCCAACGTCAAGTGTTCTTGGAAAGCAAACATGCTCGCTTGAACTGGTCTCTTTACTTTCATTTCCTGAGGTATCTGCCTCTTATTTTTTCTCAGAGTACCTACGATAGTTAGCTTATGGTCTCTGAGCAGTTTTTTAGCCAATTCAACACTAGTGAAAAAATATTCCATAGTTAAATTTCCCCATATTGGGATCCCCATATTGATCCCCCATATTGGTTCGCACAACCTAGGAACTAACGACATATTGCCAACAGGTTTGTTCGTTATGTGAACTGGTGCAGCACTTTTTACACGTTTTGCACCGAAACCGTTTGTTACATGCACTAAGTTGAACTGAACTGTGTTCGTTTGCGTCAGTTCACTTGCACCGAACCTGCACTTTTTGCTCCTGGTCCAGAGTATGTGTAAATAGTGCAGGTTAGAAAATGAAGAGGGTGGGAGATATACAATTTTTAAAGACGGATGCGGGACAAGTCTACAGGGTCCTGCATCTCACCTCCCGTCTTTTATAGCTCAGTTATTAATTTAGTTAGGATTTTGACATTTGGCAGACTTTGCCTGTATCCTAGGGCGTATTTCAAGAAAATATTTTTGATTATACAGGGTGTCCCAAAAAAGTGTGACGTCATGATATATATTTTTAAATTAAATTGTGTACATTTTGTTAATAATTTGAGTGCCTTTTATGGTTACCTTCATACCCCTACATTTTTAAAGAAATCGGTTTAGTGATATCAGCAAAAAAAAATAAAAACTAAAAAAAATCGGTTTTGCATTATTAATTTAAAAAATTAATAACAATTAAAAATAGTATCTCGTCAATTAAATTATAGAAGGTACTTATTACAAAAGGTCTAATGTTCCCTATAACCAAATTTGGTGGATATGAATTACAGAGTGTGCAAAATTTAGTGTCAACATTTTTGAACTTTAATGCACTGTATTTTTCTTATTTTAAATTGGAACGCCTGTATATTTTTATGCCATTCTATGCGGAATTAAAAAACAAACATTTTTCCTAATTACAACCCTATCACAATTCCTAACACATAAAAAGTTATTTGCAGAAAACTCGTTTTATCAACTAATTCAGTAGCCATTTTAATTAATAAAAATCGAAGGTGGCTTTGAAAATCAGTTTATTGACATAACATGTTTTGTAATTAAATTGCATCTCGAAAGTCATAAAGGATTCACAGATTTTCGTCTAAACATATTACACATCGTGAAAGTACAATGAGATCGAAAAAAAATGATTCAGAGCAGGCATTGACTACTACAAAACGATTAGCAACACTGAAATAAAAACAGGAAACTTCAAATAAATTTAAACACAAAACAGTATTCTGAAATTTGTCTTGCCAACTATGTTCTTAGGGCAGGTGGTGGCCGAGCGGTAACGTCGCCGGGCTGTATCGCTCGGCGAGCCACAAATTCGGGTTCGATTCCCGTGCACGGGGAGACTTTATTTCAAAAATAATATCTCGTCGTGACCCTGGGTGTAGTATGAATGTGTGTGATTGTCCGAATGAATAGTTAAATACTACAAATTGTAAATTGTAATAAATTAATTGCTACAAAAATATATAGATTGATAATGGCTAATGAGCAAGTTCCCAAGGCCAGGCAAAAGCCAAAAAAAAAAACATGTTCTTCTAGTCAAGGCCTGCTCTGAATCATGTTTTTTTACAATCGCGTGGTATTAAGGTTTGTATAAAAAATAGTTTTAGTAATAACATTTCATAAAAAACATAACAAAAATACGCATTTCTAAAATTAATCATCTACTAGAACTTATGTTCGATATGTCTTCCGTTCTCTTAGAGGCACAATTGAAGACGAGTATGACCTTGCAACTCTTCGTAATAGGTCGGGTGTAATGTTGTGAAATGCATTTATGATTCTTTGCTGCATGTTTTCTGGTGTGGTTGGAGGTTCTTGAAACAATTACAGGGAATGAATTTTAATTGTCTTGAGCCATCTATAGACGCGTTTCGAGATTTATCCCTCATAACATTCCTTTATTTTCACTCGCCCCAGTTTTATGTACCTGTTTCGACGACACACTTCGACATTGCTGTAAGTTTCCTGTTTATTTTATTTTAATATTTTTTTGTATTGAAAGTCTAAAGCATAGCTATACTTATGAGGGATAAATCTCGAAACGCGTCTATAGATGGCTTAAGACAATTAAAATTCATTCCCTGTAATTTTTTAATTGATTTCAATTTCCTTTTGTTTCATTTAGTTTGGTTAGAGAATAATTTGACCTGATGTTGCATTTTGCATATAAATTATGCATAGAACAGCAGTGCTGTCGTGTAACTCAAATATTCTTTGTATAATTCAATATCTGTCGGGGTATTAGCTCGAGAAGTAGTTGTTTCAATGAATATTTGGACAAACATTTTGCAGAAAGTCGATATTAATTTTAATTCGTTTTTAAATCTTCAATTTGTTTAAAACGTTTTTTTTTTATAATCTTAAATTTGCTAAATTATATTTTATACTACTCTATTAAATTTTTTTGTTTCATTTTTAAATGTTAGCTAAACTGTTAAAGATATTTCATATACATTATTAATCATAACAGTTTTCAACAATAAAATATCACAACTGTGCGTGCATAAATGTGATTTTTAAATACAGGGAATTTTTCTTTCAGGTATACATACAGAGAGTTTTATGTAACACCGAACATTTTCATAACGAGAATTTTTCTTTGAAGTATCCATATGCATACGTTGCACATTTTCCACTGCTCGGTTTATTAAAAGAATTCAATTTGAAGCTTTAAGCGAGTGTTTTTCACTCCCGGGCTAAGCATGAAGTAAAATTTCGACTTTAGAAAAGCCTGAAAATTTGGTTTGGTCGCGTAGCGCGAAGCGCGGAGCGGCCAAACCAAATTTTCAGGCTTTTCTAAACTCGAAATTTTACTTCATGCGCCACCAGCACAAAACACTGATTCAATGTAAAGTTTAGCGGTGTGTTTTAAACTTCGTAATATGTCAGTGTTTTGTACCGGTGGTTTGTTTTGTACCGGTGGTTTGGTTTGGTTTGGTTTGGCCGCTCCGCGCTTTGCGCTACGCGACCAAACCAAATTTTCAGGCTTTTCTAAACCCGAAATTTTACTTCATGCTTAGCCTGGGAGTGGAAAACACTCGCTTAAAGCTGTAAATTAAATTCTTTTAATAAACCGAGCATCGAAAAATGTGCAACGTATGGATATGAAAAAAATCCTCGTTATGAAAATGTTCGTTGTTACAAAAAACTCTCTGTATGCATACACTGTAACTATTACGACATTCGTTGTTTTTTTAAAAGATTTCAATTTAAATCCTTAAACGAGGGTTTTCCACTCCCAGACTAAGCACGAAGTAAAATTTCGAGTTTAGAAATGCCTAAAAAATTGGATTGGCCGCGTAGGGAAACGGAGCGGCCAATCCAAATTAGGCTTTTCTAAACACGAAATGTTACTTCATGCGCCACACGTATAAAACACTGAAATATCGTAAAGTTTAAAATATACGGCTTTAGCAATCTAATATGTAAGTATGAATAAAACGTGGGTAAAATTCTGCGCTGAACAAATTGTTTAAAGCAGCAAACCAGTAACTATAACGTATATTAGGTTGCCTATAATCGTTATTGTATGTGTGTTTTTTGAAATTCACTGTAAATCAGTGTTTTGTATGTTCTGTATTAAACATGTTTTTAATTGTTATGTTTTAAACGCTGTTTCAATGAAAAAACACGTTTTGTAAAGAAAAACTGTTTGTTTTAATTAAAATTAAAAAAAAAAGTCCAACAATGTGTAAAAACACGTCGAGTCTACTAAGGAATACACCTTCATGCCATATTTATTTGGTTTAGATGGAATGTACATTTGGAAAGACGAATGTCCTTTAAAAGCCCATAACATTTCATCGATAGTAGTGTATTGAGAAGTACCAAAATGTCTAGGTAATTCCTCAAAAAACTCTTTTATTGCGGCTAGGTTTATCGAATGTTGCTCTATCTGTTCTTGTCAATTTATTATCGAAACAAATGTTTTGTTGTATGAACTTAAATCGTTCTAAAGACATCGTCAAACGAAATATCTCGACTGACATCCCATCTAGTCTAAATAGATCCTTGACGTTTACACAATTACTTTTCGAAAAGAACAACAGCTTAAACTTCCTTGACAACCATTGTTAAAAATACTAATAAATTAGAATTTATACGGACACAATCATTCCAGCCAATTCAAACAACACAAATAAAATAAAATTAAGTACTTGTCACTATTATATCAATAGATTAATTAACATCCCTTTAAGTGAATCTGATTTCAGACAAGAATTAAATATTAACAAAATTGCTGAAAATAATGGTTATAGCGAGGACGTTACAAATAATTTATTAAAAAAACTGAAACAAAAACATTTAATTAAACACTTTTACGCACCTGAGCAAAAAATAGATAGACAATGGTATAAAATAAATTTTGTTAATGACCTGTCATACAATATAATCAATCAATTTAAGGGGAAAAACTTTAATATTATATGTTCAAACCCGCTAAATTTAGGCAAATTATTAACCCCTTAATGGCCGAGCAATTATAGAGATAACTCAAAAATTGAATTTAGGTAAAATTCTGCACTTATTTTTATAATATCCATAAATGACTTATTGTATTACATACTGTGAATTTTTCTTTTAAATATACATAATGTATATGCTGCAAAATTTCAGGCAATGGTCGATTTCATATAAAAACGTGCAGTATGTAGTTTAGAACGAGTGATTCCACTCGCAGACTAAGCATGAAGTAAAATTTCGAGTTTAGAAAAGCCCCGTGAAAACTGGTCTCGGGTCGCTGGCGCGACCCTCGACAAATTTTCTACGCGGGGCTTTTCTAAACTCGAATTTTTACTTCATGCTTAGTCTGGGAGTGGAAACTCTCGTTCGAAACTTCAAACTGAATCCTTTGATAAGAACATAATGACTGAAAATGTTTTTAAAGATAATAATCTATTTTTCAAAATTTTGTTTAATATTATTTGAAGTAAAACTGACATGGTGGCCACAATTTGAAATGTAAAATTTTTCCGATATTTCCGTGATTCATGATTTTTTCCTGACTTTTTAATATAACTTTCTTCTCTGGAAAAGCCCCATTTCTTAAATTATTTTCATTGTTTTTGTCTATATTCAAGTAGGTTTTATAATTTTTTACGTATTTTGTAATTGCTATGATGCCTGTTGATTTTGACAAATTTAATAATATCATTTGGTTTATCAATTTTTTGATGACATCTATTTTATTACTTTTTGTATTGTTTATTATTGAATTTGACAATTGAGTTTTTGTTTTCGTTAACTTTTGCCATCATTTATGTGTTTTGTATACCTCATAAAATTAGAAATTAATTAGTTTCATATTTTTATTTGGTAAATATTTGCTTAGTGTTAATTTTAACAGTTTTGAATATTTTTGTTTTAATTTTTATAATCGTCTGTTGCTTTTATAGATTTTATATAAAATAAAAATATGCTTTTAAATTATTAACTTGTCATTGTTGAGAAATTGGTTTTTAATTTTAATGATTTCTGGGTGCGATTGAATTTTATCCATTTTTTTACAAAAAAAATGCAGAAATCGGAAAAAAATGTAATATACGTTTTTTGTTGGTTCTTGCTGTGTAATGAATCCATTTCAGTAATGAAAGAATTCAATATAAAGAGGCATTACTCAACTAAGCATGCTACGCTGCACTCACTGACAGGACAATTAAGAACAGACAAAATCCAGAAGCTTACCGCAAATTTGGAAAAACAGCAACAAATGTTTCATAAACAAAGAACACAACTTGATAATGTTGTGAAAGCTAGTTTTATAGTTAGCTCAAAATTGGCAAAGGCATTAAAACCATTTGCCGAAGGAGAATTTATCAAGGAGTGTATGTTAGAAGTTTGCGGTATTAGAAATGATGGCTAATGATATAAAAACAATATTGACTGACCGTATGGCTGCAATGCTGGTTTTGAATCATTTTCCATAGCATTAGACGAGAGCACCGGCACCGATTTGTCTGACACAGCTCAACTGGCTATATTTATTCGAGGTGTTGATAATGAGTTCACTGTTACTGAGGAATTGCTTGCTTTACAGCCGCTAAAAGGAACCACTACAGGAGAGGTGTTTTTTATTGAAGTTCAAAAGGTATTCACAAGTTTTGGCTTGCCATGGTCAAAATTAATTGGAGTATGCACTGTTGGTGCACCTTCTATGGTCGGCTTACGTAAAGGTTTCATCGGAATTTTGAATGAAAAAGCAACAGAATTAAATGTGCAAAAAGATGATTTGATAGTCCTTCATTGCATTATCCACCAACAGAACTTGTGTTCTAAGTCCATTCGACTCCAGAATGTTATGAATGTGGTAGTAAAAACCATCAACTTTATTCGATCCCGAGGGCTTAACCATCGTCAGTTCAAGGCATTTTTGGATGAAATATCAGCTAAATATAACGACGTAACATATTATTGTGAAGTCAGATGGCCGAGTAAAGGAAAAATGTTGAAACGGTTTTACGAGCTTAGAAATGAGATAGCAGACTTTATGAAAATAAAAGATAAACCACTATCTGAATCAAGTTACCCAAAATGGATATGTGACTTAGTATTTCTGGTCGATCTTACAGGCTATTTGAATGATTTAAATTTGAAACTTCAAAAACAAGGACAGTTAGTAAATGATTTGTACAGCCATTTAAAAGCGTTTCAGATCAAACTACGCTTGTGGGAGTCACAGATGCTGTCTGGTAACAGTTACCATTTCAACACGCTCTCTGCGTATGAAAAGATTGCTTATGCTCAATATGCTGAAGAACTCAAGTTACTGTCGGAACAATTTTCGAACAGCTTTTGCGACTTCAAAAACATGGAAGACTGTTTCAGTTTATTTGCTACTCCTACAACATATATTGTACAAAATGCTCCAATACACTTACAAATGGGGTTGATCGAGATTCAAGAAAACTCACTCCTAAAATCCAAATTTGAAGACGTAGAGTTGTGCGATTTCTACAAAAAATACCTAGAAGACAATTTTCTGCAGCTTAGAAAATTCGCAAGAAGATTGATTTGTGCGTTTGGCAGTACTTATAAATGCGAACAGTTCTTTTCATTGATGAAAGTTAATAAATCAACACATCGTACAAGACTGACTGACGATAATTTGGAAAATTCTTTACGTCTTTGTGTCAGTGGAATTAATCCAAATATCGATGGATTAGTTTCCCAAATTCAAGCTCAAGTGTCTCATTGATTTCGGTGTATTTAACTTTCGTAGTTTGTAACAATTGCAAATTTAACGATTTAATTATATGTACCATTTTTTTAAATTTAATTTTGTTATTTTAAGAAATTGTACTATAATAACATTGTCGTATATTTCATGTCTAATATCTATCGCAAACAATATTATCACTACTTTAAAATACACTAAGTACTTTTAAACGCGGCCCGCGAACGTATTTGCACGCTAAAGTTGGGCCCTCGACATGTCAAAGGTTGCCCATACCTGGTTTACATGATCAAATTGTGTAAATTTTATTAAAATCGTGCAATAAATACTTGGTGTTTTGATTTTTTTGAAAGGCAGTATATACAGGGTGTCCCATTAGTGCGGTCTCGGAAGATATCTCAGCTCTCGTTAAAGATAGAAAAAAAATGTTTTCACCAAATTTGCTTGATTTTAAGAGCTGCATAACCTAAAATTATTTTCAAATATACAGGGTGTCCCATTATTCCATACTTAATACCAACTTTGTTATTTTAAATGGAACACCCTATATATTATTTTTTTATTTGATCCGCCTTTAAATAAACTACACAAAGATATATCATTATTGGCACTTTAGGTTATTTGTTACTTCAGAAAAAAATATTTTTTGAAAATTTTGGCAGTTTTAGTACTTTACTTAAAAATTCACTGTGTCCTTATTTTTTAAGATATCAGTCTGTAATTTTACACACATATGCAGTAAAGAATGCTCTATCCATTGACTATAACACATTATAATATTACTTATAAAACCTAATAAAAAACTACCTTCTAATATTTAATATTTAAAATGTACATAACTTCATTTTCTTAAATGGGACACCCTATATTTCTTTACTTTATAAGATCCGCAATGAAAAATGCTTTATTTTTTGTATAACATACCCTATATCTATTTTTATTAGTTTTTGAGATATTAACATTTTCCTGTCAAATATGGGAAATTAGGCCACAATCAGCATTTAATTAATCTCTAATGGACGTCTAACTTTAATGGTATTTAGATATTTCAGTTTTACTTCAAATCATTTATTTATGACATAATATAATTACATTTATAATATCAAAGTAAACAATATAACGACAATGGAAACAAGTAAACCGTATTAATATTAACAGATTAGCATATAATGAATTTGATAATTATATTAAGTGTTCGATATTGCCTCCATTTTGGTTTTGGCACACTTGAAGCCTCCGTATGAAGCTTTGATTGACACTTACTAAGTTGTCTACAGTAATGGCACGCATAACATTACTAATTCTATTTTTCATATCCTCTTGTGTTGTTGCAGGTATTTTATAAACTTCTTCCTTCACAACACCCCATAAAAAAAAGTCCAGTTTTGTTAAATCGGGTGACCTCGCTGGCCATGGAATTGGTCCTCCTCTTCCAATCCATTTGTTAGGAAAAGTTTGGTCTAAATATTGTTTAACTTGTCGACTATAGTGTGGTGGTGCGCCATCTAATTGTAACCATGCATTTTGTAACGTTCTTAACGGCAATTCATCCAACCAGGTTTCGAACTGATTTTGAAGAAAATTTAAAAACGTATCACCAGTAACATTTCCATTAAAGAAATACGGACCAATAATCCTATTCCCAATAATTCCAGCCCAAACATTAAGAGACCATTTATGTTGATGGTCTATACAAACAATATGGTTCGGGTTATGGTCATCGTAATAATGATAATTATGTCTATTAACGAAACCATTTCTATGGAATATCGCTTCGTCGGTAAACAAAATATTGTTAAAAAAGTTCGGTTCAACTTGATGTTTTTGTAACGCCCAATTACAAAAATCCAATCTTTTTAAAAAATCATTCTCACCTAATTCCTGCACCAACTGAACGTGATAGGGATGAAATTTGAATCTCTTTGTTATTTTGTTTATTGTTGATTTGGGAATATCAAGTTGTTTTTCTAACTGGCGGGAAGAAATTTGAGGGTTCTCAACAATGGACTGAATTACCAAATGTTCATTCTCTTCTTTCGTTGTCCTTTTCTTTCTCTTTAATTTTAGAGGGTACATGATACTTCCTGTGCTTTCAAATCGGTTCTTCAATCTCACAAACGCTGCTGCATTAGGATGCCGTTCCGCATTTGGATACTTTTGTGCATATATTCGACTTGCAAGAAAACAATTTTCTTCACTTGCACCCAAAACGTATGTCATTTTTATTAATTCTTCTTTTGAAAAATTCATTATTGCGTTATCAAAAATTCAATAATATTAATAATAGTGTTAACAGCACTTTATTTATCTGTATGTCAAATAAATACGTTTGTTTACTTTATCAATTGTTTTTCATGGCCTCCTTTATTGCATTCATGATATATTAAAAAATGACAAAATTTGTTTATATTGTTTACTTTGATATTATAAATGTAATTATAATATGTCATAAATAAATAAAGTAAAGTAAAACTGAAATATCTAAATACCATTAAAGTTAGACAACCTTTAAAGACTAATTTAATGCTGATTGTGACCTAATTTCCCATATTTGACAGAAAAATGTTAATATCTCCAAAACTAATGAAAATAGATATAGGGTATGTTATACAAGAAATAAAGCATTTTTTATTGCGGATTTGATAAAATAAAAAAATATAGGATGTCCCATTTAAAAAAATGAAGTAATGTACATTTTAAATATTAAATATTCGAGGGTAGTTTTTTACTAGGTTTTATAAGTAATATTAAAATGTGTTATAGTCAATGGATAGAGCATTCTTTACTGCATATGTGTGTAAAATTTCAGACTGGTATCTTAAAAAATACGAACACAGTGAATTTTTAAGTAAAGTACTAAAACTGCCAAAATTTTCAAAAAATATTTTTTTTTTAAGTAACGAATTACCTAAAGTGCCGATAATGATATATCTTTGTGTAGGTTATTTAAAGGCGGATCAAATAAAAAAATTATATATAGGGTGTTCCATTTAAAATAACAAAGTTGGTATTAAGTATGGAATAATGGGACACCCTGTATATTTGAAAATAATTTTAGGTTATGCAGCTCTTAAAATCAAGCAAATTTCGTGAAAAAATTTTTTTTCTATCTTTAACGAGAGCTGAGATATCTTCCGAGACCGCACTAATGGGACACCCTGTATATAAAGACAATAAACTTACTAAAAATAAAGATTTTGTCAATTTTGGTCCTATTTGTTTTTTAACAAGTTTTTCTTCAATTTTGTTTGTTGATTATTATAATTTAATACTTTTGATGCGTATTATTCTTGAATGTGTCAATATTAACAATTATTTGCTGATTAAGTTGATTTAAATGATTTTTTCAATTTTAACATTTTTTTTAATAAATATATAATTTGTATAATGTTTAATTTAGAAGACTTCTGTAGTTTCCAGTTTATTATATCAATTAAAATGTTGAATTTTTTATTGTTATTCCCATTTCCCATTTATAAATTATATATTTATAGAATTTGTTATTGTCTAAATTTAGGTAATTTATAATTGGAATAACAATGATAATTGTCAACATTAAAAATAAATAATGACAATGATAAATGTTGTCAACACTAACAAAACTAATTGATAAACTAAAATAAAATTAATCATTACACAACTAATATTCAAGGTTATTGACTTGAATAATTTTCCAGATTTTTATAATTGTTGACGGTATTTATATATTTTTATGATTTCTTATTACTCTGTTAATTTAAATATTTTTTTATTGTTTCCTGATTCTGTATTTTGATATTTTTCATAATTTCTGTGTATTTTGTTAATTTTTGCGATTTATTTAAACGTTTTTTTCAGTGTTTTGGTCAATTTAAATGAAAAATCAATGACTTCTCTAACTTTCCTAGGTTTAATGATATTCAGTGATTTTTTTTTACGTAATTTTGAGGCATTCGTCGATTTTATAAAAGAGTTCAATTTAAAGTTTTAAACAAGTGATTAAGGTTAAGAATGAACAAAGTTTAACAGGAATTAGAAACATTTGTTAAAAAAGCTCAAGTATTTAACGTGGGGGAAAGTACTATGATAGACAAATCAATTTTTTTTTCATTCTGACAGTTACAATTCACATTTTAACACTTGTGGCATATATTAAAGTAACGAGTGTCTTCCACTCCCAGACTAAGCATGAAGTAAAATTTCGAGTTTAGAAAAGCCCCGCGTAGAAAATTTGTCTCGGGTCGCGCAGCGACCCGAGACAAATTTTCACGGGGCTTTTCTAAACTCGAAATTTTACTTCATGCGCCACGCGCCTAAAACACTGATTCAACGAGAAATTAAAAGAAAAACACTGATTTAAAGAGAAGTTCAAAAACACACAATAACATCTTCAATCATAGTAACACAGAATCAGATATTTAGTCTGTTATCAACGATGATCAGTGTTAATAATAAATAATTAGGTTTTGAATATTTTTCTTAAAAAACTGCTACCAATATTAAAATGTTAATGGTTGCAAAAAAATAATAACATTTATTCTTGAAGGATTTTTATTCGTGATTCGAAAAAACAGGATTAGAATCTTTGATTCGAATCATATTTATCTCTTACGAATCCTTTATTCGAGTATTCGTGATTCGAATGATATTAGATGATTCGGATTCGTGATTCGAATTCTTTTTACGTGGATTCGTTCCAGCTCTGATTCTACATATCAAGGCTAATTTCTTTTCACATGTTTTTAGAAATCACAGTATATTTTTAAAATATTACTAAAGAAGCACGATGCTGTCCCCTATTTATTGAAAGTATAATCAAAATTTACATTGCTTTAATGGAGATTTCTAAGCAACGATTAATTTTATTTATCATTTATTTTAGATCAATCTATTTAATACAACATGCTTATAATAATTACCTCACTAAAGCAATACGAAGAAGAAATAATGTTTCCTATGGAAGTAATACACGGATTTCTGTAATCATTTAAGAGTGTTCCATTATTTAATGTATATTTAGTACAAGAAACCTTTTTTTGAAAAAAAAAATACTGTCAATTTATTCATAAAGCTTCAATGTACAATATGTATAAGTTTCAATGCTCTATTTTTAAAATTGTGGAATATTAATCGTTGTTCGTTCTTATGCCCAAATAACATGTACATTTCCGATCTTTAACTATAAATTTTATCAAAATTCGATCATTTTTTTTTAAATATCAAGTAGACACGAATTGGCTGTGTCTGCATTCTTATTTCCACTTGTTTAACTATGATTTTTCAACATTATTACAAAGTTCATTTATTAATTTCTCAATCAAATCTGTATATTTCATGAAACTTTGTTTCGGTCATTTTTTACAACATTATGATCTTAAAAACAGCCAAATTCAATTTACTACGAAATTTAGGTAAAAATATTGAAATAAATTAATAATTTTTTTTTTCAATTATGCACGCTGAACATTGATTTGCGGTTATGGTAATATTAAATAAATAGAGCTAGTATATTTCTACGCGGGGCTTTTCTAAACTCGAAATTTTACTTCATGCTTAGTCTGGGAGTGGACGACACTCGTTTGTAAGTAATAAAATCAAAAATAAAGTAAATTAATGATTTGTATCAAATTTGACATTTTGATAAATTTTGATAATTTTTGCCAGATTTGATATTTTTAATTGTTTTTCGGTAATTTCGCCAATTATAACATTTTGATGAATTTCGATGATTTCTGTCAACTTCGACAATTTGATAAATTTCAAAAATTTTCCTCCAATTTGACATTTTTAATTGTATTTTAAATAATTCCCTCAAATTTGATATTTTTAATGTTCGACGTATTCAATCGTATTCTGACAATTTTCGCACAAATTAATATTATTGACGTTAGCAATCATATCATATTTTGACAATTTTCACACTTATTGACATTTATGACGTTTCGAATTATATTTTCACCATTTTCATATGAGTTGACATTCCCACTCAAATTTGTACACTTAACATGTCAATTTACAACATTTTTATAAGATTTTCAACAAATCGATATTTTTATAAAATTATCATCATTTCGAGATTTTTGTCGATTCATCAAATTTTCATCAGATTTTGCAATATTTCCTCAATTTTTCTCAATTTATCGAATGTTGATGAAATTTTCAATATTTTGAGATTTTTAATTAATCTATGAAAATGTTTTATCAGATTTTCAAAAACTCTTGATTTTTGATATATTGTCATTTTTATCGATTTATAATATTTTGATGAAATTTTCAATATTTCGAGATTTTCTCTTCAAATTATATAAAATGTTTATAAGTAAGATTTTCAATATTTTTATTCAGATTTGTAACGATTTTCAAAAATTATTGAATCATTATTTGAACACATAAATTTGAAATTTTTTTTTCTTAAAGACATTATTAATCATTTTTGACATTTGTCAAATCAACGGAAGCCATTTACAGAAATACATAAATATAAACATTGATTACAATAGTAAAGGTATAAAACTTAAAACTAACTTAAATCTAATAACTAAGGCTTAAAATATGTCACCTATACAGTCTGCTGATTCTGCATATTTGTTAACTCGTATTTTGTCCCAATTTTCTTTTTAATTGACTTCAACATATCAACTTTAGTTTATTTTATTTGTAAACATTTCTATCACTCTGAGAATTTTCAAAATATTTTATTTTATATTATTTGTCATATCAGCGGTAACCATTTAGACAAACACAAAAATAAAATCAATGATTTAATTAGTTAAGGTGTAAAATTTAAAATTAGCTTAAATCTCACTAAGGGTTAAGAAGGATCGAAGAGATTTTAAATTGCCATTAAAAAAATCAAAGGCAATTTTATTACAGTTTGCGCATAATCTACTTAAACCGAAGTGAGTGCAATAGTTTGTTCTGTATATTTGAACAAAAAATGTCGTAGTATTCCGTAGTGGACGGTTTGGAACATGAATATTAATTAAATTCAACAGTTCTGGGTAGCACGTCAAACCATTCATTAGTTTATATACAAAACTTATGTCCGTATTAAACCGACGTTGCTCAAGCGTTTGCAAACTGATATTTAATCATTTTTCAGTGTACGACATACCGGGATAAAACTTAAATGCGATGAACCTTAGAAACTTCTGCTGTACGCGTTCTATTTGATGTTTTTCAAATTGTGTACTGGGTGACCATATCAATGAACAGTACTCAAGGTGGGGCCGAACTAGGGAAACATAAAGTTTGACATAAGTATTTATGTTATTAAAATGCCTGCATTGCCTTTTTACAAACCCCAACACCTGAGATGCTTTAGATGTTATTATATCAATGTGGTTGATAAAATTCCATTATTAAAGGTTACACCAAGATCTCTTATTGAGTGTATATGATTCAATTGCGTGTTCGACAGGAAATAATTTCTCTGCGTTTTAATTTTCTTTTTAGAATAAGAAAGAACAAAACATTTAGAAACATTCAACTTTAAGTAATTTAAAATGCACCAACTACTGAGGGAATTGAAATCATGTTGTAAATTATTATATGAACATGTATCCTTAATAGGAGTGTATAGCTTGAGATCGTCTGCGAAATGAAGACAATTAGAATGCTGAAAACAACCGACAATATCGTTAATAAATATATTAAAAAGTAGTGGTCCTATGTGTGATCCCTGTGGGACACCGGAGGTCACAGATATAGGACGAGATAAGCAGTCATCCATGCGCACTAATTGTGATCTATCTGTTAAATATGAATAGATCCACTCAAGCATAGTGCCATGAATACCAGACTTAGCAAGTTTTTCGACCAGGATACCATGATCCACACTATCAAACGCTTTGGAGAAATCCGTGTAGATGGTATCTACTTCGTATCCTTCCTCCAAAGATCTAGTGACAGCCTCACCAAAGATAAGTAGATTTGTTGTGGTAGAGTATCCTGATCGAAAACCATGCTGTTTATTTGTTAAGATAGAGTCTAAGTCATTACACATTGAATGACATTTTTGATATTTTTTACCTTTTGAAATTACATTTTTGACAATAGAATATATTCTTGATATTAGACTACGTTTCTTGACATTAGATTTGATTAGAATTTATGTTCAGTATTCCGGCACCAGGTACCCACAGACGCGTTTCGGACTTCAAGGTCCTCTTCAGTATGGTCCCGACCCAGTGCTGAGGAATACTGAACATTTCTGACTATTTCAAGCCAATATGTGAAAACTATTAATGATTACGATAGCTAACGCCATCTAATGCTTCATAGTGGCATCGTCAGTGACACGAATGCACAGGTCACTGTTTCGTCCACGAGCGAGCAGAACTCTGTTTGTGAAACCAGAAAACAAATATCAAAATTGAATTTGTGTTCAGTATTCCGGCACCAGGTACCCACAGACGCGTTTCGGACTTCAAGGTCCTCTTCAGTGTGGTCCCGATCCAGTGCTGAGGAATACTGAACATTTCTGACTATTTCAAGCCAATATGTGTCACTGAAGATGCCACTATGAAGCATTAGATGGCGTTAGCTATCAAAATCATTAATAGTATTAGATGACATGTTTCACATTAGATGTTACTTTTGATAAACAATGAAATTTTTTACTCTTTTACCATTTCCGATGTTGACATTAAATGACGCATTTGATATTAGATGGCAGTTCTGACATTTTATATTTTTTTACTTTTTTGACATTTGATATTTTTGATATTACATATTTACTTGTTTTACATTAGTTGACAATTTTTATATTATTAGATAACTTATTTGACATTATTACTGATTTTGACAGAAATTTTCGTTTTTGTAAAAACGTTTTTGTCAAACTGTCACTGACATAAAATGATAATTTTGACGTAAATCGGTTTTATCAATACGCCGAATTTCTGACATTTTTGATATTTTTTATATTTACGAGATGACAGAAAGATTTTGATGTTTTTGGCAATTTTAAATAATTTTTACATATTTTGATAACTTTTAAAACTGAAAACAGTTTTAATATGTTTTATGTTTTTAACTTTACTTGAAATCAGTGTTTAATACGCGTGGCGCATGAAGTAAAATTTCGAGTTTAGAAAAGCCCCGTGAAAATTTGTCTCGGGTCGCTGCGCGACCCTCGACAAATTTTCTACGCGGGGCTTTTCTAAACTCGAAATTTTACTTCATGCTTAGTCTGGGAGTGGAAGACACTCGTTCGTAAATTTTCGAATTATCATAAAGTTGCCATAAAATTGTGTATTTATTTTCAAAAAATCTTTCTTCGTTTATTGAACAAAAACAAAAGAGTTGAGGTGAAAAGTGTTTAGGTAAAAGTGGTTTATTTTTTCGTTGGCTACAAATTTTGTTTGAAATATTTTTTGATTTAGACGTCGAAAGCCATAATCGGTGAGTTGTTGATCTCCACTAGATTTTTTAGTTTCTAATTCAAAAACAAAAAAACTGAGGTGAAAAGTGTTTAGGTAAAAGAGGTTTATTTTTTTGTTGGCTACAACTTTTGTTTTAAACATTTTTTGACTTAGACGTCGAAAGCCATAGTGAAATTCGTTTAATAAAAAAAACATCTAATGATTTCTGGTGATTTTTAACACAAGACTTTTAGACATTTGATGGTATAATTACTGAAATAAGTATTTATTTTTTAATATATTCGTAAATATACGGTAAACAATGTAAAATATTTATTTAATTAAAATATTTAGGAAATAACAATACAATAAATTTTATATTATTATTGATATTATTATTATACAGGGTGTCCGTATTTCAACAGAATGTATGGGGATCTCGGTTATTTCAAGAGATAGAAAGTCGGTTAAATTGGGGTAAAGTTGCGTACTTTAGGGCCCAATTATAATCCAAAAACAAGTTTGAAATATCTTCTTTCGTTAATGAGATATTGTCAAAAAACGTATTTTTTGAAAATTCGTTTTTATTTTTTTATTCGAAAACTATTGAATCCAGACATTTACAACTTTGACATTATAGGCACTTTTTAACAATAAATCTAGTAACATATTTTATTTTAAGATTATAACATTTACCTAGGGATCATAGCTAACTTTTATTTTTGTTATGGGCGCCATTTTGGATTTTGATATTTTTTGGAAGGATATTTTTTACTTAATTCAATGATGTATCACACTTATAATTTATTGTACATTTTATATGTAAAATTTTAATCTTTTGGATTTTCAAATAGTGCCTTGGAAACAGTTGAGTAACTCACTTATTTGGCAACTTCTAGGACCCATAATTTGCTTACATACCACCCCTGAAGACGGGCATCCGACGATAGATACTTTAACAGTTGTGACATATTTTAAAGTATTGAGTATCTTCCACTCCCAGACTAAGCATGAAGTAAAATTTCGAGTTTAGAAAAGCCCCGCGTAGAAAATTTGTCGAGGGTCGCGCAGCGACCCGAGACAAATTTTCACGGGGCTTTTCTAAACTCGAAATTTTACTTCATGCGGCACGCGTATAAACCACTGATTTGAAGTGTAGTTCAAAAACACACAAATACATCTTTAATCAGAGTAACACAGATATTTAGTCTGTTATCAACGATGTTCAGTGTTAATAATAAATAATTAGGTTTTGAATATTTTTGTTAAAACAACTGATAACGATATTTATATGTTAATGGTTGTAAAAAAATAATAAAATCAAATTTATTCTTAAACGATTTGTATTCGTGATTCGAAAAAACAGGATTCGAATCTTTGATTCGAATCATATTTATCTCTTACGAATCCTTTATTCAAGTATTCGTGATTCGAATCTTATTAGGTGATTTAGATTCGTGATTCGAATTCTTTTAAGGGGATTATTGCAGTGTAACACGCCGACAGTGTTGGAAAGACCCACATAGTTTAGAGTAGTTCATCCGATTCCAAATTTACAGCACAAGTGGGGCGAATACAGTCAGAAAGAAAAGCGGCAGTTCGCTGTGCATTTGTGCATTGCTCCTTGGCATGAACGGATGGGGTCTCGCGTCGCGTGGAATAGACGAAAAAAAAAGCGTAGAAAAAAGACGGATCGAAGGAAAGTGTCGATTCGTATTATTTAAACACGCTGATAATACATACAAGTTATGTATTGTTTTCAATTCGTTAGAAAGCGTTATCGGATCCTGTGTTATTTTTCGGTATTTACAAAACTGATGATTCTTATTCTTGTCATCATAACACATTATTTTTACTTTTAAGACTCCAGTTTCGACAGCCGAACAAACTATCTGTTTTATTTTATTAAATTATAGATTATTTCTTAAAAATATAATAATAAAATAATTCATGTTCATAAGCTCATTGTGAATATTTATATGCCGGACATATATGAAAAAAACGGAACATAGGATTTTCAATGATATTTTTTAAATGGGAATATTATCTTCCCTAACTGCTATTGCCATGAAAATAATGTGTATTAATTTGGCCTCTGCCCAATTGGGTAAATACCCCCAATTCTGGGGAGAATTTCAATTTATATTCGGTCAAATATTCTAGTTTTTATGAATGCAACAAATAAATAATAGATTGAAAAAAATTAAACGGAAAGCTGCCCTGTTTTTTTTATGTTTAGTACAGGGTTTACAAAATGATGATGTGTATAAATAGGCTCAGTCAACTTAGCCCCCCGAAGTTCGACTTTTTTGAAAAAAGCGATTGCGCTAGACCGGCCTTAGCTAGCGCTACAAAAATTAGAGCTAGCGCCATTTAGACAAGAAAACCACGGGGATTTGAACTTTCGGGGGGCTAGGTTGATGCTAGCCCCCCGAGTTTGGATTTTTTAAGTTTTTGTACACTATTCGGATTCCTCAGAGCTAGCGCCAGCTAGCGCTACCAATTTAAAAGCCAACGCCACTCCCACAACCCCAAAAAATGATAAAACATTTTTAACCCTGGCCCCCTAAAATTAGATGTTTTTAATCTAATTGGGCGGAAAATATAAACTTAGAGCTAGCGCCAACAGAATATGACAAAAATATTCTCTCAAAAATATCAGGTAAAAAAAAGTTCACATCCAAATTTTGATGCGAGAGCTTTCAGATCCTGTATGCGTATTACCATTTACTTCCTGAATTTTAATACAAAATGATGTTTGGCATATAATATACCGCTTCCAATAAATATTTCGGCGTTGTAATTACTTTATTTATGTTCATAGACACTGGCTATTAGAAACATGATGCCTAGAAGACAGTAGCGTAACTGACAATTGTGTTTTCACTCCTAGCTAATTTAAATCGTTATAACTGAAGAACTTACCGTACGATTTAAAAACTCTTTTGGCATTGTAATTACTATACTAATGTTTATAAACACTGGTAACGAGATAGCTTGCGCTAGTAAGACAGTGGCGTAACTGACGATTGTTTTTGATAATTCAAATCGTTATAACTCGGAAACTAACCGTACGATTTCAAAAATTTTTTTGGCATTGTAATTGCTATACTGAAGTCTATAAACACTAACAACGACATAGCTAGTAATATTAAAGGATAAATTAAAATCACTTGGTTTGTTTTACTATTTGTTTCTATTTACTCGACTAGTTTCGCTTTTTACGGCATTATCAAAGTTCACTCTTGATAATGTCGTAAAAAGCGAAACTTGTCAAGTAAATAGAAACAAATAGTGAAACAAACCAAGTGTTTTTAATTTATCCTTTATTATTATTTCAAAATGTTTCACCAAGTGATAAATGAAAAAGTTATTCAAGAGATAGCTAGTACTAGCAAGACAGTGGCGTACCTCACGGTTGTTTTTTTTTTACGTGATAACTTAAATCGTTATTACTCGTTGGAAAACACTCGTTGGGAGTTTCAAACTGAACGCTTTTCAAAAACAATGAATGCCTGATAATTTACCTAGTACACATCGGGTTATGTATGTACCTAATCAAAACATGGGTATCTTTTCGATGCAACAAAATTGTGATTAAGCTCCTTTCGTTGCTATTCAATTGACTTTATTTTCATTCTAACACAATCTATCTCAATATCCTAATTCTACAATATACAGGGAGTTTTTCTTTAAAGTATACGTATTCCAGATTCACTTTATTTTCTTTAAATCTTTAGATATATGTTGTTTTTACAGGAATTCAATTTGAAGCTTTAAGCGAGTGTTTTCCACTCCCAGACTAAGCATGAAGTAAAATTTCGAGTTTAGAAAAGCCCCATGAAAATTTGTCGAGGGTCGCGTAGCGACCCGAGGCAAATTTTCTGGGCTTTTCTAAACTCGAAATTTTACTTCATGCGCCACGCGTAAAGAGCACTAAATTTTTTTGAAATTTGTGTATATTTGAACCTTACTTGAAATCAGCGTTTAATACGCGTGGCGCATGAAGTAAAATTTCGAGTTTAGAAAAGCCCAGAAAATTTGTCTCGGGTCGCTGCGCGACCCTCGACAAATTTTCGACAAATTTTCTCGGGTCGCTGCGCGACCCTCGACAAATTTTCACGGGGCTTTTCTAAACTCGAAATTTTACTTCATGCTTAGTCTGGGAGTGGAAACACTCGTTTAAAGCCTTGAATTGAACTTTTTGTAAAAAAACAAGGAATATCTAAAGATTTAAAGAAAATAAGCTAAATTTGGAAAACGTATACTTTAAAGAAAAACTCCCTGTATGTTATTATGTTGTATTCTACTTAAATAGTATTAGGTTATTACTCATATTAAGTTTAAGATTCATTTCTTGCCTGATGAAGGAGCAACTCTCTAAGCAAACCTAAATATCTAATCCATGTTACATATCAAATATTTAGCTTAAATGTTTTGATAGTTGTTGCTTACATTATACGGCTCAATCAACTTAGCCCCCCGAAGTACGACTTTGTTGAAAAAAACTAGTCAGTTAGGCTACTGTTTTCTAGGCATCATCTTTGTAATAGCCAGTGTCTTTGAACATACATAAAGTAATTACAACGCCAACATATTTCTTGGAAGCGGTATGTTATATGCCAATCATGATTTTGTATTGAAATTCAGCAAGTAAATGGTAATACCCATACAGGAGCTGAAAGCTCTCACATCAAAGTTTGGATGTGAACTTTTTTTTACCTGATATTTTTAAGAGAATATTTTTTCATATTCTGCTGGCGCTAGCTCTAAGCAATCTTTTGCACCCAATTTGATTAAAAAAATCTCATTTCGGGGGACTAGGGTTTAAAATGTTTTATAATCTTTTGGGGTTGTGGGGGTGGCGCTAGCTTTTAAATTGGTAGCGCTAGCTGGCACTAGCTCTGAGGAATCCGAATACTGTAAGAAAACTTGAATAATCCAATCTCGGGGGGCTAGCATCAACCTAGCCCCCCGAAAGTTCAAACCCCCGTAACTTTCTTGTCTAAACGGCGCTAGCTCTAATTTTTGTGGCGCTAGCTAAGGCCCGTCTAGCGCAACAGTTATTTTTTAAAAAGTCGAACTTCGAGGGGCTAAGTTGACTGAGCCGTATAAATAGAGGATTGCAATAACATTCAATTACAATTCATTTATTCCTTATTTACTTACTATCAAAATATGACTCATCATAAATCAGCCAAATTTGAGAAAAATATATTGAGCTCGGTGCAATGTTGAGCAAGGAGCTTGTTATTTGAAATGCATTATAATAACTACCTTATTATTATTATAGTTCTATTTTTTTCTAAAATAATTAACAATGAATATGCACGCAGTTAAACCCTACATTTTTTTAAACATTCGTCATACAAATATTACCTGTGCTCAGTAAAAAATAGTTGATTTGTAACATTAATCTACGACAACGTCATATTGGTGTTATTCTTACTATTCTTATAGTTTTAATATCATTGGTTCGTTGATGAGGTCGCAGTTGCTTCAAATAGGTCCGATTGCTAGATTACTTTAATAGTTTTATTGCACGAAGTTTAATGGCATTTAACAACTGCTTTAACAACGAAAGATTTAAGACAAAATAATGATTTGAACAAGACTGATTGTTATTCGATTGCTTCTGGCTTATTAATCAGCTTAAAAATAATTTAATAATACCGACACTGTCAAATAATAAGGAAAGCCAATATTAAAGGTATATTATACATCTTTATTTAAATTAGTGAAACATTTCGTGTTTTCTATATTAGTGAACATGCAGTATAAAAAAATACTTATTCCATTAGTAGTCAGAAAGCATGAAAATAAAACACTAGTACAATAAAATATCGATTATAATTGCGAAATATTAATTTTACGAGAATAAATGCTAACGACGCGAGCCGTTTTTGTTAACTATGATTGAAAAAAGAAAATAAAAACAAACGCGAAGAAGCCGTTCACCGGCCCTGGGATAAACGCTGGCCGCATGCTGCTCGCCCCTCCAATAATTGTGCAGATGAGTGTACAACGCGTTCAACTAAGAGAAGATCCGCAAGGCGGCGGTATTTTACGGTCTTATTTGTCAAGATTTTTATTTTAACCTGACTCGGGCATGAGCTATCGTATCCTTATGAAATGTTCACATTATATTCCTTATAGTATAAACTAGTAAGATATGGGAATATTTTTTTTAATTTTGAAAAATTTAACATTATTTTTTTCATACCTCTGAAAGCAAATTGTTAAAAAAAGTACTTCGATATTTTACTAGATAATTGGGCTTAATATACGCTGTCAAAATTTCAACTTTCTAGGACCTTTAGTTTTTAAATAAACCTAACATTAAATTTCAGACCACTGTTATATTCCCCTTAACGAGGATTCGTCCCAGCTCTGATATATACAGAGAGTTTTATACAACACCGAACATTTTCATAAAATACGACTTGACACCTTTCATTTTTAGGTTAAGTGTAAATTGGGTTGCCCATATGATCATTACAAATTGTAGCTAATCATTTGCAATGAATGCCTCAACTTGTACATGCAGAGAGTTTTTCTTTCAAGTGTACATGTCTCAATTACAGCGTATATGCCGTAAATCTTTAGATAATCGTGATTTTTGTAAAAGGAGTAAAATTTGAAACTTAAAATGCGTTTGTATCACTCCCAGACTAAGCATGAAGTAAAATTTCGAGTTTAGAAAAGCCTGAAAATTTGGTTTGGACGCGTAGCGGCCAAACCAAATTTTCAGGCTTTTCTAAACTCGAAATTTTACTTCATGCGTCACCGGTACAAAACACTGACATATTACGAAGTTTAAAACATACCGCTGAACTTTTCATTAAATCAGTGTTTTGTACCGGTGGCGCATGAAGTAAAATTTCGAGTTTAGAAAAGCCTGAAAATTTGGTTTGGCCGCGTAGCGCTTCGCGCTACGCGACCAAACCAAATTTTCAGGCTTTTCTAAACTCGAAATTTTACTTCATGCTTAGCCTGGGAGTGGAAAACACTCGTTTAAAGCTTTAAATTGTATTCTTTTAATAAACCGAACGTGGTAAAATGTACAACGTCTGCATATGTATACTTAAATGAAATATTCTCGTTATGAATATGTTCGGTGTTACATATAACTCTCTGTATATAAAAAAAAATATATATCCACTTTATTTATTTTCAATCCTAATTTTACAATTAGGAAAACTACAAAATAAGATTTTGATTATTGTCTAAAACGTGTTTCCACTCTCAGACTAAACATGAAGTAAAATTTTGAGTTTAAAAAAGCCTAAACATTTGGTTTGGTCGCTCCGCTATACGACATGCTATATTTTTTTCGCGAATTTGACCGTTTTCGTGTTTTTGATATTTGGTTAAAATTTAGTGCTTTTTCATAATTCACTTAAAATTACGTATCTCCCTCCAAAGAAAAGAAAATCAAAAGGATATTATGTTGGCTATAAATAGCCAATGCCCGAAGGTACCAAATGGTGATTTCTTTTGGAATAATAAAATGCAGAGTGTTTAAAATTTCATTCCACAATATGTTGTATTAATACAAACGTTCCCTTTTAGAGATGGACAAAACACCAAAATCAAGCACGACATCGAGAAAGATTGTAATAACGCCTGACCAAATCGCTAAACTAGGTTTGACCGCCAAACTGCAAAGCGTAATAGCCACACAACTTAAACAGAAAACTGGATCAACAACACCATTAGCGCAAAAGTCTACTGGTGATAGAAATGAAACACGAATCACATATGTATGTAGAAATACACAACCAAAAATGCTAACGAAAAAATCCTCAGTATCATTAGTTAATATTAATGATGCCTCATCGAATAGTTCAGTACCTAAAAAATTAGAGAATCAGAAGGTTTTAAAAAGTGATATATCCAATAAAAACATAAATAAAACAGAATCGGATAGGTTGCAAAGGTTGAAGCGTGATGAAACGGCGTCTATTTTGCTTCAATTAAATCCTGCGAATCAGTTGCCAATTGTAAATGAAAATACGAATAAAGAAAAGCATAAGCAGTTACACAGTTATAAGTCTGTAACCGTGAGAGCCGGTTCAAATGAAACACTTACAACTTCACATTCACGAGATAGTGACAATTCCTTAAACGAATGTACAATTTCTCAAGGGAAGGAAGCCGTTGACGATAATTCTGTGGAGAAAGAAACAAAATCACCTTCACTTATTAGGTTACGGTCAAATTTGCATAATAAATTGAATGCAAATTCGTCTCTTAAAGATGGAAAACAATTTCAACCTAGATTATCATCTTTGAAAGCAGCGTCTTTATCAGGTAAACACAGAATCCAAGATTCTCTTAGGTTGGTTTTAAAACAATTGAGGAAGCCAGCAGCAGCAACCACGTCGACAAAATCAGATGATAGTTCAAGTAAGGGGCCCAATAATAAGAGTAATTTGGAAGCAGATGAAAAAAATGTATGTGTTATGATTGATTGTGACGAAAAAGATGAAAGTTCTAAAAATAATAACAGTGATTCGAAAGAAAAAAATAAAACTAATTTGGGAGATGAAGCTATAGCTTGTAAAGCGAAACAAAATAATGAAGACGTTAGTTGCAGAGAACAGGGTGTTTTAAATCAAAATGAGCCGAGTTCAATAAATGATGATAAAGGAAATGACAAACCAACAAACACATTTTTACAAAAAAAAAATCATAAGTCCAATACAAAATCAACAAACTGCATGAGCAAAAGTGAAGATTTCAATGATTTAGTAAATGTTAAAGAGTGTGTTGAAGATAAATCTTCTTCAAAAGACAAAGGCACTTCTGATCTTGCAAAAGCTAAAGAATACCCATCTGAATCAGAAAGTGGTACAGTTTTTGTTGCTGAAAAAGACAGTGGAATAAGTGCGCATACTTTAGAAAGTAATGAAAAAGTTGGAAATGGAAACATTAAGAAAAGTGTATCTTTGCAGAATGTTAAAGAAGCGATTTCGGTTGAGGAGGAGAGTGAAGATATTGAGAAAATTAAAGAGTTTATAAAGGCGTCTGATCCAAAAGAAAAGAAACTTCGGGAATATGAATCCGTGCTGAACAATAAACATCTGCACAAAGAGGAAAGTAAATGCCTTCAAAATGATGAAAGCGTTATAAAAAGTGGAGATTTACAGAAAGTTATGGTTCCTCGTACAGGAAATAATCTTCCAAGCGGTAAAGATTTTCTAAAGAAAGGAAACAAACATGTACAGAAATTTGATAATATTCAAGAAAATCAAAGCCTTCAGAAAGACTCACGGAATGAAGATCAAACGAGGAATACAAATCCACAGAAAGACACCAAACAATATGAAAAAGAATTGGCATTAGATATAAGTAAAACTCTGCTAAAATTATCACAAACTATTCCTCAACATAAAAGAACTGTTACAACAGAAAAAGAATCTAATATTCCGACAGATAATGTTTCACAAAGTGAATATTTGGAAGATGAGATAGATACTAACTTAGAGCTGACAACTAAACAGGATAATATTTTAATTGAGAAGGAGTTTGATAAAAAATTAGAATCGAAACTAAATACAAACGAACAATTAAAAATTAAATCTGCGGAAGTTGAGGCATCAAAACTTGAAGCGAATTCCGATTCTGAAGCTTCCACATCTGATAAGCAAATACCGGAGTCCACATCTGACGACCTTTTAGCTCTTGCTTCTTCTCATATTGCACCTTCAAAGTCCGGAGAAGGTGAGTACCAACTTTAGTAGGTTCTTTCAAAACTTTCAACTCTCTGGCAGATTTTCAGAAAACAATTGAATCCTGTCTTAAAAAGGCAACGTCGGAAATTGAACCAGATGCATCCGCACTACCATCGTGTCGAAAATCCTCGCAGGGTAAGCGCTTAACCTTTAAAATCTCAAGAGCTTAATTGTTTTGGCTTTCAGGATTCAACGAAGAACTTGAAATATCTAGCAAAAATCCTCAAAAGAAGACATTTGCAGACCAAACATCATTTCCGGCCTCTGGATCAACGCCTGGAACTGAAGCAACTGAAACCTCATTAGCATCATCTTCCTCACCTGCAGTCCAAACGTCAATATTACCAGCAGAATCTAAACCTTCACAAGGTGAGTTATATTTTTTAATTCACAAGCATGCTTATTTTGTTAATGCGGCCGTGAATTTAGAAAACGCCGCGGGTCTAAATTTCGAAACAATCACAACTTGCGGCGAAACGAGATGTGAAGATACACCTTTGATAGCAAGAAAATCTGTGGAGGGGAGAAATAGGAGGAGAGTTTCTAAAGCTAGGATCGTTGAAGATATTGTGAACACTTCAAACGGTGTTTCTTATACAATAGCTTTTGGTGATAAAAGTATTTTGGAAGCAACACCAGGTATTAATGATCAAGTTAGATTATCTTTGAATCCGAAAAATAAAGCTAGTAATGAAAAGATAAAAATGATAGTTGAGCCTCATAATATATGTTGTAACACATCTATTTTAGATGTACAAGAATCAGATACAACCCTTAAATACTACTCGAAAAAATACAAGGACAGTACAAACCTGAATGAAAGTAATAGTACACTAGATGTTGAAAGTGAATCAGATACTTATTCGGAAGAAATTGATGAAACTAGAACAAATCGCAATAGAACATATTTAGATGAAACAAACAGTACAGTTGAGAGCAAAGATATACACGATACATCAATATCTACAGTTCAAACTGATAGAAGTGCCAGTAATCCAGATCTGGATAAAATTAGTGAAGTAGCAGGAACATCCTCTGATGAAACTGATATTGAATCAGCTGAATCTTCAAAAAGTGACGTAGAATTCGCAGGTGATACTGATGATGAAATTGATACCATAGTATTTTCAGATGATATTAAAAAGAAATCTGTTTCTTTAGAATGTGATATTATTACTCTATCATCTGGTAATAGTGAATTTGAATCGAAAATCTCTGTATTTAAGTGTGAAGCTTCAAATGAAATGGTTTATAAAGAAATTCGACCTTTCGAAATGTTTGCTTGTGGTCAAGCATTCTCTAAAAATAATGACGAAATAAATATATCTTCTGGTACAGATGATTCAGTATCAAAATTATCTCTAGATAAAGAAGTTGAATTTAAAATATCTTATGATAAAGATGCAGTCGTTTCTGAAGCTACAAAGCATGATAAAGAAGGAATAGGTACTAAATTATACTATGTAGAATCTACGATCCCTGATTTTATTGACTGTGATACTATAGTATCCTCAGATGAGGCTAGTATAGTAACATCTATAGATGAAACCAGTATAGTAACATCTATAGATGAAACCAGTATGGTAACATCTATAGATGAAACCAGTACAGTGTCTTCAAATGGTGTTAGTAGGACGACAACGCCTACAAATGAAATTGATGTATCACAAAAAGAAACGAAAGAGGGAGAAGCTATAACATTATCTTCAGATGAAACAAGAACGAGATTATTTTTAGATGGAGCAAATGAAGTACTAACATTTATTTCAAATAAGACAATTGACCAACCATCCATTAAATTCGGATCATCAGAAAATGTAGTTGGGAAATCAGTAAATTCAATAATCATTTTAGATGACGCTTGTCATGCAACAGCTTCGCAAAAAATTAAATCAAGGAAACCAGAACCTTATCAAACTAATGGAGATTCTGAATTTCATAGACCCTTTGTAAATTCGAAATCGGAAGTTGAAAAGGGGGAAACTAGGAATGAGGAAGATGATGTAAGCAATTATAAACCTATCGGATCCCCTATTCTAAATACTTCTAAAACAATTGATTCTACAAAAATTATTACCGAAAAAACAGAATATCTGTATACTTGCGAGGCCGAAGAAGCAGTCAAATCACCAAATGAAATTAGTGTTGAAGTTGAAGCTTCAGCTATTCCAACGATAAAGCCAATGTTATCTGAAGAAACCGTTATTGCCACGAGGACAAATTCAAACATTAAACATAAAACAAACAAAATAAATGAGTACTTATTTAACAAATTAAATGAAAGTCATACGGCTGTTAAACCAACAATAGAAATAAAAGATGTGGACAACAACACAATTGGAGAGTGTAAAATTACAAAAAAACCCAAAAGTGTAGTCATTAATTCAATTGTAGAGTTAGAAATTGAAAAAATGGAACAGCTGTGTTCAAATATAAATGATCAGGATGAACAAAAAAATACAAATCGATTAGAACAAAATTTCAAGAGGCATAAAAATGCGCAGGAGAAAAAACAATTTTTAAGAAAGCAAACTAATGAGAGTTATGTAGTTGGAAATGCAACTTCAGTAATAGAAGAACCGACAGGCATCATAGCATGCTCAACTGAAGAAGAACTAGAAGACACCATAGTATGTTCAACTAAAGAAAAACCGAAAGACGCAGCATTTTCAACTGAAGAAGAACCGGGAAACATCACAACATGTTCAACTAAAGAACCGGAGGACACCACAGCACCATTAACTGCAGAAAAACCGGAAGACACTACAACACATTCAACTGTAGAAGATTCGGAAGACACCACAGCATGTTCAATTGAAGAAGAATCGGACGGCACCACAGCGTATTTAACTAAAGAAAAACGGAAGGGCACCACAGCATGTTTAACTGTAGAAGAATCGCAAGACACCACAACACATTTAAGTGCAGAAGAACCGGAAAACATCGCAGCATGTTCAACTAAAGAAGCACCGGAAGATACCACAGCATGTTTAGCTGAAGAAGAACCGGAAGACACCACACCATTTTTTACTGACGTAGAGCCGAAAGACACTACAACATGTTCAACTGTAGAAGAATGTGAAGGCACCACAGCATGTTTACCTGAAAAAGAACCGAAACACACTACAGCAAGTTCAACTGTAAAAGAATCGATGGACATCACAGCATGTTTAACTGAAAAAGAGCCGAAAGACACCACCGCGTGTTCAACTAAGATAGAACTGAAAGAATTCACAGCATGTTCAACTGAAGAAGAATCAGAAGACACCACTGCATGTTTAGCTGAACAAGAACTGGAAGACCCCACAGCATGTTTAACTGTAGAAGAATCGGAAGACACCACAGCATGTTTACCTGAAAAAGAACCGGAGGACACTACAGCATATTCAACTGAAGTAGAACCGAAAGATACCACAGCATATTCAACTGTAGAAGAACCTGAAGACATCGCAGCGTGTTTAACTGTAGAAGAATCGGAAGACACCACAGCATGTTCAACTAAAGAAGAACCGGACGACACCACACCATGTTTAACTGAAGTAGAACCGAAAGACACCACAGCATGTTCAAATGTAGAAGAATCGGAAGACACCACAGCCTGTTTAACTGAAGAAGAACTGGAAGACCCCACAGCATGTTTAACTGTTGAAGAATTGGAAGACACCACATCATGTTTAACTGAACAAGAACCGGAAGACAACACACCATGTTCAACTGTAGAAGAATCGGAAGACACCACAACAAGTTTACCTGAAATAGAACCGGAGGACACTACAGCATATTCAACCGAAGTAGAACCGAAAGATGCCACAGTATATTCAACTGTAGAAGAACTTGAATACATCGCAGCATGTTTAACTGTAGAAGAATCGGAAGACACCACAGCATGTTCAACTAAAGAAGAACCGGACGACACCACACCATGTTTAACTGAAGTAGAACCGAAAGACACCACAGCATGTTCAAGTGTAGAAGAATCGGAAGACACCACAGCCTGTTTAACTGAAGAAGAACTGGAAGACCCCACAACATGTTTGACTGTAGATGAATTGGAAGACACCACAGCATGTTTAACTGAACAAGAACCGGAAGACATCACACCATGTTCAACTGTAGAAGAATCGGAAGACACCACAACAAGTTTACCTGAAAAAGAACCGGAGGACACTACAGCATATTCAACTGAAGTAAAACCGAAAGACACCACATCATATTCAACTGTAGAAGAACCTGAAGACATCGCAGCATGTTTAACTGTAGAAGAATCGGAAGACACCACAGCATGTTTACCTGAAAAAGAACCGGAGGACACTACAGCATATTCAACTGAAGTAGAACCGAAAGACACCACAGCATATTCAACTGTAGAAGAATCTGAATACATCGCAGCATGTTTAACTGTAGAAGAATCGGAAGACACCACAGCATGTTTAACTAAAGAAGAACCGGACGACACCACACCATGTTCAACTGAAGTAGAACCGAAAGACACCACAGCATGTTCAAGTGTAGAAGAATCGAAAGACACCACAGCCTGTTTAACTGAAGAAGAACTGGACGACCCCACAGCATGTTTAACTGTAGAAGAATTGGAAGACACCACAGCATGTTTAACTGAACAAGAACCGGAAGACATCACACCATGTTCAACTGTAGAAGAATCGGAAGACACCACAAGTTTACCTGAAAAAGAGCCGGAGGACACTACAGCATATTCAACTGAAGTAAAACCGGAAGATACCACATCATATTCATCTGTAGAAGAACCTGAAGACATCGCAGCATGTTTAACTGTAGAAGAATCGGAAGACACCACAGCATGTTTACCTGAAAAAGAACCGGAGGACACTACAGCATATTCAACTGAAGTAGAACCGAAAGATACCACAGCATATTCAACTGTAGAAGAACCTGCAGACATCGCAGCATGTTTAACTGTAGAAGAATCGGAAGACACCATAGCATGTTCAACTAAAGAAGAACCGGACGACACCACACCATGTTCAACTGAAGTAGAACCGAAAGACACCACAGCATGTTCAAGTGTAGAAGAATCGGAAGACACCACATCCTGTTCAACTGATAAAGAACTGGAAGACCCCACAGCATGTTTAACTATAGAAGAATCGGAAGACAACACAGCATGTTTAACTGAAGAAGAACTGGAACACACGATGCCATGTTCAACTGAAGTAGAACCGAAAGACACTATACGATGTTCGACTGTAGAAGAATCGAAGGACACTACAACATGTTTAAGTGAAAAAGAACCAGAAGACACTACAGCATGTTCATCTGTACAAGAATCGGAAGACACCACAACATGTTCATCTGAAGAAGAACCGGAAGACATCACAGCCTGTTCAACTAAGGTAGAACTGAAACACACTACTGCATGTTCAACAATAGAAGAATCGGAAAACACCACAGCATGTTTTACTGAAAAAAAACCGGAAAACACTGCAGCATGTTCAACTCTAGAAGAATCGAAAGACACGACAGCATGTTCAACTGAAGAAGAACCGGAAGATACCACAGCGTGTTCAACTAAGGTAGAACCGAAAGACACCACAGCATGTTTAATTGTAGAAGAATCGGAAGACGCCACAGTTTGTTTAACTGAAAAAGAACCGGAAGCCACTTCAGCATGTTTAACTGAAGTAGAACTGAAAGACACTACAGCATGTTCAACCGAAGAGGGTATAATTGTGGGAAAAACCAAAAATGTCGTAAATAAATCAATTTTAGAACCAGCAGCTGAAAGTTTTAGAAAGCTGTTTTTGAACACAGATATTCTAGAAGAACCAAAGGATAAGAAACTTTTGAAAGGAAAAGATCCAGATAGCAATAAAAGCCTTCGGATGGATAAAGATCAGAAAAATAAATCAACAGTAGATAAGTTTAAAACTGTGTCAGAATTATCCCAACCTAATCTTGAGGAGATAAAACATGCTTCACTAGAGAAATCTGAAGTAGAAGAATGTCGTGTAGCTGGGAAGACAAAAGATGAGAATCTTTTGAAAAGAAATGATCCCAGCAGCAATAAATTTCTAAAGAGAGGTGGAGAAAATCAAAATAATGAAGACCACAAAAATGAATCAATATTAGATGAAGCTACAACTTCATCAGAATCATCTAAACCTAATCTTGAAAAGAAAGAATACGTTCCAATAGAGAAATCTGAAGTAGAAGGAAGTCATGTAGCTGGGAAGGCATTGTCAGGAATAAAGGGCGTGGATAACGCACCAAAAGATGAGAATCTTTTGGAAAGAGAAGATCCCAATAGCAATAAATTTCTACAGAGAGATGGAGAAAATCAGAATATTGAAGACCCTAGAAATGAATCAATATCAGATAAAGCTAAAACTGTGTCAAAATTATCTAAATTAAATCGTGAGGAGAAAGAATACATTTTAAAAGAGAAATCTGAAGTTGAAGAAAGTCATGTAGCTGGGAAGACAATGTCTAGAATAGAAGGCGTGAATGACGCACCAAAAGACGAGAATCATTTGATAAGAGAAGCTTCCAATAGCAATAAATTTCCAGAGAGAGATAGAGAAAATCAGTATAATGAAGACCTTAAAATTGAATCAACATTAGATACAGTTGAAACTGTGTCAGAATTATCTAAATCCAATCTTAAGGAGAAAGAATACATTTCAACAGAGAAATCTGAAGTAGACGAAAGGCATGTAGCTGGGAAGACAATGTCCGGAATAGAAGACGTGGATAGCACCCGAAAAGATGAGCATTTTTTGGAAAGAGATCATCCCAATAGCAATAAATTCCTACAGGGAGTTGGAGAAAATCAGAATAATGAATACCTTAAAAATAAATCAATATTAGGGAAAGCTAACACGGTGTCAGAATTAGCTAAACCCAATCTTGAGGAGAACGAACACGTTTCATTAGAAAAATCTGAAGGAGAAGAAAATCATGTAACTGGGAAGACGATGTCAGGAACAAAGTACATGGATGACACACCACATAATGCAAATGTTTTGGAAAGAGAAGATTTGTATTGCAGTAAAATACTACAAAGAGATGAAGAAAATCAGAAAATTGAAAACCTTAAAACAGAATCAACATTAGATACGTGTAAGACTATGCCAGAATCATTTAAAACCAATACTCAGGAGAAAGCGAGTATTTTAACAAAGAAACTTGAAATAGAAGAAAGTCATGCAGCTCAGAAGACGATGCCCGATGTTAATATATCCGAAGAGTGTTCAAAGACTGGTACAAGCACTAGGCCTCATACTGAGATGTACATTCCTCTCGAAGCAGCTTTGGAATCAATTGATGATAAAATGCTTGAAGAAAATATTCTTATCTCTAATATGGCAACAAATTCGAATGTTATGGAAGACTTAACTATAGATTCCAACAAAGATGATGATAGTGAAGATAACCCAGGAGTTTCTCCAAAAACTGCAATCAACTTAATTGTATCATCTGAAATTGAAAATGTTGAACCTTATTCGACATCAGGTACTATTACGACCAAAGACAAATATTTCTTTAACGCTAAGAAGACTACAGTTGATGAAGACGAAAGATACACAACTAAAAAAACTGTTTCTATTAAAATGTTAACTTCCGATTCAAATATTATGTCTCACATTGATGATGCAAGTTGTGGAACTGAAGAAATAGTTTCTATTACTACAGATTCAAATACTGATATTACAAATTCAAATACTGATATTACATTGACTGAAGAAACATATTTCTATAACACTAAGAAGACCACAGTTGATTGTGATGAAAGCTGTCAAAGTGAAGAAACAGTTCCTATTAAAAATGTTACGACAGATTCGAATACCGTATCTCGCAATGATGTTAAGCTTTCTAACAAACAAAACACGACAAAATCAATTACAGAACCCGTAAATGTCCCTATAAACACGGATACTAAAACGATTTCCATCGAAGATAATTCTTCAGATTTTGATGAAGACTCTAAAAATCAAGTAATAGCTTCTAATATTAAAAATATGGCAGCGTATTTATACGTAGAGCATATCGCCGTCACTGAAGAAAATATGGAGTCTGCAAATGAAAATGTAATATCTTTAAAAACAAAAGAAGCAATCATTTGTACCACTGAAGAGATAACAGATTATAATGAAATGTCTAAAAATTCAACGAAAGCTTTAAGTGAAAAGTCTGGATCTTCACACGCAAATTTGGAGTCTGAATCTGAAGAGATTGCAACTAAACTTCCAGAAGATAATATTCAGATAGCAGATGAAGGAATTCTTTCCACAGAGGAGACTGAAAATTGCGATATTGCTCAAGACTTCATTACTAATTTAAATAAAGACTCGGAAGTTGGAAATACAACTCAAAATATGAATACATATTCCGAAATTGCTGAGAAATCATTGGAAGTGGTTGAAGATAGTCTTATTGGAGAAAATGTTGAATTGATGGCTACCACTCTAGTCATCACGACAAATTTAAATTCAGAGTCTGAAATTAAAAATACGGCTCACAACATGAATACACATTCAGAAATTGTTGAAACATCTTCAAAAGTGGTTATTGAAGAAAATGTTGAAATAATCGCTACCACTCAAGACATCATAACGAATGTAAGTGCAGAGTCTGAGATTAAAAATTCTGCTCAAAATATGTATACACATTGTAAAATTGCTGAGAAACCCACTGAAGTGACCGAAAATACTCTTTGCGAAGAAATAAATCCTATTTTTCACAGCATCAGAATAGATGTAAATACAAAAAGTGTAATTGAATATATGGAAGATTTGTCTCTAAAAACAAGTCCAAATGTGATTAAAGACAAAGTTGAAGAGACCATATTATCTGGAGATTCGTTAAATGAGGCTGTAGTTGAAGACATTGAAGTAGTTTTAAACATTTTTCCTAAAATTGAAGAGGAAGCGATGAAAGAAAATATGTATTCAGAAACAGAAATTGAGGAAATTCTTTTTATTTCTCAGAACACTTTAGAGTTTTTGAAAGCTGATCCTAAAATAAAAAATACTCAAGAAAATACAATTCACAGATCTCACTCTACAGAAACAGTTCCTATTATGCCTGATGATAATACTACAATAGATGCAAAGTTAAAAACTAAAGACATCCAAGAACAACTACCTTTGGTTATAAAGGATACATTGTTAAAGGAATTATCAATTACTGAAGAAATTACAAAACATGATAAAGCTGACCCCGTAATGAAATTATCTCCCAAGCCTACAACAAATACAATACTCGAATCAAGCACGACAGAAAAAGAGTCTAACAAAATTATAAGAGATATAATTGAAGATCACCAAGGTGCCGAAGTTATTCCTATTATTAAAAACGTAGCTATTAATTCGAATGAAGAATCACAAAGTGCTATCAGAGTGTTATTAGAATCAAAAATTGATAACACTCCAATGACTAATGAGTCAATTAATAAGGGAGTAAAAGAAACCTCAACCACAAGCGCAGAATTTGAAAATGAAGATACATTATTAAAAATAAATCATTCTGATGAGAAATTCAATTCATCTTCACATCTTGAATCACTTGAATTATCAACTAGTACAATAGTGTTATCTGAAGAAACATTTTGTATTAATGCAGACATTATGACAGGTTCAAATTGTGCAGTGGAATCATTTACTTCAAAAAGGCCTAAATCTAAAGATATACTTTATTTAACTGTAGATGAACATGAAATACCTTATTCTACTAAGCCAGAGTTGCAAAAAAATAAACTTTCTAAAAATGATAATGTCTTGGATACTAAGTTAAACATAGAACAACCCATAATGGCACTTCAACATTTGCTAGAAGATAAACCTAATCTTATCAATGATGGGCATCCTTCAACAGAAATACCAAAAATGGATATCAAAGAAACGTCAATTACTGATAAAACCACACTACTTTTTGCTTCACAACCCGAGAGAAGATTAAATGCTGTTCCTAATGTTGAAATTGAAGTTGAGTCTCAAACAGAAATTACATCAAAAATTAGTGGCGAGAGAGAAACAGGTGTTTTAAGTTCTGAAGATCCATTTTATAATTTCATAACTACATCAGAAACACAAGAACGACCTTTAAGCCCAATTATTTTACATAAAACCATTGACCCTAATTCTGAGAAAGAGCCTCTTTTGCATAAATCTACTATGATTAAAATAATTGAAGTCGAGAGTCAGACAGAAATATCAGCAGATATTGATGACGAAAGTGACACAGAAATATCAGAAGATATTGATGACAAAAGTTATACAGAAATATCAGCAGATATTGATAAATCAGTATGTAACGGAGAAAATATTGTATTTGAACCAAATAGAAAACAGCAGGACATTTCTGAAGATATGCATTTTCTAAATTCAAAAGCAGACGACAAAATTTCTAATGAGAAAGTACCATTGGATGAAGCTACTGTAGCCAAACATTGGGAGTGTCATAAGGAAATAACAGGAGATACATACATTATTAATTCAGCACAGGGCGTGCATTTAGATCAATTTGAAGCAAAACTACCAAGCATTTCCGAAGATTTACCTTCAATAAGTTCAAAAGCAGGCAAATACTCCAAAGATATTGTTATAGTTGAAACCACTAAGAAAAAACATACTTCATCTATAATGAAACCATTAATTGCTTGTTTTACAAAACAATCAAATGCTATTAAATCAAAGCAAGCAAACATTGAGAAAGAAATATCTTTAGAAGTTGTAAATCAAACTTTAAATGATAAAATAATTGCAAACACTGATTTAGGTGAATTTGAGAAGATATCAGATAAAATTGTAAATCAAAGATTAAATAATAAAATATCTACACATCAAATTTTTAATACTGATGGAGCAGTAACTGACATGAATGCGCAAAATACTGTTGGCCAAGCCCTAAAAGATTCATCAAATCTAAGTCAAGTTTCCGATAACATTTTAGAAGTTAAATGTAAAATATCAGAAAATACATGTGCCAATACTTCAAAAAAGTATATCTCAGGGAACGAATATGATATATCGAAATCCAAAGAAGAAGAAATCACTACTCTGAATTCAAAGGAACAGTCTGAAGATATAGCTGAAATGAACATAAATGAAAATGAGGGAATTATATCAATATTTACAGAAGAAACTGAAGATGATACAGATATATCTGAAGATGATACAGAAACTAATTCTCAATACGAAACCTCTTCAAGATCCTCAACTGAATCTTTGGAAAAATCTTCTAAATATGGCGATGAGGCAGAAACAGCTTCAAATGAAAATGCAACTATATCTGAATCTTCAACAGTATTATCATCAGAAAATTCCTATAATGAATTATCTGAAGGTGATAAATATGATGCACATGAGTTTCAAAGTGAATCAGTAGAAAACACTTTGGTTGGATCGTTGGAACAACCTTCTGGAATTAAAGATGAAGAAGAATCGACAAAAGAAAATTCAATTGAATCCTTTGGGGAATTATCGGATCGTAAAGTAGAAATTGATTTACCTCACAATGAAACTTCAATTTTATTATCGCAAGAAGCTTCTGGAATTAAAGATGAACATGCATCAATAACAAATGAAACTTTAAAAGAATCCTGTGGAGAGATATCACATGATGAAATCAAGAATGATTTGCCTTTTAATAAGGTCGAGAATGATTTACCTCTTGATGAAGTAATTTTCTTCAATAAATCATTTAGTGCTGAAGATGAAATGTCTTTCCATGTAAAATCTAAATTGCTAGATGACAATATATCTGAAGACAAATTTGAGACAGCAAGGCGTTTAAATGAAAATGAGAACAAATGCATTTTAAAAAAATCAAAATCCCAAATAGAATCTTCTAACGCGATTACTTTGGAACAATTAAATATAAATAAAATAATGGATATATCGAAGATCACTTCAACAAATGATAAGATGGTAGTAAATTTAGAAACAGATACATTTAATGAAGCAAAAGATGATATTCCCATTGACACAATAATTACATGTTCAGACGAAAAAGTCCAGGAATCACCAGATGTAGACAATGTGTTATCAGGTAATGCAGAAATATCTCAATTTTCAGATGTTCAAACAGTGCAAGCTGAAAACACCAAAATATCAGTATTATCAGTAATTACATTCAAACATACTTTTAAAAGGGATGATATTATAGAATATTTAAATGACGTTGAACATTTAAATACACACAAATTGGAAAATAATATCAAATCTCTTAACGAAAATAAAGAATGTAATACTGGCTTACTACCTAAAGCCGTTAAAGATTTTGTTCCTATTTTGCATGAGCATCTAGAACCTTCTGAGCAAGTATCAACTCCTGTATATTCAGAACTCTCGGAAAAAACATCAGACCTATTAAATGAATCAGTGCATATGGCAATTATCCCTTCAAATATTTCTGAGAATATAATCGTTGAAGATAATTCAATAAAAGGAAATAAAAAAGAGTTTACTATTAATTCTGAAAATACAGGCGAATCAGCAGCTGATGTCTTAACAATGAGTTCAGGAAAAACTTTACATACCGATATTCATAATGTTCTTGAATTTGTTTTAGAATTACCAACAGCAAGTTGTTCTAGTAATTGCAAAAATCGGTCTACAGATCAAACTTCTTTATTTTTAACAAATATTGATAATAAAGTGCAAGCTTTAAATAATGAATCAGATAAACATTCACCAATAATTACAGGTAATGAACTGCCCTTCGATGAAACACCAAATGCAATTAAAGTGGAAGAAGAAATAGACGATACGGATGTTTCAATCCAAAACCCTCAAACATTTACAACTGATTTAAATATAAACAAACCTTTACCTTTAACTATTGATGGTATAAAAGATGAGGAAATAGACTGGAAATCAGATTCTGAAGAATCATTTGATTCTTCAGATTATTCTTGCCATGACGAAGCTGATGTTTCCATCAAGATAGAAAGTGATACATCATCTACATCTTCTAATGAAGAATTATTAAACAAAGATATTGGTGTTATCGACTGTCCATTAATACCTTCAAATACAAGTGTTGAATATAGAGAATTGTTAAATATATTTGTTGATTCTGAAAGTGACACTTCAACTATTGCAGTTGATAGATCATTCAGGAAAAATCATGGGAGTAAATTAAAAAATTCTATTGAAGATGGAGGGAATGATAATAGCATACAAAAATATCAAGTAACCAGAATTTCGATATCGTCTGAAGAAGGAAGAAATAATGATAAAGATTCTATATGTGAAGATGTATTCAGAAATGAAAATTATGAATATAGTTCCCTTCATAGTCTTAACATTGGTGCTATACAAGAAATATCAGAACAAATTTCAAATAATGATGATGAAAATGAATTATCAGATGGATCTTCTAAAAGGGTTAGATCGAGACTTGCCGAAGAAGAGGAAGAAAAGAAATCTGATGTCGATAGGTCAACAGCTTCTGGTGTAGCATCTGTACCTTCTTCAATTGTCTGTAGTACAGAACATTCTTTAATGCATGATAGTTCGACAGTAATTTCAAATAACTACATATATCAATCAAAATTTACCACAGTAGAATCAAATGATATTACTAGATATGATAAAGATTCTTCAAATGATCGCCCAGGAGGGTTCTGTACGGATGATGGACCTTCAGATTTATCTGAAATATGGCAAGCGTCCACCGATATTAAAAATGTGGCATCATCAAAATCAACGTCACTCCTTGAAAATGAAGATATGCTTTCAAACTCAAACCTGCCTGATAATCAACCATCCTCATCCTCAAAAGAAATGTTATCTGGAAAATCAACAAACAGAACTGATTGCAAAGATAAAACAGAAGAAATAATCAATCAACCATCCCCAAGAAAAGTTTTGTTTTCAAATGCAAAATCAACAAACAGAACTGATTGCAAAGAGAGAACAGAAGAAATAGTTAATCAAGCATCCTCGAGAGAAGTTTTATCTCCAAATTCAAAATCAACAAACAAAGCTGATATCAAAGATAGAACAGAAGAAAAGATCGAAACAACAATAAAAGTTATTGACTCAACCTCTGAACATCATCTAACGGATGAAATAATTGACTTGGAGATTGAAGAAGATCCAACTTTTCAAACTGTACACCAAAGGTGTAATCCTGCTGAAAGCAACGATGGTGAATCTTCAGTGAGTAGTCTTGACTTGTTTCTAGATACATCTGTAGGATCACCAGCATCAGAAATTGAAGATAGTGATGACATTTCTAGTAATAATGAAATACTAGATTGCAATAAAACAGCACAAGATTGTTCCAAAATAATTTTTAAACAAACACAACCAAATGAAGCTGATAAATCTATATGTCAACATCTAACTATAAGAAAACGCAAAAATGATTATCAAAAGAAGGCTTTAAAAAACAAGCGAAATAAATTTGCTAGGCAAATTGAAACTAGTAAGAACAAAGAGGTTGATATAGTGTTTGATACTCAAAACACTTTACAAACATCTGAAGGCGATGTTAATAATTTAAATAAGGAAGAAACTATAGATACTCAAAACCTTGCCAATTTTGAAAAAGCGCAAGATATTAAAGAAACTGTTTCCACAAATACAGCCAAAAAGAAGCCCTCGGAAATCCATTTCGTAAATTATGCTACAGAAAAAACTTCTGATCTTCCATGTAGCAATTTGCTAATGATGAAAACTTTTGTGATTTCTTCTGATGATTCATTACAAGGCGATGATCCAAGATCGGTACAAAACACGTCTGCCGCAGAAATGACTACACAATATTCTACTGGAAGTGAACCTCCTACTGCTCAAGAAAAGAATCAGAAAATATCAACTTTGGTTGTTGGCGAGAACTTGCCTGAAAATGATAAGGGAAAACAAAAAATATCAAAAACTGCACCTGTGTCTCCACAAGCAAATTTTGCTTCAAAGGTAATGGAACCAACCGGATCGATTTTGAATAATGAATCAACTCCTAAAAAAACACATTTTACCAATATATTTCAAGATTCGATAAATCCGCCAACCTCAACACCTAAAGCTAGTATTATTTCATTACAATTCGATAGTGATGATGAAATCAAAACAAACAAAAACATGGATACTAGATTGAGAAAGCAAATAAAAGATACAGAATCCCAGTTTTTAAATGAAACAAATTCTCTATCAATGAATACTTTGAAAACTAAATGTTCAGTTGATAAGAAATTAGAAGGGAGTATTCAAAACACAAAGAGAAAAGTCAAATTAAGGGCTAGATTTAAGGATTGTGTGCGGCAAAGGCATTTTTATAGAGATGAATTATTAGAGTGTAAAGAAGTTGAGAACCTAAAGAAAGGTGAACACAATATTAGTGATCATGAGACAGAAAGCGATAATGATTCGCCAATCAATAACCTAAAAGATGCAATTAACAGTGATAAAATTACATCTACAAGAACGAAAACTGGAAATATGCACAATAATGCAAATCCCTCTCTAATTGAAATCGTGAAACTTGCTATCCAAGATAATAATGTTGCAAAATGGCTCTCCCAAGAAACCGAGATGCAAAACATGAAAATTGTAAAAATTAAAGAAAAACGAAAACAAAGCTCTTCGGCTGTTCATAAATTATTTCCAATTGATATAAAATCATCGCTAGGACCAGTTATGTATAATCAAGAAGCAAATATGAACGATCACAAATTAGTAATTAACGAAGAAAATGCTTGTAAAAATGACAAAATAATTGCTACTACTTCTAAAGACGAAAATTTATTAAATGAAATTCAACCAAAAAATACTTGTAAACATGACAAGAACATTGCTACTGAAGGCGAAAAGTTATTAAATGAAATTCAATTAGAAAATGCTTGTGAAAATTACAAAACACTTGCTTCTGAAGGCGAAAGTTTATTTAAGGAAATTCAATCAGAAATTTCTTGTAAGAATGACAAAACCCCGGCTTCTGAAGGCGAAGGTATATTAAAGGATATTCAATCAAAACTTGCAACTACATCCACTCATGATAAAAGGAATAGGGGAAGACCAAGAATAATAAGAAAGAGGAGAAGTCCGAGACAAAAGCCAATTGAATCCAGTAATGAAAGAAGAAATACAAGAAGATTACGAAAGATACCTAATGAATGCACTATAGAAACAGTAAACAGGGAAGGACTGAATAAGAAACTCATCAAATGCACCAATGAAAAGACGAAAAAACCAAGAACGAAATGCATTAATGAAATAGGAAAGAACGAAGGACCGAAGCAGAAACCCATCGAATGCACTAATGAAATAATAAAGAGAGGAAGGCCGAGAATGAAACCCACCAAATGCATTAATGAAACAAAAAAGAGGGGAAGGCCAAAAAAGAAACCTAACGAATGCTCTAATGAAATAAAAAAGAGAGGAAGGCCAAGAATAGAACCCATCAAATGCATTAATGAAATAAGAAAAAGGGGAAGGCCAAAAAAGAAACCTATTGAATGCTCTAATGAAACAAAAATAAGAGGAAGGCCAAGAATGAAACCCATCAAATGCACCAATGAAATAAGAAAAAGGGGACGGCCAAAAAAGAAACCTAACGAATGCTCTTATGAAATAAGAAATAGGGCAAGACCAAGCCAGAAACCAACAAATTCTACATGTAGAATAATACAACCACCAACAGCTCAATCCTCGATTGAAGTTAAAAAGAAACGTTTGAAAAAAACTGAAGTTTCATCACCATATTTGATCACAAAGAGTGTAGAGGAATTACAGATTGAATTAGAAAAACTTTCATCAAATGATATCAATGCTATGTCAGAACTGATACTTGCAACCATAAAAAAATTGCAAGATATTGGCGAAATGAAAGGTTGTTTTTCTAAAAGTAGTAACACGTGTTTAGGCGTAAAAAATAAAGAGGCACAAGCAATAGAATTCACAGAAAATATTAATATTGAAGCTAAAAATCTTGAGAGCTTGCAATTGGATTTGGAACATAATAATTTTAAAATGGGTTCAGATGAAGAGCGGCAAATCATTGATACGATTATAAAGAAGTTGGAAAGAAATGTTGATGATCTTTCTAGAAATGAAGATTATAAAACCTGCTTACCCAAAACAAAAGCAACAGCAAATAAACGAAAAATAAAACAATCTGAAAACGTCGATGAAATACAAACAGTGAATTTTGATTCAAGCGGAAAAATATTAGAACCTAAAAAAATTAAGAGGAGAAGATACACTGCGGGATCTGCATTAGAAACTCCTGAAAATAATAGCGATAATAGCAAACCATCAACAGTTGTGTCTCCTGTTATTAAAAATGTTATTGTTAAGTTAGATGATATTTCATGTCATCGAAATTTTGAAAAGATACTCAAAGGTTTCGATAATATTGGTCAACAAAAAACAGATGCACACTTACAAATAGGTGTATCAAAACAATCTGAAAATGTTGATAAAATAAAAACAGTGAATTTTGAACGAAGCAGAGAAATATTAAAATCTAACACAATTAAGAAGAGAAAATACACTGCGAGATTTGCGTTAGAAACCCCTGAAAATAATAGCAATAAAAGCAAACCATCAACAGTTGTGTCTCCTGTTATTAAAAATGTTATTGTTAAGTTAGATAATATTGCATGCCATCGACATTTGGAAAAGGTTGTCAAAGGTTTCGACAATATTGGTCAACAAATAGCAGATGCAAACTTACAAAGAGGTGTAACAAACAAGAGAGTCGGCGTTAGTGAAAAAACAGAGACTTCGTTTCCTTTTTTAGACGAAACAAAAATTGCTAATTCTATCGGAGAGAGTAATAAACCGGTTGCTCTGGTACCTTTTTTAGAAGAAACAAAATCGACTAATTCTATTGAAAAGAGTGGTGCTTTAGTACCTTTTTTAGACAAAAGAAATACCAGAATGCATCCTGACGAAGAAACTGTTGCAATTAATGAAACTCCTGTTATTAAGGAAGTAGTTAAGATAGATAATATTGCTTCCGAAGGATGCTTCCATTTTTTAGAGAATAAACGCGTGCATAATCATGCTGAAGAAAAATTAGATGCAAACAGAGAAAAAGATGTATCAAGTAAGAGAGTTTCTAGTGAAAAAAGTCGAGCCTCAGTTTCTTTTTTAGGAGGAATGCACTCAAAAAATAATGTTAACCGGTGTGGTAAACGTAGAGCATCAATACCTTTTTTAGGCAAAAGAAACAGCAGAGGAAAGTCTGCTGAAGAGATAGATGTAATAATAAAAGGAATGCTTTCTTTGACTACTGGAACTACTACAAAATTAAATATTCCAAATATTAGTTCACCAACTCTGACTCCTTCACAAGTTGTAAATAAAATGATACTTAACAGTAAAATATCAAAAGCTAGACAACTCGGAACGGTATCTAATGTAATTAAAACCATTGGGAAGTCACCACAATCTAAATTAAGAGCTGAATTCAAGCATTCAATTCTTGGAAATACGAAACTTAAAGATAGGAATATAGAAGTAATCGGACTTTCAAAAATTGGAATATTAGAGAAAACCCAGGCAAATCCAAATCAGGACAGACAAAAAGAGAGGTATAATGAAGTTGAAGATCTTACAGAAGTAGGCACAATTGAAGTCTTCGATAAAAATCTACGCCAACATGACAAAGTTGAGGATCTTTCAAAAACTGCCACAACTGAAATCTTGGATAAAAATCAAGTAACAAAAGCAAACATTTTTCAAGTGAGTTGTAGATATGAGGTTAACGAGACACAAGCAGATTGTAATGCAATTCTACAAATTGATGGTACTATGACAGGACAACTTAAAAATATAAATGTTACAGGTAACAATATTGAAGATATTAAAGTAGACTTGATAACAAATACAATTCTAGATGCTGAGAGAAGTTGCAGCATGGAAGCAGATGATAAGAGAAGTTGCACCATAGAAGCAACAAATATAAGACATGATGTTTCAGTGCACAATAATATTATGGAGCATAATTATCATGTGAAAGAAGATTTAAATACATTTGCTAAATTTTCCGCTGATGAACATTCAAAAATTAACATTATTGAAGAAAATTGCATTTTACAGAAAAGATATCGAGATTTCAACAAAGAACCATACAAGAAATATGCTATTTCGGAAAAGTATAAAACTAACAAGCAACTAGATGTTGATATACCAATACTAATAGAAAAACATAACCATATCACAAATTTGAACGAAGAAAATAATTTCACAAATGTAACCAATCTATGCGAATGTAATGAAAATAAAGCTAAATCTCCAAGGAATGAAGATATTGTCATAAATGATATAGAAACCAGTTTGAAAGAAAATATTGGGATTCCTCATCAAAGATACACTGAAAAAATTGATACCGAAATTGCAATAACTCATAATGAAGATGAAGTAAATTTTACACTTATTGAGCATTCTTCTACTTCAAATATTAGGATTCCTATAATTGAAAATGGCTTGCCAATAGAAAATGACGAATTACATAATGATAAGAATAAACTGCCAAGTACTGTAGAAAAATTAAATGAAGGCGAGACAACTGTTGATACAATGGAAACGGAAGAAATGAAGAAATATGTTAGCAATAAGACAAATGTTAACATTGATAATACTAATAAAGAACCCAGTTATAAAGCTTCAAGGAGACCCAGGCTAAGAGCTAAGATAAAGGGTTGGGTAACAATGATAGATCAAAGAAATTCTGAAATTGTAGATATATTAATGCCTGATAACAATGAAAAGAAAGGCATTGGTATAATTAAGGACTCAAATCAAGAATTATCTGAAGATACTTTTGATCAAACAACTAACAAACGAAGTTGTTCCAAAAAAGAAAACGATGTTTTAGCTTGTAATGAAACAGTTCTAGAAGTAATCTCAGGTGCTTCCAAAATTAATATGAATAAAACAAGTCAAGGCCATGATGAACATAAAGAGATTTACAACGAAGAAAAGAAAAACGAAATTGCAGAATCTCATCATGAAAATGACTTAAATAATCGATCATCATTTAGTAAAAATGTAACTGAAATTAAGGAATTTCCTAATTGTTTATTGGAAGAAATAGGTAACACCACGGATACAATTTTTGAATCCAAATATGAGGGGTCTTCTAAGAAGATAGATTCTATAATGGAGAAAGAGGATGATAAACCTACAAATAAAAACAACCTTAATGTGCATACAGATAGGATAAGATCTAATGCAAACGCGGATGGCTTGTCAATAGAAAATGAGAAATTACATAACGATAGCAATACATTACCCGTTATTAATGGAACATTAAATGAAGGCAATACAAGTGTTGATAAAATTGAAACAGTAGAAATAATAAAATCTGTTACCAATAATATAAATATTAAAATTGATAATACTAATAATGAACCCAGCTATGAAGCTTCAAGGAGGCCTAGACGAAGAGCTAAGATAAAGGATTGGGTTATTGACCGAAGAAAGTCTGAAATTCTAGAGAAAACGATACCTAACGAGAACTATGAAAAGGAGCGTGTTGATATCATTATGAGTTCAAATCAAAAATCATCTGAAGATACTTTTGATCACACGACTCTCAAACGAAGTTGTCCCAAAGAAGTAAACACTGTTTCGGGTTGCAATGAAACAATTGTAGAAGTAAACTTAGGTGCTTTCGGAATTAATATGAATAAAACAAGTCAAGTCAATGATGAACATAAAGAGATTTATAGTGAAGAAAACAAAACCAAAATTGCAATATCTCATCGTGATAATGAAATAAATCTAGCACTAGATGATTCTTCTACTTTATATGAAAATATAAGGACACATCATCATCTTATAAATAATGAAAATCATCTGAGGGCTTCTCCATTTTATGAAAAAAATCAAATTGAACCTACAAATAAAAACAGCGTTGATGTGAATATAGATAGCAAAGATATTAGGTTAAGAGCAAATTTCAGAAAGATACCAATGATTCAAAAAGAAAATAAGACTATTGAATCCAATTTGATGGTAAGCTCAGATAGCTCAAATAGAAAAAATGCAAATGAAGGTGGCTTGGCAATAGAGAATGAGGAATTACATAACGATTGCAATACATTACCAGTTAGAGAAGCATTGATTGAAGGCGATACAATCGTAGATAAAATTGAAACAGAAATAAAAAAATCTGTTACTAATACGAAAAATATTGAAGTTTATAATATTAATAAAGATCCCAGTTATAAAGCTTCAAGAAGACCTAAACAAAGAGCTAAAATAAAGGATTGGGTTATTGATCGAAAGTCTGAAATTCTAGATACATCAATGCGTGAAGATAACAATAAAAAGGAGCATGTTGATATTAAGAGATCAAATCAAGTATTATCTGAAAATACTTTTGATCAAACGACTCACAAACGAAGTTGTTTTAATGAACAAGCTTGTAATGAAAAAATTCTAGAAGTAATCTCAGGTGCTTCCAAAATTTATATGAATAAAACAAGTCAGGTCACTGATGAACACGAAAAGACAAATATTTCTGGCAACAACAGGCAAGAAAATTTCGAGCAGCAAGTTCAAGGGACAGATATTTCTTTAATGAGTGAGCAACAAAATCTCGCAAAACGTTTATTCCATGAGCGTCAAAATCAAGAACACTTTACTAAACAAACTATTTCTCCTATCAGTCAACAAAATCCAAATAAAATCACATCTGTGTTCCCAATAATTAAAAAGCAACCAAAACGTAGGCTAAGGGCGAAAATCAAGGGTTGGATAATGAATGAAAGAAGTCCTGAGGTAATAAGCAAACCTACACTGGAAAATGCTAGCAGTAAAATACAAAGTGAATCTAGAAATAATGAAAAAGTAAAATCAGATATAGAAGTTGAGGATCAACATGTCAGTAAAAATGTTGAAAAAGAAGTTAACATAAATAATAGGGAAATGGAAATTCAAAGTGCTTTTCCTAATAATATTGCGAATAATGAATCTACAAATCCTCAAAGAAATTCAAACAAGCGTGAAGCACTCGAAGGCCCAACACCTATCGAATTACAACAAGCTCCAAAGAAACGTAAATGTGCTAGAAACAAAGTTGCTACTGATCTTCAAATAATTTTTAATAATCGGAAAAATAATGAATCATTCACTGATCTTGAATTGGATTCAACTATTAAAAAAGTTCAGAAAAGTTGTAACCAAATTGCAGCTGAAGTCCTTATACGAAATCAAAACAGTTTAAATACAAATATCGGAGATTTAACTTTTCAAGATCATCAAAATATTGCCAATACAAACATCGGAGATATATCTTTTCAAGATCAAGAAAATATTTTAGAAAGTAATGAAGCTAAACTTGATACTAAAGAAAAATCAAACGATCTTAAAAAGACTGCGCGTAAACGTAAGGCAACCAACAAATATCAAAAGAATCGTAAAAGAGTGCAAAAAACAACGACTGACCTTCAAGCAAATGTTAACAAATCTAAAGGAAACTTAAGAGCAAAAATTACAGGTCGGATAACTGACAAAACGGAAATTGAAAACGCCGAATCTTCAAATAAAATAGAAGTAGCAGTAATTGCTGATGTAGTTAAACCGATAAGTATTAATCTTTCCGATGTTATTTATGATCCCGATGAAATCCAAAATGCTGTTAGAAGTATTCTACCTTTAAACAAATCAGTTCAAAATTATTTTTGTGAAAATTCAATTTTTGAATACAAATCGGATGAACAATGTCAAGTTAATGATAACGAAGAACATCAAGAAAATGAAAACTTTAATATTTTGAATGGCTCTATTGAAGTATGCAAAACAGATGAAAATTCACCTCTTCTGAATAAAAACATTGATGGACGTCAACAAATTACTTCATCCCTTAACTTTTCCAAGATTACTTATAATGAAAACGGAGTTGAAAATATCACACATCTGAAGAAAACTGTTGAAGAATGCGAAAATGCAGTTGTTTCATTTCAGCAAAATATCTGCCAGAATGTCAGTTCAACTTTTGAAACTAGTAAAACGTTTGTTGCGGAAAATTATAACAAAAACCCGAGTACAAATCTTGAAAAAGGTGATAAACACTTCAATAATATAATTGAAGAATTAGAAGATATAATTGGTTCAACTCATTCATACAAATTGGATGTTTCTGGGGCTAGTTTTGAAGATCTGGATTGCGAAAATGTTAACAACGAAGATTCAGATGATGGCAGTCGTCTTGTAATATCAGATGCAGGAAGTGATACAAATGATAAAATATTAGAAAGAGTATCCAATGAAGAAAATTCAAATCCCAACATTAATCATTTAGGAAATGTATATACTGTAGATGATACCACAAAGACTAAAATAAATTATACTTTAAAAGACGACTTTAATATGAGTGTAGATAAGATTGTCAAAAGCAATATAGTGGAAAAAATTAAAGAGATGGACGAAAGTTTTCGAAGCAAAAATATTGGCAGCAGCGAATACAAACTTAGGTGTATAAATGGTAAAGATGATTTGAAAAATTTGGTTCTAGAAAACTATAAACCGCAAGGTAATAACGTTTTAAGGACGAAAGAAAATGTTGACAAAGAGAAAATTCAAGGACAGACAAATGGTCGGAGACGAAGACAGAGAGCAGTTTTCAAGAAAATAACTGAAAATGTTTCAGTCCCAAGAGTTGATGGATCTTTGATCGAAAATTTGGACAACAAAATCAAGATAAGTTTTCAAGAGAATGGACGTGTTGCAACACACAGACCAAGAGCTGTCTTCAGAAAATTAGACGATCACGAACAAGTACCCCTAAATGAAAATACAACTATTCCATTGAAAAAAGTTGAAAATACTACAAATATTCCTTCAAATAAATCTGTTAGCAATATTTTAAACAAAGAAATTCAAATTGCACACATACATTTGGTAAATGAAGGAAAAGGTAATGAAACATTACAAGAGAAAAAAATCATTATAAAACGAAGGCCAAGAGCAGTCTTTAAAAAATTGAAATAGATGAAAGACTTTTAGTTGAAGAAATGAATAATTGTAATGTTTCGTATTCGCGTATGTAAAATTAGGAAAATATGACGTCAAATACAGAAGATATCTGTATGTAAAAAGAATATGACAGTAAAAAGGAAACTAAAAGTTACGTTAAAACAAAATAAACCCTAAGGATATTTTCCAAAAGTTGAAATAAAGTATGAAGATAAATGGGACTACGCACCTAACATAGACAAACCTCTCAAAAATTATAAATACGAAAATAATTGAAACTCTTCAAACGTTTTTTGCTTTGCTCGGATCTTTTTAATTAGGCTTTTATAAATAACTATTCCAAAAGTACTATTTAACAAAACAATACCATCCAAAAAAATGCCCTCAAGAAATTTGTAAATCTTGATATCGATTTCTGAAAAAAAAGTGATAGTAATAGAAATCTAGAAAGCACTAGCATATTTGTTTAACGGAAATATAAACTACAAATTAGGTGAAGTGAAACTCAATGTTGTATTTCAGAGCCAACTTCGTTAGGAATTCTTCCAAGAAGAAAGCGGATAACAAAGCCGAAAATTTTACCAAAAAAGCCTAACCTGGGAAAAAGTTCCCCTGTAGCAAGTAGTATTTCTAGCATTGTCGGGATAAATAATGAAAATGTGAAAAATACACCGAATTCTTTTATTGACAATAAAGATCAAATTAAAGAGAAATTTATTAGAACCAATGAGGAAATTGTTAAAAAGTCCAATCGAAGAGATGAGGAAATTGCTGAGACAAGTGCTGGAAATGGAGAAAAAGTATCAATTCAAAGAAATCAGGAAAATTTCGAAAGTGATGGAAATATTAGATCCAATGAGGAAGTTGTTAAAAAGTCCAATCGAAGAGATGAGGATATTGTTGAGAAAAGTGCTGGAAATGGAGAAAAAGTATTAATTCAAAGAAATGAGAAAAATTTCGAAAGTGATGGAAATGGAGTAAAAATATCAATTCAAAGACATGAAGAAATGGCTGAAGCAAGTGGCGGAAGTGCAGGAAGTATTATTAAAAGAACTGAGAGAATGGTTGATTCAGGTGAGAGAAGTGTAGAAGAAATATGTGATGAGAAAAATAAGGAAGTTATTGGAAGAGACATCGTAACAGCTCTCGAAGGAAATGAGAAAAGTGTAATTCTCTCTGCTCACAAAAATGATGAAATATCAAATGAGAATATGGTTGAATCCAACGAGGGAAGTATAGAAAGAATGTGCTACAGGAAAAATAAGGAAGCTATTGAAAGAAATATCGAAACAGATCATGAAGTAAATGAAAAAAATGTAAATTCTGTTCAGAAAAATGATGAAATATCAAATAAGAACATGGTTGAATGCATCGAGGAAAGTGTAGAAAGTACATGTAAAAATGAGGAAACAACTAGAAAAAATATCGTAACTCATGAAGAAAATAAGAAAAATGTCAGTCTTTATGCTCATAACAGTGATATTTCATCAAATGAGATAATGGTGGAATGCGTCGAGGGAAGTGCAGAAAGAATATGCGATGAAGAAAATGAGGAAGCTTTTGGAAGAAATATCGAAACAGCTTATGGGGGAAATGAGAAAAATATAAATCATTCTGTTCAGAAAAATGATGAAATGTCGAATAAGAACATAGTTAAATGCACTAAAGAAAGTGTAGAAAGTATGTGTGAAGAGAAAAATGAGGAATCCACTGGAAGAAATATTATAACTCATGAAGAAAACGAGAAAAATATCGATCTTTTTGCTCATATTAATGATGAAATATCAAATGAGAACATTTCTGAAAGCTTCGAGGGAAATACAGACAGAATATGCAATGAAAAAAATGAGAAAGCTATTCAAAGAAATATCGAAACAGCTCATGAGGCTCACGAGAAAAATGCAAATCATTCTGTTGAGAAAAATGGCGAAATATCGAGTGAGATTAAAGGAGATAAAAATGCAGAGGATGTGAGAACAACATCAGAACAATTAAATGAGGAAACCGTAAAACGACCGGACTTGTCTTCTATTGATGTTCAGAACAAAACGAAGGAAAAGCAAAATGAAACTAAATTAATCACAAGAACAACATCCTTAACCACCTCAACTCAAAAATCTCCTGAGCCTTCTTCATTTATGAAAGAATCATCCAAATCGATAAATACAAAACCTGTGAACGATTTTTCCACTGACTTGAAACATTTACAAAATCCTGTTCCATCAGTAAAAATAACAGAAAATCTGTTAGTTCAGCAAAAATCTACCGCTGAAAATGTGCAAGTTTTTAACCCTTCATCAAAAGAATTACATCACTCTTCCATTCCTTTCACGCCGAGATCCAAAACCTTAGAAGCACATGATCCATCATCGGAAATAATGGATAAGTCGGTAACTTCTATAGTTAAACAAAAATGTATCGATTCTTCCATTTCTTCCACATCAAAAAAGGAACATCACTCTCAAAGCTTACAGGCTATAGATCCTCCTACACTGTCTACAATTAACAATTCTATACCTACACAGAAATCTGAATCAAAAAGCTCGGAATCTATACAAACATCTTCAAAACGAGGAAATTCCTTAGATTCGTTATCAAAAATTTTAGATGAATCTTCCTCACCAAATGAAAAGCTGCAATCCCAAGTGTTAGAGGCTATTGCTCGTCCTATTTCTTTGAATCCATCCATGGTTAAGGAACAGCAGCAGAAGTCCGAAAATCCAGACAGGGTATCTTCAAAATTAGAAGATTCCTTCTTAGATAAATCTTCAAAAAGGTTACAAACAGTGAACATATCAAAAAGGTTAGATGATTCTACCATACCTGTGCAGAAACTTCCATCCCAAACGTTGCAGACTGTTAAAACATTTAAGCAAAAACTTCAGAAACTGCAGAACTTGGACTCTTTTGATCCCCCCACATCTATAACTGAAAATATTTCTATTTCTTCACTGCCTAAGAAAAAACCTGAATTCAATAGCCTGAAAACAAATACGTCATCTACAACATTAGATGGTTCCTCTGTTTCCACCGAACTTATAACTCCGAAAAGAAAAGGTCGTCCAAAAAAATTCTCCGCGGCGACTTCACCTGTGCTTTCACCTGTGCTTGGAAAAAGGAAAAGGGCGTCCATAAATTACGCCGCCATGAATGAAGGCTATGAAGAATGTTACAAAACACTCGAAGTGGATGCGAAAACATCGGGAGTTAAAACACCTTCATCAACAGACACATCCACGCCGAAAAGAAAAGGTCGTCCTAGAAGAGGTGCTGCCTCACAAGACGAGGAAGCTATTAAAGATATCAATAATTTGGACAATAGAAATAAAGCTATTAAATCCATTACAGAAGAAACATCAGTGCCAATTTCTGCTTTTATAGATGGAAGATTAACAAACAATGATGATAATGACGATGGTGAAAATCAGAAAGTTGGTAAAACTCCTGAGGATGAAAGACCAAATCAAACCGCTTCTGTTGAAGAAGGATCAATTAAAGCACATGAAATCAATGGACATACTTCTTTACAAAAGAAAAAATCATTTCAATCTAAGAGTGAAAATAAAAAAAAGAATGAAGAGAGTAAAGAGATTGACACACAAAATGATGATGTATTAGAGCATGACACCCAAAAAACTCTGATTAATTTGACGACAGATGAAGGGTCAATGATAGTTATTGAAGAAATTGTGAAAGAAATAAATAATTCAACCAATGATACAACAGACGTGACATCAACAGTGGAACCAATCATTCCAACAAAAAACGTGACATCAACAGTGGAACCAATCATTCCAATCAAACGGAAAGCAGGCCGTCCTAGAAAATTGAAATATGGGGAAAGCGAAAGTACGCCGACTCAAACTGACTCAATTCTGAAGAATCAAAGTGTCAATTTGAAAACAGATGAAAAACGGGCGAAGGAAGATGATGACGAAAACAATGAAAGTGTTGAAGTGCCGAAGAGAAGAGACAGAAAAAGAAAATTACCTTTAATTGCCGATGAATCAATAGAAGAGGAACCTGTTGATGAAAATAAAAACACTCAGCTTGATGAAAATCCTACTCCAAAAAGGCGAGGTAGAAAAAGGAAAGTAGTTGAAACTCTTGCGAATGCTGAAGAAAATCTTGATCAAGAAGGTGATTGCAATGAAGAAAATTCCAATGAGAAAACTGCTGACGAGGAAACTAAGGAAAAAAGTACCGACGAAAAAAAGAAACATAGAAAAAATAAGGCGGGTCGAGTTGGCGTGGAAGACGAAAACGAGACTATGAACGAGAAGGTGAATAGGATTTTAGTGACTGCTTATTTCGATGAAATCGGCCGCATTATGACAAAATATAAAAGTATGGATTTAGATGAAGATGAGAATAAGAAAGTGCCTAAGGATTTTGTGAAGTGCGCTATCTGCAGGAAGGCTTTGCACAAGAAGTCATGGCCGCTTCACAAACAAAAAAATCACAATAATTTGGCGTGGACTATTGATGATCAAGAATTGGTGAGTTGTTTTGAATTATATTTTAAAATGATATTTACTGCTACTACAAGATGATAGATAGTAGGGGAAAGTGACTACATTTTTAGTCATGATTAAAATTAATGACTACAGGGTGTCTACGCTAAACCGTTCGTTAAAAGTTTATGGGGTTGCCTTGGCACTAAAAATTTGAAAAAAATCCTTGTCATATGGTTGAATCAGTTCTCCTTATGTGAAATATTTTAAACTTTATATCACTTCCGGTTCCACCGGAAATAGCACCAAATTTGTTATTTTAAATAGAACACCCTATATGTTAGTAATTTTTTGGATTCCCCGTTTAAATTGCAACATATTTTATTCGAACATATGTACACTTATCTCCTATAGTTTTCAAGAAAAAAAATATTTCTAAAATGTTAACCTCTAAAAGGCATCTTAAAATCCGTCTGTAACTTCTTACAATAAGATAAAAAATATGATTTATATCTCTGCTTATACCTAGAGGAGTCCTTTATGAGTAAAATAATTGGAAAATGTCAATTTTGACAATAAATGTTCTTAAAATGTCAATATTTAAGTGCCCTTTTCAACATCTCGTAATTCATTTTTTTTTAATTGAATGGCCCATTTTTTATTACATGGTATGATTGGGAGGAAAATTTCCTACAAAAAAGTATAAACAACTATACTCCTAAAGCAAATAGTTTTCGAATTATTTCGAAAATTCGTTTATCGTCGCATTTATGCAGAGTATAATGCGGCATAAGTCGCAATTGAACTTTAGTAGGCCAGTAGTATGCTTTTCATTTGTCGCGATTCTAATGCGAAATGTCAAATAATAGTAAACACTTACTTTGTTCAATTTAGACAAGTGAATGCAAACAGACATCGAAAAAAAGTTATGGAAAATGAGGAAGTGCAAGAAATGGTGTTGGCGTATTTTCAAGCTAATCCACAAGCATCAATTCGCTGTGCTCAAAAGGAATTAAGCGTTGACAAATCTTCAGTGCATAAAATTTTGAAAAAACATGGACTTCACAATTTAAAATTTAGTTTGGTGCACAAATTGTATTTGGACGATGCCGCTCAGAGGATACATTTATGCGAATTTTTATGGTAAAAGAACAAGATAATAATCGTTTTTTGAATAATGTGCCGTGGACTGACGAAGCTAAATTTTCTCGTAAAGGCATTTTTAATAGAAAAAATAGTCACTTGTGTGCAAACGAAAATCCACATGCAAAACGCATTAGGAATTTTCAAAATAAATTCAGTTTTAATGTCTTCTGTATTTTGATGGACAATCGTGTATTATATTTTATATACGATGAAAATTTAACTGGCGACAGATATTTAAATATTCTAAAGACTGTGGTAGAAGACTTTTTTATGAACTACCTCTGAACATAAGAAGCATTTGTTGGTATCAACTCGATGGTGCTCCGGCTCATTGCTCCCGGGAGGTATCTCACCAACTGGCGAATATGTTCGAGGATAGATAGATCAGGAGTTTAGGACCATGGAACTGGCCTGCAAGGTCTCCTGATATAACTCCTCTTGATTTTTATCTCTGGGGACATATAAAAAATAAAGTGTATGCAACAGTTGAGGATACACGAGAAGAATTGGAAGCGCGGGTTAGATCAGCATTTTCGGAATTAGACCCTGCACAAATACGAAGAGCAACAACGATGGGCATCGCGTCACGTCTGCAGCAATGCTTACATGGTCGACACTTCGAACATTATTATAATTTTTAATCTTTTAAATCTTGTTTTATACGCCAGCACTATTTCTTGCACTTCCTCAATTTCCATAATTGGCTTTTGTCTATGTCTGTTTACATTTACTTGCGGAAAATGAACAGTATTTGATTTAAATTTTCTAAATCTTGTTTTATTCATTGACGGCAAATATGGATAAGTTTCATTAAATACTCTACATGTTCGAGTAACAATTCTACCGTAGTCGCCATAAATAAAGAATAAATTGATCATTTGTTGATTTGTGTAATTATTCATTTTGTTGATTTCTGTATACGTTTGTAGTAATTGTTTTTATTATTTGACATTTCGCATTACCATCGCGACAAAACAAAAGCATACTACTTGCCTACTTAAATTCAATTGAGACTTATGCGCGCATTATACCCTGCATAAATGCGACGATAAACGAATTTTCGGAATAATTCGAAAACTACTTGCTTTAGGAGTATAGTTGTTAATACTTTTTTGTAGGAAATTTTCCCCCTAATCGTACCACGTGATAATTGGATCATTCCATTTAAAAAATTAAATTACTAGATATTGAAGAGGGCACTTAGATATTGTCATTTTAAAAACACTTATTGTCAAAATTGACAGTTTATAATTAATTTACTCATAGAGGCATCCTCTAGGTACAAGTAGACATATAAATCATATTTTTATCTTATTCTTAAGAGAAGTTACAGACAGATTTCAAGATGTCTTTTAGAGGTCAACATTTTGTTTTAGGTAAGTGTACATATGTTCGAATAAAATATGTTGCAATTTAAACGAGGAATCCAAAAAATTACTAATATATAGGGTGTTCTATTTAAAATAACAAATTTGGTGCTACTTCCGGTCTAACCGGAAGTGATATAAAGTTGAAAATATTTCACATAAGGAGAACTGATTCAACCATATGACAAGGATTTTTTTCAAAGTTTTAGTGCAACGGCAACCCCATAAACGTTTAACGAACGGTTTAGCGTAGACACCCTGTATATTAGTCAGACTATTAGTCATGAATAATTTAGTCATGACTAGTTTAGTCATGACTAGTTTAGTCATTAATCATTACTCACATGTTATTATTAGTCTGTTAATCAGATGCGAATATTAGTCAACTAAATTTTCAACCTCGGCCAATTTCGAGTGACTAAATTGGATAATAAAAAAGCTGTATATGAATATTTGAAGAATATTGTCATCTGTCATATTCTGCACCTACGATTTTTTTGCGTGTAAATAGTTATCCATTTTATATCAACTTAGAACTTCGGTAGAAAAAATTGGCATTATATTTTAATACCAGAAAACCAATGTTTAACTAAAAAAATCTTATAATCGAGTTGTTCCTCTTTATTTTTAAGTAAAGATTTACACAAGTATTTTTTTTTTAGTTTTAAGGTGGTTACATTAATTATGCACTATTTCTGTATCTCCATCGTTTAATTTTTATAACATCTTTTAATTTTCATAAAAAAATATTCTCATTAACCCATTAACGGCCGAGCAATTATAGAGTTAACTCTAAAAGTTGATTTTTGGTAAAAATCTGCACTTCTCTTTATAATTTCGATAAATAACTTATTATTAGTTTTCTCGATTATTACTCATTAAATAGAAAAATACATCAGTGTATTTCTAACTTCACAATATTTCAGTGTTTTATACGCGTGGCGCATGAAGTAAAATTTCGAGTTTAGAAAAGCCCCGTGAAAATTTGTCTCGGGTCGCTGCTTAGTCTGGGACTGGAAAGACTCGTTCTAAACTACATATTGCACACTTATAAAAAATCGTGTAATGACTGAAAATTTAAAATTTTGCATATTTAAAACAAAAATTCACAGTATGTAGATTTTTTATTTAAAATATGCAAAATCTATACACTGTAAATTTTTAGGCATTAATCGATTTTTTATTAAAACGTGCAATATAAAGTTTAGAACGAGTGTTTCCACTCCCAGACTAAGCATGAAGTAAAATTTCGAGTTTAGAAAAGCCCCGCGTAGAAAATTTGTCGAGGGTCGCGCCAGCGACCCGTGACAAATTTTCACGGGGCTTTTCTAAACTCGAAATTTTACTTCATGCGCCACGGGCATAAAACACTGGTTCAAAGTAAAGTCCGGGTTTATAAAATTGATGTATTCAAATATTTTTTCCAAGACACACTAATTTAATTTTTTTTAAATATAATTTAAAATAGAACATTTATTTCAATTTACTTTTGACGACAATATTTGAAAAACAACATATTTTGCATTGTTGGATTCAGAAAAATAATGTCTATTGTAATATCAATAAAAAATTACAGTCAGCTGTTTTAAAATTTTAAGTTGGCTATTGTTTCGCAATGAAGTTTTAACTGAAAAAAATCAATATTAATGTCATTTCTTAGTATTTAAACGGCCATTAACTTTGGTTTTTAGTTCAATAAAATCAGTAAATAAATAACAGCGTAATCGCGTTGGGCATTTTTTTATCGAACACCCGGTATACTAGACACAAATAGAAACTTGCTTGGTGCATAAAAATTGAATCTAAATGGCCAGCAAAATATCCAGAAAAAAACTACTATTTTCAGATTTACCTTTTCATGCTTTTGAGAATATCTTTGGAAATAAATGATAAACAGTTTCAAAAGAATACAGACATCTATTAAAATTCCTGCGAATTAAACTTTAGGTACTTTATAACAGAAAACGCCTTTGTACTTGAAGAGGAGAAAGATCCTTGGTAGTTAGGGTTGAAAATATCTTTAGGAATCAGAAAAACAAAGTATTTTCGGTTATCAGTGATGGAAAAAACATACATTTCTTTGATGTTTCTAATTTGAAAGGGTCTTATGAATAGAGAAAATTAAGTTTTGGAAAGCATTGCATGTTGTGGTTGAAATTTAGCAACTATATAGATGGCTTAAGACAATTAATATTCATTCCCTGTAATTTTTTCAATTTATTTCAATTACCTGTTGATTCATTTAGTTTGGTGGGAGAATAATTTGACCTGATGTTGCATTTTGCATATAAATTATATTGTGTAGCAGTACATATCAATCAAAGCTCTATATCTCTTTGCTAAAAAACTGATACCCTTACATGTACTCCATTTTTTTTTCAAATCGGCACGTCTCATGTGTTTAATGTGGCAAACCAGAGCTGGGCAGGATTCGAATTATTCAGGATTCGAATCATTCAGGATTCGATTCCTTTTAGAGGATTCAAAAGAGGCATTCGAATACTTGAGTTCAACTGGATTCGTGATCCGGATTCGTTACATTTTTTTAAGAGGATTTGTATTCGAATCCAAATGTGGGTGATTCGAATCCATATAAAAGGATTCGAATATTTATAAAAGGATTCGAATACTAATAAAAGGATTTGAATTGTCAAAAATACTTCGAATTAATTGTGAGGATTAACATGAAAAATGTCTTTTGGGTGTTTTTAATTTTCTCGTTAAATCACTGTTTTATACGCGTGGCGCATGAAGTAAAATTTCGAGTTTAGAAAAGCCCAGAAAATTTGTCTCGGGTCGCTGCGCGACCCGAGACAAATTTTCACGGGGCTTTTCTAAACTCGAAATTTTACTTCATGCTTAGTCTGGGAGTGGAAAACACTCGTTTAAATAAAGACAAACTTATACAAGACATCATGTGAGGATTTCCGCTCGTGATAAGGTCGGCTCGGTTTAAATCGAGACAACCGCGCACAGTAATGATTTTGGTTTTGACAAATTTAATGTCATATGGCTTTTTTATTAGTGTTTTGGTCAATTTGAATATAATTTCATGACTTTTCTCTGACTTTCCCGGTTTTAATGATATTCAGTACATTTTTTATCTACGTAATTTTCAGGCATTCGTCGATTTTATAAAAGAGTTCAATTTGAAGCTTTCAACGAGTGTTTTCCACTCCCAGACTAAGCATGAAGTAAAATTTCGAGTTTAGAAAAGCCCCGTGAAAATTTGTCGAGGGTCGCGCAGCGACCCGAGACAAATTTTCGGGCTTTTCTAAACTCGAAATTTTACTTCATGCGCCACGCGTACAAAACACTGATTTAAGGTGAAGTTCAGAAACACAAATATATCTTTAATCAGAGTAACAGGGAATCAGATGTTTAGTCTGTTATCAACGATGTTCAGTGTTAATAATAAATAATTAGGTTTCAAATATTTTTGTTAAAACAACTGGTAACGATATTTCTATATAAATGGTTGAAAAAAAGAATAAAATCAAATTTATTCTTAAAGGATTTGTATTCGTTATTAGAATCTTTGATTCGAACCATATTTATCTCTTACGAATCCTTTATTCGACTATTCGTGATTCGAATCATATTAGGTGATTCGGATTCGTGATTCGAATCCTTTTTACGAGGATTCGTCCTAGCTCTGTGGCAAACATAATTTTTGCACATATTTTTTTAATTTTCTGTGCGACCCAACAATAAAATCACGTTGCTCATCACTGATATACATAATACGATGCAATTTACTTACCTACTTACTAAATAAATTATTTATTTTATATTTGTGTTTTATCTATTATATACTTTCAGGATCTCAAAAATGTGTCGTTCGTAATGTCCACTCTGGCAAAACTGTATACAAAGAAAAAACCATTGCACTGTCAGAAGTGTGGCGTTACGAAAAAGTCAGGTATCGGATACCTCGGGCATTTCATGCAGTGCCAACAAACGATGGAAGAACTCGAAATATATAAAATTCAGTGTCCGGAATGCGAAATCAAAGTGTGGCCTTACAGTATACTCGAACACATGAAATGGCATAAAACGGTGGAGCAAAAGAAACAGTTAGACGCTGAGATCGCTGAGGAAGTTGAGAAAATGAGAGATGGAAAAGAAAATGGCGTGCTGCGAAAGAGAGAAGCGGCCAAAAAGTAAGTGAAAACAAATACATATTTACGGCTGTTCCGTACGCGAAATGGTAAATTTAACGTATATGTTATTCTTTAACATCACAGTCTAAGCGAGTTTGGTAATTGATATGTATACTGAGGTTTAATAATAACGTGTAGGTTAAATTTAACATTTCGCCTATGAAATAGCCCTTTTTTTTGGTGTTTGGCTTTTGCCTGGCCTTGGGAACTTGCCCATTAGCCAACATCATTTATTTATATTTGTATTAATTCTTAAGATTACAATTTGTAGTATGCTGTTATTACATACGGACAAACACTCACATTCATACCACACCCAGGGTCACGACGAGAAATTATTTTTTAAATAAAGCCTCGCCGTGCACGGGAATCGAACCCGAATTGTGGCTCGCCAAGCGATACAGCCCTGCGACGTTACCGCTCGGCCACCACCTGCCCGGAATATAATAATTATATTATATTACTACAGTTTTTGTTGCTTTAAATGGTTTTTTTAACACAGCAATAAGAACTTAATTCGTCGGGTTTTTTTTTAATGCGTAGCCTGATATGCCCCTCGCACTAATGCTGCTCGGCTGACGCTCCAATGTCCTGTTTTCACACACTGAACCGCACAACGGCACTTTGCTGGAAAGGAGAACAGTTTCAATTTCGATTTATACTTATCTTTTTTATTCGGCATTTTTTAGCGTCGCCGGTGTTCTTAACGTGTCGTCAGAATTGACCCGTCCGATGTTTTATTCGGTTTGTGTAACGCAAGGCGAGCGTAGAATGTTCTGAGATGCGTTACAATTCCCGAGTTGATCTCTACTGCAAGAGAGGTTTTTTTTTTAATGCGTAGCCTGATATGCCCCTCGCACTAATGCTGCTCTGCTGACGCTCTAATGTTCTGTTTTGACACACTGAACCGCACAACGGCACTTTGCTGGAAAGGAGAAACATTTCAACTTCGTTTTATACTTAACTTTTTTATTCGGCATTTTTCTAACGTCGCGGGTGTTCTTAACGTGTCGTCAGAATTGACCCGTCCGAGGTTTTATTCGGTTTGTGTAACGCAACGCGAGCGTAGAATGTTCTGAGATGCGTTACAATTCCCGAGCTGATCTTTACTGCAAGAGAGAATTTAATTTCCGATTAATACTTACCTTTTTATTCGGCACTTTTGAGTGTCGGGAGTGATCTTAACGCGTTAAGGGTGCTGATCTGCCTATCCATGGTTCCTATTCCGTCTGTGTAATGCAAGCCGACTGTATATATACAAAGAGTTTTAAGTAACACCGAACATGCCAGAAAATGTTTATTGTAAATTTTCCTATGTTCGATTTGTTCTGGGACGCATCAAAGCATTGAGTGCGATGTGATTGGCTGCGATTTCCAATAGTAATATAGTCAACCCAATTTACATTCTTCTGGGTGCGATTTCATTGGTTACGATTTTTAGTAGTTCTAATGCAAATTAGGACTAATGTAAATAGGGTACATGTTTTTTACATTTTCTGTAAATCTTTAGATATTCTTTGTTTTTTTTTTAAGTTCAATTTTAAGCTTTAAACGAGTGTTTTCCACTCCCAGACTAAGCATGAAGTAAATTTTCTGGGCTTTTCTAAACTCGAAATTTTACTTCATGCGCCACGCGTATAAAACACTAAAATATGTGAAATTTATGTATATTCAAACTTCACTTGAAATCTGTGTTTTAAGAGCGTGGCGCATGAAGTAAAATTTCGAGTTTAAAAAAGCCCAGAAAATTTGTCTCGGGTCGCTGCGCGACCCTCGACAAATTTTCACGGGGCTTTTCTAAACTCGAAATTTTACTTCATGCTTAGTCTGGGAGTAGACAACACTCATTTAAAGCTTCAAATTGAACTCCTTTAAAGAAAACACCGAATGTCGGAAAATTTAGAGCTTATGCATGTTTATCTAAATCACCTAACACCCCAGTGTTGTTGTGCTGGCAGCAGACCTAGGGGCGGTACTTGCATACCTGCCTCGCCACGCTCTTCAAATTTGGAATATTTATATTTAAAACTGCCAAAAGGCAGTTTTGTGACGGCATTTTCGCTGGTATACCCAAAGCAACGTACTTGGGGTGGTCCTGATCAAATGGTTTACACAATACGCTGAATCCAAGTTTTGAATAATCTCCAGTGAAATTGAAGCAATGGATAAACTTATCTTGAAATATTAGCAAACGGAAATAACAGGAATCTGTTTTTCTATTATTTTTGCATTCAAGCTAAATCTGTTCTCTTTCTCATGTTTCTTTTCTGTTTAATATTAACATTCCATTAGTGATGTAGGCGATTAATGAATGACACATTTCATTTTGACGTTAAATGTAAGTTGCGTTAGTACTACTAAAATCAGAGCCAATGAAATCGCACTCAATGCATCCCAGAACACATCGAACATAGGAAAATTTACATTGAATATTTTCTGGCATGTTCGGTGTTACATAAAACTCTCTGTATATTTTTTTAAATCAGATTCATATATTCTAGGTAGCATTCCATGGCGCATGTGCGCGATCATGTAAGTAATCGGTGTATTGTGCAACTAGTAACACAATGGTTTCTATGGCAACGACCACGTAATAAAAAAAAAATATGCGATTTTTGATTACATTTACTAATCAATGAAGGACCCGTAAGTAAGACACTTTATAATAGTAGAAAAAACATGGTATTGTTTCACCTTGAAGGTTGAGATATCTCAATTTCAATTTATGGTGAACGGGAAAATTAGTGTCTTGCTAGGGTTTTTCTTGCTCACTCACTCAGATCAGATCATCATATGTTCCTCTTGCAAGAATGACTATGTAATCTGCCCGTTAATTGAACCCCACCCTATGGGCATCATCCCCTGACAGCTTTCAACCTGACGTCTTCACAAAGCGTCAAGGATTGCTCGAACCCAACCTGCAATAGTCGGGGGAACCCCTCTGTCCATGCGGACCCACAGACGGGTTCCGCCAATGCCGCGTTGACGGCCCCTTTAATGTCTAAGAAAGCTGTCAGTAATTGGCTAGACTTCTTCAAGGAAGTGCATTGTTTCGCGCATATTCTTAAGACTCTGATTAAACTACTTTATATTATTTTTCTTTGATTGTGAACCTATATCAATCACTTTTGCCGGAAAGCATTTATTTAAATTAGTCAACAGGTTGTTATTGAATATATTCCATTTCGTGTTAACATTTATAGATGAATCGTTTGTAAAATTAAAACTTATATGCGCTATGTTAGTATAAAATAAATATTTTCCGTACGCAGTTAGGGGTCTAACAACTTTAGTTATAGTTTGCGGTTTATTACATATTTTAATTTTCACTGATATACCGGTGTGATCGGAAAGATGTGTTTCTTCCAGATTTGTTTCTAATGAATCCCGGCAGATATTAGTGAATACGTTATCAATGCAATTGCCCTGACGCGTATTAAAATACACTGTTTGACGTAAACCATAGGATAACAAAATGTCATTTAATATTTGTGCATTTAGATCGTTTTTAGTAAAACTTACATTAAAATCACCACCGAGAATTATATCATTATTAATGATATTTAACTTGTCTAAAAATGATGATAGTCTGGTTAGAAATTCATTGAAATCCGCAGAAAGAGAACGATATACACAGATGATATAACATTTAATAGGTAGAATATATGCGCAAGAAATTTCACAAATTTTGTCAATCGAAAATAAATTACTTATATCATTCAGCGATCTGTTTTCGATTTCTTTGTCTATATAAATTATTGTGACACCGTGATTTGATGAACTCCGGGAGAAATACGCCACAGATTTTAAGTTATTTATACTTGAGACGCAAGCTTCTTCAAGGTCGGCTCGGTTTAAATCAAGACAAACTTACTGACACACGTTAGTTGATGTCGTCACGCGTGGAAATCCGTACGTGACGTCAAAACCAAGATCATCACTGTGCAAGGTTGTCTCGATTTGAACCGAGCCGACCTTATCACGCGCGGAAATCCTCACATGACGTCAAAATCAAAGTCATTACTGTATAAGGCCGACGCGGTTTAAACTGAGACAGTCTTGTATAAGGTTGTCTTCATTTAAACGAGTGTTTTCCACTAACAGACTAAGCATGAAGTAAAATTTCGAGTTTAGAAAAGCCCCGTGAAAATGTTCTGGGCTTTTCTAAACTCGAAATTTTACTTCATGCGCCACGCGTATAAAACAGTGATTTAACGAGAAATTTAAAAACACACGAAAGACATTTTTCATGTTAATTTTCACAAATAATTCGAATTATTTTTGACGATTCAAATCCTTTTTTTTTAATAATAATACATTTATTCTGTTACTGCCATACAGGGTATAGATTCATTCGTCAATATAGTACATTACAAAACATATACACGTTTTACAGTAAAATTAGTACTTGGATAATAGTTCAATAAATTCTTGACTAGAATACACTGCATTTTTGCACAAAATGTTTTTAATGGTATATTCAAATCGTTGGAGTTGTAGATTCTTTATAGATTGGGGAAGTTTATTATATAAATTGCTTCCTGCGTATAACGGTGATTTTTTATATGGCTCTGTGGCAAATTTTTCAATGTAAATGTCGTCAGAAATTCTTGTTTTGTAGCTGTGTTTGTCTCTATTTTTGGAAAGAGAGTTTTTATTTTTATGTATATACTTTAATAATTTATAAATGTAAATTGATGGTGTCGTCATTATATGCTTAGTCTTGAATATCAATCTGCACGAATCTCGGTATGGTATATTAAACATTAAACGGATGATCCGTTTCTGGACTATGAACTTAGCAATGGATATACTATGCCAAAGTACGCTGAAATTAGCCCCGTTTCGTGCATTAAGTACTTTAAACGGCTTAAAGCAAAAAACGGTTTATTTAATTTCGGCACTAGGACACTTATATGAACCTTCCATGAGAGATTTTTATCAACGTTTATTCCTAAGAATGTTGTAGACTCACTAATATCGATTGCATGATTGTTCATAGCAATTTCGTATTCTGATGGCATTACGTATGGATTTAAAAACTCAATACAAACTGTTTTAGAATAATTAATGATAAGGTTATTCTTATTGCACCATGTCATGAATTGAGCTATTATGTTGTTTAGTTTAATGTTGCAAGCATGTTTATCAGGAGCACTTACTATTATTGAGGTATCATCCGCAAACATACAAACATATGAGTCTAGAACATGCTCAGGAAGGTCGTTTATAAATAAAATAAATAATAAAGGGCCTGCCACGCTTCCTTGCGGTACCCCTAATGCTATATTGAATGAGTCTCATATAACATCATCTATTTTGATCAATTGTTTTCTGTTTTCCAAAAATGATTTAAACCAGTCATTTATAGGCCCACGGATCCCTAAAGCATATAATTTAGAAAGAATAAAATCAAAATCTAAACTATCGAAAGCTCGGAATAAGTCAAAAAAGGTACCTATTACTTTTTGTTTTTTGTCCATTGAATTATGTATTTGGTGAATAAAATCTATCATGGCGGTTTCGGTAGAAAAGTTACGGCGGAAACCATGTTGCTTAGTGCTTACTTTGTGTCGGGAACATATAAAATTCATAACTTTATTACAAACAACTTTTTCGATTATTTTTGAAAATGAACATAATATGGCCACGGGTCTATAATTTTCAAGCATTTTTTGTAAGTATTCGAATCCTGTTATAAATATTCGAATCCTTTTATATGGATTCGAATCACCCACATTTGGATTCGAATACGAATTCTCTTAAAAAAAATTAACGAATCCGGATCACGAATCCAGTTGAACTAAAGTATTCAAATGCCTCTTTTGAATCCTCTAAAAGGATTCGAATCCTGCCCAGCTCTGACACATAGACATCGGTGTATTGTGTAGAACAGTGGTGGGGAAACTTTTTTTAAGACGGGCCATTTGTAATAACCAGACAATCGTAGCGGGCCAAAGAATAATGCTTAATCGTAGGTAGGTAGTTTTTATGCGGGTCGTCACATTACGAAGTAAGAACGCGTTCAAACATTCTCACGACGGCACTCTTAAACGGGCCGGATTAAACCTTGCCGCGGGCCGGACTTGGCCCGCGGGCCGTAGTTTCCCCATCACTGGTGTAGAAGAACGGCGAGTACGGCCTCAGCAAATTTGCCGTACTAGAGTAAACCATTTGCGGACGTACGTTCACTCTTCAGGGAAAATGTAACGACAGAAACTGCACTGACACTTATGACGACGTCGCGCTTGCATTAATCTTCATAATCTGAAAATCTACGGCTGGCCGATTTTGCGGATACGAAGTTTCTTAGTAAACATATATTAAATTAAAATAAATGTCTACATTTATCGGCTTTATGCTGAGTGCTTATTATTATTACTACATATCAGCCTGCTATATATTTATTACAAAAAGTGCGCAATATTTATTTCTGAGAATAATATAAAAAATTATAATTCTTGTTCAATTAAATTTACCGGTACGGCCCGGCCGACCCTGCCGTCCCTGACGAGCCGTCACTGATGTGATGTACATGATCTTGGAGACGTTCACTTCATGGTACATTTTCAATTTTGATATAAAGAAAAAACTTCACGTTTTTATACCGCTTTTATTTTATTTAGTCACAAAAGTAAAATAAAAGTGGTTTAAAAAAATTAATTGTTTTCTTTAAATCAACATCACAGTATATTTATTTTATTCTTTATTGAGTTTTAATTAAAATAATGATTGGTTGATTTTATTTATTTAAAAAAATATATATTAAAGAGGATTTGTATTCTCAATTCGAAAATTAGGATTCATATTTGATGGTTTTTTTGATTCAGGGATTCGAATCAGTAAATGAGAGGATTCAGATTTGTGATTCGAATCCTTTTTTTGAAGATTATACCCAGCTCTACCGTTTATATACTTTTTATCTCTTTAGACTATGCAGACTTATTCATTATTCCTTATTTCAGGGCAAATTATTTAATTCAAAGTGTTTCAAATGATATTTATGAAAGCGATAAAGAATCAGTAAGTATTTTTTTGGTAACGATTTTATTTAACCCTTAAAAAAAAAACATTTACAGAAGAGAGTGTATAAACTGCAAAAAATAAAAATTGCCGATTCTGAGTATGAAAAACACATCAGCAAAAGTGAACAGGCCATAACCTGCATAATAAACAATTGCAACCACGAGAGTAAAACGTTGGAGGAAGCTCAGGAACATTTTAAATTGTGTAAATGGTACCTGGAAAATGTAAATATTTTACACGATTTTATGACGACAGTTTATTTTCCTTAATTCTTTACGTTTCCAGAGCTACAGTTGTAAATTTTGCGAGATGAGCTTTAAAAGTAAAAAGGAGTTTTATTTTCATTTCTCCAACACTCACAAGGATGGTTCAGATTACGAAAAGGAGGACCAGGGATCAGATTCAGAATCGGAGGTTGAAGGAGAAGAGCACGTCCAGAGACGCATAAGACAACCTGTTAAATCTGACTGTAAGTTTAAATTTCGTTTATTTTTTTATTATTAGTAGTAGTCAAAATGTTAATGTATGCTGAAGATTTGTATATTATCTAAAAGGTTGTTTAACCCATTAAGCGTCATTGATGCAATAAGGCAACATTATTAATTTTTTGTATAATATATTCCATTTGTTTCTGGATCTCGCCTAGCCATGCTTTCGTGTTGTTATGTTGCAGTATCAACATTTACATTTTTTATTAATTGGCACTCCTGATTCCTTATTTTAACAGTGTTGCAATAATTTATGATACCATAAGTAATCCTCTTTTTAATTTTCAAGAGGTTTATTGTTAATCTTGCAACAATTATTTCGCCACGCGGTCGCTTCTTCGAGCATTTTATTATTAAATCAAGTTAATCTAGTGTTGCAATGCTGTGTCAATGTCAAAGTGAAAAATAATTTCAGGCACATATTAAATATTAACATGCCAAAGATTATCTCTGAATCAAAAAGGTTACAAATTCTGAAATCCTACAAACATTTTAGGCAAAGTAATCCAAATCTACAGCATCACAATATTATTACGATTTTAATAGATATTTTTGGGGTATGTCTAGTATTTTAATTATCATATATATTTAATTAAAGATAATTACGTTTCAGGTAGGGAGATTTTCATTACAATTAATTTTACGACAAAGACCTGACGAATTGAAATCTACTACTTCTGGCAAACGATCTAAAAACAGCCATTTTTGGAATCACCTAGCTAGAAAAGATCTGCAACAACTAATTTGGCAATATAACTCTAGAAATCAGTATTTTACTTTGAGAGATCTTTTGAATGATATGAAAGAAAATTATGAGTTCCATGGGAGTAGAACAACACTTTATAGGGTTGTTAAAAGTATGGGGTATAAATTCAAATTAATTAATGGGCGCAAAATTCTCTGTGAACAAAAACATGTTGTTGCAGCTAAAATTATTTTCCTTAGAAAATTTTTACAGTATCAAAGTAGTAAATTTTGTTAATCTTAAAACTGCATATTATTATCCCTTTATATCTGAAAATTTGTAAAACAGGCAACAGTGTAAGATCACAATAGTCAGAAATTATAACCTTAAAATCGAACATCTGACAGTGACATTTAAAAACCCTGATTTAAAACACAACCAGCCCCATTTACAATACTTAAACTGTCACTTTTCCATAGCTAGGCGAGATCCAGAAACAAATGGAATGGTGTATAAATGAATTATTCAATATACTATACAGGGTGTCCCATTTTAAAGTACCACTGTAAGAAAATTCAACTCCCCACCCCCGGGGGCGGCTGGGGATTGGGTAGCTTTGAAATCTTAAATGCGAACCCCTATTTTTTTATTACAGATTTGGATAGAGCGTGAAAAAATAAGTTTTAGCCAAAAACATTGTTACTTTGATAGATGGCGCTGCAATCAACAAAATTAAACAATTGATAATTGACATACTAAATTTATTTTACTGTAACCAATTAGTTGAAGATTTTACTTGAAGTTAGTGATTTATACGTGTCGCGCATGAAGTAAAATTTCGAGTTTAGAAAAGCCTGAAAATTCAGATATGCTGGGGCGCAACTCGTTTCGCTCGCGCACCCCAGTAAACCCAAATTTTCAGGCTTTTCTAAACTCGAAATTTTACTTCATGCTTAATAAAGTGGGAGTATAAACCCTCGTTAAATTACTAAACAAGTTAATTTCATATATTGTATTATTTGAGCTGACTGAAGAAGAGCACATGAAGAAAAATGTAAATATTTTGTTATTTAAATATTTCGATTATTACTCTTTGTTTACGTGGTGAGCGTGATTTGCTTGCATTATTTATTAATACACAAATCTTAGCAATAAATCTCTCTATCCGTTAAGAAATGTGCTTCGAAGAGATCGAAACAAAAATGAATGAAAATAATATGACAATTGACAAAATTGAATTTATTTATCGGTAATGAAAAATACATATATAATAAGGGTTCGACTGACAGCTCTCGTTCAGCACGGTTGTGTTTTCGTTTAGCAACCTTGGGATCCGATTATTAACCTATTGTATATTGTAAGTTGTTTTTTTCTTCTATTCTTTGTGTTTTTGTTTTCTATAAATCTATTCATACTTATTTTTTACATTTATCTTATCAAAGAGACATTAATTTTTGTATACATTTAATTTAAAATCATGGGAGAATGCTCGGGGGGGTTGTCCCCCCCCCCCCCTGTAGCAGGAGATAGAGCTCCATATATAGTATACAGGGTGAGTTTTTTTCGATGCTCTCTATAGGGATCTCAGAAACTATAAGAGATAGAAAAACGGTTAAATGGGGAAAGAAGTGTAGTTTTATAGGACGAATAAAATGACACTTTCAAAATATTTGAAAAAGCCAAGGGTAACTAGATATTTTGAATAAAGTGAAATGTGTCAATTTTTTGAAATCAATATATCTCTATTATTATCATAGAAAAAAACTGTAAGGGACAAAGTTGTAGAAAATTTTACACAGATTAATAACAAAAAATCAAAAAAAAAATTCGACCCACGACAAATTTTCTGGGCTTTTCTAAACTCGAAATTTTACTTCATGCGCGTATAAAACAGTGATTTAACGAGAAATTTAAAAACACACAAAATACATTTTTCATGTTAATCCTCACAATTAATTCGAATTATTTTTTACGATTTAAATCCTCTTGTAAGTATTCGAATCCTTTTATAAATATTCGAATCCTTTCAAAAGGATTCGAATCCTTTTATATGGATTCGAATCACCCACATTTGGATTCGAATACGAATCCTCTTAACAAAATGTAACTAATCCGGATCACGAATCCAGTTGAACTAAAGTATTCGAATGCCTCTTTTGAATCCTCTAAAAAGATTCGAATCCAGGATTCGAATCCTGAATGATTCGAATCCAGGATTCGAATCCTGAATGATTCGAATCCTGCCCAGTTCTGGTAAATAGTGCTTCTATCTCTCTTTGATGATAGATTCCAGGAATATAAATATCATGATTTAAGGGGATTATTGCAGTGTAACACGCCGATCGTGTTAGAAAGACCCACATAGTTTAGAGTAGCTCATCCGATGCCAAATTTACAGCACAAGTGGGGCGAATACAGTCAGAAAGAAAAGGGGCAGTTCGCTGTGCATTTGTGCATTGCTCCTTGGCATGAACGGATGGGGTCTCGCGTCGCGTGGAATAGACGAAAAAAGAAGCGTATAAAAAAGACGGATCGAAGGAAAGTGTCGATTCGTATTACTTAAACACGCTGATAATACATAAAAGCTATGTATTGTTTTCAATTCGTTAGAAAGCGTTATCGGATCCTGTGTTATTTTTTGGTATTTACAAAACTGATGATTCTTATTCTTGTCATTATAGCACATTATTTTTACTTTTAAGACTCCAGTTTCGACAGCCGAACAAACTATGTGTTTTATTTTATTAAATTATAGATTATTTCTTAAAAATATAATAATAAAATAATTCATGTTCATAAGCTCATTGTGAATATTTATATGCCGGACATATATGAAAAAAACGGAACATAGGATTTTCAATGATATTTTTTAAATGGGAATATTATCTTCCCTAACTGCTATTGCCATGAAAATAATGTGTATTAATTTGGCCTCTGCCAAATTGGGTAAATACCCCCAATTTTGGGGAGAATTTCAATTTATATTCGGTCATATATTCAAGTTTTTATGAATGCAACAAATAAATAATAAGTATAAATGAAATTGCCAATTCTTGGTTGCAGAATACTTCAAACATTAAAAGTGCGATTCTTTACGCAATCTACAACAAGTTAGTCTTACAAAGACTATATCAAACACTCATTAAAACAACTACTTCCCGGGCTAATACCCCGACGGACATTGAATTATACAACAAGTGTTTGCCGTTACATATAGTAACCTACTGCAAATGTAACAATTTGGGTCAAATTATTGAGGCCATCTATAGACGCGTTTCGAGATTTATCTCTCATCAGTATAGCTTTGCCATTCCCTCTAAACAATATGACACCTTAGATTGGCGGTAACGGTAACGGTAAGGGCGGTAACGGTAACGTGACCGCCAGTCTAAGGTGTCAAATTGTTTAGAGGGAATGGCAAAGCTATACTGATGAGAGATAAATCTCGAAACGCGTCTATAGATGGCCTCAATAATTTGACCCAAATTGTTACATTTGCAGTAGGTTACTGTATGTAACAGCAAACACTTGTTGTATAATTCAATGTCCGTCGGGGTATTAGCCCGGGAAGTAGTTGTTTCAATGAGTGTTTGATATAGTCTTTGTAAGACTAACTTGTTGTAGATTGCGAAAATAATCGCACTTTTAATGTTAGAAATAAATAATAGATTGAAAAAAATTAAACGGAAAGCTGCCCTGTTTTTTTATGTTTAGTACAGGGTTTACAAAATGATGATGTGTATAAATAGGCTCAGTCAACTTAGCCCCCCGAAGTTCGACTTTTTTGAAAATAGCGATTGCGCTAGACCGGCCTTAGCTAGCGCCAGCTAGCGCCACAAAAATTAGAGCTAGCGCCATTTAGATAAGAAAACTACGGGGATTTGAACTTTCGGGGGGCTAGGTTGATGCTAGCCCCCCGAGTTTGGATTTTTTAAGTTTTTTTACACTATTCGGATTGCTCAGAGCTAGCGCCAGCTAGCGCTACCAATTTAAAAGCCAACGCCACTCCCACAACCCCAAAAAATGATAAAACATTTTTAACCCTGGCCCCCTAAAATGAGATGTTTTTAATCAAATTGGGTGGAAAATATAACATAGAGCTAGCGCCAACAGAATATGACAAAAATATTCTCTCAAAAATATCAGGTAAAAAAAAGTTCACATCCAAATTTTGATGCGAGAGCTTTCAGATCCTGTATGCGTATTACCATTTACTTTCTGAATTTTAATACAAAATGATGATTGGCATATAATATACCGCTTCCAACAAATAGTTCGGCGCTGTAATTACTTTATTTATGTTCATAGACACTGGCTATTAGAAACATGATGCCTAGAAGACAGTAGCGTAACTGACAATTGTGTTTTCACTCCTAGCTAATTTAAATCGTTATAACTCAAGAACTTACCGTACGATTTCAAATACTCTTTTGGCATTGTAATTACTATACTAATGTTTATAAACACTGGCAACGAGATAGCTTGCGCTAGTAAGACAGTGGCGTAACTGACGATTGTTTTTGATAATTGAAATCGTTATAACTCGGAAACTATCCGTAAGATTTTAAAACATTTTTTGGCATTGTAATTGCTATACTGAAGTCTATAAACACTAACAACGACATAGCTAGTAATATTAAAGGATAAATTAAAATCACTTGGTTTGTTTCACTATTTGTTTCTATTTACTCGCCTAGTTTCGCTTTTTACGGCATTATCAAAGTTCACTCTTGATAATGCCGTAAAAAGCGAAACTAGTCAAGTAAATAGAAACAAATAGTGGAACAAACCAAGTGTTTTTAATTTATCCTTTATTATCATTTCAAAATATTTCACCAAGTGATAAATGAGAAAGTTATTCAAGAGATAGCTAGTGCTAGCAAGACGTGATTACGTGATAACTTAAATCGTTATTACTCGGTGGAAAACACTCGTTGGGAGTTTCAAACTGAACGCTTTTCAAAAACAATGAATGCCTGAAAATTTACCTAGTACACATTGGGTTATGTATGTACCTAATCAAAACATGGGTATCTTTTCGATGCTACAAAATTGTGATTAAGCTCCTTTCGTTGCTATTCAATTGACTTTATTTTTATCTAACACAATCTATCTCAATATCCTAATTCTACAATATACAGGGAGCTTTTCTTTAAAGTATGCGTATTCCAGATTCACTTTATTTTCTTTAATTCTTTAGATATATGTTGTTTTTACAGGAATTCAATTTGAAGCTTTAAGCGAGTGTTTTCCACTCCCAGACTAAGCATGAAGTAAAATTTCGAGTTTAGAAAAGCCCCGTGAAAATTTGTCGAGGGTCGCGCAGCGACCCGAGACAAATTTTCTGGGCTTTTCTAAACTCGAAATTTTACTTCATGAGCCACGCGTATAGAACACTAAAATTTGGTGAAATTTGTGTATATTTGAACCTTACTTGAAATCAGCGTTTTATACGCGTGGCGCATGAAGCAAAATTTCGAGTTTAGAAAAGCCCAGAAAATTTGTCTCGGGTCGCTGCGCGACCCTCGACAAATTTTCACGGGGCTTTTCTAAACTCGAAATTTTACTTCATGCTTAGTCTGGGAGTGGAAAACACTCGTTTAAAGCCTTGAATTGAACTTTTTTTAAAAAACAAGGAATATCTAAAGATTTTAAGAAAATAAGCTAAATTTGGAAAAGGGGGCTAGGGTTTCAAATGTTTTATAATCTTTTGGGGTTGTGAGAGTGGCGCTAGTTTTTAAATTGGTAGCGCTAGCTGGCGCTAGCTCTGAGGAATCCGAATACTGTAAGAAAACTTGAAAAATCCAAACTCGGGGGGCTAGCATCAACCTAGCCCCCCCGAAAGTTCAAACCCCCTAACTTTCTTGTCTAAACGGCGCTAGGTCTAATTTTTGTGGCGCTAGCTAGCGCTAGCTAAGGCCCGTCTAGCGCAACAGTTATTTTTTAAAAAGTCGAACTTCGGGGGGATAAGTTGACTGAGCCGTATAAATAGAGGATTGCAATAACATTCAATTACAATTCATTTATTCCTTATTTACTTACTATCAAAATATGACTCATCATAAATCAGCCAAATTTGAGAAAAAATATATTGGGCTCGGTGCAATGTTGAGCAAGAAGCTTGTTATTTGAAATGCATTATAATAACTACCTTATTATTATTATAGTTATATTTTTTCTAAAATAATTAACGATGTATAAGCACGCAGTTAAACCCTACATTTTTTTAAACATTTGTCAAACAAATATTACCTGTGCTCAGTAAAAAATAGTTGAGTTGTAATATTAATCTACGACAACGCCATATTGGTGTTATTCTTACTATTCTTATAGTTTTGATATCATTGATTCGTTGATGAAGTCGCAGTTAGTTCAAATAGGTCCGATTGCTAGAAACTTTACAATTTACTTTAATAGTTTTATTGCGAGAAGTTTAATGGCATTAAACAACTGCTTTAACAACGAAAGATTTAAGACGAAATAATGATTTGAACAAGACTGATTGTTATTCGATTTCTTCTGGCTTATTAATCAGCTTAAAAAACATTAAAAAATAATTTAATAATACCGACACTGTCAAATAATAAGGAAAGACAATATTAAAGCTATATTACACATCTTTATTTAAATTAGTGAAACATTTCGTGTTTTCTTTATTAGTGAACAGTATAAAAAAATACTTATTCCATTAGCTTCTGACTGCTAATGGAATAAGTATTTTTGAAAATAAAACACTAGTACAATAAAATATCGATTATAATTGCGAAATATTAATTTTACGAGAATAAATGCTAACGACGCGAGCCGTTTTTGTTAACTATGATTGAGAAAAGAAAAGAAAAACAAACGCGAAGCCGCGCAGCGTTCACCGGCCCAGGGATAAACGCTGGCCGCATGCTGCTCGCCCCTCCAATAATTGTGCAGATGAGTGTACAACGCGTTCAACTAAGAGAAGATCCGCAAGGCGGCGGTATTTTACGGTCTTATTTTTCAAGATTTTTATTTTAACTTGACTCGGGCATGAGCTATCGCATTCTTATGAAATGGTCACATTATATTCCTTACAGTATAAACTAGTAAGATATGGGAATATTTTTTTTAATTTTGAAAAATTTAACATTATTTTTTTCATACCTCTGAAAGCAAATTGTTTAAAAAAAAAGTACTTCGATATTTTACTAGATAATTGGGCTTAATATACGCTGTCAAAATTTCAACTTTCTAGGACCTTTAGTTTTTAAATAAACCTAACATTAAATTTCAGACCACTGTTATATTCCCCTTAACACAATTTATCTATATCCAAAACAAAATATATAACACATCATTTAGATCACATATGGGCAACTCCCGGCCCGCGGGCCGGATCCGGCCTGCTGTAAGATATGATCCGGCCCGCGAGACATTTTGATAAAACCCAATTAAAAAAATATTACGTTAGGTACTTATACTCACGGGAGTGACAGTGAGGCGGCAAACATCAAATTCTTTGATGTTTGCCGCCTCACTCTTTGATAATCGCCATCACTCGACTTGCTCGATCAAATTCTTTGAGGTTTGCTGCCTCACGGGCGACACATCAAAAGATTTATTGCTTCTCAATTATTCTAAACTAGTTTATTCCAGATTATTCGTTCATTTTGCCTATATAAGCGGGTGGATGGCCCGAACGTTAGTTCAGTTCTATTTGAGCTACCAAGGTGATAACTTGGACAAGCGATATCCTAGCGAACTGCTCGAGCCGTCAACTTGCTTTGTGACTTTGAGTGCATCTTGAGTGGTTACTAACTATAGTTTGTTATTAAGTTTATTGAACAAAAAGTAAACAAAAATGATGTCTGGTGGAAAGAAACAAAAGTAGATACAGAGGGTCGCCATTTTCAAGAAAAATGGACTGATGAATTCTTTTTTATCTTGCACAATGGTAAGCCTATTTGTTTGCTGTGTAATGAATCCATTTCAGTAATAAAAGAATTCAATACAAAGAGGCATTACTCAACTAACCATGCTACGCTGCACTCACTGACAGGACAAGTAAGAACAGACAAAATCCAGAAGCTTACCGCAAACTTGGAAAAACAGCAACAAATGTTTCATAAACAAAGAACACAACTTGATAATGTTGTGAAAGCTAGTTTTATAGTTAGCTCAAAATTGGCAAAGGCATTAAAACCATTTGCCGAAGGACAATTTATCAAGGAGTGTATGTTAGAAGTTTGCGGTAATATGTGTCCTGAAAAGAAAAAAGAATTTGAAAAAATTAGTTTGTCAAGACGAACTGTTGTTCGACGTATAGAAATGATGGCTAATGATATAAAAACCACATTGACTGACCGTATGGCTGGTTTTGAATCATTTTCCATAGCATTAGACGAGAGCACCGATTTGTCTGACACAGCTCAACTGGCTATATTTATTCGAGGTGTTGATAAGGAGTTCACTGTTACTGAGGAATTGCTTGCTTTACAGCCGCTAAAAGGAACCACTACAGGAGAGGATATTTTTATTGAAGTTCAAAAGGTATTCACAAGTTTTGGCTTGCCATGGTCAAAATGAATTGGAGTATGCACTGATGGTGCACCTTCTATGGTCGGCTTACGTAAAGGTTTCATCGGAATTTTGAATGAAAAAGCAACAGAATTAAATGTGCAAAAAGATGATTTGATAGTCCTTCATTGCATTATCCACCAACAGAACTTGTATTCTAAGTCCATTCGACTCCAGAATGTTATGAATGTGGTAGTAAAAACCATCAACTTTATTCGATCCCGAGGGCTTAACCATCGTCAGTTCAAGGCGTTTTTGGATGAAATATCAGCTGAATATAACGACGTAACATATTATTATGAAGTCAGATGGCTGAGCAAAGGAAAAATGTTGAAACGGTTTTACGAGCTTAGAAATGAGATAGCAGACTTTATGAAAATATAAGATAAACCACTATCTGAATTAAGTGACCCAAAATGGATGTGACTTAGCATTTCTGGTCGATCTTACAGGCTATTTGAATGATTTAAATTTAAAACTTCAAAAACAAGGACAGTTAGTAAATGATTTGTACAGCCATTTAAAAGCGTTTCAGATCAAACTACGCAACACGCTCTCTGCGTATGAAAATATTGCTTATACTCAATATGCTGAAGAACTCAAGTTACTGTCGGAACAATTTTGGAACAGATTTTGCGACTTCAAAAACATGGAAGACTGTTTCAGTTTATTTGCTACTCCTACAACATATATTGTACAAAATGCTCCAATACACTTACAAATGGAGTTGATCGAGATTCAAGAAAACTCACTCCTAAAATCCAAATTTGAAGACATAGAGTTGTGCGATTTCTACAAAAAATACCTAGAAGAAGACAATTTTCTGCAGCTTAGAAAATTCGCAAAAAGATTGATTTGTGCGTTTGGCAGTACTTATAAATGCCAACAGTTCTTTTCATTGATGAAAATTAATAAATCAACACATCGTACAAAACTGACTGACGATAATTTGGAAAATTCTTTACGTCTTTGTGTCAGTGGATTTAATTCAAATATCGATGGATTAGTTTCCCAAATTCAAGCTCAAGTGTCTCATTGATTTCGGTGTATTTAACTTTCGTAGTTTGTAACAATTGCAAATTTAACGATTTAATTATAATGTACCATTTTTTTAAATTTCATTTTGTTATTTTAATAAATTGTACTATAATAACATTGTCGTATTATATTATGTCTAATATCTATCGCAAAAAATATTATCACAACTTTAAAATGACTAAGTACTTTTAAACGCGGCCCGCGAACGTATTTGCACGCTAAAGTTTGGCCCTCAACATGTCAAAGTTGCCCATACCTGATTTAGATTATTATGGTCATTATTGATTGATAAGAAGTATCAAAAACAGTAAAACATAATAACATAACAAGTAAAATATATTTTTACTGGGGCATCTTAATAAAATTAAAAAAAATATTACTTCAAAGATTGGTTCATTTGAAAGCTTTTTTATCTCTAAATAATGTTTGATATCTTGTACGGTTTTGCCACAAAAATATGATCATGCGCGCCCCGAGACAAATTTTCCTAAAGTCGAAATTTTACTTCATGCTTAGTCTGGAAGTGGAAAACACTCGTTTAAAGCTTCAAATTGAACTTAAAAAAAAACAAGGAATATCTAAAGATTTATAGAAAATAGGCTGCTTTTACACTTTAAAGAAAAACTCCCTGTATCTGTTTGCTCCGGAGAAATATGAATAATTATGAACCATAATGAAGATAACAATGAATTCTTAAAAAACACTTGTTAATTAATATTATACACAATTGACGTTAAACAATGGCGGTGACAAAGAAAAAAAAACATGTATTTTTAATCATCCGAAAAACTAGATTTCGTTTTTACGAAATAATAAAAAATAATTAATTTGCATTTTATTTTTTTGTGGCAAAACCGTACAAGATATCAAACATTATTAAGAGACAAAAAAGCTTTTAAATAAACTAACATTTCAAGATGTATTTTTTAAATTTTTATAAGGGGGCGCCAATATTTTAGTTTTTATGTTGTGGTACTATGGTTTTTTATACTTTGTGACGTTGAACTCACAATGCACGCGGCTAGGTTAGGTAATAAGTGGAGCGGGGTCGTAGTTCGGATTGTAGTACTTACTTCAGCATTATTTGGGTGCCAGTCACTGAGTGACAGAAGGGTTGGGCTGTTAATCCTATATAATTAACGGTTAGTTAGTAATTAACTAGCACACAGATTCAAACAATTTAATATATTAAACAATTTAATTTAATAACGAATGAAGTAAATTATGACTGAATGTAATGTATGTAATGAATGCGAGGATATAAATGACGAAAAAAATATAGAAACTAAAGTAACTACGACTAGCAAACTAAATGACTGATTGGCCGACTGTTTGGCTCTCGCTCTCTAGCAGCAACTAAAGGTCCCGTATTGGCCCGTTCTTCTGGCGCAGTTTAGGGATAAATAGCCTCACCAAATTTAATCCTCCGGGGATAAGTTAAGCCATGCAACATGCTGTGGACCGTGCAGAACGTAGCAGCAATGTCCGGGCTACGTTATGGTTGGAGGCTTCTTATTAGCATTGGCTCCTGTTCGAGGTTCGTGCAGCTACACTTCCTTTCCGGATAATGTCCCTTCCTTCTAAGAGTCCTTCCCTTACAGTGGCTCGGGACCAAGTTTAATCTACAGTTAAGAGCAAAAGGCAGTATGGTAGTTTTATGAGGGCCCTACGTGGCTACTTAGCGTCACAGTTCGCGTTCACTAAGCACAGCGCAAAATGAGTAAGCAATGAAGTGATAGTAAAAGAAACATAAATTTGATTAAATTTGCTAAAAGTTAAAAAGAATCAATGCATGCAGTAATCAGACATGAAACAACCACCATGACAGACTATTAAATAAATTTACACATAAAAATACAAAACACACAGGTGAGCGGTGTGTGTGCCTGGCTGCCATTAAATTGGCTTAACAATTCCTTGTATTTATTAATTGCTTTTCTATATTTTTCATCAATTCTCAAAAAAACTCCAATCTAATTTACTCACCGAGTCACGCGCGCACCTCCCCGTGCGCTCAGCGCGCTCTCGATATCGCGAAAGATTCTTACTTAAAACCATCGGCGTAGCAAGCACAACTTTGGGATTTAAATAAACGGAGCGTTCCCGAAAAATGGAACGTTACAACTTCTTGTCAATTTTTTATACTTCTTGTCAATCAATGATGACCATAATAACTGAAATGATGTGTTACATTATCATAATCAACCATAATAAATTTGAGTGGGATCGAATATCCCAATTGTTATAAATAAAATTAATACAGAGTTTTTCTATTTCTTTTCTCTTTATATCAAATATTTTTCTCTATTTGTCAATTGCTTTTCTTGTTTGTCAAATCATTTTCGTTTTGTATCAAGTAATTTGTTTATATGTCAAATATCATTCGTTATTTGTCAGTTGTAATTCGTGTTTGCTAGCATTTGCTTTCATAATTACAAGTATCATGCCAGAGCAGCCAAGACGTAGAAAAAATAAAAAAATAATAAAAATAAAGTACGGTCGCTTATAGTAAGGGCGTTGAATTCTGGTTCGTCGAGTATTCAGGTATCAAAACAATTTGGAATACTTCCGGATACTGTACGAAAAATACATAAAAAATACACGGGCACAGGTGTAATAAAAAAAGGCAGGCAGGTCATCGAAGGTAGATCCCCCAAAAATTTGCCTGCACATTTACATAAGGCCCAAATAAGAAGTAGGAATTATTCAATTGCTGCCGCTATGACAAGCAATTCTTTATATCTATTCCAAATTCAAGATTATATGGCCTATCTTGAATTTGGAATAGAACACTTTGAAGAATTTATCGTTACCCTAATTAATCATTTGAGTGTCGATGGAATTGAAGAAGCACATTTTATTATGGACAATGTACCATTCCATAGAAATTTAGATATTAGAAACTTAGTTCAACGACACGGCCACAACTTGATCTTTCTTCCACCATATAGCCCATTTTTAAACCTAATTGAGGAGCTATTTTCTGCATGGAAAACTGGAATAAAACGAGCAGAAGCAGCTAATGCCAATGAATTATACGAGATAATTCATGCATCATCAGAAAATATATTGGAAACGGATTGTCTTCATTATGTTCAACATATGGAAACATACCTAAGTGATTGTTTAGAAAGAAAAGAAATTCTTTCCTAAAGTGCTAATTACATATTTTGTTGTTATGTATAATAGTTTCTATTTCTCGTAATTGTTCAAAAGATTGTTAATGTTATTATTATTATTAATAAAGTTTGAGTTAGAATTACGCATATTATCGTAGTTTAAGAATTACAATTGAGAAATAATGAAACAATTTTGACATTTCAAGAATTTATTTGACATAAAACGAAAAGCTTTTGACAAACAAGAAAATCAATTGATAAAAAAAGAAACACATTTGATATAAGAAAAACCCTGTAATATTTTTTTGAACTTTGAAGATTAATTCCGGCTTAACGGTAAACTTTTGAATTAGATAAGTTATGTTAAATCATCATATTTTGATCCCAGGAATCTATGGTTAAGCCATTTCCCCACATTACCGGGACACCCTGTATAATTTTTTGGAATTAAATTTGTCCCTTCTTTAGGTATTCACTAGAAAGATGAACTGTATTTTTAGGCCTAAGATGTTTTTTCCAATTTGTCTTAGGTTAATTGATACATATTTTCACTTTTAGGGAGGCCAATTCAACTGAAATTTTCAAATGACGCCAGTTATATAGAGGGACATTCTTTGTATCTGAATCATTGGTGTTACAAAAGCCAGTTAGAATTGTAAGTAACAAAAATCAACATTATACAAAAAATGTGTATCTAATTGTAATGATAACTTTTTAATACTTTCAGTTGTGAGAAGAATTTCAATACCGCCTTCAGCCTATTTTCTGATGTGGAAGGTAAATGGTCTTTGTTAGATAGAGCTGTGATTAAAAACTACTTGCCAAAGGTGAAACTGTCCATCCCCACTAATCATGAAGTTCGTGCTCAGGGAAATTACACTGAAGGATTTAAATCACAAGAATTTAAGCAGTACAAATTATTTCAGCCAAACTTTATTAATGGTAAGTAAATATATTAACAAACATTGTTTATAAACGTAAAGCAATGCTTTCAAGCACTGAAAATTCATAATATTTATCAATTATTATTGTACTGTTCAGTAAAGCAGAGCGACCAATCAAATTTTTAGGCTTTTCCATACTCAAAATTTCACTTCATGCTTAATTAAGGACTTAAGGTTTTTTTCTCTTGGTTGGTTATTTTGATATTAATGTTTGTTAGAGTGTCTGTAAATATCTTTACCTACGCCCTATCTAGTAACTGCATCATATCACACTGTCATCTTGACGCGTATGATTGACATTACCTACACATGCGCGTAACAGCTTTGACAAGTATATTACATGCTGACAGCTGATTGATTACTGCACAACCAACTGACATTTCTTTGATGTATATTGATCAAGTAGTAATTTAGTTTTCATCAATGTCATGTTGCTATCAAAAATTATTGAATATATAAGTAGTCCTTTCATGATCATTGTTTATTTTGTTAGGGCGTAGGTAAAGTATTGTACGTTTCTCGAGTGGTATGGCAATTACATACTCACGGAATACTGCACTCGCCGCTGCGCAGCAGGTGTGCAACATATCCGCTCATATGTAATATGCTGCATACCACTCTCGTGACTTAATATATTATTACCTACGCCCTATCTAGTAACCGCATCATACTACACTGTCTTGACGCGTATGATTGACATTACCTACACATGCACGTAATAGCTTTGACAAGTATATTACCAAATTACATTTCTTTGATGTATATTGATCAAGCAGGAATTTAGTTTTATTTATTTATTTATTTCAACGGCTTGCCATTTACAAGAAAAATACAATAGACAAAAAAACAAATATGTACAAACACTAAACTTATAACTAAACAAGAAAAGTTACAAATCTTTTAAAAGGCGCTTTAATAATGAAAAAGACCCATTAAAAAAGTCAAAATTTAAAATATTTGCGTGACGCAAAACCCGAACAGAATATACCAACCAATTCCAACAGATCAGGGCAATTTAAATATCCATTAAGTAGTTTGAATACTAACTTAATGTCAGCTTCTACACGCCTTTGCTTAAGGCTGCGAAGGCCAAAAGTCGTCAAAAGATCCAAGTAGGGCTGATCGGTACTAAATTTATAGGCAAGGTACCTTAGAAATTTCTTTTGAACTTGCTCAATTTTATTAATGTCGCATTCAGTGTATGGAGACCATACCGTTGAACAATATTCCAAGTGGAGTCGCACTAACAAATTATATAGTGTTACCAGCGTTCTAATATTTGTGAAGTTCTTACTGTTACGCTTTACAAAACCCAGCATCTGATAGGCTTTCGTGACAATATTTGAAATATGGTGTGCAAATGACCACTTTGAATCCACAGTGACACCTAAATCCCTTATTCTATCAGCACGATTTATTGCTACATCATTGAAAACATAATTTGTAATGATCGACCTTGTACTTCGTGAAAAAGTAATGATATTACACTTTTTGATGTGTAGCGTTAATCTGTTATCGTTACACCAGCTATAAAAGTGATCAAGTTCATTTTGCAGGTTTGTTGCATCAAGAGTCAATTCAATACGCATATAAATTTTCATATCATCAGCGAAAAGTAAACAATTGGCATTCTGAAAACAGCTTGTAGCGTCGTTTATAAATATATTAAAGAACAGGGGACCCAGGTGTGATCCCTGAGGAACACCAGAAGTAACCTTTAGGGGTCTTGATGTTATTTGCCCAATTTTAATCACTTGCAACCTATCTGTTAAGTAGGACTCTATCCAACGTAAAAGAATATCAGTAATGCCAACATAATGAAGTTTGTTGAGTAATAGCGTATGATCAACAGAGTCAAACGCCTTGGAGAAGTCGGTATAGATGGAATCAACTTGAAAACCGCGTTCCAAGGCGTTGACAATGTAAGAATCATATAACAATAAATTAGATTCCGTAGATGCCCCCGCTCGAAACCCATGTTGTTTGTGAGAGATTGAAGATTGCAATGAATTAGTTAAGAAATCCGTCATCAATTTTTCCAAAATTTTTGGGATTGTTGCAATTATGGATATAGGGCGATAATTTTGAACAAGTTTGTTATCGTCATTCTTATACATTGGAATTATGTTTGTTAATTTCCAGCAAGATGGAAAACAACCACTAGATAGTGACAATTTAAAAAGTAACCATATTGGTGTACTAAGCGCGAATGCACATTATTTTAATAGGGAAGCAGGCAGACCATCGGGGCCTCCGTAATTTTTATGTCAGGTGTTCGATTTAAGTGAAGAGATAATGGCCAAATCGATGAAGATGTCATTTGTTTATTATGCGAACATGGAGGTCTATACACTGATTCAAAATGATCAGCAAACAAATCAGCTATACTACTTCTGTCGTTGACCATCTTATTATCCCTAAGAAAATTAGCCGGCATACGATCCCCACCCCTCTTCGATCTAACATGAGACCAAAATGATTTTGGATTTGTATTAATTTCGGACTCAATATTCTCTACGTGATTATTGTAACACAATCTGGATAAGAGCTTGCACTCATCTCGTATTGAGGAAAATGCTAAGTAATCAGAGTGAGAGCGTGACAACATGTACTTTTTATGAAACGTTTTTTTTAGGATAACTAGAGATTTTAGTTCTTTGCTAAACCATATTGGGAAACTATTTTTCATGTTGTACCTGTTTCTTAGTGCAACATGCATTTCAAATGCTTGGAAAATGTACGTATAAAATGTGTCACAAGCTAATTCAATACTACTATCATTAAAAATAGAATCCCAATGTGTATTAATAAACAGGTTATTAAGGGATAAATAATCCGCTTTCTTAAAATTAAAACCAACAGTATTGTCTGTCCAAGAGTTGACATATTCTGATGGTAGATGCAGGTTCAACCTAAGAGCTGGATGATGCTTATCGCACGATACAAGAGGAAAAGATGTTGCCTCAAGTAGAGAATCCAAAGATAAAATAGAGTCTATAAATGCTAAGTCAAGAAGCGCATTATTTATATTTCTTACAGAATTAACCTAATGTAAATTTAAATAACTATATATGTTAGCTACCAATCAATGTCATGTTACTATCAAAATTTTTTAAATAAATAAGTTGTTCTTTCATGCTCATTGTTTCTGGGGCGATATGGCAATTACATACTCACGGAATACTACATTTGCCGCTGCACGGCGGGTGATTCGAATCCATATAAAAGGATTCGAATCCTTATAAAAGGATTCGAATATTTATAATAGGATTCGAATATTTATAAAAGGATTCGAATATTTATAAAAGGATTCGAATACTTTTTTTTTTTTTTTCTCCATTTTATTACTTACAAAAGGATTTAAATCGTCAAAAATAATTCGAATTAATTGTGAGGATTAACATAAAAAATATCTTTTGTGTGTTTTTAAATTTCTCGTTAAATCACTGTTTTATACGCGTGGCGCATGAAGTAAAATTTCGGGTTTAGAGCGCGTAGCGTTACGCGACCAAATCAAATTTTCATGCTTTTCTAAACTCGAAATTTTACTTCATGCGCCACGCGCGTAAAACGCTAATTTATCCCGAAGTTAAAAACACACACAAATTCCAATAAATAGTTCTAAGAAGTTATTCCATGATTTTGTGAAAATTATAAGTTTTTTACGAAGCTTTCAACAAACTGTCGATTTTCCTCCAAGAAATAAGATAGCTACGAAAAAACTTGAAGATAGAAAAATTATCCTAAATTTTGTTATCTAAAACCTTATTTTAACAACTTTTCTGCATTCCCATTAGTTATTGAGTTATTCGCAACTTTTGCGAAATACAAAAAAAAGCGAGCGCGCTCGCGTAAATTCTCGACATTTTTCAACTTTGACAAAAAACGTTATAACTGAAAAACTATTCGAGCTACAGAAAAGTATAATACATGCATTTAGGCTATTGCGAGGAGATCTACAAGATGGGCGTATTTGTTTTTATACATGGTGATCCATAAAGTATCTAAAAGTCAATTGTTTTTTTTTTAAATCAAGAAGGTGAGTGTTTATCAAAAGTTATCAATATTATATACAAAACTGTTTTCCACTCCCAGACTAAGCATGGAGTAAAATTTCGAGTTTAGAAAAGCCCGAAAATTTGTCTCGGGTCGCTGCGCGACCCGAGACAAATTTTCACGGGGCTTTTCTAAACTCGAAATTTTACTTCATGCGCCACGAGTACAAAACACTGATTTGAAGTGAAGTTCAGAAACACACAAATACATCTTTAATCAGAGTAACAGGGAATCAGATGTTTAGTCTGTTATCAACGATGTTCAGTGTTAATTAAAATAATTAGGTTTTAAATATTTTTGTTGAAACAACTGGTAACGATATTTATATATAAATGATTGCAAAAAAATAGAAAAATCAAATTTATTCTAAAGGATTTGTATTCGTGATTCGAAAAAACAGGATTCGAATCTTTGATTCGAATCATATTTATCTCTTACGAATCCGTTATTCGAGTATTCGTGATTCGAATTATATTAGGTGATTCGGATTCGTGATTCGCATCCTTTTTACGAGGATTCGTCCCAGCTCTGATGCGCTCGAACATAATCTACATAGTTATTTACAAAACAAGTGTGGGAAAACAATTTTCCCGAGTGAACGTATTTATAAAGCGAATTAGAATTAATATCGACTTTCTGCAAAAATTTAGTCTCCTTGAGACTTCTCCAAATATTCATTAAAACAACTACTTCAAAAAAAAATCTAAAAAAATAAATAAATGAGAAAACACTTATACAATGTTGCATTTTATTTATTTTCAGATCACAATATAATTTTCTGCGGTGGACCGATTAGTTCAATGTCATGGGCACCAACACCTTACAACATAGAAGATTCTTCACAGATCCTCGCCATTGCAGTTTTCCCCGATCCGCAAAAACCATATTCCGTCACGAATGTATACAGGGACAAAAGCATAATTCAATTTTGGAATTACGGCGTGCTAAATAACTTGCATGGAATTTCGACAGCCCCGAAATTAGAGTTTTGTTTAGCCCACGACTCTGGCCCCGTTTGGATGATAGAGTGGTGCCCTTCGGGTTGCCACACTGAGGAACAGTTGGGATTGATCGCTGTGAGCGGATCGGATTCCATTGTTTACGGATACAGGATACCGCAAATAGGAAAATTGAGCGGGGTGATGTATAAAGCTGATCCGATTTTCAAACTCGTTTCGACCAAACTGACTGATTTGAATATCTCCGGAGTTAATTATTATGGTTCCCGAATATCTTGGTCAAAGGTAATATTAATTTTTTTGCTTTCAATACGTTTATATAAATAAATTTTACTTTTTACTTCAATAGGCCTCTGGACATGAGCATATCTGCATAGGCTATTCAAATGGATTAATATCGGTGTTTGATTTAAAAAACCAAACAGAATTGTTATGTGAAGAAAGCAAAGGTGTTCGAGTATTTTATCCATATGCAACTTTCCATGGACATAATGCAGTGGTAACAGGTATTCAAAATAAAGACTTACCGTTTCTTCAAATTGATAAAGTAAATAATTATTTTACCTTATTTAGATTTTGTTTCTGTGTTTAAACTCTAACCCATTATAAGCTTTATGTTATGAGTAAATTAATATTTTTATTTATATTAGGTGTTGCTTTATATCACATGCACGGTGGACATAAGTGGTTAGCAAGCACATCCCTGGACAGAACGGTGAAATTTTGGAATTTGGAAGATGTAGGTGGGCCGATTTCAACAAAGAGAAAATGTCAAATCAGGGAAATGGTTTGGTTGAACAATTGGATATCCACCATAGATGCTCCTGATGATTGGACTAATCCATGTAAGACTTTTCAAATTTGAATAAACAATAGAATTATTTTGATGCTTTCTAACTTTCTCATTGGCAACGATTTTAGTAGTTCTAACGCAATTTACATTCGACGTCAAAATAAAATGTGTCATTCATTAATCTCTAACATCACTACTAAAATGTCAGTATTTAACAGCAAAAATAAATAAGAAAGAAGAGAACAGATTTTGCTTCGATGCAAAAATAACAGAAAAATAGATTCCTATTACCTAGGTTTGCTAATATTTAAAAATAAGTTTTTATATTGCTTCAATTTCACTTGAGATATTAAGAACTTCAATTCCATTTGATCAAGGTACGGTAAAATGCCTTGCCGAAACTGATTTTTTGCAGATTTACATATAGGTATTCTAAATGTAAAGAGCGTGGAGAACCGTGTTAAAATGTTTAAAGAGTTCTGCCCCAGCGTGGAGAACCGTGTTAAAATGTTTAAAGAGGTCTGCCGCCAGCACAATCACACTGGGGGTGTTAGGTGTGCTGCTTCATTTGGCAAAAATTTCAATTTTGTTTTATTTTTTTACCAAATACTTAAATACTTATTAAAGACAATGTAGGTCAAGGCCGTAGCCAGGAGGGGGAATATAGGGGTTCAACCCCCCCGAAATTTTCAAAATGTTTGGTAGATATAAGGTGTGGATGTTGAAGTAAGGTGTGGATGTTGGCATATGCGGATGATATGGTGCTGGTGGCAAGAGAGTGGGAAGGGATATGCTGAAAAGGGCGAAGAGGTTTATGGATAAAGAGGGGGTTGAGTGTGAATGTTAGATAAACAAAATGGATGAGATTCAGAAATAAAGGGAGGGAGGGGAAGGTGAAGGAATTAGAGTGGAAGAGGGAGGTATTTGAGAGGGTTAAAAAAATTCAAGTATTTAGGGTTTATGTTCAAAGGGACGGGAGGGTATGAGGAGCATGCAGTGACGGCTCGTGATCTAAAGAAGTGGGTCGGCCGAATGTTCTTAGCACACGCGCACTAAGACTAAACGGCCTGCCGTACCGAACCATACACATTCGTTAGAATATTTAAAAAAAAATCGCGCGACTTTCAAAAATAGAGAGAGAATGCTCTCGAAGTTACAACATTTTTAAACATGTTATATAAATAATATGGTTGATTATAATAATAATAATAATAAATTGTCTTTATTCAATTGAAAGAAAATACAAAGTAAACAAAAAACAAAATACAGGCGAAGTTCACCGATAGCTTAAAAAAAAAAAACTGTCTCTGCTCTTCCACTTAACCTGTAAATATATACACTGATATATTGCACATAATCTTAGCTTAAATGCCTAGGTAATATTTTGTAAATTACAATTAGGTAACTATTTAATTATTGTTTGCATTTTTAAATTATATTTGTTGTTTAACTATATTTAAAAATTAAAGATATGTTCTGATTTCTGAAATAAAATTTTAAACGAATATGTTTTCATACCGGTCAATTGTTGGCATTAATGACCAATTTGTATTAAGATTGCCAATTTTTGCTGGTAGTGTGTTTCTGGGGTACGAGATGGCGCAGAGATTGCAGAGATGTATTGATTCATAAAAAAAAACATGGAACAGTGATGAAATGTCATGGTAAAAATGTTTTAATTTACCATCATTTTGACAAAATCGAAAACTGTCAAAAATCGATGAAATGTTTTAATTTAAGAAAATGTTGAAACAATGTCAAAAAGTGATGAAATTTGACAACAATTTGACGTAGCAATTAATCAGTGTTTTTATGCGTGTGGCGCATGAAGTAAAATTTCGAGTTTAGAAAACGCTGAATTTGGATTTGGATTCAAATCCAAATTTTTGGGGCTTTTCTCAACTCGAAATTTTACTTCGTGCTTAATCTGGGAGTGGAAAACATTCGTTAAAAAAGAATCAATGGCTTTTTACAATATTTTCATTAGTTTACAAAATCTTGAGGGTTTATAAGTTCTTGTCCAATTTTTAAAATCTTGTCAATTTTCGTGAATTACCAAGATTTCCTTTCTGTACTTTTTAAAACCTTGACACCTTTCATGTATTTCCTAGATTTTTGTTAATTTTAAAAAAATGCCGAATTTTCTAGAATTTCGTTATTTTTCAGGCTCGCAAATTTCAAAACGTTTAATAATCGTTAACGATTAATATAACGTCTAAATTAATTAATCGATGCTGAAAAATTCATGAAAATTAATGAAAATCTCGATATGTTGAAAATCTAACGAAAATTAAACGAGTGTCGTCCACTCCCAGACTAAGCATGAAGTAAAATTTCGAGTTTAGAAAAGCCCCGCTTAGAAAATTTGTCGAGGGTCGCGCAGCCACCCGAGACGAATTTTCGCGGGGCTTTTCTAAACTCGAAATTTTACTTCATGCGCCACGCGTATAAACCACTGATTTAAAGTAAAGTTGAAAATATATACTGCTAAGATGTGATATATATTTACTAAGATATAACGAAAAAATATAAAAAATATTTATTTTGTAAAAGCGATAATAATAATAAAAGTAGAACAAATTTACTTTGAGACATTTTTCCATATTCTTAATATTTAAATCATCATATCTATAGCGAGGAGAGTGATAGGATGGACACATCAACATTTTTTTTTTATTATAAAAGAATAAAGCTGAGCCGAAAACCGTAAAAACCGTTATTTTTTTCGGAACGAAAACCGCAAAAAAAAAAACGAAAAAAAATATCCCTGATTAAATTTCGAGCAAATTTAAAAAAAAATAATTGCCAAAAAATATGAGTCCTTTTTTTAAAACGTTTATTTATTAATTAATTAATCGATGCTGAAAAATTCATGATAAATGTTAAAAATTCATAATAAATATTGATAACTTCTTGCAAATTTACACTTGTATGAAAATTTTGAAGATTAGCGGAAATCTTGGAATTTTGAAATTTATCGAAAATCTTTGGATTTCACGAAAACTGTCGAAATTTTGAAAATTAACGGAAATCCTGGTAATTGACAAAAAGCGGTTAGATTTTTAAAATTTTCTAAAACGTTGAAAATTCACGAAAATTAACAAAAATTGTGGAAATTCATGAAAAAAAAAATTTTGGAAATTCACGAAATAACGTCAAAAACCGTCAGAATTTTAGAAATCAACGAAAATCTTGGAATTTCATAACAAATTTAACGGTACGGCCCGGCCGACCCTGCCGTCCCTGACGAGCCGTGACTGGGAGCATGTGAGGTGGGTGCAGGGGAAGGCTAGAAAGGCGTTGGGAATAGCGTGGGAAAAGTGGGGGAAGTGAATGGGGAACAATGTAAGAGGTGGCGTGTAAAGTATGGAATGCGTGTGTGAGGTCAGTATTAATGTATGGGGTGGAAGTGCGGGGGACGAGAGGGTATGAGTGTATGGAGAGGGAGCAGTTGTGGTATGTTGGGGGTGGAAAGGTCAACACCCGGATACACAGTGCTTCAGATAGAGAGAGAAACTAGAGTGTGAGGAAATGGTGAGAATGGCTAGGTATTATAAGAAGTTATGGGATCTGGACTAAGAGAGATTGGCGGTGTGGGTGACGTGCGTGAATTGGAAAAAGGGTAGATGGAAGAGCGAGAGAAGGAGAATGTATGAGAGGGTGGGTTTGTCGGAGACGAAGGTGATGGAATGGCTGGGGAATGGGGTGAAGGTGGATGCGTGGGTGAAGGAGAAAGAAGTGGAAGCACAGGAAAGACAGGGGTGTTTAGAGAGGAGTGAATACATCGATAGGTACGGGAGGTGGCAGGTGCATGAGAGAATGCCGAGGTATTTGGGGGAGGGGGGGATGGAGTAGGGAGGAAAGGGTGGTGCTGGCGAAGGCGAGGAGTGGGTCAGTGGACAGAGGAAGGAAGGTGTGGATGGGGGAAGAGTATGGGAAGTGTGTATTGTGTGAGCGGGGGAGGGATACGTGGAGTCATTTGGCGGAGGAGTGCGAAGCGGTGAAGAAGGAATGGATGGGAGTAAGAGGGAATAGAAGAGTGACGGAATGGATGAGAGAGGATGGGGCCGGGGTAAGTGAGGAAAAGCAGGAGAAAGAGAGGGGGTAGCGATTAGTGTAGATGAAATGTATTATTACGCCAATAAAGGTCTTTTTTTTTTATTAACTGACATATTTCATTTTGACGTTACACCCAATTTACATTAGTCGTAATTTGCATTAGAACTACTAAAAATCTTAACCAATGAAATCGCACTCAATGCTTTGATGCGTTCCAGAACAAATTGAACATAGGAAAATTTACATTGAACATTTCCTAGCATGTTCGGTTTTACATAAAACTCTCTGTATATCGAAATATATATAAATATATATATATATATATATATATATATATATATATATATATATATATATATATATATTCATTTAATACCGAACATTTTTACGAGATTTTTTCTTTTAAGTATGCATATGCCTTATATATTTTCGGACGCTCGGCTTATTAAAAGAATTCAATTTGATGCTTTAAACGAGTGTGTTCCACTCCCAGACTAAGCATGAAGTAAAATTTCGAGTTTAGAAAAGCCTGAAAATTTGGTTTGGTCGCGTAGCGCGAAGCGGCTAAACCAAATTTTCAGGCTTTTCTAAACTCGAAATTTTACTTCATGCACCACCGGTACAACACACTGATTCAATGTAAAGCTTAGCAGTGTGTTTTAAACTTCGCTATATGTCATTGTTTTGTACCGGTGGCGCATGAAGTAAAATTTCGAGTTTAGAAAAGCCTGAAAATTTGGTTTGGCCGCTTCGCGCTACGCTACCAAACCAAATTTGTAGGCTTTTCTAAACTTGAAATTTTACTTCATGCTTAGTCTGGGAGTGGAACACACTCATTTTTAGTTTCAAATTGTACTCTTAAAAAAAAACAACGATTATCTAAAGATTTACGGCAAATACGCTGTAATTGGGACATGTATACTTGAAAGAAAAACTCCCTGTAAGTACAAGTTGAGGCATTAATTGTGATTGATTGGCTACAATATATAACTTAAAAATTAAAGGTATCAAATTGTATTGGATGAAAATGTTCGGTGTTACATGAAACACTCTGTATACATATATTCGGTTTTTTTTATTAGCCAACCAGATTTGGGATTTATTTTTCATAGGTTCTTTGATTATTTTTTTGTTTCTACTGTTTGTCATGTAATGACATTGATATATGAATGCCATGCTGCAATTGAATTATTATTTGACAAAAAAGTGGTAATGACATGCCGAAAGTAATGTTCTGCCACTTAATTAATCTTTATAATAGGGTAATTGAGCCGCCTATTTCCAAAAACCCCTAAATTCATTTGTTACAAATGGGTTTAGGGGTTTTTGGTAATAGGTGACTCAATTATGCACATAGCAACCATGTGGAAAACATAACCTCAAATGTATTTTGAAGGCAAAAGTCAGAATTACAACCCGAGTATCCAACCAAATATCCATCATTATAAAAAAAGCACCAGATCTGGTTAGCCTATAAAAAAAAAAACAGAATATACTTAAAAATAAATTCTCTGTATAAGATAAATTCAAATTCAAAACTATTTGAATTTGAGGAAATAAGCTTACGCTTCTTATAGTTTGCACACTTTAAACATAATATATAAAATTACGAAAAACTATTCGTGAAAATGCAAACAATGTCTTAATTAAGACATTGTTTGCATTTTTACGAATAGTTTTTCGTAATTTTATAAATTCTCTGTATAATTTGAATATTTTGATAATTTATTTAAATTTTAATGATTTCCTAAGACTTTCGTACACAATCAAGTATTTTTTTTTTTTGTTGTTTCATGATTTTCATAAATTTCTCTAATTTTCACTAATTTCTAGGTTCATGTTTGGATTTGTTTGTGATGTATGTTAGTATCTAATGAACGGTACTCCGGTCGGTTTATTTTGTACGATTCCGAAAATCCCAAACACGTTCACGATTAACAATTCGGTCATCAGAGAATTTCCAAACTGTTGACAGTAAACTCCCAACTGTTGTCTATGATAAACGGGCCGAATGTTTCACCACTTCACATAAACATTTAGTTATCATTTGGACGCTATGCGTCCAAACCCAAATTACAGGCTTTTCTCAACTCGAAATTTTACTTCATGCTTAATCTGGGAATGGAAGATACTCGTTCAGTTTTTTTGAAAATGTTGATGAATTTTCTAGATTTTAGTTAGTTATTAAAGTTTTGACGATTTTTTAAATTTTTAACGTTTTTCGTAAATTTCCAAGATTATCTTTAATTTTCAAAATCCTGATAGTTTTCCTAAATTTTCGATCATATAAAAAATTTTGTAATTTTTCGTAATTTCCTTCAATTTTCAAATTCTTGGTAATTTTCATGAATGTCCTAAATATTCGTTAACTTCAAAATTGTTAATGTCTCATGAAATTTTAAGTATGGGTTTGCTTAAATTTTCGTAAATTTTGAAAGACTACACATTTCATAAATTTTCGTCGTTTTTTCAATTCTTAGTTTCTGTAAAGCTCCTAAATGTTCGGTAAAATAAAACATTATGATACTTTTCATAAATTTTCGAGATTTTGGTCAATTTTTAAAATCTTAACGTTTTTCGTGACTTTTCATCCATTTTTTTTTAATCTTGGTAGATCTTAAATCTACTAACTTTTCATTACATTTAAAAATGTCAACGATTTTCATGTATTTTCTACAATTATAGTTTTCAAGGTTTCTATTAATTTTCACAATTGCACCACTATTTTGATTTTTCCGAAGATTTTTATAAATAAAAATAATTACTCTTCATGAATTTTGCAAGATTCTCGTTAATTTTGAATATTTTGCTGTCTTTCATGAATTTTTCAATATTATCAAATCGTTGAAGTTTTTCGTAAATTTAATAGATTTACGTTAACTTTAACCCATTAACGGCCGAGCAATTATAGAATTATAGGTAAAATTCTGCACTTCATTTTATGATTTTCAGGAATGACTATATTGTGAATGTTTCTTTTAAATATACATAATGTATTCGGCGATTTTATATGACTTTTATATGAAATAAACTGTCAGTGTATTTCTAGCCTCACAATATTTCAGTGTTTTATACGCGTGGCGCATGAAGTAAAATTTCGAGTTTAGAAAAGCCTAATTTGGCTCCGTCGCTCCGCTTCGCTACGCGCCCGAGCCAAATTTCCAGGCTTTTCTAAACTCGAAATTTTACTTCATGCTTTGTCTGGGAGTGGAAACACTCGTTCTAAACTTCATACTACATTCCACTCCCAGACAAAGCATGAAGTAAAATTTCGAGTTTAGAAAAGCCTGGAAATTTGGCTCGGGCGCGTAGCGAAGCGGAGCGACGGAGCCAAATTAGGCTTTTCTAAACTCGAAATTTTACTTCATGCGCCACGCGTATAAAACACTGAAATATTGTGAGGCTAGAAATACACTGACAGTTTATTTTCTTTTCTAAACGAGTAATAATCGAAATATTTAAATTACATTTTTCTTCATACATTTTTAAGTCAGGTTAAATAATATAATATATCAAATCAACTTATTTAGTAATCTAATTAACAAAAAATTAATAAAGTTGTGTGTGTGCATCAATGGCACTTAATGGGTTAATGAAAATCTTGAAAAAAATCGCGACAGGCGTCTGTATACATGTTTGAAAATTGAATTTCATGAAAACTCTTGTCGGTTTTTGTTACTTTGTAGATTTGCGTTTTTTTTGTTAACGCTTATCGTTGGCTTCTAAAATTTTTTATCAAATTTTATAAAAATTAATTTTAATTTTTAATGGAAAAAGTCATAGTTTTTTTTTTTCATTTATATTCATCATTTTATGACTTTTCTTAAAACCGCATATTTTTATTAATCAATAGCTTATTTTGTTATTAATTGATATTAAAAACGTTAAAAATGCATTCATATTTTTTCTGAATTTTTGAAATTATTGACCGTTTTGAGGGAATTTGTAAAACGTGATTTTTGTCAATTTATTTTAATTTCGGCCACTTTTTGTATTTTTTAAGTCAATTTTAATTTTTTGAGTTCATTAACCCATTAAGCGCCATTGATGCATACACGCAACATTATTAATTTTTGGTTAATTAAATTACTAAATAAGTTAATTTGATATATTACATTATTTGACCTGACTTGATAATGTATAAGGAAAAATGTAAATATTTTTTTATTTAAATATTTCGATTATTACTCATTTAAAAAAATAATAATGTGAATGTATTTCTAACTTCACAATATTACAGTGTTTTATACGCGTGGCCCATGAAGTAAAATGTCGAGTTTAGAAAAACCTGAAAATTTGGTTTGGCCAAAAACTAAACTCGAAATTTTACTTCATGCTTAGTCTGGGAGTGGAATCACTCGTTCTAAACTTCATATTGCACGTTTTTATATAAAATCGACGAATGCCTGAACTTTTACAACGTATACATTATGTTTATTTAATAGATTTCATAAAAAGAAGTGCAGAATTTACCTTAAAATCAACTTTTAGTGTTATCTCTATAATTGCTCGGCCGTTAATGGGTTAATTGCCCACGTACTTGATGACTTTTACCCCAAAAACCACGATATTTACTAGTAAATTATTGAAAAACCAGTTTTAATTGACACATTTACCGGTAATTGAAGAAGTCGGTAGATTTAATACTCCAACACAAATCTTAGGAGTGGCCATAAGAAAATTTAGAACCCCACTTATTGTATGCTTAAAAAAATCCCAACATGTGTTTTTTTTTCAACTTTTCACCTCAAGTATTTGTGGTTCGAATACCTAAGATTTAGTATTTAGATATTTGAATGGCTAGCATCGTGGTGCCGACCCCTGACATATCATGCTGTCCTCGATCCTAGGGAAAAGGGGGGCCTGTCAGAGAACTTAGCCTAGTGCCCAAGTTAGCATGTGTATAAGACTAGTGTTTTGATTTTTTAATATTTTCTAATTGTGGTTTAGGGCTTTCTAAACCTTTTATGTCATTGTGTGTAATTTGCCCTCGAAGCAACTGTCATGAGAGGAAAATGAAAAATCGTTTTTTTTCTTCACATTCAATACTTGACGGCATATCATATCATAAACCTTTATTTGGCATAAACTTCTACAAATTATATACTACATAATACACTCTTCTATTCTACTTCCAATGCGAGCTCCTCTGCTGTCCGCCACTGTTTTGCATCTAGCTACACCTCCCTGCTCTCTGCCTTACCAACTCTTTCACCACCTCTATCTTTCTTCCGCTCTCATCTAAAGTCTCCACACGCCTCTTACCCATCATACTCCCCTCTATAAACACATTTTTGCAGCCATTCATCCAGTGCTCCCACACGTCCCTATCCATTTCACAAAACACACACCTTGAAAACATTTCCCCCATCCATATTTTCCTTCCTCTCTCTTCATTGCCACACCTGAATCTCGCGAACATACGCACCTCCTGCCCACTCAAATTCGTGAAATACCGGGGATGGCTTCTGAAGACTTGCAGGTCCTTATAACTGGGGTTGTAATTGCTCCCTTGGATGCTCTCTTGCCTTATCTGCAGCTCTACATCTTTAAACCTTTCTACCATTTCCACTTCTATTTTCTCCCCCCTTCCCAATTTCTCTTTTACGAAACCCACCGACCGCCCCACTTTTTTGTATATGTTTTCCCTTTCGCTCATCCATCTTCCTTCTCTGCCCGTCCTTTGCCATCCTCTGTAACAACCCCACCACGCCTGCTTCACCACTTATTCTAATTAATTATTTGACGAAAGCCTGTATAATGGGGAAATCATACAGCCCATTATTTTTTTTAATTTTACAATATTTTTTTAGTGATACAAACTACCAGTGTTACACAGCTGAGAGAAATTAGTGTACACCACATTTGTACAGTGATGTATGCCTTTTCAAGTGTCAACTCAATTGGAGCCAGTGATTGGTCTAATATGGTTGTTCAAGGATCTCTCATGGGGGAGTTGATCGGAACTTTTATTAAACATATGTTGCCATTTGCAATGGAAATACCACTTAAAAGATATGTAAGTATTTTATAGTACTAAAACAAGTGGAACCGATAGTTTTTGTACAAAAATATTTAAAATTGAATTTGTGTTCAGTATTCCGGCACCAGATACCCGGAATACTGAACACAAATTCAATTTTGATATTTGTTTTCTGGTTTCACAAACCTAGTTCTGCTCGTTCGTGGACGAAACAGTGACCTGTATATGCACTTTGTGCATTCGTGTCACTGACGATGCCACTATGAAGCATTAGATGGCGTTAGCTATCGAAATCCATTAATACAAAAATATTTACTTGAATTGTTTTCTTTCAGTATATGAGTAATACAAGATTAATGACAATGACAGGAGAGAAAATAAATGATTGTGACGAAATGGGAAGATTTTATGATTATCGATCTTCTGTTGAAAATTCTAAATTAGGATTTGTCGACTATAACTTAGTAAGTATTGAGCCTTTTACATCTTGATCTCTGTTCACATTAATTTTGAATTTTATCTTTTTATCATATTTGTACAGTAATTCCTCTACTTATATAAGTAATCCATTTCCTACTTCTACCTAGTGTTAATCACCAAACCTGGCCATAGGAAAGTGAAGTCATTTAGAATTTTCAAGGCCGTTACAAACATTTGCATGACAAGGTTGTTTTATGTTGTCCCATGTTGACAGCATTAGTTCCACAGACCATTAACAGACCGCTAGCTCTGGGTTAAATTTTGAACGCTAAAAGTAGCTCTCTCCAATAAAATATCTCTTTCACTCAAAAATCGTGGACGGTAGGTGGCACTGTAGAGCGCCATTATGTACAAGAAACTGTTAATTTATGTACAGGAAACTGTTTGTTTGAAAATTCATAGGTATGCAACCCTCCACTCATACCCCTTTTTAGGTATGCAACCGCGCACACAAATCTTTTTATCAGTATGCAGATTTATTTTGTAGTAGCAAAATATCGCATAAAGCTGATAATTTAACACATTCTGTTCAAAATTAAATTTTTTCACAGGAAATGTTTGCAATTATCAGATTTTGCCGATAATGTGCTACAATACAAAATAAATCCATACACTATACATGCATATTGATAGGATTGAACAAAAACAGTTTATAACAATATAAATACATACATATATATTCTATCATGAACAAACATACGATAATTTAAATACATTTTGACATTTCATATTAAACAAAACATTATTATATACAATTACTTTAGTACATAAAAATGTGCAAAAATTGACATAAAAAGAAATAATAAATAAACAAAGAATTTACAATAGAAGAAATAAGAAAAACAGAGAATTTTTTTTTTTTTAATTTGCACATTATTTGTCCCGAAGAAAATTTAAAAGAATTCAACAATGGCAGCAGCAGGCCTATAGAACTGGCTAGGTATTTATTGGCTCGTTTGGTACCAGATGGGTTGTGTATCTTATGAATTTGTTGAAGTAGTATCCTTTTCAATCAGTAGAAATTACAACACTTAATTAGGGTCAAAGTAACAATTTTAAATAGAGAGTAACTGCGCTAACTTGAGTAACAGCTTAATCAGTTTGCAATTTCGTTAATTTAATTGAATGAAATGTGGACAACACAAATAACAACCCGGGACGAGTATTTTTTGTTAGAAAAATTCAAACTCACTCTCTGCAGCTAACAAACGATGAGACTAATGTGCGGCTAACAAATGATGAGACTAATGTCTTGCTTACTCGGCCACCGCAGCCCGTAAATCACAATTCATGCACTAAATTTGTCTGAAATAACATTTAAATTTTTACCTTTAACAAATTTGATATTCTTTTGAATCAAGCACCCTCAAGGAGAGTGAAAATGATTGCCAAATTTGTTTCAATTTTTTTCTTAGTTTGCATAAATAATCTTCCTTGTTTTTAATTACATTTTTTTTATGGGTGATGAGTTGACCTCTTTCTTAGCTAAAAAGTCCAATAGAAACTTACGCTTTTTTGATGTGGATGGTGCGGGATGCAATTCTACCTGTAAAAGATTTTTATTTGATTGTAAATCTATAGTACTTACCTGCTCTGTATCTGTATCTAAAACTTGTTGGCTCAAATCAACGTCCAGACCCTTTGAAGAAAAATAAATGATTTAATTTTTAATAGATTTACTTATAAAATATAATAATCTGAGCCGTTGATTGTTAAATAACTAATGGATTTTCCGCAGATTAAATTCACTGTCTGTTGTAGTTGTTCGAGCCTAATTTGCCAGGTGGCAAACAACACCTGAATTTTCCAGAAAAATGGTAGGCTTAACCTCACTATCTGTTGTTGTTGGAGTCAGGGGACAAACAATCCACCGATTGGGAAGAGCACATTTCTTTAGTTGTAAATCAGCTTTTCCGATAACAAACTCTTCATCTAAAAAAATGAAAATTACAAATCCGTTTTCTTCTTGATATCTGTAACAAAGAAACGCCAAGTGCTTCTTGCCACAAACGCAGTTTTTCCTGATATTTTGGGAAATAAAATTATTTCTTCACTTCATTCTCGGCACGACCACAAATTTGCATGAGCTAGCCATAATCGTACGAATAATTGAATTAATTTTAGAAAATAAAAATTATACGATGAACTTACCAGTGAGAAAACACTAAATAAAATGGCGTTTTTGGCGGCAAAGACATATTTTCTTAAACAAAACAATATAAAAGCAGATGTGCAATCTTCAACGTCAACAGTATCGCCACCTAAGGTCAACGATTTAGTTTGTAGCCCATAAGGCCCGTGAGTTAGAAAGAGAACCAGAGACCAGAAAGAGACAGATTTTAGCAGACCGATTCTATATGAGCTAGCCGAGCCTGATTAGTTCATTGCACAACCAATTGTGGCTTGTTTGAAGTGTGTTTACAATTTCAAAGCAAATTACTGGCAAATATTTAGGGTGTATAAACGGTAAGAGATACAGAATCAGTTTAATGGGTGAAAATATGCTGAACAATGAGTACTATCTATGTCCGGTGAAAAACCAACAAAAAAGTTGAACGTTTTCTTTCATTTAATGTATCATATATGTTTATTTGTTCAAAAAAATAAAGAAAAAAAGAAGAATATTTTTCTGGTAGGCTGTGAAATTTTATATTAGAACAAAATAATATTTATAAATCACAAATTTACTACATGCAGGCAACAAATTAAATATATTTTTAACATAATTTTAGAATAAAATACAATAAGAAGTACGAAAATCTTATCTAATATTTCTATAACAATAATAAAACCACCATATGGCTTATAGCCAACTTTGACATCCACATGAAAAAATGAAGTTAGTATGCACATATCTTGGAAAATATTTGCTTCATGTTAAAATTAACTACATATTATTAAAATGCATGAAAAAAGAGCATAAAGATAATAATATTTATTAACTTATACATATTATTCCTGTTCCAAATCCTGTCCGAAATATGGTTTTATGTCTTTGACATGCCACCGTCCTATATTTTTTCCATTCTTATCTTTTAAGTCATATACTAGTGGAGAATAAACCTTAGTAATTTCGCATAGGATATATTTTGGTGCAAGTTTTGCAGCAAATTTATTTGTCGCTTTAGAGAGTACATAATTTTTCTTCCACACGTAATTTCCTACTTCATATTTTACTTGTCGTTTTCTTAAATTATACGTCTGTGAATTCTTTTGGTAAGCCTTTTTTAATCTCTCCCCAATATCAGAGTATATTGCAGGAAGTTTCTCTAAATCTAAGACATATGATTTCGGATCAATTTCTTCAATAGGTTTATTTTTTATCGTGCCATAAAAATCACCCCTGACAGGAACAATTCTACCGAAGTTGAGAAAGTTCGGACTAACCCCACATGCACAGAAGCCCTAATCGACCAATTTCATACACATGTTCATCCCAAGTCGTATGTCAATTATCTGATAAATATGATCTAATCGCTGTTCCTATTACTCTATTATATCTTTCTGTGAAGTTAACCTGCGGATGGTATTTTGCATTGAACCAAGTATACTGAATAAGATATTTTTGAGTTAACGCCTTAAATTTTGAAGATATAAATTGTGGACCATTATCAGCCATGATGATCTGAGGAACACCAAATAAAAGAAATACATTATTTTCTAAGAATTCACAAACCTCATTACCGGTGGCTTTTCGCAAAGGACGGACCAAAACAAACTTCGAGAACCAATCACTAACGACTAAAAGAAAAGTGTTACCTTTCTTCGACCTAGGGAGGGGACCGATTAAATCTGTTGAAATAATTTGGAATTGGAACTGTGCCGACTTAGGGTTTCCCATTAAGCCAGGCCTAGTTACGTTAGGACCCTTTTGTTCACCACAAATTACACACCTTCGCACATACTGTGATACACTCTGTCGCATTTTTGGCCAATAAAACAATTCATTAATTTTTCCAGTGTCTTGTATGATCAAAAATGACCAGCTGTTTTAATACATTTTTTCGCTGAGATCAAGGTACCAATAATTTCCACTTCGGTAAGTGGCAATGAACGTGTTATTTTCGACATATTTATATATTCCGTTATTCTCTGCTCTCCAAGCTGGGTATTTTTGTGGCTTCGACGTTATCCGCTTAATCATATCCTTGTACCATGGATCTAGATTTGAACAATCGACCAAATTTGTTTGAATAGATCCGTCTACTTCACATACTGCTACTGTATTTTCCCGTTCTTTAACTCCAGATGCAATTCTAGAAAGGGCGTCAGGAACGATATGAAATTTTCCCTTGCAGTGTACCAATTGCATGTCGAAACTTAATCTTTGAAGCCACAACAGAGAATAATGATCCGTAATTGCTACAAACTTAGTTCCTTCAATATACGGCCTGAATTTCTCAGTTGGGAAAATCAAAGCGAGACACTCACGCTCCGTCGTACTGTAATTACGTTCTGCTCTTGATAATGATCGACTGTCATATGAGATGACATGTTCCTCTCCATTATCCATCGCTTGAATGAGAACTGCGCCTAATCCAACGTCTGAGGCATCACATTGTACACAAAACGGTTTCTTAAAATCTGGCCCTACTAGAACAGGAGCGCTGGTTAATGCTGTTTTGATGTGCTGAAAGGCTCGTTCTGCTTCGTCACTCCATTGGATTGATTGTCGTTTCTTTCGACCTGTTAAAAGTGAATTGAGAGGCGCTACCAACGTTGAAAAGTGAGAAATAAAACGCCTATACCACGAGCACAGTCCTAGAAAACGTTTCGTCTCAGTAACGGTTGAGGGCACGGGATAGTCAGCCATTGCTGCTACCTTCTCGGGGTCAGTTCGCAATCCACCTCGATCGATGACAAATCCTAAATATTTAATGCATGCTCTAGCAAATTTACATTTTTCAATATTGATCATCAAATTTGCTTTCCTTAGACGGTGATAAACTTCTTTAAGGGTTTCTACGTGATTATCTATGGTTTTACTACAAATGATTATATTGTCAAGATACACAAAAACACTTGGTTCTAGTTCGGGACCGAAGATTTTGTCCATATATTATTTTTATCGTTATTAACAACCAGGGTTGTTAAAAGAAAGGTTTTTTTTTTCATCGTAACAGCGTTTAAAACATTAACAATTAAAAACGTGTTTAAAACATTTTTAAAACACGTTTAAAACGTGTTTAGAACAGAACATACAGGGCATTTTTGTTTTGAGTGTACATATCCCGATAATTACAGCGTTTTTTTAAATTTACGTGAATTCGTTGTTTAAAAGCGGTTAATTTGAGCCTTTTAACGAGTGTTTTCCACTCCCAGACTAAGCATGAAGTAAAATTTCGAGTTTAGAAAAGCCTAAGAATTTGGATTGGCCGCGTAGCAGGCGGAGCGGCCAATTCAATCAAATTAGGCTTTTCTAAACTCGAAATTTTACTTCATGCGCCACGCCTAAAAACACTGATTTACAGTGGAATTCAAAAAACACACACATACAACAACGATTATAGGCAACCTAATATACGTTAGAGTTATTGGGTTGCCTATAATCACTGTTTTAAACAATTTGTTTAGCGCAGAATTTGACTCACGTTTTATTCACATCTACATATTGGATTGCTAAAGCCGTATATTTTAAACTTTGCGATATTTCAGTGTTTTAAACGTGTGGCGCATGAAGTAAAATTTCGAGTTTAGAAAAGCCTAATTTGGATTGGCCGCTCCGCTTCGCTACGCGGCCAATCCAAATTTTCAGGCTTTTCTAAACTCGAAATTTTACTTCATGCTTAGTCTGGGAGTGGAAAACCCTCGTCTAAAAATTCAAATTGAAATCTCTTAAAAAAACAACGAATGTCGTATAATTAACAGTGTATGCATACAGAGAGTTTTATGTAACACCGAACATGTTCATAACGAGAATTTTTCTTATAAGTATACATAAACATACGTTGTACATTTGCTGACGCTCGGTTTATTGAAAGAATTTAATTTAAAGCTTTAAACGAGTGTTTTCCACTCCCAGGCTAAGCATGAAGTAAAATTTCGAGTTTAGAAAAGCCTGCAAATTTGGTTTGGACGCGTAGCGCGAAGGGGCCAAACCAAATTTTCAGGCTTTTCTAAACTCGAAATTTTACTTCATGCGCCACCGGTACAAAACACTGATGCAATGTAAAGTTTAGCGGTGTGTTTTAAACTTCGTAATATGTCAGTGTTTTGTACCGGTGGCGCATGAAGTAAAATTTCGAGCTTAGACGCGACCAAACCAAATTTTCAGGCTTTTCTAAACTCGAAATTTTACTTCATGCTTAGTCTGGGAGTGGAACACACTCATTTCAAGTTTCAAATTGAACTCATTTAAAAAAAAAAAACATTGGAACATGTATACTTGAAAGAAAAACTCCCTGCATGTTCAAGTTGAGGCATTAATTGCTATTGATTAGCAACAATTTGTAATGGTCATATAGGCAATCCAATTTACACATAATTTAAAAATTAAAGGTGTCTAATTGTATTCGATGAATATGTTCGGTGTTACATAAAACTCTCTGTATGTATACCTGAAAGAAAAATTCCCTGTCTTTAAAAATCACATTTATGTGTCAATGGGAGGGAAGGTACCCCACGCTGATTACCAACTAGCTCAGGTTGGTTGAGTTTATGAGAGATGAGCAACTAACTTTTGAAACACGTATGCTGTTTCAAATGATTTATTTTAAACAAATAAAAACAAAAACATTAAAACAACAAAGAATGAAATAAGATTAAAAGAAGCACAGTGCACGAAGTTACAGGGCAGACTTGGTGTGGCGTAGGCGTCCCGATTGGGATTTCTAGTCCAGCAGTGGCGTCTGGCTAGTGGCAGCATCCGGATGGAAGCGGCGTCCAAATAGTAAGACGGCGTCTCGGTGTGAGACGGCGTCTTGTGCTTGTCGACGGGAAGTGGCGTTGACGTCGGTGGGGTGTTGCGTCTGTCTAGATCCGGAGGCAGCAACAAACACTACGCTCGTAGTGCGGGACGTCTGCTCTGGCAACCTTGATGCTCGGCGTCGGCGTGACTTCAGGAACGACGGCGGAACGGCTAGCGTCGGCGTCGGGAAAGTTTCCTGGAGTCGGTGAGTTGCTGGCCTGGTCTGGAACCGGCGGAAGCAACGAACGCTACACTGGAGCGTCATTGTGTCGTCAAGGCGACTGCGCTGACAATCGGGTTCTCGGCGTCGGTGTCCAAGAACAGGAACGACGGCTGGGACGGCAGACCTCGGCGTTGGTTTGTTTCCTGTTGTTGGCTTCATCTTCTAGCGACAGGAACGACAGCTGGGACGTCTGGCGTCGGTCAGAGCTTCCTGGCTCAGATAGAAGAGTCGAGGAACGGCAGTTCCACCTGAATCCACATGCTTTCCCCTGTACAGCACAAGAGTGGACTCCTTTCTTGGATGTCGTCCTCTGGTATTTAAACCACGAAAATTGGCGTGGAGAAGGGAGGTTTTTGAGGACTACATGACCGTTGGCAAAGAATTCGCTAGAAAGTAATTATCGCAGACAAGATAATTACTTTCAGCGAACTCTCAAATCCAAACAACCTTTAAGCTGCAATTTAAAAGAAGTATAGAAATTTATAATCTCTCTTCTTTCAAATTGCAATGGTGGTCATTAGTAGTGATGGAAATAATCGATATACTAATTAGTAATTAGTCGATTATTGAAATATATCGATATAATCGATTATTATGCGGAAATTAGTATATACTAATTTAAGCGATTATTTGATCGAGTAAATTAGTAATTACTAATTAGTAATTACTAATTAGTACTTACTAATTAGTAGTTACTAATTAGTACTTACTAAGTAGTAATTACTAATTTAAGCGATTATTTGATCGGGTAAAATAGTATGTACTAATTTAAACGATTATCTGATCGGGTAAAATAGTAGATACTAATTTAAGCGATTATTTGATCTGGTAAAATAATATATACTAATTTAAGCGATTATTTCGTCGGGCAAATCAATAATTGGTAAATTAAAATAATTGATTATTGTCTCGGTAGACTGGACTATTAACTATTATAAACAATTGTATTGCTTATTATCTCGGTAGACAGGACTACTAAATATTATATAGTAATATTAATAATAACTTATTTAATGGTTGTTTCGTATTTCATTAAATAAATGATTAAATAATTTTACCTACGCCCTATCTAGTAACCGCATCATACCACACTGTCATCTTGACAAGTATGATTGACATTAAGTACACATACAAGTAATAGCTTTGGCAAGTACATTACGTGCTGACAGCTGAACAGCTGATTTCTTACCGTACAACCAAATGACATTTCTTTGATGTACAGGGAGCTTTTCTTTGAAGTATAAGTATTCCAAATTCAGCTTATTTTCTTTAAATCTTTAGTTATTCGTTGTTATTTTTAAGAGTTCAATTTAAAGCTTTAAACGAGTGTTTTACACTCCCAGACTAAGCATGAAGTAAAATTTCGAGTTTAGAAAAGCCCGGTGAAAATTTTCTGGGCTTTTCTAAACTCGAAATTTTACTTCATGCGCCACGCGTAAAAACACTAAAATATTGTGATCTCTATGTATATTTAAACCTCACTTGAAATCAGTGTTTTATACGCGTGGCGCATAAAGTAAAATTTCGAGTTTAGAAAACCCAGAAAATTTTCACCGGGCTTTTCTAAACTCGAAATTTTACTTCATGCTTAGTCTGGGAGTGGAAAACACTCGTTTAAAAATTGAACTCTTTTAAAAAACAACAAATGTCAGAAAATGTATAGCTTTATTCCCTGTATATTGATCAAGTAGTAATTTAGTTTTCATCATTGCCATATGGTACTATTAAAAATTATTACAATAAATAAGTTGTTTTTTCATGCTCATTGTTTATTTTGTTAGGGCGTAGGTAAAGTATTGTACGTTTCTCGAGTAGTATGGTAATTACATACTCGCGGAATACTGCACTCGCCGCTGCGCGGCTCGTGCGCAACATGTCCGTTCATATGTAATATGCTGCATACCACTCTCGTTACGTAATATACTAATAATTCTATAAAAATTTTAATCTTCACTACTAATAAACGTCATCCCCAGGAAAAAACGCTTGTGAAACCACGGTCTTAAAATCAAACTCTTTAAATCACTCCCTCAAAAAACCACACATTAAAAGACCATCCCTTGTAAAAACTTTTATGGAAAATCACACCTACGGAAAAAAAATGTCATAAAAACTACCCCATGTAAAAAGATTCCTCGAAAATCATCCGCACTTCCGAAAGAAACAATCCCCCTAAAAATCATCCTCACGGATTCCTGAAATTCATCCCCCTAAAAAAAACCCCCATAAAAATCACTCCCTGAGCAAAAATCCCCTTGAAATACCACCCCCTTGAAATACCATCCCCTCGAAATACCAACCCTTCGACATACCACCCCCGAAAAACGACTCTCCCAAACAACTACTTATAAAAAAACTTTACTTGTAATATCACCGCCCCCTCCCCCCATAAAAAAACGGCCCCCCAAAAATCCTTCTGTAAAAACATTCTTGGTAAACCACTTATTATTGCTTGTTGTTTGTACTACATAATTATTCATTTAACATTTTAACATTTTGTTTGTTAAATTTAGACTATACTATATTTACACTTAACTAAACTTAACTGAGCGTCTTTTAGAGGGGTAAATGCACTTAAGTGTCTGATCACTCGCAAGTCCAGGGTGGTTTTCTCTGCGGTCGTTGGTGGTGGTGAAATCCTGGTGTCTTGACCTGAGGTGATTTCGATCTCCAGGGACGTCTTGGTTTCCTCTGCAGGGGAGATTTTATTCTCCAAGGAGGCTTCTAGGGTCGTCTCGGAAGGCGAAGTCCAGGTATCCTGTCCTAGGGAGATTTTGTTCTCCAGGGCGGTTTCCAGGTCGGCGGGCGGCTGCGTTGGGAAGCGGCGAAGTCCGGGTATCCTGTCCTGGGGAATTTTTATTCTCCGGGACGGTTTTCAGGGTCGTCTCGCGACGCGGTGAAGTCCGGGTTTCATGTCCTAGGGAGATTTCGTTCTCCAGGGCGGTTTCCGGGGTCCTCTCGAAAGGCGTTGAAGTCCGGGTCGGCGTTCATGAGGGTACTGGGTTTCCTGTCTGTATTTGTGTCGTTTTCTGTGGAATTCGCTGCAGTTCTTGGTCCACTCTATTTTCCAGGGTGGCTTCTTTAGAGGCCTTGAAACTGGCAGGATTGGCTCACGAGTTCCAGGCAGGGAGTGTATAGGACCTGGGGTCCTCACGACTTCTCGCTGTAATTCGTCGGGGAACGGTGAACAGCTTCGGAAACTCGTCGATGTTTGGATCTACCTTGACGAACTCGGATTCCCAAGCATCCGAGGGAATTTCGGGAGCTTCTTTCCTGGCTAGTTCCTCCAACACGCATTCCTAGTCTACGTTACACGGATACACAACGGGAAGCTTTTCGACCGTCAGGTCTTCTATTTCTTCCCAGTCCCCATCTTCGGTGCAAATCTTCGCGTAGTTTCGAAGAGTTTCCCACGTTGTGTACCGGTTCTTCAACGTACTCCTACACCTTACGACTAGTGGTCCTTTGAGTCCGTTGAGGGCGTAATCCACCTTCATCCTTTCCGTCCATTTCACGTAGGTTTTGAAGGTTTTGTCAAAGAAGTCAAAGTAAAATTTGACGTGAAGATGTTCTTCCAACGATAATCTTTGGGACATGATTGATTGTTGGTCGGTTGTCGGCCCCGTACGACTGTGTTTCTGTTATTTTTGTGTTTCAATCCTTCAAAAAGTTAGTTGCTTTCTCAAGGTGTGGACTTAACACGGCCACTAGGTTGGGCGCCATTTGTCAATGGGAGGGAAGGTACCCCACGCTGATTACCAACTAGCTCAGGTTGGTTGAGTTTATGAGAGATAAGCAACTAACTTTTGAAACACATATGCTGTTTTAAATTATTTATTTTAAACAAAATAAAACAAAAACATTAAAACAACAAAGAATGAAAGAAGATTAAAAGAAACACAGTGCACGAAGTTAAGTTACAGGGCAGACTTGGTGTGGCATCGGCGTCACGATCGGGACTTTTAGTCCAGCGGTGGCGTCTGGACTAGTGGTGGCATCCGGATGGAGACGCTGCCTTGCTACTTGGAGGCCGCCTCCATCCGGATGCCACCGCTAGTCCAGACGCTTCGCGCTTTGCGCTGCGCTACCAAACCAAATTTTCAGGCTTTTCTAAACTCTAAATTTTGCTTCATGCTTAGCCTGGGAGTGGAAAACACTTGTTTGAAGCTTCAATTTGAATTCTCTTAATAAACCGAGCGTCAGAAAATGTACAACAAAATGCATATGTATCTTAAAAGAAATATTCTTGTTATGAAAATGTTCTGCGTTACATAAAACGCTCTGTAGATTAGATTAATTAGTTGGACCTGTGTAACACACTTTTGTTTGTGATGAACATCAATAAATTAAAAAAAAAAGAACTTAATATTGTTTGGTTGCCTTGGAAACTTGAACAACAACAATAATTAAACAAAAGCTTACGTGGCACTTGATCGTTGAAATCAGAAAAATGCATTTCAATGATGTGCATTAATTTGTATGTTTCCATAAGAAAAACAAAAGTTGAGTGTATAAAACAAAAACGAATCGCTTTCAATATTTTTAATGTTAACCATTTGATGATATGGAAAAAATTAAAAATATCGGGGATATGGACAACATTAAAAAATCGAAATTCTCAGTTTCTTTTGAAATACAACGAAACAATTGGAGATATTTTATTGAAATGTAAAAGCAGATTTTTAATAAGCACTAAAATTCGCATTTTTACCCCCATTTAACCGATTCTCTATCTCTCCAAATAAGCGAGATCCCCATAGTACCGCTCGAAAAGCGGGCACCCTTTATACCTAAATACCAAATACATGAAACAAATATGCATGAAAGATGCAAACTCAGGTTAATAAATGCATTGTGCATGCATACTCATCGAAACATCGAATGTTCATGCAAATTTTCTTTTGGGTGTTGAAAAGTAATCCATCAAGAATAATTTTGTAATATTTTGTAATCAGCTTTAAAAAGTGAGTGAAAATACCGCAAACACTATTGGTCGAAAAAACTGTTTACACAAAATTGGAAAACAAAATATAGAAAGACGGTTAGCATGCATTTTGACGGGTCAAGTGCCTTTGCAAAACTGAGATCATGGCGAGCAAAAAAATTGACACTTGTTGGAACATTCAAAACTTTTAAAATATAGCAGGTATCTCAGAACTCCCCACTTCACCCTACACATTATGTTTTTTGGTTATCTTGAGATAAGTTTAATTTATTCGATATTTTTTTTATAGAAATGTTATACAAAGGTGATGAAAAATACCGAACAGTACTCCAGTCACAAGGGAGTATATGACCATGTGAAAATGCAAATGTATCCAATCCAATCAATTACGTGTGTTAGAATGAATCCAAATCGGTACAGTTTTCTTTACACGGCTGTAGGATACCAGGCGGGTTTTGTTAGGATAGTGCATTCTAAGTTTTTAGCATGAATAGTGTTTTATTTATTAAATTGTGAATATTGTATTTATTTGTTATTTTTATATCGTTGACTAATAAAATCTTTAAAAATAAAAAAACACCAATAATATTTATTTTCAATATTTCCTTACAATAATTTAAGTTAGTTAAGACTATTTGATGCTAAAGTGAAATACAGTCCTTCAAATTTTCTCTTTTTTTTTTGTACATATTCATAATTATTATGCAATGCAATAGACGAACATATCATATACCGTGTGGTTGGCCATACATCTGAACATAGGGAAATAGCATGGGAAATCACGTATTTGGAAATTTCTGCTCACCAAATTTACGAACAAGCATAAAAGTGGTATCAATCGAAAGATCCTATTATTAGTCGGAATTTGTTGATACCAAATGCACATTAATGCTTTTTTGAGGATTGAATAGTTTTTAATTTAATAAAATGTCTACTCATAAAAACTATTGCTGGTGGACCTGAGAGAAAGGTTATAGTGCTGATAGCTGAAACATGTAATTTTAAAAATTCGAAAAAAAATAAATCCTATCGTTATCGGACTAGGCTTAAAAGTGGCGTAATGAGTGACAGTTTTTTAGAAAAAAAATTCAAGAAAATCGATTAGTACGTGTTTATTGGAAATCAACATTTTATATTAAAACGGTCGTCAATTTTCCGTACTCGACGCCGTGCAATTTCTCCTTCAACTGATTTAGAGCCCTTTTAGCCCTAACGTTCAACTGCACAGAATCTTGAAAAAAAAAAATATGAAAATAACAAAACCATTCCGATTCAGTACCAACCAAACCAGACCAAATGTTCAGGGTTTTGTAAACTCGAAATTTTACTTCATGCATAGTCTGGAAGTGGAAAGCACTCGTTTGAGGCTTCATGTATACTTAAAAGAAAAATGCCCGGTAGTTCATTCATCAACTTCACCTTCTAAATGATGCGATCGTTTAAATTATAAATTAGAGTACGCAGCATTATTTTTATGCAGTTGCAGAATGCTAATTGATTGATGTAATAAATTTGAGGTTATGATAAACTATGTGTTTACAGTTAGTAGCAGAGCTGGTTAGGATTCGAATCATTCAGGATTCGAATCCTTTTAGAGGATTCAAAAGAGGCATTCGAATACTTTAGTTCAACTGGATTCGTGATCCGGATTCGTTACGTATTTTTAAGAGGATTCGTATTCGAATCCAAATGTGGGTGATTCGAATCCTTATAAAAGGATTCGAATATTTATAAAAGGATTCGAATACTTACAAAAGGATTTGAATCATCAAAAATAATTCGAATTAATTGTGAGGATTAACATGAAAAACGTCTTTTTTGTGTTTTTAAATTTCTCGTTAAATCACTGTTTTATACGCGTGGCGCATGAAGTAAAATTTCGAGTTTAGAAAAGCCCAGAAAATTTGTCAAATTTTCACTGGGCTTTTCTAAACTCGAAATTTTACTTCATGCTTAGTCTGGGAGTGGAAAACACTCATTTAAAGCTTCGAATTGAACTTAAAAAAAACAAGGAATATCTAAAGATTTACAGAAAATAGGCTGTTTTGCGGAAAATAATATTTCTACTAGCACTACCAGCCAGAACTTCTAGCTCAGATGGTTGTAGCTTCAGATATCTCGCTACCGGCAGACGAGGCCTATACTAGTACTACTAAGTACTATTAGCCGAAAGAAACACTACTACAAACTGTAAAGTTTTTTTTTTTTCAGTTAAAAACGATTTGCCCACTAGCAGAAAGAACTGCTGCTATTAGCAGACAGAACTTCTAGTTCCGTAGACTGAGCCTGTACTACTACTACTAGTAGTAGCAGAAAAAACTAGTGGTAGTAGAATAAAAAACTACTACTAACACCTGAAAGAACGACCAAAGCCGCAGCCAGAAAAAAAAATCGCAGGGGGTTATAAAAATTTCGAGGGGGGGCTTAGGAAAAAATATTCGTTTTGCTCTTACAGTCCCGCTTTTACATACAAAAATTTATCACTTTAAAATAAAAGAATTACTACAGCAGAAAGAACTACTGCTATTAACGGAGCTTCTAGTTCAGATGTCTTGCCATCAGCAGACAAAACCTGTAGTACAGGTTCCGTCCGTACTAGTAGTAGAAAGACCTACTCGTAGTAGAAGGAACAAAAAAGTAGTTGTTCTTTCTCCTACTGAAAGGACAAACGCTACTTGCACAAAGAAATTGTACTACTAGCTGAAATAACTACTACTACTGATAGAAACGTTTATTTTTTTAGCAGAACATGCTATTTCTACTAGCAGAAACAACTACCGCTATTAACAGACAGGGCTTCAAAAAACACTATTTTTACTAGCAGAAGGAACTACTGCTATTAACAGAGCGTCTAGTTCAGATGCTTCTGGTGTATTGTGTGTTGCCACCAGCCGACAGAGCCTGTACTACAACTAGTTGCAGAAAGTCCTAGTCATAGTAGAAGGAACAAAATAGTAGTTGTTTCATCTACTACTAAAAGGACGATGGCTGCTAGCAGAAAAAACTTATACTACTAAGGGATTAAGGGATTAAGGATTATTTGGCGGGAGGGCAGCAGCAGCTGCACCCACTTAGGCCTCAGTCGGGCCCATTGTAGTGCCTCCCCCCTGATGGTTAGACCCACCCCGCACAGTCGGCAATTGCCAGGATCTGTGCGGGTGACCATTGCCATCCAGGTCCTTCACGATTTGGGGCTTCTTCCCTTAGTAACGTGGTTCTTATTTTTGACAGCGCCGGACACGCGTGAAGAATGTGTCTCGCTGTTTCTTCTTCTTCGTTGCATCCTCGACAAATGTCATCACTGGTGATTCCCATTTTTGCGAGGTGATGCTGGAAGTTGTAGTGACCAGTAATGTAGCCGGTTAGGATTCGTAGTTTCTGTTTTGTGAGTTTTAGAAACTTCTTTGTTGTTTGGCCGTCGGGTTCCAACAGGTATGTCTTTGTTTGGCTGCATGTTGTGAGGTTTGTCCATCTCTCTTTATGTTTCGCAGTATTGAACTCTAGCATGCGTTTGGCTAAGGACCTAGGGGATAGTCCTATTTCTGCACGGTTTGTTGTAATTTTCGATGCTTCTCGTGCTAGTTCGTCTGCGTTATTGTTGCCCTGGCTGTTATCGTGTCCTTTCGTCCACGTTAGTGTTATGCGGTTGGAATTTGCTACTTTGTTCAAGGTTTCTACGCATTTATGTATTAGTTCAGATGTTATTCTGAACTTGTCTAGAGCTGCCAGTGCGGCTTTGCTGTCAGTGACGATAGTTATATTCTGGTCACTGATGTTTCTGTCTTTTATAATTTTAGCACTCTCTAGGATTGCGTAAATTTCAGTCTGTGTTGCAGTAGCATGTGCTGTTATCGGAAGACGTTTTCGCACAGCTAAGTCCTCTGAGTATATCCCTGCTCCACAGCCTGTCTTAGTCTTGGATCCGTCTGTGAACACTACATAGTCCGGTGGTGTTGTTTGTGGGTCCGTGTTCACGACGTATTTCTTTTTGAAGATGTATTGGGGTATCTTCTGGTCTATTTTGCTTCTCAGCATGGGTGGTCCCCATTTGAGTATGCTTCCGTGGCCGTCGGGCGTAGTTTGGTCTGACCATGTGTTCATGGCTCTCAGTCTTTCTGCGGTTAGTCTCGCCGTGCTCTTGATGTGGATATCAAGAGGTGGGAGACTTAGTATTATTTCCATTGCAGCGGTTGGTGTTGTTCTGAAGGCTCCGGTTGTGCACGTACATGCCAGCCTTTGTATGTGATTTAATTTCAGTTTTGCTCCTTGTTGGTTAGTCCGTGACCACCAGACTAGGGCTCCGTATTCGAGCGCTGGTCTGATAATACCTGTGTATATCCACAACGCTATCTTTGGAGATAGTCCCCAGGTATTGCCAATGGCCCTTCTGCATTGCCAGAAAGCCCTGCTTGCTTTCTCAGTTTTGTGTTCTAGGTGTTTGGCCCAGTTAAGTTTTGAGTCTAGATAGATTCCAAGGTATTTGACTTCCTTTGATAGCTTCAATTGGGTCTTGAATAGTTTTGGTAGTGTGTGAGTTTCTATCTTATGTTTCTTTGTAAACATCACTACTTCTGTTTTTGTGGGGTTAACCGATAACTGGTTGGTGTTGCACCAGTCTTCCACTGTTTTTAGTGCTTCCTGCATTCTGTTGCATAGGAAGTTCTCGTATTTCCCGTTGAGGAGTATTGCTATGTCATCCGCGTATCCTACAGTGTAGAACCCCTGGATGTTGAGTTTTGTGATCAGTTCGTCCACCAAGAGTGTCCACAGGAGTGGGGATAGGACCCCCCCTGCGGGCAGCCCCTGGTGACCGACGCTGATATTGTGACATCTGCTAGTGATGCTGTTACGTGTCTGCTGCGGAGCATGTTTCCTATCCATCCGCAAAGCATGTTGTTAACACCGATTCTGTTGAGTGCTTCCCCGATTTTTTGGAAGGATGCTTTGTCGAAAGCACCTTCAATATCGATAAATGTACCTAATGTGGTCATCTTGTTTGTTATCGCCTTTTCTATTCTTGAAACTACAAGATGTAGAGCAGATTCTGTGCTTTTGCCTGGCGTGTAGGCGTGTTGGTTTTGGTGGATCGGTCTAGATTTGAGGACATTGTCCCTAATGTGTCGATCACATAGTTTCTCCAATGCCTTTAGCATGAATGAAGATAAACTGATCGGTCTAAATGATTTTGCGTTCGTATAGTCGTTCCTGCATGGCTTAGGAATGAATACTACTTTTACCATTCTCCATAACCTGGGGATGTAGCGGTGCGTGAGGCAGCCGCGGTAGACGGCTCCCAGCACAGCCACAAGCGCAGGTGATCCCCATTGAAGTAGGGCCGGGTAGATGCCGTCCGGGCCTGGGGATTTGTATGGTTTGAATGATTTTATTGCCCAAGTTATGGTTTGATTCGTAACTATTTCCATAGCTAGCTTCTTGTCATCTTCATCTGCTTCTCTTTCGTGTGGGTCGTCTGCAGACGTTTCGATTTCTAGCGTTTCACAACCGGGGAAGTGTGTTTGTAACATTAGTTGGAGTGTCTCGTTTTCATTTGAGGTGAGTTCTCCGTCTACTTTCTTGATGCTTCCAAGGTAGTGTGGGTCCTTGGATAGCACTTTTTTGAGCCTGGCAGCTGTACTCGTCGACTCTATGTCCTCGCAGTACTTCCTCCAGGATTGTCTTTGTCTGCTGCGCACTTCGTATTTGTAGATGCGTTGGTGTGATTTGTACGCATCCCAGTCGGTTTTTAATTTACTATTTTTAGCCTTGTTGAATAGTTTTCGGGTTTTCGTTCTCATGTCCTCAAGGTGGGTATTCCACCATGGTGTTTTTCTCTGTTGTTTGGAGGTGCTTAATGGACATGATTCGGTGTAGGCATCGATGAGAGCAGAAGTTAGTTTAGTTACTGCTTCTTCGATTTCATGCGTGTTGTGGTATATGTTATATCATCAGTATTTAGGTGGCCTAGTCCTGCCTCGAGAAGGTCTCGATACTTGGACCTGTTTGTTCTGCGAGGGTTTCTGTACTTGGCCGCTTTTTCATACTTGTCGGTTTGTATCGTGTAAGTTATCCATCGGTGATCTGACATGGTTGCCTCTCCGTGCACCCTCCAGTTCACCGTGGTGTGTGTTATGTCTTGTGATACCAGTGTGATATCAATCACTTCCTGTCTCACTGCGTTTATGAATGTTGGTTCATTGCCTTTGTTTAGGATATTTAGAGATGTGCCCATGAGGTATTCCAACAGTGCCTCACCTCTTTGGTTAATGTTGGTGCTGCCCCAAACGGTATGGTGCGCGTTGGCGTCGCAGCCAATTATCATATATTTGCCTTGTGCCTCACAGCGTGTTACCATATTTTCTAGTTCTTGTGTGGGGGGGTTATACTGTGAGTCATAAGGTTGGTAGGCCGAAGCCAGGTAGATTTCGGTGCCCCCAAGCCTTACGACCGTTAAGTCTCCACTTGTCATGTCTGGTACGAGGTAACCGATGACACTTGGAGGAAGGTATATACAGGTTCGGGGTCTATCCGTACTATTTCCGTATAGGATTTTTCCAGGTAGGTTTCCAAAGCCTGCTATTTTCCTATTGACTATCCAGGGTTCCTGGATAAGTGCAATGGTGTTATTTGTTTTATTTAAGTGGTTGCAGATTGTGGTTACCGCCAATCTGCAGTGTTGTAGGTTTGCCTGTATTATGTTAATAGGTTTGGGATACATCTTGTTATTGGACTTTGTTTTTGATGTGGTGTTAGTAAGCATTAGTGTTCAGAAGAAAATTGCTCACCTGGTTTTTAGGAGGTTCCCTTTTTTTTTTTTTTTTTTTTTTTTTCTTGTCTGAGGGGGAACTCCTGGTGTTGTGGTGGTTAGTGTTGGGTTGGTGGAGGGGATGTTGTTGGGTCCGCCTCCTCCATTTCCTCGTCCACCACTGTAGTTGGGGGTGGGTTCGCGATGACCGTCACCTCCTTATTGTTCCCCTCTTCCGGGGTTGTCGGTGTGGGGTCCTCGTCCATCGAGTCGGCCCCCGTTTCCTTGGGTGTGGATTGGGCCGCCGGCGAGGGGCCCGAGGAGACCTCTTGCTTCTCCTCGCCCCCCCACCGCCCTCCCTGCTCAATCTTAGGTTCACCGTGGTGAATCCGAGATAGAGGCGATTTCTCCCCTCCCTCTCGGACTCCCTTAGCTGTTTTGTGTCGTCCTCTGGGATTCCGACGACTAGTAGGTAGCCTTCCTCCTTTCTTTCGTGGTGGAAGGTGGGCCATTTCCCGATGTTGAGGGTTGGGTTTAGGATGGCTAGTTCCTCTATGATAGCCTCCTTGTCTTCGTACACTATGGGTGGCGTCGCCGGCACCCATAGTGAAGCTTTCGTGAATTTAGGTAGCTGGTCTAGACCAACTACCTTAAGTTTGGCTCCCTCCCAGGGAGTTAGGGTGGGCACCGTTCTCCTCAGCCAGTCGAGGGTTCTTTCGTCGGCACACGATATCCTCAGGATTTCTCCTAAGTGGCTGAGTCCCGTGAATCGGGGTGCCCACTCTCCTAATTTCGTGGCCTTAACCACGGTGATGTGTTTGGAGCGGAGACCCAGTTGGATTTTCTGTGCCTCCTCTTCGTTAACTTTGCCATAGAGGTTGTCCTCGTTTACGAGGGCAACCTTTAGGGTTTTTTCAGCCGCTTCCTTGTAGCTCATTGATGGTGAGCCCGGTAGCTGGCTCGTGCTGGTGTTTGTGATTTTGGAAGAGTGCCCTTCCCTGGGTTTTTTTAGGACCCTAGGGGACTGGGTGTCATCACGACCCCTCTTCTTAATGCTTTGGCGGCGTCTGGCTTCAGCGCCGGTTACTTTGCCGTTTCCACGGCGAATATTGGTAGGTTTGCCTACGTCATCCCTTCCCCTCAAGAGCGGTGATGTGTGTGCCAGTGGGGTTTATTCTGGTGTCAGGAGGTGGGGAACCCGTAGGCTCTGCCCTTCCTCTTGACGTGCTTGGGAGTGGGGGGTCCGAAGACCCGCCCTTCTCCGTATTGAGTGGGGGATCCGAAGACCCGCCCTTCTCAGCTTTGTGCTCTTGGGGAGTTGGTCTGCCGTCTGCGTCCCCTACCTGTTTTTGTTTTGTGTTATTTGTTTTTTTAATTGTTGACATTTTTGGTCCCACGAAAGGCTAGGGAGTTATGTGGTCCCCCCGCGCAGAGCCCCGCTTGCGCAGGTAAGGCTATATGAAACCGGGGGTCGCCCGTTCCCCGGAGTTTGGTACAGTCGGAACTAGTCTTCTATCTAGCCACGCATCTCCTCGGCCTGTCGCCCACCTTGAGATTTAGGATTTTTAATGAGGTTGTTCTCCTCTTGGTCCAAGTGGTTAAGCTCAGACCCCCCGAGCCTTCCCCTGCAGACGCGAGACATGACCACCTTCTGCGGAGAAAAGCCCATGGTTTGGCTAGAACGTGCTGTTAGACAGTATTGGTCCTAGGCGCCGTGTGGCCCCAAGTACAATCCCTTAGTCACGACACGACGACCGGGTTTGGGGGGAGTTGGTCCGCGGCGACGGTTTTTGTACCACTACGCAGGGTTTTACGTCTGGAGTGGCACTTATGGCCGTCGCTAACCACTACATCAGAAGACGCCGTGGTATTTCCCTATCCGTCACCTGGGACGCGCTTGCTAGCCCTCCGCAGCCACAAGACCCTCCGCAGCCACAAGTCTACTAGCTGAAAGTCTACTAGCTGAAAGATGGATAGTTTACTTCTTTTAACATAAAACGCATTTCTACTAGAAGATTAAAAATACATGTTTTTTCTTTGTCGCCGCCGTTGTTTAACAAACATTAATTGTGTATAATATTAATTAACGAGTGTTTTTTGAGAATCAATTGTTATCTTCATTATGGTTTATAATTATTCATATTTCTTTGGAGCAAACAGATACAGGAAGTTTTTCTTTTAAGTATACGTATTCCAAATTTAGCCTATATTCTGTAAATCTTTCGATATTCCTTGTTTTTTTTTTTTAGGTTCAATTTGAAGCTTTAAATGAGTGTTTTCCACTCCCAGGCTAAGCATGAAGTAAAATTTCGAGTCTAGAAAAGCCCCGTGAAAATTTTCGGGCTTTTCTAAACTCGAAATTTTACATCATGCGCCACGCGTACAAAACACTGATTTGAAGTGAAGTTCAGAAACACACAAATACATCTTTAATCAGAGTAACAGGGAATCAGATATTTTGTCTGTTATCAACGATGTTCAGTGTTAATAATAATTAATTAGGTTTTGAATATTTTTGTTAAAACAACTGGTAACGATATTTATATATTAATGGTTGGAAAAAAATATTAAAATCAAATTTATTCTTGAAGGATTTGTATTCGTGATTCGAAAAACAGGATTCGAATCATATTTATCTCTTACGAATCCTTTATTCGAGTATTCGTGATTCGAATTATATTAGGTGATTCGGATTCGTGATTCGAATCCTTTTTACGAGGATTCGTCCCAGCTCTGGTTAGTAGTGCCAATCTAATTTAAAATTCAGAATGCTAATTGAATGATAGAATAAATTTGAGGTTATGGTAAACAATGTATTAACAGTCAGTAGTGCCAATCTAATTTAAAGTTCAAACCTACTCTAATTTACATTTTAAATGATCGCATTTGTTATGTATACAAAACCACTCAAAATTTTCAAAATGTTAAATTTTTGTATGTAGAAGCAAAAACAATATTTTTACTATTAAACCCCCCCCCCCCTGAAATTTGTACAACCCCCTCTGAAATTTTTTCTGGCTACATCCTTGATAACGATCATGTTCTTTTTAATGTTTAGCTTACAGAATCGGCCTGAACTATTAGATGTTTTTGATTTTATAGCACTGATTCAATAAGAAAAACTGTTTTGATCATCAAGTGTATTTATCCAAGATCTAAAACATTGGCATACCTTTATGTCCCAAGACTTTCAGTGCAGCGGTGGTCTCGTTACTGTCTACTTCGTCCCTCTGCTGGTTGTACGCCTGCTCGGCAGTGATGGACTACTCATAAAGGGGATCGTAAAGCAGGACTTCCAAAATTGTGAAAATTGTCTTGTCGTTATTCCTCAGCACTTCTAGTGTCTTTTCACACGACCTGATATTATTTTAATAAGTATGTTAAACACTGATTTATTGTAAAGTTCAAAATATACGCACAGACAAGGCATTTTTTAAATATTGACTGGACCAATCAGTCCTTATTTGTTTACTAAAATGTTTGATTTAAAAACAATGATTGTCTCCCAGCATGTTAATTTTAATTCAATCATTCACAATCGAAATTTTCAAGATCAAAGCATTCGTTTTTAAGATTGTTTTATCAACAATCATGTTACAATATATCCCATTAAATAAATGCACAGTGGCACCACTGTTTATTATTCATTCCAATGCCAGAACAGCGGATAAATAGCTGTGTGCACTTTCTGAAGCATATCAGGAATTCCCCTTGTTATTTGATAATAGGGAGATTACAATTTATCACACACAATCTCCACAGCACAGCATTATAAGCATTCACTCAGTAAAATTGAAGCTGTAAACTTTGTCACACAAAATCTCAAAGACACAGCATTACTCATACGCTCAACAAAAAAGATGTTCACGAAGAAAGAAGAAGTCATTCCGAAGAATCCCAGGTTAATAGAGGGATTATTAAACGCAATGGGGTTACACGATTTTCTGCCGAGTGTCCACAGCCCCTGCGGCTACACAACGAAAGACCTGGTTGTATTCGAAAGGGAAGCTTCGTTCAAAGTAATGTACAGAAACGCAAGCATCGTTTCCGTTCAGGAAATATTTAACCCTTACACAAAATTACTCTTCGAGCTCCACAAACTGGAAACAGGGATAGTGTTTGTGTCGAATTTGTACCACGGAACCAATCACATCGTGGAGATTTGCAGGGAAAACTTCAATTACCGCTACTGTGGAAAGAGCAGGGGGCACAAGTTCGGAAAGGGGGTTTCGTTCAGCAACTGCCCGTTTTACGCTTCGCATTACACCCTGGGGTCCAGGCAGATGTTTTATTGTGACGTGAGTACACAAAGCATCTGTGTGGGGAATATGTTTACGGTTAAACCACCAGATTCGTATGATACAACAAGTAATATCAGGAATTCGGTTTTTGTTAAGTATGACGATGACACTTTTTATCCGAGGATCTTGATAAAGTATTTGTAAATTGTTTGTATCGGCTTGTACGAAACAGTATTTGTTTTTTTAACGTTAAAATCTGTATTTGTATTTTATTATTACTGCTTGTTAAAAAAATTGATAAATTTAAGAATTTAAGTCTTAAATAGTTATATAAAAAGTTTATATAAAAATTACTGCTAGTAATAAATATTTTGTATGAATAATTTTTTTTTAATCCTGGGAAACACGGTATATATTTTTAAATCAAAAGTATTGTTTTCGCAAAAAATTTTGAATTAAAAACTTGTGAGGTTTCCCCGACCATTTTAAAAAAATGGGACGGTCACCCTCATCGTACAGCCTAGTGTTGTGAGTCTATGACCGAAACGATGAAATATAGAGAACGTTCTGTTGGAGAATGACCTCGATAATTTACATCATTTATCCTCGTCACACTCTTCAAATGTAATGTAATAACTCCAAAACAAACAGCGTCGGTCTCACTGAGTCACATAAATTAAAAAATAAATATTAATTATACTCGATTAAAAACGATATCCTTAGTTAGCAAAAAAAAAAGAAAGAATGCAACAGTGTGTGCGAGGAGGATATTGATGACGGCGCATCTAGCCTGCGAGAAAACAGCGTGCAGAGGCATGAAAATTATTTCGGTCATTCCCCAACAGAACGTTTTCTATGTTTTGCCATTTCTGTCACAGAGAACGTGCTCGAGAATTTTCGCCAACTCACAACACTAGTACAGCCTAAACTGATCGAGATGTTAAGATGTTTCTATAAACCTAATTTATCTATTACAATTATAGGTACGGAAAGGATTTTGGTAAAAATATGGAAACTGGAAGTTGTACTTTACTCTTAGCATTTTTTTGTATCTTAAATAATGATCATATAAAAAAATTGAACTCAAAAATATATTGCTGAAATAGTATATTTTAAACTTCACATTAAATCAGCGTTGTATACGCGTGCCGCATAAAGTAAAATTTCGAGTTTAGGAAAGCCTGAAAATTTGGATTTGCCGGGCTGGTCCAAATCCAAACTTTCAGGCCTTTTTAAACTGGAAATTTTACCTCATGCTTAATCAAGGATTTGAAACATTCGTTTAAGGATTAGAAATGCAACGAATGTGTGAAAATTTACAAATAAAAAAAAAGAAAAATTCCCTGTATACCGGGTGTGGCACTTAAGACGCCTCGGACCATAGCTCCTTTACGATAAAAGCTATCGAAAAAATCTAAGAGCAAAGTGGTGCAAAATTACTGTCGCTGTATTTCAAAAATATTTCTAATCATCAGTGGCGTGCCTTACTCCAGTGGCGTACCAAACTTATGTTTTGCCCTATTTTTTATTGCAGATTTGGAAAGTGCTCGAAGAGTACTTATTTTTTTATCTAACATGTTATACCCTTCACTTTAGCGGTTTCGCTGTTATAACCCACACTCGGTATATTGTATGTAATATGTTTAAAAATTGCATATTTGGAATTAAATAAGATTTTTCTTTTGTGACTTATTATAAACTTATTTTGAGTTGATGTTGATTTTTGTAACTTGAAAATTGTGTTTAGTACAAGCGATCAAAGTTATTACTAACGTTCAGTAAATAATAATTTAAGCTGGACACCTCAATCATTTTTTTTAAGTAAAAATAAGTAGCTTTATTTTATTTAACGTTAATAGAAAAGTTAGTATTTTTGTTTTATTAAAAATTTCACGGAAAATCACAAAAAATCACATACATTAATAACAGCTGGGCAGGATTCGAATCCTTTTAGAGGATTCAAAAGAGGCATTCGAATACTTTAGTTCAACTGTATTCTTGATCCGGATTCGTTACATTTTTTTAAGAGGATTCGTATTCGAATCCAAATGTGGGAGATTTGAATCCATATAAAAGGATTCGAATATTCATAAAAGGATTCGAATATTTATAAAAAGATTCGAATACTTACAAAAGGATTTCAATCGACAAAAATAATTCGAATTAATTGGGAGGATTAACATGAAAAATGCCTTTTGTGTGTTTCTAAATTTCTCGTTAAATCACTGTTTTATACGCGTGGCGCATGAAGTAAAATTTCGAGTTTAGAAAAGCCCAGAAAATTTGTCTCGGGTCGCTGCGCGACCCTCTACAAATTTTTACGGGGCTTTTCTAAACTCGAAATTTTACTTTATGCTTAGTCTGGGAGTGGAAAACACTCGTTTAAATGAAGACAACCTTATACAAGAATGTCTCAGTTTAAACCGAGTCGACCTTATACAGTAATGACTTTGATTTTGACGTCATGTGAGGATTTCCGCGCGTGATAAGGTCGGCTCGGTTTAAATCGAGACAGCTTTGCACAGTAATGATTTTGGTTTTGACGTCACGTACGGATTTCCACTCGTGACGACATCAACCAAGGTGTGTAAGTTTGTCTTGATTTAAATCGAGTCAACCTTGTATTGTTTGTCTTGAATGTTGACGTCTTGTAAGAACTTCTACGCGTGACGTCAGCAATCAAGGTGGTTATTGTATAAGGTTGTCTTAATTTAAAACCGAGTCGACCTTGTTAGTTCAATCATATTGACTTTTCACGTCACGCGAGGAATTTCATGTGTGAAGTCAGAAAAACTTCCTGTATTTCTCGGGACATAGATATTTCTAATAAAATCAAACTGAATTTGCTATGAAATTCAAACATAATAAGTAAAAACCAGTATATTTTCAATTTCACAATATTGCAGTGTTTTATCCGTTTCGCTACGCAACTAAACTAAATTTTAAGAAGTTTCTAAACTCTATATTTTACTTTGTGCGTAAACAAGGATAGTAAATCTATGTTAAAAAACAAAAATTAACATTTCTCAAGATAATAAGTTTTTGTCTGGTGTAATATAAGGCAAAAGTATTGTCATATTATGAATTGAATGCCATTTTATTATAAACGAAAAAAATGGGCAATGTTTTGACTGAAAGTTAATTTAAAGGTGTAAAATTGATAATATAAAGTTAAAAAAATTATATCGGTCAAATGACCATCTCCTGAGTTGATGTTGATTGTGCTCGTTTTACAACATTTTGAATTGTTGTTCATAAACCATCAGGCCCCAAGTTGGTGATTTCTTCTTCGATGTTGGCTTTCAAGACTTGCAAGGTTTGTGGTTTGTTGTGGTAAATGCGAAATTTCAAAAAGACCCACAGGGAGTGGAAACGCTTGTTTGAAATTTCAAACTGAAAGCTTTGATAAGAACATTAAATTACTAAAAATGTTTTTAGAGATAATAATCCAGTTTTCAAAATTATGTTTCATATTATTTGAAGTAAAACTGACGTGGTAGCCACAATTTGAAATGTTAATTTTTTCCGACATTTCGCTGATTTCCCTGGCCTTTTAATATAACTTTTTTTTGTGGGAAACCTCCATTTTGTTAAATTTTTTTCATTGTTTTTGTCAATATTTAAGTTAATCTTATAAATTTTTACGTGTTTTGTAATTTGCCTGCTGATTTTGACAAATTTAATAATGTCATATGGCTTTTTCGATAGTGTTTTGGTCAATTTGAATATAATTTCATGACTTTTCTGACTTTCCCGGTTTTAATGATTTCGACTGATCGCCAGCGCCCTCCCAGCGATTCGAGTGGATTCGAGTAAGGTACTTCTTCTTCTTCTTCTTCTTTGCGTAATTAATGGCCTTAGCTATTAAAGCTCTGTTGACCAGTCACAGTAATTATGAAATAATAATTAAAATTGTTTTAAATTTATTAGAGTGTCGATTGTATGAATGAATAAATGAGTGGATGAAGGGATGAGTAATGAAATCTTAAATCTAGGTCTTAAGCGTAGGTTAAAATCTGGACAGAGTTAAACAGCCATTGCTGCGCCCTCTGCCCTCCCCAAGGGATAGGAAATAGGAAATACACGTGGATTTTTAAAGGAAAAGGTTCAATGGAAGGGAATTTGGGAAAAGGATTATTGAAAAGGATGTGATTGAAAGGATGATTAAGGATATGGTGGACCACGTGGAGGCCGCACGTTTTAATTGTGCAGCGGGACGGACTGCTCGGGGTCAGCTCTCGAACCACACTCGAGTAAGGTACTAATCCACTGGTGGCAACCTGTCACTCGGAGAGTCGCACATCTATTCTTGTCTAGGGACTCCATATGATTCTCTAAGTTCACATATTTAGTTGACCGACCAACTCGATGGGAGGGCGCATATGTCAGAATTTCAAATTTCCCGCAATTTCTTACGTGGGCTCATTTTCAATCAACAGCTGTCAGATTTGAAGGCACTAAAATGCCGATAAGACGAAATCGTCTCGAGATGAGCGTTAATAATTACAACCGTAAGTATATACGGTATGTACTAGGTTATTTATCTTTATTTGACGTAAATATAGTATTATGGCCATAGAGAAATAATATAAGAGAGAGGTCGATTCTATAGAAAGAGAGACGGGTGACTACAGCGACCTCCCTAATAGGGGGCCTTTTTCTTGCGAACTACGGGCACGCGCGCCATTTTTGAATTATTAAAATATATCTATATTTTTTAAACGCAAATTAAAATAACTTTTAAATGTTAAAATTAAATCTGCATTATACAAATTTAATTTTGACACTTTAAATATTATTTTGAGTGATAATTTTTTAAAAGTAATTAAGGAAAACTTGCATACTTACCAAAAATAATTATTAATAATATTAAGTTCAATTGTGAAACTGGTTAAATTAACCAATAAAAGTCGTATGTATCATTAAAATCTATAAAACTTTATTGCCACAAAAAATACAAGGAAAGGTAAATCTTTGAAAGTTTATGCAAAACATGACTGCAAGCTGCTTCATATGAAATCTAAGATACCTTCTTAAGCGAGAATACTGAATATGTGACTATTCGGAGGGAAGAGTAGAACCACCTTATGTTGTAGACATTGCAGCTATGTTTAAGATGATTAGGAAATAAATTAACATAATAATATATAAATATGAAAATATGTCATAAATTAAAATGTTTCTACTTATATTGTACATCTGAAATAGTGTTCTTATAATAAAATGGACTTAGGCAAGTTGGCACTATAAAACGATATTTTATTTTATTCGATTTTATTGTTGTAAAATAAATTGTTGATAATAAATAATTACATTTCAATTGTCTACTATGAGTTTTAGGTTAGCCAAATAAAATACTATAGTATATAATTAGACCTAATACGCACCAAAATGTTTGTATAATTTACATTCATATATACTAACTACGCAGTTACAATAGACGATTGGTAAATTAAATAAAAATATACTTATCTGCTAACGACGAAGCACATCACAGCGCGGAATTAGAAACGGAAATAAATAAACATGGCCGACTAGCGCCCACGGTTGCCCGATGTCTAATGCTTTTATCCGCCGCGCGCCGTCGCAAAGCTACAAATCCTCCCAATGAAGGAAAGTTATCACATGAAAGCGATAAACTTGAACTTTTGTTTAAAAAAATAGATTATTTTCTACACTGTTCTTATATTTTGTGCATTTATTAATGAAATCAAAATAATGTTTAGTTTAATTAAAATACGCACATGTAAAGTATCACTTTCCATAATTACGGAATAAGTTTTCCTTGATTGGACGTGCTCGTTATAAATTTAGACAAATTCTGCAAAATTAAATGAACAACTGCTCCAGCCCAAACGGCGGAATTGCGCCCAATCTGGCAACTTTGCTTGCGCTTTGTTCGACGAAAAACGAGCCACTTCATTCTAATTTTCCATAGCTGACTTCACGGAAAAGAGCCCTATTGTTAAAGGGAACGATTCCAAGGTCACACATCTAATGTAATAGCCCCTGATTATGCCTCCATGTTATTGCGCATCCTAACTGGCGCATATTCCAGTGGCTCTCAAAACGTTCTTGTGACCCGACCGTGGCCGACTGGGTAGAGCGCCTGATTCTATTTGACCAGGCACACAAACTCCCGAGTTCAAATCTCACGTACTCATACTAACCTTTTTTTAATGCAAAGAAAAGTCAAACAATTTGTAGATGGGTATTCTTATTATTACTCATTATTTACACTTAATAGATTACTTTATAGATGTTTTATTTAATAATTTGATTAAAAGTTACCTTTTTATCGGGGGCAGTGTGTTAAAGCGTATGTGCCACCCTTGGCGTGCACTGATTGTAGAGCAACACTACTAGCTCCTCGACTACCAAAAATCCACTGGCCCCACCACTATATGGTTTAATAAAAACATACAAGCAAGATCTACCAATCAGGTAAGTTGTATCATATATCCATCCAGAATCCTAGTCATTCAAATCGTTCGCTTGAATTCGTGAGGTTTAAACGAATTTAATCTTTTTTTTTAGATCTAAATTTAATGTAAATTTGTCTATTCAGTGCAAATAAGTTAGCGTAATTTTATCAGCTCATGTCTGTTTTCTCCTTATGAGACAAATCACAGACTATTCAATTCAAGGCACCGAAGTTTTATTTGGAATAGCTTTACAAAACTTACGACTGAACAGGCAAAAAAATGTGAATCGTGTTTTATTGTTATTATTATTATTTGGCGCTTTATTGCGGGTGTTACCAAGTGACGTACTAACCGTCGATTTTTTTTTTCTAATCTAATTGTAGGAATTTCTGAACTATCAAAGCGGTTATGGCTTTTTGCATCTGCGTGTGTATGCAAGGTAGTAAGTTTATGGCATCAAAATACTTTAAAAGTTTACTTAATGTTATGCTAGGCGCTGAGATCGCAATGGGTATTATTTCAACTTTTGCCTGTTTCAAAAGTTTCTTAATTTCTATACACATACCTTGATATTTCTCACATTTTCCCTGTTCTTTATTATTATTATTATAAGTGATTTGTTTAGGAATGATTCATAAAAACGAATTACTTTTTTCGTAAATGATTCGGTTGATTCGAACTTCCCATATCTAATGAAGACCCTTTACCATCTATGACAACCGTAAGATATTGATATAACCCGCAGACGTGGTTAACCAAGAAATAGTTAAAAAGGTCAAAATCGTCGAACTAAAGTTGAAGGCTTGTCGTATGAAACGGCACTAAATATTTTACATAAGTTAAGGGGAATATAACAGTGGTCTGAAATTTAATGTTAGGTTTATTTAAAAACTAAAGGTCCTAGAAAGTTGAAATTTTTACAGCGTATATTAAGCCCAATTATCTAGTAAAATATCGAAGTACTTTTTTTTTAAACAATTTGCTTTCAGAGGTATGAAAAAAATAATGTTAAATTTTTCAAAATTAAAAAAAATATTCCCATATCTTACTAGTTTATACTATAAGGAATATAATGTGAACATTTCATAAGGATGCGATAGCTCATGCCCGAGTCAGGTTAAAATAAAAATCTTGAAAAATAAGACCGTAAAATACCGCCGCCTTGCGGATCTTCTCTTAGTTGAACGCGTTGTACACTCATCTGCACAATTATTGGAGGGGCGAGCAGCATGCGGCCAGCGTTTATCTCTGGGCCGGTGAACGCTGTGCGGCTTCGCGTTTGTTTTTCTTTTCTTTTTTCAATCATAGTTAACAAAAACGGCTCGCGTCGTTAGCATTTATTCTCGTAAAATTAATATTTCGCAATTATAATCGATATTTTATTGTACTAGTGTTTTATTTTCATGCTTTCTGACTACTAATGGAATAAGTATTTTTTTATACTGCATGTTCACTAATATAGAAAACACGAAATGTTTCACTAATTTAAATAAAGATGTGTAATATACCTTTAATATTGGCTTTCCTTATTATTTGACAGTGTCGGTATTATTAAATTATTTTTAAAGTTTTTTAAGCTAATTAATAAGCCAGAAGCAATCGAATAACAATCAGTCTTGTTCAAATCATTATTTCGTCTTAAATCTTTCGTTATTAAAGCAGTTGTTAAATGCCATTAAACTGCTCGCAATAAAACTATTAAAGTAAATTGTAAAGTTTCTAGCAATCGGACCTATTTGAACCAACTGCGACTTCATCAACGAATCAATGGTATAAAAACTATAAGAATAGTACGAATAACACCAATATGACGTTGTCGTAGATTAATGTTACAAATCAACTATTTTTTACTGAGCACAGGTAATATTTGTTTGACGAATGTTTAAAAAAATGTAGGGTTTAACTGCGTGCATATTCATTGTTAATTATTTTAGAAAAAATAGAACTATAATAATAATAAGGTAGTTATTATAATGCATTTCAAATAATAAGCTTCTTGCTCAACATTGCACCGAGCCCAATATTTTATTTTGATAGTAAGTAAATAAGGAATAAATGAATTGAAATTGAATGTTATTGCAATCCTCTATTTATACGGCTCAGTCAACTTAGCCACCCGAAGTTCGACTTTTAAAAAAATAACTGTTGCGCTAGACGGGCCTTAGCTAGCGCTAGCTAGCGCCACAAAAATTAGAGCTAGCGCCGTTTAGACAAGAAAGTTACGGGGGTTTGAACTTTCGGGGGGCTAGGTTGATGCTGAATGTTTCAAGTTTTCTTACAGTATTCGGATTCCTCAGTGCTAGCGCTACCACTTTAAAAGCTAGCGCCACCCCCACAACCCCAAAAGATTATACAACATTTTAAACCCTAGCCCCCCGAAATGAGATTTTTTTAATCAAATTGGGTGCAAAAGTTCAATTCAAGGCTTTAAACGAGTGTTCTCCACTCCCAGACTAAGCATGAAGTAAAATTTCGAGTTTAGAAAAGCCCCGTGAAAATTTGTCGAGGGTCGCGCAGCGACCCGAGACAAATTTTCTGGGCTTTTCTAAACTCGAAATTTTACTTCATGCGCCACGCGTATAAAACGCTGATTTCAAGTAAGGTTCAAATATACACAAATTTCACAAAATTTTAGTGTTCTATACGCGTGGCGCATGAAGTAAAATTTCGAGTTTAGAAAAGCCCAGAAAATTTGTCTCGGGTCGCTGCGCGACCCTCGACAAATTTTCACGGGGCTTTTCTAAACTCGAAATTTTACTTCATGCTTAGTCTGGGAGTGGAAAACACTCGCTTAAAGCTTCAAATTGAATTCCTGTAAAAACAACATATATCTAAAGATTTAAACAAAATAAAGTGAATCTGGAATACGTCTACTTTAAAGAAAAACTCCCTGTATATCGTAGAATCAGGATATTGAGATAGATTGTGTTAGAATGAAAATAAAGTCAATTGAATAGCAACGAAAGGAGCTTAATCACAATTTTGTAGCATCGAAAAGATACCCATGTTTTGATTAGGTACATACATAACCCGATGTGTACTAGGTAAATTTTCAGGCATTCATTGTTTTTGAAAAGCGTTCAGTTTGAAACTCCCAACGAGTGTTTTCCACCGAGTAATAATGATTTAAGTTATCATAAAAAAAAAACCGTGAGGTACGCCACTGTCTTGCTAGCACTAGCTATCTCTTGAATAACTTTTTCATTTATCACTTGGTGAAACATTTTGAAATAATAATAAAGGATAAATTGAAAACACTATTTGTTTCTATTTACTTGACTAGTTTCGCTTTTTACGGCATTATCAAGAGTGAATCAAGAGTGAATCAAGAGTGAACTTTGATAATGCCGTAAAAAGCGAAACTAGTCGAGTAAATAGAAACAAATAGTGAAACAAAGCAAGTGATTTTAATTTATCCTTTAATATCACTAGCTATGTCGTTGTTAGTGTTTATAAACTTCAGTATAGCAATTACAATGCCAAAAAAAATTTGAAATCGTACGGTTAGTTTCCGAGTTATAACGATTTCAATTATCAAAAACAATCGTCAGTTACGCCACTGTCTTACTAGTGCAAGCTATCTCGTTGCCAGTGTTTATAAATATTAGTATAGTAATTACAATGCCAAAAGAGTTTCTTAAATCGTACGGTAAGTTCTTGCGTAATAACGATTTAAATTAGCTAGGAGTGAAAACACAATTGTCAGTTACGCTACTGTCTACTAGGCATCATGTTTCTAATAGCCAGTGTCTATGAACATAAATAAAGTAATTACAACGCCGAACTTTTTGTTGAAAGCGGTATATTATATGCCAAACATCATTTTGTATTAAAATTCAGGAAGTAAATGGTAATACGCATACAGGATCTGAAAGCTCTTGCATCAAAATTTGGACGTGAACTTTTTTTTACCTGATATTTTTGAGAGAATATTTTTGTCATATTCTGTTGGCGCTAGCTCTAAGTTATATTTTCCACCCAATTTGATTAAAAACATCTCATTTTAGGGGGCCAGGGTTAAAAATGTTTTATCATTTTTTGGGGCTGTGGGAGTGGCGTTGGCTTTTAAATTGGTAGCGTTAGCTCTGAGGAATCCGAATAGTGTTAAAAACTTAAAAAATCCAAACTCGGGGGGCTAGCATCAACCTAGCCCCCCGAAAGTTCAAATCCCCGTAGTTTTCTTGTCTAAATGGCGCTAGCTCTAATTTTTGTGGCGCTAGCTAAGGCCGGTCTAGCGGAATCGCTTTTTTCAAAAAAGTCGAACTTCGGGGGGCTAAGTTGACTGAGCCTATTTATACACATCATCATTTTGTAAACCCTGTACTAAACATAAAAAAAAAACAGGGCAGCTTTCCGTTTAATTTTTTTCAATCTATTATTTATTTGTTGCATTCATAAAAACTAGAATATTTGACCGAATATAAATTGAAATTCTCCCCAAAATTGGGGGTATTTACCCAATTGGGCAGAGGCCAAATTAATACACATTATTTTCATGGCAATAGCAGTTAGGGAAGATGATATTCCCATTTAAAAAATATGATTGAAAATCCTATGTTTTTTTTCATATATGTGCGGCATATAAATAAATATTCACAATGAGCTTATGAACATGAATTATTTTATTATTATATTTTTAAGAAATCATCTATAATTTAATAAAATAAAACACATAGTTTGTTCGGCTGTCGAAACTGGAGTCTTAAAAGTAAAAATAATGTGTTATAATGACAAGAATAAGAATCATCAGTTTTGTAAATACCGAAAAATAACACAGGATCCGATAACGCTTCCTAACGAATTGAAAACAATACATAGCTTGTATGTATTATCAGCGTGTTTAAATAATACGAATCGACACTTTCGTTCGATCCGTCTTTTTTATACGCTTTGTTTTTTTCGTCTATTCCACGCGACGCGAGACCCCATCCGTTCATGTCAAGGAGCAATGCACAAATGCACAGCGAACTGCCGCTTTTCTCTCTGACTGTATTCTCCCCACTTGTGCTGTAAATTTGGCATCGGATGAGCTACTCTAAACTATGTGGGTCTTTCCAACACGATCGGCGTTTTACACTGCAATAATCCCCTTAAGCATGAGAAAGATGTTAGCTCCATGGGTGCCGCAATTGCTCACGATGAACAACAAGTGGATATGGCTGACAATGTTGAAGCAATGTTTGGACTTCTTTAATTGAAATTGGTAGGAGTTTTGACAGTCAAAACAATGAATTTTTCCGGTTCCATCAGTCGGAAAGGTCATAACCACGATATTTTAGAATTCAAAGGAAAAAATCCTCAAGGACTTTTTGCAGAAAAGAAGAAGAATCACAGGGCAGTACTACAGTGACTTATTGGACTGATTCGATAAAAACTTAAAGAGGACACGGATCCATTTGGCTACCAATTGCTGCCGCACCCACATTACTCGCCCGACCTAGGTTCCCGTGACTTTAACTCAATTGAGGAAATTATCTTGAAGACAGAAGCATATTTTGAAGAGTTTACCAAATCGTATGTTTTTGGAGGGGTAAAAGAAATGGCAGAAACGTTGGGAAAAGTGTATTGCCCTAAAAGGAGATTATGTTGAAAAATAAAAAAGATAATTTGTGAAAAACTTGCGTCTTAATTCGTAGCACGGGTACTTATTGATCAAACCCTTGTATTACAAGTACTTATTGATCAAACCCTTGTATTACAAATCACTGATAAAGTTGCAGTTGAAATATTTTATGATGACCTCTTGAGCGATTTCTCAAGCAATCATTCGAAGGGTCTTTCGAGCAATCATTAGATTTTCAGTTTATTTTGAATGACAATCATTCCATTATGCCCATCACTAGCGGTGGGAATATGTTGAAGCTAAGGTTCGTCAGATTGTATATTAATTTTACTATTTCTAGAGTGCTTTTAAAATAAAACAATCAAATATTCGTCAATTTTCAACTGTCGATTGGTGAATTGATAAATATCACAAGAAAATTAGAAAAAACAAAAATTGAAATATTTTTTTAAAATAAATACCATTGGAGTAAATTTAATTTATTATAACCTACTACGAAAAAAATGCTTAATCAAAATTTTTACATTATCCACTTTTTACAATGTATTAAGCCTTCATTTATTATAATCAATAAATCGTTAAACAACCTATCACTTAAAAAATGTCAACATCTGATATAGTTACACAATTGTAAAAATGTAATAATACAGAATCTTAAGGCACGGGTTTCTTTCTTTTTTTCACATCTTTATCTCATAGCGAAACAATTAATAAAAAAAATCATAATAATATACAATAAATGTAATTAATTCAATACCTAACTACTTTAGTAAAACATTTGTACAACTTAAACGCCAATAAGATTAAAATAACAAAAATATACAAGAGTGCAATAAACTATTCATCATCATCCACGGAATGTAAAAACTAATAAAAATAAATATGTGTGTATGTGAGAGTGTGTATCGATTCACTTGTTTTCCGCTCCTCACGCCGGTTTAAATTAGTGTATATAAAAAATCATTTGACTCTTACGTTATTCCCGAAGTAATATAAAAAAATTAAGTAACGGCTTGAGCAAACTTGACTTGAAAGCTTTCTTTTTCTAAATTCACAGCTCTGAATGCATTCAACGCATGCTTGATTATTTGATTCGTTTGAGGAAGAAATTAGGACGGCACTTATTTGTTATTCATCGATGAATTTGCGGGTAGTGTCGCCGATCGCTGATGAGCGTTAACATACGGTTTTAGCGATGATCTCGTTGACTCCCTAAAATGTTTAATACAAAAAAAGGAATTAATTTCGTGAATTAGCAACATGTAAAATCATGCATAAAAATCCCAGTATTGAAGTAAATTTTAAATATAACTGAAATTATAAAATTATATAAATCAAAATGTGTGTTTGTTGAAAACTTACCTAGGAGAAACTTTAGCGGAATCTATGGTGTTGGAATTGTTGGCTTTGTAGCCGCACTTTTGTATTTTTCTGCTAAGCCTACTGACCCAGTGCTTTTGTTCGTCCACGGACGGAGCTAATAATAATAGTTCTTTGGCATACGTAGGATCGTAGTGTAATTTACAGGGCGCCACATAATCCTCCTTGCGTTCCAAGTGCTCTTTGTGTATCTTCACTCGACACCCTATTATTGTTAAATACACATTAGTAATGGGCGACAATTGATAAAACTCAATAAAATTAGATCCAGTGAGTTACTATATTACTGTACTATACTTTTAATATCTTTTGGTCATAATCAAAGTGTGATTATTTTAAATATTATTCGAAATATATTTATTTCTTCACAAAAGTTGCAATAACCTTGCTGACGATATTAAAGGCTTTGTTTGTATAACTGAGGTTTTTATTGTGACCACAGCTGTGCGGTACTGAAGTACAAGTACTCAAAATTTGTATTCTGAGTACTTTTCATGTACTTGGGAGAACTCAGTCCATAAGTACTTTATTTTCCAAGTACTTTTACTTAATGCATTTTTGGACCGGGATATGACTTCAAATACATTTGGATGCACCTACTTAAGTTTATTTTGATATAACTGTCAAAACAGTGAGTTATAGCACTTGAAATCTTTGTTTTGAAAACTTTCAATTTTGACATTAGTCATTTAAACAAATGAAAACTACACTAAAATCCATACAAATTTCATTTTTGAAGTTTCGCATCTGGCTGTCATAACAAATGAGCGGTGTTATTTTTGTCTAAACAAATAAAAGCTGTACCAAATTCTATACAATTTTTTAAAATGTCAAAAGTACATCAAAACTGATGAAACTTGAAGAGCTAGGTTAGGTTAGATTTTGCTTTGTCAAGTTAGGTTAGATGTCACTCTGTCAAATAAGGTTAGGTGGACTGTGTCGCCTGACGCCAACTTATGTCAACTTTCACTACAGAACAGACTTATGTCAATTGCAAATATAGTTCAAATATGGGCTGGCTAACGCCGACCTACGTCAAGTATCATTATAGTCCAACTGCTATCATAGATCAAATATCAGCTAAATCTGAGTGACAGCTGTCAATTCGATGCGGTGTGCGGCGAGTTGTTTCTTCAATTAATTATGATTATTTTTAATTTTATAATAATTCATATATTTGAATATGTTTTTGAATGCTCAAATTTACAACATAACCTTGTCATAACGAAGTAGTTCTTTTTAGAATCTATATCTGATCAGCATATTTTGAACTTCACTTGAAATCCGTATTTTATACGGGTGGCACATGAAGTAAAATTTCGAGTTTAGTGAAGCCTGAAAATTTGTTAAAACCTTTAATGAAAATACCGAATTCTTAAAAAAAAATGAACTACAACGGTCACATTTGCAGACCGCACAATTAATTCTTTATTATGTTACGCCACTGGTTGCACGGACCGCTTAGGTTAAGATTGTTGCTACGCCTATGCGTGAAACTTTGATTTTTGTAAGACGGATGGCGCTGGGGGTGAGCGTGAGAGCCAAAAGGCTACTGGTCTTAGTTGTCACGGAGAGCGGTTGTGTCGTCGGAGGTTAACTTAACAGGTGAGCACTTTCATTAATAAACTCTTTGCTACGAGTTATGTCATTGCGGTGAGTTGCCGTTGCTTTAGGCAGCAGTAAAAATGAGGCAGTTATTGAGAAGATGAAAATGCTCACCGTTGAGACCCACGTGTTTGTGGTTATGTTTAGTTTTTTGTAAATTTTGCTTAGTGTGTTTTTCAATTTTCAATGTGTTACGTAGTATTTAGAATTTTTATAGCTCGTAGGAGCTCCACGCCGGTGTGAAGGTTTCTCCGTCGTTTTAAAATTAATCCTCTTCTCGGAGAGAAGAGCATTAATTTTTTTTGCTGACCTAGTGATTTATTCTAACCTAAACTGTTAAGTTATTCTTATTAAATAATTATGGTATTAATGATGGGCCAGTCCTGTTGCCGTTTGTTAGTGGTAGATTTTTAGTATTTGTTTTTTGAACAGTTGCTTTAGACTGTAACTCCGGTTATTTAACCGTTTCAAATTAATATCTTCATCGTAGAGGGAAATATTAATTTTATTATCTGAAATCTGTGCATGTAGTCGGTTCTTGTACTCAAAATTAAACCATAGTAGTTAAACCCTTGGCTGTGTTTCGGAACATTGTAGAAAAGATACCAGGTGTATTTTCCTGAACCCTAATTCCTGCGCTTGCGTAGAGTTCATTACAATTGTTAGCGACCCGGCCAATAGGGACTCATTAAACATGTTACTGCCGACCACTTCGAACTTGTAGGTACATCATCACATAACTGAAGGAGGAGAGGGTTCTGACGACTGCAAACCTAACACTGCACAGAGGGACTGAAACAAGCAGGTGGACTGACCGCCAAGGAGAGTGAAGCACCACCACTACCGCTTCCACCCGATTGCATGCTGTTGCATTCCATCCATGCATGCTTGAGCGCTACACCTTGCTTACTTAAACACACAGGTCCTGCAGCCAATACCACCTGAACAGGAGAGTCACAATACCCTACACATTAGTTGGTGAGACAAACCTACCGCCTGAGGAGAGAGCCAGTACTACCATCGTACATAACAAGTCGATTTTCATTCATTTAATTTAGCGGCTGGTCTTTTTTTTGTACAGGTTCTAAATTCCTTTTTATTCACTACGTTATTTAGTCATAAGATACTTTTTAAATCAGATTGTTTGTGACACATTGATACCTATAATATATTGTTGTTGAGTTGAATTATGTAATAGTTAATTGTGTGACCCGATCTCAATAGTTCTTTTCCCCTTTCTGCTACCCTGTAGCTGGCGCCCACAATAGTGTTGCATTTAACTTTTAACAGCGAACCCCGGCCTTCGCACCACTGACTTAACCCTAGCCGCGGTAAGTGTCATCTCCTTATGAGAAGGGGGTGTTATAAGATATTCACTGAAACTTGTAAAGATTATGAAAATAACTAGTTTGTTTTACATTTTCTTTGAAAAATCAGTATTGTTATTAAAGGTTCTAATAGTTGTCGAACAAGTGTTTTCCACTCCCAGGTTAAGCATGAAGTAAAATTTCGAGTTCAGGAAAGCCTGAAAATTTGGATTTGCTGCGCGGAGCGAAACGAGCCCGGCAAACCCAAATTTTCAGGCTTTGTTAAACTCGAAATTTTATTTCATGCGCCCCCTGTTTAAAACACTGATTTCAAGTGAAGTTTAAAATGTACTATTATAGTTGAGAATTAATCAAATTTAAGCGTTCAATTATTCATTCAAAAACATGTTCATTTATTTAAATTATTTGAATATTTAAATATTCGTTCAGAAACATATTTAAATATCCAAATATTTAAACGCTTCAAACATCATGTCAATGTTAAAAGAGGTTAGGTTACGTTGTATAGGTGCACTCAATCTAAATATGTGAAAAATAGCAACTATGTAAACATAAGAATTGTGAAAAATTTTGAATATTTTTAAGAATTTTGGAAACCCACTTAGGTTAGATACACTAGACTTGGGTTAGAATAGATACGAGACGATAATAAGGTTTGTTTAGAGGACAGTTGCATAGGTTAGATGTTCCCAGCCTAACCTTACCTGAACAAACCTTTTCGACAATTATTCAGATTACCATTTTATGAAGTTATAACCCAACTTAACTTCACCTAGCCCAACCAAATCAGGAAGTATCATCCAACGTAACCTAACTTCACAACTTGTCAACTAACCTAACTTAGGTATAATCTATCTTATCTAACCTAAACTGTTAAGTTGCGTTAAGTTACCACTTCCCAACTTGTCATCTATAAGACGGCACAGTGCAACGAATATCTCAACCAGGTAGGCTCTTATATCAAAGCACAAAAAAAGTAAATCCTCACTGCAGGAGACTTCAACAACAAATCCAGAACATGGGGAGGGGGGAATAAAGACGACAAAAGAGGTAAAATCTTGCTAGACTGGATAGCGCAACACAACCTGATTGTTCACAACAAGGGAAAAATGCCAACCTTTTCGGAACATCACACATAGATCTGACAATCACGACGGAGAGCCTAGCTGGCCACATAGTTAACTGGGAGGTCAAGCCGGAAGAAAACCTAAGTGATCACGAAAACATCTACTACAAAATAATAAGGGAAAACAATAAGAGCTCCAAAGAAGATGGCACACAGGAGAAGAATAAAAGGTGGATCGTAAAAGAAAAAAAAAACATGCAAAAGTATATTGCCGAGCTAAGGAGGGAATTTAAAAAAAAAACAAGGACATAACACCAAAACAACTAACACAGATCATTAGTAAGGCTTGTGAAAACAACTTCAGCCACAAGGCGAACAACACAGAAAAATTCACACAGCAATTGTACTGGTGAAATAGTGAAATTGGACTGGCAAGGAAACAAACAAATAATGCTATCAGAAAAGCAAGCCGGGCCAGGGGAAACAGAACTACCACACAGGAGACGAGAGATGCCTTACAGGAAGCCTACAAGACCCGGAGATAGAAGCTCAAGACTCTCATCATAAAAGCTAAGGAACAATGTTGGCACAAGATAGTCGAAAAAGTGGACAACGATTTTTGGGGAACCGGCTATAAAATAGTCTGTATGAATTCAACCGCCAGGAGCCGCAAAGTTAAATAAAAAAGACACGCTGAAAGTAAATAAAACCCTGTTCCCTGAAAAACCAACCAGACAGCAATGGATGGTAGTAGAGAAATACCAGAATTTCCACCCTTTATGGAGGAGGAACTGAACAAAGCAACCAACCACATCAAGACAAAAAAGCCCCCGAACCTGACAACATCAATAGTCAAAGAGAATTTGATACAGTTCTCTTTAGTGTACCTAAAGGTCTTTAACGACATAGTAAAGCAGGGTTCCTTCCCAAGGGAATGGAAAAGGGCCAGAGTCGTACTAATTGAAAAAACCCCCTAAAAAGGGAGAAAACGGAAAGTGGCAAGACTTAACGAGCTACTAGAAGAAGGAAATGGGCTCCCTAAGCTAATTTGGCTTCTGCAAAGGCAGATCCACGGCTGATGCACTAAAACAAGTCCTGAACGAGGCCCAAAATGTAAGGAGGAAAGCATACAAAAACAGAGGGCTCTGCCTATTGATAACGCTAGACATCGAAAACGCTTTTAACAGCGCTGACTAGAACAAAATAATAGAAGCCCTAAGGTGCAAAGGAGTTGTTTGGTACCTAACTAACATAATAGATATAGTATTTTTAATACCTATTTAGAACTTAACGTACGCGGCTTCTGGAACACACACAAAATTAGGTTAGAAACATGTCATGTCAAATGGCCGACATCTAAACCATTATTCTTAGGGCATTGGTGTAGTAACTTGATATTTAAAACAACCAGTGGCGGCGTAGGACCACACATATTGATTAATTACATAATATTGAATATAATAATTTATACGGACGTTATGCTGTTATGCTATTGTAATACAATTAAGTTTCACAAAACATTATACAAATATTATCTTTTTTAGCAACTTGATATTTATTTAAAAATAAAATTCTCTTCAACCTGATTCCAGGCATTTCCAATAAAAGTTTTCTTCCGTCCTGCTTTTTGTGCTAAAGCACGTTTTCTTAACTCCCAAATATAAAGAACTTTTCGAGATCTCAATTTCTGATAATTCTTCCATAAATTGTCAGTGAATAGTTTCTAAAGTAATGTTTCCTTTGGGCATACATTTTCTAAATCACCTCCCTTAAAAAATGTAGAGTATTCTTCGTAATTCAAGTTTTGCCCAGGCAAACGTTTGCAGACATATTCCTTCTAAATTCGAAATCCGTTGATCTGTTTTTATCTTGTAGGTTGTATAATGTGCTTTGTGGAACTTTTAACACTTCGGACGCTTTTTGAATTACCTTAAATCGAGATCCTAATTCATTTTGAAAATAACTTACTACATTAAGTATTAGCTTTTTGGATTCATCGGAATATCGCATTTTAGTATATTTTGGCATTATTTAATGACATTAACAGACATCAAACATTTTTGTTGGTAATTTTTTGTTTCATCTGATTAATGATTAATAAATTAGGATGGGGTTATTCCAAATGGGTATTAAAAATACTATAGCTACCTGGGAAACAGGTAGTGCACAACGGGTGATATAGACTTTCAAATGACGTGCGTAGTTCCACAGGGTTCGGTACTAGGTTCAGTACTCTGGAATGGAATGTCCGTACAACAGTCCGGTGTGGAGCCAAGCTTTAAAACACAAAAGAAATGCCAAAAGACGGAAAAAGGCGCAGAGAACGGCTCTGCTAAGAACATGCCAAGCATACAGGACACACTCCGCTGAAGCGCTACAAGCAATCGCAGGAATACCCCCTGTACATCTGCTAATCGAGAGCAGAACAATATGCTTCTCCAACAAAAGAGGGAGTTGCGCAAACTGCACCTGGACTCTACATAGAGGAGAAGTGGACCGAAGAGTGGCGCACAGATACTGGCAAAGCTTCCTGGACTAAGCGACTTATCAAGGATCTAGTAAAATGGATAAACCGCAAGCACAGGAACGTGGACTACTATTTAACCCAATTTCTTGGGGTACACGGATCCTTTGGTGTCTACTTAACAAGATTCAAGATAAGAAGTAGCGAAGAATGCATTTATTGCCAGGAGAAAGACTCCACGAAACACGCATTTTTTGCCTGCGATCAATGCGCTAAGGACCGGGGCAATATGGAAGTCCTCATACAAGGTACCCTAACTACAGACAACGTCATCAAGCACCTGCTTGAAAGCGAGCACAACTGGGAAGTGATCCACTCATGGATCAAAAAATGCATCAGTGAAAGAGAGAAGAGGGAGCGGGAAACTCTATAATACAAGCTATAATACAAGACAAGAAAAAGGATGAAGTAATGCCTCACGGCGGTTCCATCAAAAGGGGCTATTTAGTGCGGTCGTGTGAACCCAATCTCACACCCAGCCTTAGGTGCAGCATGAAAGCTCCCATTAAAGGTTTTTCCTTTAAAAGAAAAAACAAACCTTGTCATCTAACCTAACTTAAATAAGACCTATCGTATCTAACCTAAATTATGAAGTTGGGTTAAATGATAACCTAACCTAATTCCGCAAGTTGCCCTCTAACTTATCTTTACGATTTGTCATTTATGATAACTTTGTTACTCTAAATTGTGAAGTTAAGTTGAGTTAAGTTGTAGATTATTTTGTAGTAAAGAGTTTATAGAAACTTGTTTTAAAAAGGATGTTTAAGTTTTCGAGGACCGGCAGCAGGCCACACAGATTAATCTTACCTAATTTCACAATGATCAACTAACCCAACTTTATGATTTGTTATCTAACTTAACCTAGCTTTACAACTTGATAGCTAACCTAACTCAACTGTAGCAAATTAGACAGAATCAAACAATTTGTCCTCTAACCTAACATAACAACCTGTCATCTAACCTAATTTCATAACCTAATTTAATTAATGTGTACTCTAACCTAACGTAACATGTACTCTAACCTAACTTTACGATTTGCCATCTAACCTAACCTAACATCACAACTTGACAACCTAATCCAACATTTCTAAATTGTAAAATTAAGTTAGGTTAATCTAAGTAAGTAACCTAGTTATATGATTTGTTATCCAACCTAACCTAGCTTTACAACTTGACAGCAAACCTAACTTAACTTTACTAAATTAGATAGAATCAAATCTAACAATTTGACCTCTAAACTAACATGAACACCTGTCATCTAACCTAATTTCACAATGTGTACTCTAACCTAACTTTACGATTTGCCATCTAGCCTAATCTAACATCACAACTTGACAACTAACCTAACCCAATACTTCGAAATTGGTACAATTAAGTTAGGTTAATCTAAGTAACCACAAAATTGTATGGTTGAGTTTTAATGTTTTTATTTATTATCATCACATTCCTTAGTCACTTAATATACTCGATACTTTGTACCCAAATAAGTACTTAAGTACTTTTTGTTAGGTACTTGTACTTAGTACTCGAGTACATTTTGTGTAGAGTACTTGCACTCAGTACTTGAGAACATTTTACTTGTACTCGGAACAGCTCTGATTGTGACTATAGTTTTGACAACTTTAATTTGTCATTATCAAACTAGAAGTAATTTAAACTAACAATTCATTAGGTATACAGAGTGCCCGTATTTTGACAACATGTATGGGGATCTCAGTTATATGAAGAGATAGTGAGTCGGTTAAATTGGGGCAAAGTTGCGAATTTTAGGGCCTAATAATAATAATTAGAAAACAATTTTGAAATATCTTTTTTTTTATTTCGGAGATAATAACAAAAATCTTATTTTTTGAAAATTCGTGTTTATTTTTTAATTCAAAAACTACTGAATCTGCACATTTAGAACTTTGAAATTATGCAGGCACTTTTTAATGAGGAATCTAGTAGTATATTTTTTCTAAGATAACTATAACATTTACCCAGGGACCATAGCCAACTTTGGTTTTTCTTATGAGCGCCATTTTGGATTTTTATATTTTTTGGAAGAATATTTTTTCTGATCTCAGTGATGTATCACACTCATAATTTATTTTAGATTTGATATTTAAAATTATGATATTTTCTTTTTTGCAAAGAGTGCCTTGGAAACAATGACGTCATATCTGTTAATCAATAAAATCTTGACAGCAGTCAATCATTGTTAGCACTCAAAATTACTTAATAACTGTCAATCTTTTGTAATAATAATAATAAGTATCGATTATTACATAAAAGTTGCAAAAACTGAATTTATACTACTTTTATTATTATTAGTCCAAAACTATTCACAAAAAAAGTAATTCTTGCATTTTTTCGCTACATCTTGGTAAATATTGATCACCATCACATCTAAGCGTTCTATATTTTTAACTTTACTGTGAATCAGTGGTTTATACACGTGGCGCATGAAGTAAAATTTCGAGTTTATAAAAGCCTTGTGAAAATTTGTCTCAGGTTGCTGCGACCCTTGACAAATTTTCTACGCGGAGTTTTTCTAAACTCGAAATTTTACTTCATGCTTAGTCTGGGAGTGAAAGACACTGAGTTACTCAACTGTTTCCAAGGCACTCTTTACAAAAAACAAAAGATTAAAATTTTACATATAAAATGAAGAATAAACTATAATTGTGATACATTATTGAATTCAGAAAAAAATATTCTTCCAAAAAATATGAAAATTCAAAATGGCGCCCATAAGAAAAACAAAAGTTGGCTATGGTCCCTTGGTAAATATTATAGTTATCTTAAAATAAAATATGTTACCAAATTTATCGTTAAAAAGTGCCTCTATAATGTCAAACTTGTATATGTCTGGATTCAATAGTTTTTGAATAAAAAAAATTAAAAACAAAATTATAAAAAATTCAATTTTTGACAATACCTGAAAAATGAAACAAGATATTTCAAATTTGTTTTTAGATTATTATTAGACCCTAAATTACGCAACTTTGTCCCAATTTAACCGACTCTCTATCTCTTCAAATAACCGAGATCCCCATACATTCTGTTGAAATACGGACACCCTGCATATACAAAAAATTATGTTTACAAAACTGCTTTAAAAATAGGGGTGTATATTAAAGCAGTTTTGTAACCGTAATTTTTTGGATACATACCTGACAAATTATTAGTTTAAATTACTTCTAGTTTGATAATAACAAGTTAAAGTTGTCGAAACTATAGTCACAAAAAAAACCTCAGTTATACAAAGTTTAAGTAACTTATTTTTGAAAATAATGATGTATAACGAAGTAAAAGCCTCTACAGTACAATATTCCAAATATTACAAAATTTATTTAAAATTAATTTATTTGAATTGTATCCAAATTTTAGTACTAAACTGAAAATTATTTTAATCTTGTCATACTCATTTTAATTTAAATCATCTATTTTTATAAACAGGGTGGACCATTGAAAATTAAATACAGTTAATTTTGATTTGAGGGAGACACTTAACATACAGAGAATTTTATGTAACACCGAACATTTGCGTCCAATACAATTTAACACCCTTAATTTTTAAGTTGTGTGTAAACTGAGTTGCCTATATGACCATTAAAAATTGTAGCCAATCAATCGCAATTAATGCCTCAACTTGTACATACAGTGAGTTTTTCGTTCAAGTATACATGTCCCAATTACAGCGTATATGCCGTAAATTTTTAGATAATCGTTTTTTTAAAAGGCGTTCAATTTAAAGCTTAAAATGAGTGTGTTCCACTCCCAGACTAAGCATGAAGTAAAATTTCGAGTTTAGAAAAGCCTGAAAATTTGGTTTGGTCGCGTAGCGCGAAGCGCGGAGCGGCCAAACCAAATTTTCAGGCTTTTCTAAACTCGAAATTTTACTTCATGCGCCACCGGTACAAAACACTGACATACTATAAAGTTCAAAACACACCGCTAAACTTTACATAGCATCAGTGTTTTGTACCGGTGGCGCATGAAGTAAAATTTCGAGTTTAGAATAGCCTGAAAATTTGGTTTGGCCGCTCCGCGCTACGCGACCAAACCAAATTTTCAGGCTTTTCTAAACTCGAAATTTTACTTCATGCTTAGCCTGGGAGTGGAAAACACTTGTTTAAAGCTTCAAATCTTTTAATAAACCGAGCGTCGGAGCATGCACAGTGTATGCTTATGTATACTTAAAAAATGAAAATGTTCGGTGTTACATAAAACTTTCTGTATATAGACAGACATTCATGCAAATTTATGTGTGTAAAACATAAATATTTTCATTGAAAGGGATGATGGAAAAATAATTATATAGAACTCGACACATGCATCCTTCTATTTTCTGTTGCCGACTGTTGAGTCTTTGAGTTTATTTGAAGATAATGTGAGTTAATCATTTTGATAAAGATGCACTTACGTCGGCATTCCAATGCGGGAGGAGGCCTGAACATGTGCCACATGGGCTTCGGGCAGACTTCGCACGTGGTCGGCATGTGATAGGAGATCAGCAAAAACTCGTGGCCCTTGTGCATCAGGCTGCCCGGTTTGTCCTCTCGTATCGAGCTGATCTCCAAGGAATTGCCTTGTTCATCCGTCTTCCTGGCTTCACCCTCGCCTGCATACAACAACTGGAATATGCGAGGTATGTCCTTTGAGTCCGCCCTTATTACATCACCTTGAGTTACCGATCTCACGTGGAATACTTTACTGTGGAAAATAATTACAATTCAAATGCTAATTCTCTGAACAGAATTTAAAAAAAATTGTATTGTACGATTCCTTTACTTGGTAAACAAGTGTACATGAAGTTAAGCTATTTTTCATTTAGCAAATTTACTCCATATATTATTTTGTTTTTTATTTATAGGCGATTTTTCTTTTAAGTATACATATCCCAATGTAAATTGAATTTTGAATGTGCAAGATTTGGTGTAGACTAGGGTTGTTACGGAGGTTCGACTCCGATTCTGAAAAGTCGGAACTTCCGATTGATGTTCCACCTCCGATTTCGGCTTCGGCTCCGATACATTTAAATCGGAAGATATAATCGGAGGTCGAAGCAGACCGGCGGCGGAGGCGTTGGCCGCGGTCAACGAATAAGTTTATGTACGTCGCGCGGGGAACCCCATCTCCACGTGCTTTCTGCCGCAGAGTAATCGGCGTAATTTGTTGTTTTGCATTTGCGATCGGGTCATTTGTTTTGTTTTGTGCGTTTGCGCTTCAACTAAACTTATCCTAGTTTTTAATGAGTGTTATTGTGTTTCATTGACATGTGAAAAACTTATTTGAATTGAACAATGAAACCAAAAACAAGTGTTATTTGGAACTATTTCAGTCAAGTTTGTGCGAATACGGCAACGTGTAAACTTTGTGAGAAGATATATTCAAGAAAGGGGGGTACGATTTCTTCGTTAAAAGGTCATTGAAAGTCCGTACATGCTACTGAATATGAAGAATTCATTAAATTAGAAACTGAAAAGAAAAATTCAGTACAGCCTTCGATTCAACGCCTCTTCAAGAGTCCAAAAAACAAATTACTATGAAAGAGGCTTTGATTAAGAATCAAAAATGGTGTACTTCTAATCCTAGATCAATAGAAATAGATAGATTAATTTCTGAAATGATTGCTTTGCAAGATCTTCCCTTCAATTTTGTGGAAGGAATTGGATTTAAACGACTTGTGCAGTTCATGGTGCCGAATTATCAGTTAAGGGGAAGACAGTTGTTTACAGATTATATTTGTGGTGAGTTATATGTAAGATTAGCAAAAAAGATAAATGACTTGTTAAAACAATTTGAGAAAATCTCATTTACAACAGATATTGGAGCGAACCAAGTTCGAATATATCGTTATTAAGTCTAACAGCGCACGGCATAAATAAAGATTTTAAACGGCAAAAAATTATTTTAAAATGTCACACATTTGACGGAAGACATACAGGAGACCTAATCCAAGACAAAATTGATGAAATGTTGATGGAATGGAGCATAGTAAATGGAAAAATCCACTGTTTTATTCCTGATTCCGGATCTAATATGATACGAGCAATGAGACTCGCCGATATACCTGATGGCAATTGTACAATACATCAATTCCAACTATGTGTGCGAACTATGTTAGATTGTGATGAAGAAATCAAAAACTTATTAACAAATTGCAAAAAAATGTCGACGCATTTTGATCATTCCCAAATTGCTCAAATTGAACTGCACAAAATACAAAAGGAACAACTTAACCAAGATGTTTTAGGTGTGGTACAGGAGTGTAGTACGAGGTATGTTGTAAAATTATTAAATTTGCGTTTTTATCTAGAGATATTTTCAGAGATTTATCAACACTAATATTCTAAATCCGAAATATTCTGTCTATTAATGCGGCCAAACCATTAGATAAAACGTGGTTTGGTACATGCATGCATTAGATTTAGTTGACTTTGATATTTATTTTAATCATTTATATTTTAAAAAGTTAACTGCATAATTACATTTTTTATCATGTGTAATAAATAATCACGCAAACCTCAGAATTTGTTATTTGGCTAAATACGAATAAGAACATTCTTATTCTTAATTAATTTTACTTTTTTTGCAGGTGGAATAGTACATTTTATATGATGGAACGAATGATTAAAATACAGGATTCAATTTGCCTGTACGCAAGTGAACACAATATCCCACAAATATCTCCCAAAGAATGGGTGCAGCTCAAAAAACTAGAGACCATACTATATCCTTTTGAAGAGATTACCCGAAATATGAGTGATAGTAATACTAGCATCTCATCAGTAATTCCGTTAATACACGCACTAATACATTCATTACAAATAGAAGACAATAAACCAGACACAAATGAAAGATTTAAATATATAATAAAATGTACCTTCGACCAATTAAATTCAAGATTTGGAGACCTGCATTTTAACAACTTCTTTGCAATAGCTATATATCTAGATCCTCGTTATAAAACGAAATTTTTCAACGAAGTGATAAAGGAAAAGGTTGAATCTGAATTGATGAATTTACTCGATCATGAAAATAAATCTGTATATGAGGCTGAAAATATTGACGTTCCTGCAGAAAAACCGGCAAGGTTGGGATCACCAGCAGCTGGTCAATCGAGCAATATTCAAAGCAATAGTCCAAACAATTTTATCAAATATATTGCTGAGTAGCGACGATGACGATGATTGTACGACATCCGACGACCATGCAGTTTTGGACACATTTCTTATATGGAAACATTTACTTAATGAGTTCAATAGAGAAAAACGTATTCCTATCTGTGACGCTCCTTTATTGTGGTGGAAAGTAAATACAAAATTTAAACCGCTGAACTCGGTTGCTTGCCAGTATATATCGTGTCCACCAAGTTTAGTAGCAAGCGAACAACTTTTTAGTGGTGCTGGCCTAATCTATCAGCCTTTGAGAAATCGATTGGAAGGAGATAAAGCTGCAAAGCTTTTGTTCATTAGATATAATTTGCTTCTTTTGGAATCACTTCATTTGGTTTAATTTACTACTAGTATTGTTTAAGATTTCAGAAAATTCGATTAAGGTTTATTTGTTTTCAACGCCTAGGTATTATTTTTTAAACTGAAATTAAAACGGATGACAATTAACGTTGTTAGTATTTTATTTTTGCTCTTAACATATATTTCTTCTCACTCCGACTCCGATTTCGGTTCCGGTTCCGACAAACCAAATTTAAAAACTCCGACTTCGGTTCCGTTAAAACCACCTCCGTAACATCCCTAGTCTAGACATAATTAGGTTAGGTTCCAATGACAGCAGTTAGACCGCTCACTTAGGCCCAAAGGGCCCCTTGTGATACCATAAGGGTAAAAAGGAGTCAGATCTCCCCTCCCTCCCCACCTATACAAACCAATTCGAGCACCTAATGAACCTGATCAGATTTCTCACATCTACAGGTGTGAGGTCTATTAGTCCATTTGCGTAGTGCATACCAAGGTACTTGACCCTTTTCGTAGACATAATTAACGTTGGTAAAATTTATTAACTTGAGATCAAGTATATTTTGAGCATTTCACAATCAACCCGATTCCGTACCTCAAATGTTAAGTTTACAGCATGTTATCCTTCAAGGTCACGCTGAATGACGATATGGCAAAGCTTTATCACGCTCAACGTTGAGCGCCATGATACCTGTTGAATTTTACAGTTTACGTTAAAAAATTACAATCACTAAAATCGTCGATGTTATGAAAACGGTTTCGCAGTTTTTGCATTAATTCTCTATAAAATGGTGTTTATGGATCAGGGTTGTTATATTTAAAACAATTTATTTTAAAACGGTGTTTTAAACATTTTTAAAAACAGCCGTCGTGTTTTAAACAATTTTGTTTTAAACATGTTTTAAATCTTAAATTTGTTTAAAACATGTTTTAAACGTTAAATGTTTTTTTTATTGTCTTAAATTTGCTAAATTATATTTTATACTAACTTCATTAAAATTTTTTGTTTGCATTTTAAAATTTTAGCTAAATTGTTGAAGATTTTTCAAATTACATTATTAATCATAACATTTTATTACAATAAAAGATCACAACTGTGTGTGCATAAATGTGATTTTTAAATACAGGCAATTTTTTTTCAGGTATACATACCGAGTGTCTGGGATAAGGAATTTAACATGTAAAATTAAATACAGTAGAACCTCGCTATACCGGGCCTCGAGATACCGTGATTCGGATATATTGGGGTCATTTTTCAGGTTTCTTTTTTTTTTTTTAAGATGTTAATTTTAACAATTGACTGCGTACCGCCCTGATTAGGTCAAACGTTCCGGCGTCATTATTGTATTATATAGTATGTCTTGTAATGTAGGTGGCTACTGCACATATGTATATATATATATGTATATATATATATATATATATATATATGTGTATATATATATATATATATGTATATATATATATATATATGTATATATATATATATATGTATATATATATATATATATGTATATATATATATATATATATATATATATATATATGCGCGTGTGTGTATGTGACTATTATACAAATTACATATATTCGGTTATACCGTGTTTTCCTTATATCGTGCTAGATATAGCCAAAAGCCATCCCGGTATAACGAGGTTCTACTGTATGTGTAATTATTAGCTCCCCTATTAATTTTAGAGAAAAATCGTAAAGGAATATTTTTTAGAGTATTAAAAACTGTAATAAATGTATCCATTTAATTTACGTTTTTACTAGTGATGAGCAAGATCGATCATTGCAAAGATCGATCAAGCAATGATCGATCAGTTGAAGTATCGAGCCGCTCGATCCGATCGATCTGATCAGAAAGAACGAGCCGATCGAAAGGATCGATCCGATCGAAAAGATCGATCCGATCGGAAAGATCGATCACCGATCGAAAAGATCGATCCGATCGAAAAGATTGATCCGATCGAAAAGATCGATCCGATCGAAAAGATCGAGCCGCTCGATCTCTTTGAGCGGCTCGATCTTTTCGAACTTGCAAGGATCGATCAGTCGATCTTTTTTGATCGATCTTGCCCATCCTTAATTAATACTTCAACATAACAAAGCAAGCGTTTTAATTTCAAATCCAAACGCTGACCTAAATTCAGAAAATAGGCGCTTAAGGGGATTATCGCAGTGTAACACGCCGATCGTGTTGGAAAGACCCACATAGTTTAGAGTAGCTCATCCGATGCCAAATTTACAGCACAAGTGGGGAGAATACAGTCAGAGAGAAAAGTGGCAGTCAGTTCGCTGTGCATTTGTGCATTGCTCCTTGGCATGAACGGATGGGGTCTCGCGTCGCGTGGAATAGACGAAAAAAACAAAGCGTATAAAAAAGACGGATCGAACGAAAGTGTCGATTCGTATTATTTAAACACGCTGATAATACATACAAGCTATGTATTGTTTTCAATTCGTTAGAAAGCGTTATCGGATCCTGTGTTATTTTTCGGTATTTACAAAACTGATGATTCTTATTCTTGTCATTATAACACATTATTTTTACTTTTAAGACTCCAGTTTCGACAGCCGAACAAACTATATGTTTTATTTTATTAAATTATAGATTATTTCTTAAAAATATAATAATAAAATAATTCATGTTCATAAGCTCATTGTGAATATTTATATGCCGCACATATATGAAAAAAACATAGGATTTTCAATCATATTTTTTAAATGGGAATATTATCTTCCCTAACTGCTATTGCCATGAAAATAATGTGTATTAATTTGGCCTCTGCCCAATTGGGTAAATACCCCCAATTTTGGGGAGAATTTCAATTTATATTCGGTCAAATATTCTAGTTTTTATGAATGCAACAAATAAATAATAGATTGATAAAAATTAAACGGAAAGCTGCCCTGTTTTTTTTTATGTTTAGTACAGGGTTTACAAAATGATGATGTGTATAAATAGGCTCAGTCAACTTAGCCCCTCGAAGTTCGACTTTTTTGAAAAAGGCGATTGCGCTAGACCGGCCTTAGCTAGCGCCACAAAAATTAGAGCTAGCGCCATTTAGACAAGAAAACTACGGGGATTTGATCTTTCGGGGGGCTAGGTTGATGCTAGCCCCCGAGTTTGGATTTTTTAAGTTTTTTTACACTATTCGGATTCCTCAGAGCTAGCGCTACCAATTTAAAAGCCAACGCCACTCCCACAGCCCCAAAAAATGATAAAACATTTTTAACCCTGGCCCCCTAAAATGAGATGTTTTTAACCAAATTGGGTGGAAAATATAACTTAGAGCTAGCGCCAACAGAATATGACAAAAATATTCTCTCAAAAATATCAGGTAAAAAAAAGTTCACGTCCAAATTTTGATGCAAGAGCTTTCAGATCCTGTATGCGTATTACCATTTACTTCCTGAATTTTAATACAAAATGATGTTTGGCATATAATATACCGCTTTCAACAAATATTTCGGCGTTGTAATTACTTTATTTATGTTCATAGACACTGGCTATTAGAAACATGATGCCTAGTAGACAGTAGCGTAACTGACAATTGTGTTTTCACTCCTAGCTAATTTAAATCGTTATTACGCAAGAACTTACCTTACGATTTAAGAAACTCTTTTGGCATTGTAATTACTATACTAATATTTATAAACAGTGGCAACGAGATTGCTTGCACTAGTAAGACAGTGGCGTAACTGACGATTGTTTTTGATAATTGAAATCGTTATAACTCGGAAACTAACCGTACGATTTCAAATTTTTTTTTGGCATTGTAATTGCTATACTGAAGTCTATAAACACTAACAACGACATAGCTAGTGATATTAAAGGATAAATTAAAATCACTTGCTTTGTTTCACTATTTGTTTCTATTTACTCGACTAGTTTCGCTTTTTACGGCATTATCAAAGTTCACTCTTGATTCACTCTTGATAATGCCGTAAAAAGCGAAACTAGTCAAGTAAATAGAAACAAATAGTGAAACAAACCAAGTGTTTTTAATTTATCCTTTATTATTATTTCAAAATGTTTCACCAAGTGATAAATGAGAAAGTTATTCAAGAGATAGCTAGTGCTAGCAAGACAGTGGCGTACCTCACGGTTGTTTTTTTTATGATAACTTAAATCATTATTACTCGGTGGAAAACACTCGTTGGGAGTTTCAAACTGAACGCTTTTCAAAAACAATGAATGCCTGAAAATTTACCTAGTATACATCGGGTTATGTATGTACCTAATCAAAACATGGGTATCTTTTCGATGCTACAAAATTGTGATTAAGCTCCTTTCGTTGCAATTGAATTGACTTCATTTTCATTCTAACACAATCTATCTTAATATCCTGATTCTACGATATACAGGGAGTTTTTCTTTAAAGTAGACGTATTCCAGATTCACTTTATTTTGTTTAAATCTTTAGATATATGTTGTTTTTACAGGAATTCAATTTGAAGCTTTAAGCGAGTGTTTTCCACTCCCAGACTAAGCATGAAGTAAAATTTCGAGTTTAGACAAGCCCCGTGAAAATTTGTCGAGGGTCGCGCAGCGACCCGAGACAAATTTTCTGGGCTTTTCTAAACTCGAAATTTTACTTCATGCGCCACGCGTATAGAACACTAAAATTTTGTGAAATTTGTGTATATTTGAACCTTACTTGAAATCAGCGTTTTATACGCGTGGCGCATGAAGTAAAATTTCGAGTTTAGAAAAGCCCAGAAAATTTGTCTCGGGTCGCTGCGCGACCCTCGACAAATTTTCACGGGGCTTTTCTAAACTCGAAATTTTACTTCATGCTTAGTCTGGGAGTGGAGAACACTCGTTTAAAGCCTTGAATTGAACTTTTGCACCCAATTTGATTAAAAAAATCTCATTTCGGGGGGCTAGGGTTTAAAATGTTGTATAATCTTTTGGGGTTGTGGGGGTGGCGCTAGCTTTTAAATTGGTAGCGCTAGCTCTGAGGAATCCGAATACTGTAAGAAAACTTGAAACATCCAGCATCAACCTAGCCCCCCGAAAGTTCAAACCCCCGTAACTTTCTTGTCTAAACGGCGCTAGCTCTAATTTTTGTGGCGCTAGCTAGCGCTAGCTAAGGCCCGTCTAGCGCAACAGTTATTTTTTAAAAAGTCGAACTTCGGGGGGCTAAGTTGACTGAGCCGTATAAATAGAGGATTGCAATAACATTCAATTTCAATTCATTTATTCCTTATTTACTTACTATCAAAATATGACTCATCATAAATCAGCCAAATTTGAAAAAAATATATTGGGCTCGGTGCAATGTTGAGCAAGAAGCTTATTATTTGAAATGCATTATAATAACTACCTTATTATTATAGTTCTATTTCTTCTAAAATAATTAACAATGAATATGCACGCAGTTAAACCCCACATTTTTTTAAACATTCGTCAAACAAATATTACCTGTGCTCAGTAAAAAATAGTTGATTTGTAACATTAATCTACGACAACGTCATATTGGTGTTATTCTTACTATTCTTATAGTTTTGATATCATTGATTCGTTGATGAAGTCGCAGTTGGTTCAAATAGGTCCGATTGCTAGAAACTTTACAATTTACTTTAATAGTTTTATTGCGAGAAGTTTAATGGCATTTAACAACTGCTTTAATAACGAAAGATTTAAGACGAAATAATGATTTGAACAAGACTGATTGTTATTCGATTGCTTCTGGCTTATTAATTAGCTTAAAAAACTTTAAAAATAATTTAATAATACCGACACTGTCAAATAATAAGGAAAGCCAATATTAAAGGTATATTACACATCTTTATTTAAATTAGTGAAACATTTCGTGTTTTCTATATTAGTGAACATGCAGTATAAAAAAATACTTATTCCATTAGTAGTCAGAAAGCATGAAAATAAAACACTAGTACAATAAAATATCGATTATAATTGCGAAATATTAATTTTACGAGAATAAATGCTAACGACGCGAGCCGTTTTTGTTAACTATGATTGAAAAAAGAAAAGAAAAACAAACGCGAAGCCGCACAGCGTTCACCGGCCCAGAGATAAACGCTGGCCGCATGCTGCTCGCCCCTCCATTAATTGTGCAGATGAGTGTACAACGCGTTCAACTAAGAGAAGATCCGCAAGGCGGCGGTATTTTACGGTCTTATTTTTCAAGATTTTTATTTTAACCTGACTCGGGCATAAGCTATCGCATCCTTATGAAATGTTCACATTATATTCCTTATAGTATAAACTAGTAAGATATGGGAATTTTTTTTTTAATTTTGAAAAATTTAACATTATTTTTTTCATACCTCTGAAAGCAAATTGTTTAAAAAAAAAGTACTTCGATATTTTACTAGATAATTGGGCTTAATATACGCTGTCAAAATTTCAACTTTCTAGGACCTTTAGTTTTTAAATAAACCTAACATTAAATTTCAGACCACTGTTATATTCCCCTTAAGCAAACCGAGGCAGAATAATCATAAAGAAGCACTAACCGACATTCCAGACACCAATAAAAAAATATGCAAACGCAAGTGGTTCAAAAATCAAAACAAACGTGTTGGTATTACAAGTTCAATCGCTGGCCTACTTTTTATAAAATAAACACACTAAAAAAGGAAGAATAACAAAAAAAATTATTCGGATAGAAATGCAGGAATGCACAAAGCGCGCATAATAAATTCACAAAAAAGACAAGGAAAAACATTCTAAATTCGGTAATGCTAGTTAGCAACACTTAGGTAAAAATAATAAAATAAACAATCAAAAATAGGTACATGAAAAAACACGGGTAAACACCAAATATATGGCAAACCAAGACTAAATATATTTTCGTTCATTCAACAAAACTAATCACTAAAAGTGTATGAAAAGAAATAAATACTTGCAAAATGCACAGAAATAATGACTAAAAAAAAAAAAATTTATAAAAAAATAAATTGAAACTAAATATTAACGGAAAAAAAAAATCGTAAGTTAGGAATGATGACGAATTCATTTTCAAGAGCGAGCCATAACTTACTCATGAAATAAATAAACATCTGTATCCAGAAATTCTAGTAAGCATAAAATGAAAGGTACAGACGTTTAGCGTTCAAGACAGCGCAAAGACGTATATGCAGAAAAGACAAAATTATTAGCATGTGATACTCATAATAAACGAAAACAGAAACAGGTTTCGAAAAAATAAAATCAAATAAATAGATATATAATGTTGGATCGAATATTATAACACCGATAAGGCATTATTTAAATCAAGTGTCGTAGCGCAGGCAGTAGCGCACCGGACTCTTATTTGAGAAGTGCGGGTTCTATTCCATTCCCCGGTTGCTGTGTTAATATTTCCAATTAGTTTAATTATATTCAATTATATAATTAAACGGGGAAAGTACTATGATGGACACATCACCATTTTTGTTCTTTAGTATACACTAAAGATGAGAGCAGTTAATTTTCAATAATGGTGATAACTAGTTATTTTTAACGTTATTTAACAGCTGTTACTAAATAGTATTAATTTTAATAAAGATTTATAATATTTCATTTCATATTAGCTATTTATGTATTTACTAAATATATAAATAGCTAATATGAAATGAAATATTATAAATTTTTATTAAAATCTCTATAATATAATAGCACCCTCGGATATAAAGTGTGAGACTAGCCGGGAAAAATAACCGGCTCATTAGTAATTTTTTCTGGGCCCTGCCAAGACCCTGCCTATATCCTTTTTTTAATAAATGCTGTCTCACTTTGCGCAAAACAGAATACAACCTGATCAATCCACTTGTGCCGATCGATATGACCAATCTGATCGAGCCGATTGATCACATCGATCAGCACGACCCGTTCGCACAGATCGAACCGCCCCCAAGATCGAGTCGCTCGAAAAGATAGAGCCGTCCGAAAAGATGAGTCGTCGAAAAGATCAAGCCGATCGAGCGGTCTGAAATGATCGATCCGATCGAACAGATCGATCCGATCGAACAGATCGAACCGATCGAAAAGATCGATCCGATCGTAAAGATCGATCCGATCGAAAAGATCGATCCGATCGAAAAGATCGATCCGATCGAAAAGATCGATCCGCTCAAAGATCGATCAGTCGATCTTTTTTGATCGATCTTGCCCATCACTAGTTTTTAGCAGAATCCACCTCAAAAATAATAAAAATAAGTTGAACAATGTACCATTTAATAAAAACCCTTGCTATGAGTTTCACAAATGTCACGTTATAGTGAAAATAATTTTGCTAGTCAGATATCAATTCACGCATTATAATTGTTATTAATAATAATCGGCGTTATTCCAATGAAGAGAGGGTATTCATTATAAAAACATTTTACAGTGGCGTCAGTTTACGCAGAGTTCGTGACTTATTTTCGGTTATATTTAACTATCGACCAATTCCATCTGTATCAACAATTACCAAGTTTATGAAAAAGTTTGAAAATACAGCAAGTGTAGCGGCAGATGATTCAAAAGGTATTTTAATAGTCCAATTTCAACAAATATTAATTCAAAAATATTAACCTTACAGGCAAACGGAACAGAAGATGCAACAATGAATTGGAAGGAAGAGTTTTGGGTTTGATAAATGTTGAACAAAGAACTAGCATACGATGTATTGCTCGTGTGTGCAACATGTCTATATTCTCTGTACATAAGATTCTGAAGAAGCATAGATATCATCCCTACAAACATCAATGTTATCAGGAGATACTACTAGTGGATGAAGAAAGCAGGCGTGTATTCTGTGAAATAATGCAGGATCAATAAAACACAGACCGAAACTTTTTGCAGTCTATCTGTTTTACTGATGAATGCACGTTCACTTTTAATAACGAGCCTAACACACAGGACACGCGATACTGGACCCAGGAAAATCCACGGATACCTTACAAACTAGAACCCAGTTCCCGCAAAAAATAAATATTTGGGCTGGTATTTTTAACAATAATATTATTGATCCATTTGAATTTTATGAAAATTTAAATTCGAATTCTTATTTAGACCTTTAAATCGACCAGGTTGGCCCTGCGTTAGAAGAAGTTGCACGTGAAAATCAGGAGATATGGTATTAGCAAGATGGATGTCCGGCCCATTATGGTTTTTCCCAATTGTTGGATTGGTCGCGGTGGCACTATTAACTTGCCACTAAGATCTCCTGATTTAACACCATGTGATTTCTTTTTATGGGGTCACCTGAAAAACAAAATTTATAAAAAACGCCATCCAAATATTGAATCTTTGCAGGAAGCAATTTCTGTGGATTGCAGATTAATTACAATAGATAGGCAGTTGGCTAATGTAAGGCAGGCATTTTATAACAGATTGGGTTATTGTTTACACCAGAATGGAGAACTTTTGGAGTACTTGCTCAACATTTCCCATTCTGCGTAGATACAGTAAAATAAAAATTTAAACAAAAATAAATCACGAACTGTTTGTAATCTACCACTGTAAATTATCTTGATAATGAATAAATTATCTTTCTTCCACTAATTACGTGTTATTATTATGATTTATCCCAAACGAGAAGCATGCATTAATTATTTTTCATCATTTAAATTTCTTTGGTAGCATTTCGATAATATGGATTCTGGTACAAACGTAAATTAAATCGATACATTTAATACAGTTTTAAATACTCTAAAAAATATTCCTTTATGATTGTTCTCTGAAATGAATTGGGGAGCTATAAATTACACATATTTAATTTTACATGTTAAATTCCTATGTTCGCCCCTTATCCCAGACACTTGGTATGCATACACTGTACATTTTATGACATTCATTGTTTTTTTAAAAGATTTCAATTTGAATCTTTAAACAAGGGTTTTCCACTCCCAGACTAAGCATGAAGTAAAATTTCGAGTTTAGAAAAGCCTGAAAATTTGGATTGGCTGCGTAGCGAAGCGGAGCGGCCAATCCAAATTAGGCTTTTCTAAACTCGAAATTTTACTTCATGCGCCACACGTATAAAACACTGAAATATCGTAAAGTTTAAAATATACGGCTATAGCAATCTAATATGTAAATGTGAATAAAAGAGTAAAATTCTGCGCTGAACAAATTGTTTAAAACAGTGATTATAGGCAACCCAATAACTGTAACGTATATTAAGTTGAATATATTCGTTGTTGTATGTGTGTCTTTAAGATACTCGACCTTGCCCCTCACTACCTTTTACTCAAAATACAAAAGTACTCGAATACTGCCCCACTCTGGTTGTATGTGTCTACAATACGATGGATTTACTTTTTATTCACAAATTTAGGTTTTTATATTTGTCTTCTCTTTACCAGGATGAATTTTTACATCTGTGAGCCGGTGGTATGTTAAAGTTTGTTATCTTTGTTTTAATACTTGAAAATAGTATGATCACTTGTTATTATTATCAAAACTATCTTCTCTTTTAACACTGGCCGATCAACATGTGTATTGATACGAAATACGAATTTTTAGATTGAGAAATGCTGCAACATACAATACCAATAACATTAAAAGTAAAATTGCACTCCACATATTTATAAGTGTTCTGTGACGCTAAATAGATTAATGAGCTCTTCTCTTGAAATATTAAATATTCATTGTATAATTCAATATCTGTCAGGGTATTAGCTCGAGAAGACTAATGAGACTAAATTTTTGCAGAAAGTCGATATTAATTTTAATTAGCTTTTATAATTTGTAAATATTAAATAAACTTACCATAAATCTAATACAATTACTGGATCAGTGTTCTGTTTATCGTTTTCCGAATTGTAGAAAATAACTTTCCGGCTCGATACGACGACGTACTGTTTCTTCCAACCGTATCGCCTGATGTTCTGCTTATTCGGAATCGACAGCCATCCCTCGAACACGGAATCCAGGTTGTAATCGTCTCCTTCATTGTCGGCAGAACTCAAAGAAGCTGTTTCACTGTTGAGGGTACTCAGTTTGAGTTGCAACTGTTCGATCTCGGAGTCTTTGCTATCCACCTCCATTTGTAATCGTTGTTTCAACATAGTTTCTTCGGCTAATTGAGTCTAAAGAAATTATATATATGATATTATTTGAAGTAAAAATATCTATAATTATTATTATTATTATTATTATCATGCTATTTATGTAAATATAAGTAATATATTTATTAAATAAAAAATTTAGTTTAGGTAAAAATACATGAACTAATCAAGCGAACAAATATTTTTGATATTTCTATTCCATGTATGATTTTAGCATGCATATCATAACGCATTACTGCGTTTGCTATCGGACAAAAGAAACAAAGATAAAATGCAAGTGGATACTTTAAAATTATCCCATTTACCTTCTCGATGGCAACGACTTTACGATCGCACAGAATTAGTGACGTTAAAACTTTAATCCGTCAAACAACTACATAATGATATCGTTTTGGAACAATTTCCAACAAGGAAATTATTAGTAACATAAATAAAACAGTGCCACAAAATACGAAAAAGAGCAAAACATCAATTTGGACCCAATTTGAATCCTTTTGTAAAGAACATTTTGATATAAATACGGCACAATTAATTGACGACATCGCAAATATTTTGATGAGCTGCGGTTTTAATATGGAAAAACACAATGGAGAGGACTACAAGGAGTATTTGGTAAAAACAATGTTTAACCCATTATGTGCCATTGATGCATATACGCAACATTATTAATTTTATGTTAATTAAATTACTAAATAACTTAATTTGATATATTATATTATTTGACTTGACAATGTATGAAGAAAAACGTAAATATTTTGTTATTTAAATATCTTGATTATTACTCATTTAAATAAAATGTTTGCAGGGTATTTCTAACTTCACAATATTTCAGTGTTTTATACGCGTGGCGCATGAAGTAAAATTTCGAGTTTAGAAAAGCCCCGTGAAAATTTGTCTCGGGTCGCTGCGTGACCCTCGACAAATTTTCTACGCGGGGCTTTTCTAAACTCGAAATTTTACTTCATGCTTAGTCTAGGAGTGGAAATACGCGTTCTAAACTTTATATTGCACGTTTTTATACAAAATCGATGAATGCCTTACATTTACAGCGTATACATTATTTATATTCAAAAGAAAAACTCATAGAATGTAATACAATAAGTCATTTGTAGAACTCATACAAAGAAGTGTAGAATTTTACCTAAAATTCACTTTTAGAGTTAACTCTATAATTGCTCGGCCGTTAATGGGTTAATACAAAATTAATTCAACAATAATATTTTGAAAAATTTTAAATATTTTTTGACTCATTTTAGGACATTCAATTTACCATTGTCATATAATTTGATTTTGGCCGGATATTTTTTTATTTAATAACTCATGCGTGGTTTTTCAGTTTTACTTAAGGAAACTTGTATAGACAAAAACACTCGAGCTTTGCTCTCGTGTTTTTGTCATGCAAATTATCTCTCGTTAAAATGGCTACGTAACCACGCACTCGTCCAAATAAAAAAAAAATCCGGCCAAAATAAACCTCTTGTGGTTTTGCTTACAATTATTTTTTTTTTTTAGATATTTATCCCATTGTTTTGTGTTATAATTTTTGACTCAGTTGTGATTGTTTATGATGTTTTGAGACAATGAACTTTTTTAAATGAAGTAGTTTTATTTTATTCTATAATTTTAAGTCCCTGTGTAAACTAATTTAAAATAATTTTATTTGTTTAAAGTAAAGTTGACAACAAACTAATCCAGTTATTTGAATTTAAAATTAAAAAAAAAATGTAAAGTGTAACCTAACTTAACCATCTGACATCTAACCCAACCTAACTTGGCACAATGACATCTAACTTAACATAACTCAACGATAGGACATCTAACCTAACTTGACACAATTAACCTAACGTAGCGATGTCTTCTAGCCCAACATTTCGACCTTTAATGAAAATGATATAAAGAAAAGTTACAACAAACATTAAGTAGTGATGGGAATAATCGATATACTAATTAGTAATTAGTCGATTATTGAAATATATCGATATAATCGGTTATTATGCGGAAATTAGTATATACTAATTTAAACGATTATTTGATTGGGTGAATTAGTAATTACTAATTTAAGTGATTATTTGATCGGGTAAAATAGTAATGCGAATTTAATCGATTATTTGATCGGGTAAATTAGTATTTACTAATTTAAACGATTATTTGATCGGGTTAAATAGTATATAGTAATTTAATTGATTATTTGATCGGGTAAATTAGTAGATACTAATTTAAGCGATTATTTTATCGGGTAAAATAGTATATACTAATTTAAACGATTATTTAATCGGGTAAATTAGTAGATAATTAGTCGTGAGACAAGTCACATCGTACATAGCAGAAATTACAACCACCCTTTAGATATTCGTAGGGGTGGCCTCATTGGCCTGTACCACCGCGACCTTTGCAGATCTATTGTGGATACAACCACCCTTTAAGCAGCCACTCCTAGTGTGCGTGTGAACACAGTAAGGTGGTGCTCCGCAGATAAAGTGAATCCTCGAGTGTTGTATAGGAAAGTAAAACTCGTGTTTTAGACCAGATTGGTATCTATTATCAGCCGACAAACTGTAAAAATTTGACAAATATATCTCCCGTGGTGTAAAAGTAATTACGAGAATTAGATCGGCACTGAGCGTACACGAATCCGTCTATTTCACGGTCAAGGTCAAGCGACGTGTCTTTTTTGCTTCTGCGTTTTTTTATTGCGTACTGCAAAAAAAAAAAGAATTCACGAGCAGAAGTTAAAACAAAACAAATAATACAGCTAGGAATAACTTTTTATAATACGCTCGGCTACAGCGCGCATAAAGAGACGGAAGAACAAGAATGGCGACGGCAAAGAGGCAGAAGGAGAGAAAGGAGGTGGAGGGATGGGAAAGGTAGGAGGTGGAGGGATGGGAAAGGCAGGAGGAGGAGGTCAGGAGGGGGGTGTTTGGTCGCGGAGCGGGAGTTCAGAGATCGCCGCAAGGAACAGGGGAGTGGAGAGAGGGAGGGGATAAGAGGAAGGTGGCAGACACCTCGTTTGAGACGGGAGGAGAAAAGGAAAGGGATGAAGAAAAGAGTGGTGAAGGATGCAAGGGGAATTGTAGGGAGATGGTGGAATTAGTGCTAAAAGAGATAAGGAAGGAGAGGGAGATGTGGAAGGAGGAGATGAGGGAAGCAAGGGAGATGTGGAGAGAGGAAATGAGGGAGATGAAAGAAGCTTGGAGGAGGGAAAGAGAGCAATTGCTACACAAAATAGTGGACCTGGAGGGGCAGGCGGAGAAGAGGGAGAAACAGGAGAGGAGGAACAACATCGTAATAAAAGGGAAGGTGTTAGAGGGGAAGGGAGAAGTAAAGGACTTCCTGAAGGAGGCGCTGGGCATAGACGCGGAGGTGCAGGAGAGTTATGTGGTGGATAGGGTGGGAAGATTGGTGGTGGTAAAACTGGGAAAACTTGACGAAAAACTGACTATAATGAGAAGCAAAAGTAAATTGAGAGGAATGAAAGAAAGGATTTTTATAGACGAGGACCTGACAAAGGAGGAGAGGAGGGTGCAAAAACGCCTAAGAGAGATAGCAGGACAGGAGAGGGAAAAGGGGAAAGTGACAAGTGATAATTAACGGGGAAGAGTGGAGATGGAACAAGGAGAAGGAGATGTTGGAGAGGCAGGAGGTGGCAAAAAAGTAAGAAGGAATGAGGTAGTGGGAGGGGAGGAAGGTGAAAATAGGATGATGGAGGAGAAAGTTGGGAAAAGTGTGGAGGTGGAGGAAGGGGGGAGGAGAGATGGGGAGAGCGGAGATAGAAGGGTCAAAGGGGGGAGGATAGGGCAGAGGCGGAAGAGCCGTGAGAGGAGCGGGGGACGAGGAAGCAGGTGTGGGGGAGGGGAGGAAGAAGAGGTGATAACGCTAGGGTTTTGGAATGTGGCGGGAATAAAGTCCAAAGGGCAGGAGTGCAAGTGGAGGAGAGATTTTGAGGAGTGGGTAATCGGGAAGGACGTAGTGGGGATAGTGGAGACGTGGATGGTGAAGAAGGATTGGAGGGAGGTGAAAGGATGGTTACCAAGGGGGTTTAGATGGGAGATGAAAGAGGCGACCAAATGTGCGAAAAAGGGAAGGGCGAAGGGGGGAATGATTGTTGGATGGAAAGAAGACAGGAAAGGAAGCAAGGGGGAGATGATGGAGGGATGTGAAGGACTGGTGTGGGTGAAGTACCAGCGAGGGGGATACAAGATGAACGTGGGGGTGTTATATGTGAGTAAAAACTGGGGAGACGTAAGGAGGGAGATAGATGAAAGAGCAGGAGAAGGAGGAAGGTGGATGGTGGGGGGGGGATTTCAACGCGAGAATAGGAGAAGCGGGGGGAGGACTTAAGGAGGACGGTTCAATGAGAAAAGGAGCTCGCAGGATAAATGTATAAACGGGGAAGGAAGGAGAATGAAGGAGTGGGTGATGGAGGAAGGGTGGGAACTGTTAAACGGGTGCACGGAGGGGGACTGGGAGGGGAAGAAAACGTACATAGGGGCAAGAGGGGCATCAGTGATTGACTATGTAGTGGTGAAGGGAATAGCAAGAGGGGAGATAAGGAGTATGGAGGTAGAGGAGGTGTTGGGATCGGATCACCTACCGTTAAAGGTGAAGATGTGGATAAAGGAGGGACACGGGAGTGAAAGAGAGCAGGAAAGCGAGGTTCTGGAGTGCGGGATAAAAGCGATGGAGGATATGAGGAGAAAGTTGGGGAGGGTTAAATGGGAGGAGGTCAGCACGATAGAGGAGATGGAGCGGATAATAGTGGGGTGTGGAAGAAAGAGAAAGGGGGAGAGAAGACGGGCGGATGCGTGGTTTGATGAGGAATGCAGGCAGAGAAAAAAGGAGCTGAGGAAGGCGGTGAGAGAGTGTGTAGGAGGCGTAGGGGGAGAAAGGAGAGTGGCGGAGGTAAGGAGGAGGTATGAGGATGTATGTGAGAAGAAGAAGCTAAAGGCGGTGGAAAAAGCGAGCGAGGATTTGAGGGAATGTAAGAACGAGGCGGAAATGTGGAGAATATTGAGGAGAGGGAAGAGAAGGAGGCAGGTAGGGGTATCGCTGAGGGAATGGACAAGGAAATGCAGAGAAGGGAGCGGAGTACCGGGGGAGATTGGAGAAAGCAGATGTGGAGACAGAGGGGAAGAGTTCACGGAGGAGGAGGTGGAGAGGGCGTTTAAGGAAGTGAAGAGTGGAAAGGAGGCAGGGAGGGATGGTCTCAAGGCAGAGATGTAGAAGGAGATTGGGGAAAAGGGGAAGAAAAAATTCAAGGAGCTGTTGAATCAGATGTGGAGGGGGGAGGTGAGCTTTCCGGAAGAGTGGAGGGTTGGGATGATGTGTCCGGTGTATAAAGGAGGGGATGAGAAGGAGGCCAGTAGCTATAGGGGGGTAACGATAACAAGCATTGGATATAAGCTGGCGATGATGATTGTGAGGAATCGCATGGAGGTGGAGGTGGAGGAAAAGGGGATACTACCGGAGACGCAGGGGGGGGTTTAGAAGGGAGAGGGGCACGAGGGAGCAGGTTTTTACCCTGGCGCGAATGGTGAAGAGAGTGATGGAAGAGAAAGGATGTGTGTATGCGGTATTTATGGATCTGAAGGCAGCGTATGACTCGGTGCCGAGGGGGAGTTTGATAGAGTGCTTGAGAAGGAGAGGAGTGAGTGAGGGGATGGTGGAGTGGGTGAGGAGAGTGTATGAGGAGACATGGGTGGTGGCGAAAGTGGGGAAGGGGGTGTCGGGGTGTTTTAGAACGTGGGAGGGTTTGAGCCAGGGGTGCCCGCTGAGCTCGATGCTCTTTAATGTATATGTGAGTGAATTGGAAGAGGTGATGAGGAAAGGGCAGGCAGGGGAAGTGGTGATGGGTAAAAGTAAAGTATGGATGTTGGCATATGCGGATGACGTTGTGTTAGTGGCAAGAGAGTATGAAGGGATGAAAGAGATGTTGAAGAGAGTGGAGAGGTTTATGGATAGAAGAGGAATGAATGTGAATGTAGTGAAAACGAAGTGGGTGAAGTTTAGAAATAAAGGGAGAGAGGGGAAGGTGAAAGAATTGGAGTGGAAGGGGGTAGTTATTGAGAGGGTTAAAACTTTCAAGTATTTAGGGTTTTGGTTTAAAGGAACGGGAGGGTATGAGGAGCATGTGAGGTGGGTGCAGGGTAAGGCGAGGAAGGCGTGGGGAATGGCGTGGGGCAAGTGGGGGAAGTGGATGGGGAACAATATGACGGTTGCGTGTAAAATATGGGATGCGTGTGTGAGATCGGTGCTAATGTATGGAGTGGAAGTGTGGGGGACGAAAGGGTACGAGCTGATAGAGAGGGAGCAGATGTGGTTCCTGAAGCGCATGTTGGGGGTGGAGAGGTCCACGCCCAGCTACATAGTGCTTCAGGAGACGAACAGAGAGAGGCTAGAGTGGGAGGCAATGGTGAGGGTGGTGAGGTACGAGATGAGATTGTGGGAAATGGTGAGGGTAGATGGAGGGGGGAGAGGAGGAAAATGTATGAGAGGGTAGGGCTGTCGGAGGCGATGGTAATGGAATGGCTAGGAATTGGGGTGAAGGTGGATGAGTGGGTGAGGGGGAAAGGGAAGGAGGTGGAAGGGCAAGAAAGGCAAGGGCGTATTGAGAGAAGTGAGTATAATGATATGTATGGGAGGTGGCAGGTGTATGGAAGAGTGCCGAAGTATTTGATAGAGAAGGGATGGGATAGAGAGGATAGGGTGATTGTGGCAAGGGTGAGGTGTGGATCGGAGGAGAGAGGAAGGAAAGTATGGATGGGGGAAGAATATGGAAGGTGTGTGTTGTGTGGACAGGGGAAGGATACGTGGGGACACTTGGCGGAGGAATGTGAGGGGGTGAAAGAGGAGTGGCTGGGAGCGAAAGGTAATAGAAGGGTAGTGGAGTGGATGAGAGAGGATGGGATCGGGGTAAGGACGTTGGAAAAGCTGGGGAGGGAGAGGGAAAAGAGAAGGGAGGGTAAGAGGGATACGGAAATGGAGTAATAACGAATGAATTGTAAATAGTCTGTAAGATATGCCAATAAAGGTCTTTTTTTTTTTTTTTTTTAGTAGATACTAATTTAAGCGATTATTTGATCGGGTAAAATAGTATATACTAATTTAAGCGATTATTGCGTCGGGCGAATTACTAATTAGTATACTAAAATAATTGATTATTATCTCGGTAGACTGGTCTATTAATTATTATAAACAAATGTTTCGCTTATTATCTCAGTAGACAGGACTACTAATTATTATACCGGGTGTTGACTTGGCGGACGCAACATAGGAAATGCCATGTTAATTTTGAAATGTTCAAATTTTGGCTCCCCTATTTATTTTAGAAACAAAATGTATTTACCTTTTTTTGTAGAGGCAAAAATTCTGAATTCATTCGTGTTAACGTTTATCACTTTACCTTTCTCTAAGTTAAAATAATTGAGAAAAAGTAATGTGATTTTATAAAAAATATGACATGCCATGGAATTGAAACAACAATTGTGGATGTCAAAATGGCAAAAGATATCGCAGTCACTTGATTAAAGTAAATGTTTTCGAAATAATTTACACTATACAAGAAAAAATCCTCCTAATAAAGTGGGATTATGCAGACCACAGTTATCACAATGTTTCCGTTATGTTTTTTGTCGTTAATTAGGTAACAGCAATATCTTGTGCTATTTGGACATCCGCAATTGTTGTATCAATTCCATGATATGTCATTATTTTTATAAAATCACATTACTTTTACTTAATTATTTTAGCTGTAAATTTTCTGACATTAGTTGATTTTAGAAGCAGTTCAATTTGAAGCTTTAAACGAGTGTTTTCCACTCCCAGACTAAGCATGAAGTAAAATTTCGAGTTTAGAAAAGCCCCGTGAAAATTTGTCGACAAATTTTCTGGGCTTTTCTAAACTCGAAATTTTACTTCATGCGCCACGCGTATAAAACACAGATTTTAAGTGAAGTTCGAATATGTATAAATTTGACAACATTATAGTGTTTTATACGCGTGGCGCATGAAGTAAAATTTCAAGTTTAGAAAAGCCCACAAAATTTGTCGAGGGTCGCTGCACGACCCTCGACAAATTTTCACGGGGCTTTTCTAAACTCAAAATTTTACTTCATGCTTAGTCTGGCAGTGGAAAACACTTGTTTTAGGCTTTAAATTGAACTTTAAAAAAAACAGGGAATATCCGCAATTGTTGAATCACTTTCATGGTGTGTCATTATTTTTAAAAAATCACATTACTTTTTCTTAATTATTTTAGGTCGTAAATTTTCTGACATTCGTTGATTTTTAAAAGAGTTCAATTTGAAGCTTGAAACAAGGGTTTTCCACTCCCAGACTAAGCATGAAGTAAAATTTCGAATTTAGAAAAGCCCCGTGAAAATGTGTCGAGGGTCGCGCAGCGACCCGAAACAAATTTTCTGGGCTTTTCTAAACTCGAAATTTTACTTCATGCGCCACTCGTATAAAACACAGATTTTAAGTGAAGTTCGAATATACATAAATTTGACAATATTATAGTGTTTTACACGCCAGGCGCATGAAGTAAAATTTCGAGTTTAGAAAAGCCCGAAACAAATTTTTTCGGGGCTTTTCTAAACTCGAAATTTTAGTCTGGGAGTGGAAAACACTTGTTTTAGGCGTTAAATTGAACTTTAAAAAAAACAGGGAATATCCGCAATTGTTATATTAATTCTATAGTAGGTCATTACTTTTTCTTAATTATTTCAACTTAGAAAATCAAAATCACACCTACGGGAAAAAAACATGCTATGAAAAAGTATCCCATGTAAAAATATTCCTGGAAAATCAGCCCCACTCCCGAAAAAACATCTCCCGAAAGGAAAAATCCCCCTAAAAATCAACCTTAAAGAAAATTATTCCTGAAACTCATTCCCCAAAAGCCCCTCCATTAAAATACAAACTCTTTGAAATACCATCCTCGAAAAAATACCTTCGGAAACAATCAAAAAAAAATTTGCCTGTAATATCCCCCCCCCCCGCTCATCATATTTTGAACTGAAACTGGTTAATCGATTATTCCCATCACTAAAATTAAGTTGTGTTATTTGAATTTAAAATTAAAAAAAAAAATGTATAATGTAACTCTACTTGGCGATCTCAGATCTACTCTAGCGTAACTTGATGATCTGACCTAACCTAACTATCCTATTGTGACATAGAAGGTTTTTTTTTGCATAAAGTGAATTTTTTATTCAATAAATATATTTTGTATATTTACATAAATGGTGTGCTGCTTTCGAGAATTAATTTTATGTTATTTTGTGACTTATTGTACTGTTTACTTGATTTATTTTATGAATTTCGGAATGAAACTCGTGATTTTCATAATTTCAAAAACAATATTTACAATTTCTAGTTTTTTTTGCTCATTTTTTGTTTACTATTTTTTATATCACAACAAAGCCTAACTAATAATTTCCTTATATATTGTTATATATTTGCATTTCTTTCATTTGTTGAGTGTTAGAATAAAGACGATGTTCTTATAACTTTGAGCTTCTGTATAAATACAACAAACTAGTTGGGCTTTTTTACATAAATTAGTAAAGTTGTAAGATACTAATTTATGTAAAAAAGGCCCAACTAGTTTGTTGTATTTATAACTTAAGGGGGCATTCACCTTTAGCGGGTTCAAAAAATCGATTTTTTTTTTTTTAAGAATCGGACACTTTGAAGTTATGACTATGGGTTTCTGAAGCCATTTTTCGAAATTGCGATTTAAATAATACAATGTTTTTGCTCAAAACCGGCGTTTTCGCGCTTGCGTATTTTACGTTTTTGGTGGCAACTACTTACTTCCGTACCCATGTCCACTGTTTAAACTCATTAAACACTCACTAGATGGCGCTGTAGGTCGAAATCAGTTATCGGCTGTCTATAAATATACTACTATTTTTCTCTAAGTAAGTTGCACTTTCTCAGTGCAGTTTAGATCTAGATCTAGTTTATGGTATGGTATGGTATGGGGTCGGTGGGTCGTGTGGCCTCTGGGCCTTTCGAAGTTACCTCGACCTAAAAGATCTTTTGTAACTATCCCTGACCTACTTGAGTCCCTCAATGTCTAGACTTCTTATGAAGTCTACTATAACTTGAGGGTTAATGTGTACCAGTTCCTCGGTGTTTAAAGTGGCCGATGACAGGTAGTTCCCTCTTTGAAGGGACAAGGCAGGGCATTCACAAAGTAGGTGCTCTGCTGTTTCTTGTGCCTCGTTGCAGAACCTGCAGTTGGCATCAGTTGTCTGACCCATCTTGGTGAGGTGGTACTTCAGAGGACAGTGTCCAGTTAGAAGGCCGGTTATGAGCCTTAGGTTGCCCTTGCTTAACCTGAGAAACTAGTTTAGATCTACTACGGCTTGGCCATCAGATGGTATTCAAATTCAGTAGACGACATGAAGAAGGCAAGTTGGGCTACATATTTCCACAAATGTGCAAATGGCAAGTCGCAGCGGCGACCGGAAAGTTGGACGAATTCGAAGAAGTTCAGAACGTCATTAAACCAATTTACGAGGCTCTTTCTTCGGATGATCTACTGGGTCCGGTGCTTAGAAGGCAATACTCAAAATTGCAATGAAAGTTTGAATGCCTGCATTTGGAGGTTGGCGCCCAAACATTTGCACGCCGGGATGAAAACCATCGAAGTAGCAACATTTTTGGCCGTCGGATTGTTTAATGAGGGATACACATCGCTTCTGAAGACCATGACAACGATGGGAATAACCGTGGGGTTCAATGCAATGCAGTTCGCGAAAAAAGCCGATGCGAAGCGGATCAAGCAGGCAGAGCTTAAGCTGACTTCAGCGGTACGAGCGGCGATGGATCAGCAGAGGAGGGACCGCCTCCAGCGAAACACCTTCTACGAGGAAGAGGAGGGCTTACTTTATGGTGCTGATATCGCCGATTGGCCGTAAGTTGCATAAAAATGGTTATTTTCTGAAGTTGAAACTTTAAACGCGTTTTTCTCAAAACCATATTTTTTAAATCTCGCGGTAGAATATCTCGACAACGAATTAACCGATTTAACTCTCAATAAGTGCATCTTAAAGGTAATAAAATTCTCTAGGAGTTGATCCTCGACGAAGTGTGTCCGACAATTATCAATATTTTTTAAGGCCCGCCAAAGGAGAAAAAAAGTGGCAAAAAATGACACTTTTCGTACAATGGTCGCCATTTTGCTAATTATGGTCCAAATGGACCACCCTAGACAATTTAATATACTTTAAAACCCTTTTTGTTTCTTTGTATCAGACAACTAAGACCAGAGTTATGCTACCGAGCGCCAACCAATGCTAAATTGAGCTGCCCACTTTGGACCTGGACATCTTCGCCGGGGCTGAACGTACCCGACTTTAAAAAATACCTTATTAAAGAGAAAAGTTGAATAAATACATTAACCGCGTGCGAATATCTCGAACGTACCCTGAGAAAAAAAAAAGGAAAAAAGCAGCCTTTTTTTCGTGCTCTAAAGGTGAATGCCCCCTTAAATTACCAATTATTATAACGTTACCGGTAATATAACCAAGAATATTACCTAATTTTTAACTACCGGTAATTCTGAAAAGGTAGATGTAGTATCTAAAAACAACCACAAATTAATTAAGTTCAACTCCTGTTTTATAAAATTTGGAGAGTATGTTCAGCAAACTACATGCTTTCAAAATTTGCAAACATCAAAAAATACCCATTTAAGTTGCTTTCACTCAAAATAAAAATATGTTTTTTAGCAAAAAACAGAAAAATTCTTTCTTAGTTTTCTAATTATTTTCGCTAGAAGTAAAAATTGTGTAATATTAGTCGGGTTTTGCAAAAGTTGAACTAAAATAAAATTAAAACTCATAATATCAAGCGTGGATTTGAATGGAGTTTTCTGTGGAGGTTGAAATGTTTTGTGTAAAATGTCATTAAATATTTGGGAAATTAATAGGATTCGATGAATTTTCTTTAACGAGTGTTTTCAATCCCAGATTAAGCAGAAAGTAAAATTTCGAAAAACCTTAAAATTTGGTTTGGTCGTGTAGCACATACGCTACTCGACCAAACCAAATATTCACGCTTTTCTAAACTCGAAATTTTACTTCATTTGCCAAGCGTATATATAGAACACTGATTTAGTGTAAAGTTTAAATACACATAAATATCGACGATATATATCGGAGTTTATAAATATCGACAATATATATCGGAGTTTATAAATATCAGAGCTGGGATGAATCCTCAAAAACAGGATTCGAATCACGAATCCCAATCACCTAATATGATTCGACACGCGAATACTCGAATAAAGGATTCGTAAGTGAAAAATATGATTCGAATCAAAAATTCGAATCCTAATTTTTGAATCACGGATACAAATCCTTAAAAAATAAATTTGAATCTATTATTTGCAACCAGTAACATTTTATTCCATCAGTTTCTATTAACAAAAATGTTCATTTACCGACTAAATATCTAATTAAATAATGATTTTAATTAATGATGATATATGTGTTATTAAACTTTATTTTAAATTAGTGTTTTATACGCGTGCCGCATGAAGTAAAATTTCGAGTTTAGAAAAACCCCGTGAAAATCCTTCAATTTGAAACATCTAAGAACGAGTGTTGTCCACTCCCAGACTAAGCATGAAGTAAAATTTCGAGTTTAGAAAAGCCCCGCGTAGAAAATTTGTCGAGGGTCGCGCGCGCGACCCTCGACAAATTTTCTACGCGGGGCTTTTCTAAACTCGAAATTTTACTTCATGCGCCACGCGTATAAAACACTGATTTCAAGTGAAGTTAAAAATATACTATTAAGGTTGGACATTTTTCATGGTTAAGTGACCAAATATGCATTCACAAATATTTGAATTATTCGAAAATGTTAATATTTATATTATGAATAATTTAGCGATTTAAATATTCATATTACAATATTAAACTATTTGAATTAATCGAATTCGAATCCCACCCTTAATAGCAATGGTTCGAATTATTTGAAAAGATTTGAATCCGTGTATGAGGATTTGAATCCTTTTATAAGGATTCGAATCCTTTTATAAGAATTCGAATCATTTTATAAGGATTCGAATCATCTACGTCTGGATTCGAATACGAATCCTTTTAAAAAAATGTAACGAATCCAGATCACGAATCCGTTTTCACTAAAGTATTCGAATACCTCTTTAGAATCCTCTAAAAGGATTCGAATCTGGGAATCGAATCCTGAATGATTCGAATCCTGCCCAGCTCTGATAAATATCATGATAAATATCGTGATAGATATCTGATGATATATATCACTGAACCCTGAAATGAAATAAAATCATATACACTTACATTTAAATCTTGAATGGTCTTCTGCCAATTCGCCGACAGCTGATTGAACTTCTCCTTTTCTTGACTGAGCTCTTGCTGCAGCTTCTTCAAGTCCTTCTCCTTCCGCCTTAGATCGGCACTCGACACTTTACTCTTCCCTTTCGTGTCCTTATTAATGTCCTTCCTGTTCATGATCTCGTGCAATTTATTAACAGCCTGCTGCTTAAGTATTTGTTCAGTCTTGAGTTTATTATGCAACTTTTCTATCTCGTCATTACTGTTCGACCGCTTGCTCAACTCCTCCTGCAACTGCTTTAACTGCTTCCCGATGTCTTCGTTTTCCTTAAGCAATATATCACTAGCCTTTTTCAATTCGTTCTCACGATCTTTCGACGTGTTCAGCGCGACTTCTTTGGAATTAAGTTCGCTTCGATGCTTCGCGAGCAGGTCTTTTAATTCTAATTCTTTCATCGTTTTCTCCTTTTCTAAATCCGCAACGGTTTCCTCGGCAATGGATCGCGCCAGGGCTTCGGAATCGGCTCTCGCTAACGCTATCTGGCATTGGTGTTTCAAGGAAGCACGTTCTTCTTCAAACTCCTTGTTCTGTCGCACTTTTTCCTCTAGTTCCTCCTTCAACTCATTTGTTTGCGTTTTGTACAAAGTCGAGAAGAACTGTTCCGTTTCCAGTTGGTCTTGCAGTTCCTTAATTTGCAATTTCTCGATCGACCACTCTCTTTTCAACCTGGATAGTTCGTCTTCCGTAATTTTTTTCGTTTCTTGCAAGTGCATGATTTCTTTCATCAGTTGGGCTTCCTTGACTTTGCTCTGGGCCACATCTGAGACTGACTGGCTGAGCTCAGATTGCAGGATCGATTTTTTCTGTTGCTCTTGTTCTATCTGGCTGTGCAGGGCCTTCACTTTCTCCATTTCCTGCCGGTGTTCGCCTTCTAATTTTTGCAATCGCTGTTGTATCTGCCGGTAATCCACTGAAAGCATGGAGATTTGCCGTTCTTTTTCTTGAGAATTTAAATCGGCTTTCTGTCGGGCACATTTTTCTTCATTTAATTTTGTTTGTAATGCTAAAAAAACGATTTTTATTACTATATAAATGAACACAGTATGCGTTTATAGCTAACATAAAATGCTATAAATGAAAAGTTGTTTTTTTATAGTGATGGGCAAGATCAATCAAAGAGGATCGACTACTCAATTCTTGCTTTAGGAGGGGTAGGGGGACGAGGGAGCAGGTCTTTACACTGGCAAGAATGGTAGAGAAGGTGATGGAAGAGAAAGGGAGTGTGTATGCAGTGTTTGTGGACCTGAAGGCGGCGTACGACACGGTACCAAGGGTAGGACTGTTAGAGTGTCTGAGGAGTGAGTGAGGGAATGGTAGAGTGGGTGAGAGGAGTGTATGAGGAAACATGGGCTGTAGCGAAAGTGGGAATGGAAGAGTGACGGAATGGATGAGAGAGGATAGGGCCGGGGTAAGGACGCTCGAGAAGTTGGGGGAAGAGAGGGAAAGCAGAAGGAAGAGAGGGGGCAGTGATTAGTGTAGATATGGATGTAATTTAGTATTATGCCAATAAAGGTCTTTTCTTTGTACTTTGTACAAGTTACAAAATTCTAATCTTCGTTCAAAATCCTCAGGGTTCAAATGGTGTCTTTTTTGAATTTTTCGAATAGAAGAGTGACGGAATGGATGAGAGAGGATGGGGCCGGGGTAAGGACGCTGGAGAAGTTGGGGGGAAGAGAGGGAAAGCAGGAGGAAGAGAGGGGGCAGCGATTAGTGTAGATATGGATGCAATGTAGTATTATGCCAATAAAGGTCTTTTTTTTTACTCAATTCTTGCAAATGTTCGAGCAAATCGATCTTTCCGATCAATTACTTGTATGAGAGTTGCTGATCAGTAATGATAACTGGCATATTGTAAGACCACTCTACTGTTACTAAGTTTTTTTGTTTACCACAATCTTATAATATGTGCATTATTAATTGTTGTTGTACATATACTTTTCTCATTTTACTATATTAGACATTGTTTTTCTGAATCCAATTATGCCTGATATATTGATTTTATTTTAATTTTTATGCCAGAAAGAAAAATCTTGTTCACATGATTTTTTAGCAATAAGTAAATAAAAAATTGGCCTTCAAATACTGTTTATATTGTTTATTGGTTTATATTTAATCCATGTGTTTCGTTAACTAATTTATATGCAGTAAATATTTAGGCATTCGTTGTCTTTATAAAAGAATTCAATTTAAAGTTCTAACGAGTGTTTCCACTCAAAGATTAAGCATGAAATAAAATTTCGAGTTTAGAAAAGCCTTTAAATTTGGATTGATCGCTTCACGAAGCAGAGCGACTAAACCAAATTTATTCCATTGTACATTAAGTTGTAACATACAGAGAGTTTTATGTAACACCGAACATTATCAATGTTAATTTTCGTATATTCTATTTATCAAACCAAAGTACAGATTTGACACCTTTGATTTTCTAGGTTATGTGCAAATTGGGTTGCCTATATGACCATTGCAAATTGTAGCCAATCAATTGCAATTAATACCTCGACTTGTAAATACAGAAGGTTTTTCTTTCCAGTATACATGTCCCAATTATATGCCGTAAATTTTTAGATAATCGTTTTTTTTTTTAAGAGTTCAATTCGAAACCTAAGATGAGTTTGTTCCACTTCCAGATTAAGCTTAGATTAGAAAAGCCTGAAAATTTGGTTTGGTTGCGTAGCGCGAAGCGACCAAACCAAATTTTCAGGCTTTTCTAAACTCGAAATTTTACTTCATGCGCCACCGGTACAAAACACTGACATATTACGAAGTTTAAAACACACCGCTAGACTTTACATTGAATCAGTGTTTTGTACCGGTGGCGCATGAAGTAAAATTTCGAGTTTAGAAAAGCCTGAAATTTTACTTCATGCTTAGTCTAGGAGTGGAAAACACTCGGTTAAAGCTTCAAATTGAATTCTTTTAATAAACCGAGCTTCGGAAAATGTAGAACGTATGCATATGGATACTTAATAGAAAAATTTCGTTATGAAAATGTTCGGTGTTACATAGAACTCTCTGTAGGTACTTATTTGTTCGGTCGTTATTATTCATGTAGACATAACCTCACAATAAATGACATTTGACTCTTTTTTTTACAAGGCACACTAATTATAATTTTTGAAAATTAGAATTTTAAATATAAAAGTTATTTTAGATTTTTCGAAAAAAATATCGAACAAAAAATTGGGCATTATTGGTTTCAGAAGAATTATCTCCAATGTAATAAAATTCAAAAACTATAGGAAGCCATTTAAAAATGTTAAGCTGGCTATTATTTGGCAACGAAATTACTATTGAAAAAAATCAATATTGATGTCATTTTTTAGTATGTAAATGGCCATTGAGTTTGGTTTTTAGTTCAATAAAATCGGTCAATAAATAACAGAGTTATGGTGTTGGGCGTTTTTTTATGTCCCATTAGTGTGTTCTAGAAAGATATCTAATAAGATACTTTTATTTTTGAATACAAACAATATGGTGAACTATCTGGAACTTTTTATACAACTCTAGTCAAAAAAATGTTGTATAACTTTCTAAAATAATTTTTGTTTTTGTATAAAGTACGTGAGTCGTCTAGTTCCAAAACCGGCCATCTCTTACCAGCATATTTTTTCAGAAGAGGGGAAAACGTTTAACACAAAGGCCATTGAACAAATAAATTTGAGATTACGCAGAAATAAAAGTACGTGAGAGTAGAATTTGATAGCCTAGACTTTGATTACGTCGATTCAAATTCAAAACCCCTGCAATTTATTAAATTTTGGAGTAGACCCAGTTTAGGAACAAACTTTGGATTAGACTGCTTTTGGAACAAACTGGAGTGGAGATGATGGACGGTTATAGAACAAAATATCTTTTAGGAATCATTTCTTTTTGACCGTCTATCGCTAGTGAAATGAAATAATTAAGTTGAAGCTAAGTCTTCGGCTAAATATGTATAAAAAAAAAACTTAAAACAATAAACAAATCTAAAGAAACTCCTAAACCAGTGATGGGCAAACTACGGCCCGCGGGCCAAGTCCGGCCCGCGGAAAGGTTTAATCCGGCCCGTTTAAGAGTGCCGTCGTGAGAATGTTTGAACGCGTTCTTACTTCGTAATGTGACGACCCGCATAAAAACTACCTACCTACGATTAAGCATTATTCTTTGGCCCGCTACGATTGTCTGGTTATTACAAATGGCCCGTCTTAAAAAAAGTTTCCCCACCACTGTCCTAAACTATAGCGGAATGATCTTTCACTCCTCGAATACTGGAACCTACTTCAACATCTTCAGCACCTTTTAAGTTTTTTTGGCTCTCTAAAATCTGACCATAAAAAGACAAAGATGAAACATGTTTCCAGTTGGCCTCAAAATTTTTCTTTAGCAGGTTTTAAACATCTGTTAATTTCAGAGAGTTAATTTCCAACGGGCATGATCTTTGGTTTAATATCTTTTGCTGTTTTGTCCTTTTTAAACACGGATTTTGAATTCCCAAAATTTGGTCTTCTATAGTGGGCTCCCCCTCTAACAGTAATATTACTGTTGTTTTTTTTTTCAATAAAAAAGCGTTTAGCAGGATTAAACTGAAAATGTTGGTTTCCTGGTTGCTTAATAACTTGCTGAACGGATGATTTCCAGTCCAAAACTGGCTGATCTTGGAACGAAAACCTATAGAGAGGGCCGTTTTTTTGGAATCGAATTCTCTGATACTTAAATAATACGTGCTGTAACTGGTTTTAATCCAAATCTCTTGAAAACAATGTGTAAATGTGATTGAAGAATATTTATGTGGAATAAAAGTAATTTTATGAAGTTGTGAAGATGGCCGATTTTGGAACTAGACGACTCATGTCGACCAGAATGGGGGGCTGAATAAAGAGTCCTCCAAATGGGGGTTAAGGCATTAGGCGTTAGCAGCCTAGCACATGGAAAAATCCAAGGGTAAATATTATTGAATGCAGAATGAAAACTGTAAGGAATTATCCCCGGGTGATAATCTACACCTCTAATGGATGGCGCCCTAATAAATACGCGGGGGGGGGGGAGGCGAATCTGCGAACAGTAGCATGAACTCAACTTCAAATTCCAACTCGGCACTGAAAAAACAGAAAAGACTTAAAAACGTCATCACCTGGAATGTTACTTGAAACACGACTGGTGCTTGGATTGACGAGAGTTTATTTATGTTTGCTAATTTTTGCGAATTTATTCAAATTTGACGATTAAAAAAAAAAATTATGTTTAAATTTAAGGTATTATTTGTATTGGTGTCTTATTGAAATTAACAATTTTTAATGTTTTTGATGATTTTCAGGGTTTTGCCAATTTTTGACATTTTAGAAAATGTATTTTTATTGTTTATTTAAAATAATAACAATAATCATAATTATCGCGCCCCGTGAACTTAGAAAATTTTAGTTGATTTTCAAAGTTTCGTGAATTTTTAATGAATTTCCAAAATTTTTATTAATTTAAGAATTTTTTAAATTAAAGGAAAGCTTGGAAAAGTTACGAAAAGCGTTAAACTTTTCGTAACTTTTCCAAGATTTCCTATAATTTTAAAAATTCCTACATTTTTTTATTTTTTTTAATTTTAAAAATGTTGATTACAAAAACCGCCAGAATTTAAAATATTAACGAAATATTAATTTTTAAAATTCTGACGGTTTTTGTGAATTTCGTAAATTTAAAGTGTTGATGCTATTCATGAATTCTCGAGATTTTCGTCATATTTTAAAACGTTAGCAATTTTCGTGATTTCCAACTTTCAGAATTTCCACGATTTTAGTTAATTCTCATCTCATTTTTCCTGCATTTGCTAAACGCTTTTCCTAAATTTCCAGGATTTCCGTTAGTTTTCAAAATTTCGACGATTTTGTCATGAATTTTCCTCGATTTTCATAAATATTTAAAATCGTGAATTTACAAGATTTCAGTTAATCTTCAAAATTTTATCAAAATTTATCAAATTTATCATGAATATTTAGCATCGAATAATTAATTTAGACGTTATATTAATCGTTAACGATTAATAAACGTGTTGAAGAAAGGCCTCATATTTTTTGTCAAATAAATTTCTTTTAAATTTGCGAACCCGAAAATTAACAAAATTCTTGAAAATTGAAAACTTTATGAATACTGGGATTTTTTTTAAATTAACGAAAATCTAAGAAATACATGAAAGGCGTCAATGTTTTAAAAAGCAACAAAAGGGGCCAAGAATTTGAAAATCAGCAATAATCTTGAAACATGCATGATTTTTGTCAAAATTTTAAAAATTGTTATAAATTAAAAAAAGTTTGAAAATTAACAAACGTATTGAAAAGTTCACGAGTCGTCAACATTTTGAAAATGAATTGAAATCTTGAAAATTCACGGAAATTGACAAGATTTTAACTTGAAAACCCTCAAGATTTTGTAAATGAATGAAAATATTGTAAAAAGCCAGTGATTATTTTTTAACGAATGTTTTCCACTCCCAGATTAAACATGAACCTAAATAACGTAACTTAAGGTTTCCTCACTTTTTATCGTACTATCCACATTTTCTGTCACTTTTTGATATTTTGAGAGCATCGTTTGTGTTTTGACATTTAGGGCGAAAATTGAAAGATAAACAGTGGTATAGTTTGCATTTGTTTTGACAATAATGACACTCCTGTCAACATAAAGTTGACAGTTAGAGTGAAACTTCAAAGATGAAATATACAAATTACAAGGTAATTTTTATTTTGTTTAAAATTGAGAGTTGTCAAAACAAATATTTCGAATGATATAACTCGTTTTTTTTAGTCATAGGAAAAAAAAAACCTAAGTAGATGCATCCAAATTTACTCGAGGTCATTTTGCGGTCTTAAAATGTGCCGAGTACAAGTACAAGTACTTGAAAAGTAAAGTAATCATGGACTGAGTATTGAGTACATGAAAAGTACTCAGAGTACAAATTTCTCTGTCTGCCACATCACCGAATCAGTTAGTACAACATAAAATCATAGCCAACTCTGTCCCAAAATGGTCGTGAACGGATTTTACTTGCCCATCACTTCTATAAATTCAGTCGCATTGGTAAAACTATGGTTACAAGTTAAACAGCCCAGTCGCACAAACGAAACATGGCCAATTCTCACATTGATATTCTGTACTTTAACACATTATCGAATTCTTGTAGGTTTTGACTAATACACTACAAATCGCAGAAGAAATACTCTTTTGAAGATAAGTGGGTGAATTTTTTAACATAGAAAAGTTGTTTTAAGTATTGAGATGTGGTGTTACCATACCAGCCACCTACCCATTTGCTGATTCAGCTACCCATCTCCATAAATACCCAGCGCCTGGAGATAACAGGAAGTTCCAGTCAGTTCCCGACAGACTCCGGCAACTCGCGCTCGTATCAAATTACTTACTCAAATTAATCTTTGTATTTTCATTCTTTCAATTGTAATTGTGTTCAATAAATAAAACTTTTTAAAAACAATCGTTACGTAGTGAATACGATAACTGGCGCAGTCGGTAGGATAACTCGACGTTATTGTGCTCTAAAATCGTGCAGTGTAACGGTGAGTGTTAACTCTTTACGGATTATCCTCAAGAACCAACCCCGAAGGAAAGGACGCTACAATCGCCGAATTTCCTGTGAAATCTCCAAACGACGCTCAAATCGCTTAGTTTTGGATCCCCAAGAAACGAGCTAAATGAAACACATAATAATCATACTGTAAGTACCTTTTTAAAAATGTTTCCATCCCACTCCTGTCAAAAATGAACGTTTCCAAAATTGACCGTTTCAATCTCAACGCGATATTAGAGGCCGTTCAAGAAATTGAAGAGGCAGAAGAAAACATGGCGCAAGAAATGAAACCCGTTGATCAAAATTTAATTCCAACATTCTCCGGTGACAAAACAACGCTAAGGAGTTATGTAACAGCTTGTGAATACCTAATTAATGAATTTCTCAATCCTCAACAACCCGATGTTCGCATGAAGAGAAGACTTCTAATGATTTTCATGGGAAAACTTGAAGGAAAAGCCCGTGAAGCCCTTGATGCAAATCGAATGCCGAACACCTGGCCGGAACTCAAAGCAATTTTAGTTGACAGTTTTGGCGACAAAAGATCTGAAGACGTACTAGCTTACGATTTAAACAACATTCGACCATCGAAAAGTGACAGTTCAAAAGAATACGCCGCTAAAATTAAAGCTACTCTTTACACACTTTTATCAAAAATCAATTTGGAAGAAAATGACAAACATTCGTCAAATGAAGATTGCACAATACAATTCAATTGCTCTTCGTACATTCTTATTTGGACTCGACATGATTAATGACCGAATAGGACTTGAAGTAAAATTAAGAAACCCAAATGACATAGAAACAGCAGCAGGATTAGCAAGTGAAATTGAAAATTAAGATCTCCAGAAAAAACGCTATCTCGACCCCAGTTATAGGCCAACGTTAAGAAATACAACGCCGCCAATGCCAATGTCGCAGATAAGACGCCCACTACAGTCGAGGCCGACATTCCAGATGAACAGACCAGCGATAAACAGTGGTCATCGCTTCATTCCTCCACAACGACAACTGCCCCAACATGCGCAGTTTCCACACCAACAAATGCAACAGCGTGCACAATTTCAAAGAATAAACAGCACGACAGCCTTTAAACGTCCCGCTTCATCTTCAATACGACGTGAAAATAAAAGACCTTGGTTACAACACTCAATGCTTGAAAAACAAGAAGAAATTTCATCTTATGATAATGAATTTGCTTATGACGATGAAAATTATTTTACTCAACAACAGGAATGTAATGATTACACTTACGAAATTTATGAATACGACGAAAGTGAACACTTAGCAATCGAGGAGGGCCTTAAGGAAGAAATAAACAAAAAAGAAACGCCCGAAAAACAAAATGCTGCTCTAAATTTTATCATGGCCGCCGAGATAATCGAAGAAACATAACTCACGGAATAATTACATACAACGCCCAATTAGACCCACAACTACCTTATTTAAAATTTCAAAATTACAAAATTTTAATTGATACAGGTGCATCAAAATCTCTGATAAGTGAAGAAATTTATAGTTCAATGAAAGATAATTATGCAATCAACGAAGAATTCAAAATTCAAACACCACATGGCATAGAAGAAGGATCAAAAGCTCTTAAAGTCAAAATACCTGATATTTTTAAAGAAGAACGTGAACACGTATTTTATTGTTTTAATTTTTCAAATTATTACAATATGCTTATAGGAATAGATTTAATAAAAACAATTAAAGCACAAATTGACACTGTTGAAGAAGTACTTAAGACACCGAAAGTAAAAATCCCCTATTATACCAGTTTAGACGATATTAAGCTTTTTCCAAACACTTCTCAAGTAGTTGAATACACAGTCAATAACATGACAAACGGAGTTGCAAATTAGGAGAAAAGGAATTTATTTTATCACCACCCGCATTAGTCGAAGTAAATAATGGAAAAAAACAACATCACAGATAAAATTATTAAAACATCAGGAAAAACTCATAATATAAATTTAACACCAGTTCTAAAATTTACTGAGTCATACAATAAAGGAATTCAACCAACTACATCGAAAGAAGTATTTGAACAAGAAATAAACAACATTTTAAATAAAGACAATTTAAATATCGAAGAAAAAGCTTCATTAAAAATTTTATTGTTAAAATTCAAGGATATATTTTATTTGGACGGACAGAAATTAACCTTTACTCACGAAGTTAAACATTCATTAAATATGAAAGATGACAAACCAGTGTATGTACGCATGTATCGCCAACCAATAGAAATGCGACGCGAAATTAAAAAGGAAATTAATAAACTCTTATCACAAGACATAATACAAGAAAGTATCTCCCCATGGTCAGCACCCGTGCATATTGTTACTACAGAAAAGGACGGAAAAGTAAAGAAGAGAATGGTGATCGATTATCGACAACTGAATAAACAGATAATCGAAGATAAATATCCAATTCCGAATATCGCCGATATTCTTGATAAATTGGGACGAGGACAATACTTTACATCATTAGACCTCGCGAGTGGATATTATCAAGTAGAAATGGATGCCCCGAAAACAGCATTTACAACAGAACAAGGACATTACGAATTCAGACGTATGCCCTTTGGACTGAAGAACGCCCCGGCAACCTTCCAAAGGTTAATGGACAACGTACTTCGAGGATTACAAAAAGATACCTGTCTTGTATACTTAGATGACATCATCATATATTCAAGTTCATTAGAGGAACATATAACTAAACTCAACAAAGTTCTACAACGCTTAAAAGAAGCCAATTTTAAAATGCGTTTAGAAAAATGTGACTTTCTAAAAAAGGAATTAAAATATTTAGGACACGTAATAACTGAAAAAGGAGTAAAACCAAATCCTGAAAAGATCAGAGCAATTCAAAAATACCCAATACCAAAAACAAAAAAAGAAATTAAGTAATTTCTAGGACTTCTCGGATACTACAGAAAGTTCATTCAAGACTTTGCACTTATAACGAAACCTTTTACAAAGTGCTTAAAAAGAAATGCAAAAATTGAACTAACAGCAGAATACGAAGCCGCTTTTGAACAATGTTAAACCCTTCTTATGAATGACCCCATTTTACAATATCCAGACTTCGAAAAAGAATTTATAATCACAACAGACGCATCTGACGTAGCACTAGGAGCCGTATTACCCGATGAAACAAATCGAAATCATTTTGAAATACCATGAAGGACCTCATAACCATCGAGGAATAGAGGAAACCATTAAACATTTACAACGAACGTATTGGTGGAAGAATATGAAAAAATCAATCAAGAATTTGATTGATGGATGTGACACATGTAAACTAACAAAATACAACAGACACCCTGAAGTAACGTTACTACCTGTAACAAAAACACCAAATGCCCCATTTGAAAGAATTTATGTTGATATATTTTCAATATCATCAAAGAAATATTTAACAATAATAGAATCATTTTCACGCATGGGCCAAGCTATTAAAATTAACAGCAAAAATCCACACGAAATAGTTGAAGCACTATTACAATATTTTACGAACTACAGAATACCTGAAGAAATCTGTTTCGATCAAGGAACCGAATTTAATAATAAACTAATCAAGGAATTTCTTAAAATCCACAAAATTAATATTCATTTTGCAACAACGAAAAACCCCGAACCTCAAGGAAATATTGAAAGATTCCACTCTACACTACTGGAACACATAAGATGTCTTAATGAAGACAGAGATATAAATATAGAAAAACAGGTTCAATTAGCTATTATAGCTTATAATAATAGCATTACTCAAGCAACAGGTTTCACAACATTAGAACTACTCTTAGGACATACCAAAACAAGAAATCCTATGGATTTGTTTTACGACAATATTGCCTATCAAGAACAAATCAGTAAACATCGAGAAAGAATGAAACTTCTTTACTATCAGATAAAAAGAAAGGACATTTCAAGAAAGGAAAAAACACAAGAAAAACAAAGGAAAAATCTCAATACTACTGAATGGAAAATTGGAGAAAAAGTGTATGTTGAAAATATTACAAAATCAAGTAAACTAATGAAACCTTATTTTGGACCTTACGTAATTACAAAAATAAATGACGATAATACAGTAGACATTAAAACTAAAAACGGAACGCAACGCTATCATCAACGGCATCTAAAACACGGTATTGTTACAGATGCTTCGTCCTCTGGACAGCAGGAGAAGTAAAAAATCACCCCGATCAAAGATGTACTGTTCCCATTTTATCTTGGAACAGTCGAAAATAAGCTAACGTCATGGATTTACAGCCGATGATAAATGAAATTGACAGAATGAACAACAGATGTGAAGAATTTCATAAAATACTGGAAAACTCGCAGAAAAGTTCGACATATAAGCAAGAATTAACAGGAATAATTTCATCTTTAAAAACAAATCAAGAATTAATGAATGATAACTTAAAACAAGCAGTACCTACCCTCAGAACGAAAAGAGGAGCTTTCAATTTTGTAGGAACCATTATTAAAGCTATTTCTGGTAACCTAGACCAAGAAGACGCACAGCGATATGATGAGGCCATCATGAAACTTTCTACAACACAGGAGAAAATTATTGAATCTCAAAAAGAACAAATCTCACTTTCACTAACAGGAATCAAAGAATTCAAAGAAAATATTGACACCTTGGAAAAGAATCAAGACCGACTTAAATCAAGAATAACGCAACTAGGACAAGTAATTAAAAATGAAAGCATATTTGCCATCGATATCAATAATCGATTGAATCTAGGAATAATGGTAATACAATTAACAAACAGCCTTACTACAATAAACATGCTTTTAGAAAAAATAATAACAGCGAAAACTTTTGCAAGACTTGAAACTTACCATCCTACAATATTACCCAACGAAATACGTTTAAAAGAACTTCAAAACATCGAAAAACAAACTAAAACAGGAAAACTACCATTGCCTGTCAAAGAAGAAAATATTTACGCGATTTCAAAGATACTAACAATAAAGGCCTATAGCAAAGGAAACATTTTAAATTTCTTAATCGAAATTCCACTATGTGAACTCCTTACCCATCAACTCTATCATTCCACAATTTATCGATACCCATCCTAAAATCTTAAATATTGAAAATCCTTACCTGGCAGAAAATAATAAAAGGTACATATCAATGAATCATTCATGCAAACAAATCAAAGAACGTAAATTTTTATGTGAACAAACGAGTAAAAACTCTCTCAGCGAAACTCCCTGCGAATATGATTTAATTAAACACGAATTCCACGAAGGAAAATGCACCTACAACATCCTCAACCCAAACCAACCGGAAATAAAGAAGACATCCGACAACGAATGGATCATATCATCTCCGAAAGAAGAAAAGCTGACAATTAACTGCAACGAAAAAGAAGAAATCCGAAAAATAACAGGAACGGTACTAACCCAGTTAAGCAGTAACTGCAGTGCGGCAAGGAATCAAGAAATCATGAGGACACGCACATCATTCATCTCCAATAGAGAATTCCAAATCCACCCACTTAACATTACCACATTGAAGGAAGACATCCCACGCTGGAAAAACGATGATCTTCACTTTAACAAAATTCAATGGAAGCAGTTTAATGACACAAAGACGTCGATGGAGAATCTACAAGAAAAGTTAAACACCATGAAAACTCATCACATGAGTCACCTAGGGTATTCGACCCTTATCTTTATAAGCTTATCAATCATCGCATCTTTAACCATTTGGAAGCGATTCTACAGACTCAAGAATTCAACCGTTCCAATACAAGAAGAGCCACAGAGAGGAACCCAAGAAAACGTCAGTTCTCACCCTTGGTTGCGAACTTCCATCTAAGAGGGGAGGTGTTACCATACCAGCCACCTACCCATTTGCTGATTCAGCTACCCATCTCCATAAATACCCAGCGCCTGGAGATAACAGGCAGTTCCAGTCAGTTCCCGACAGACTCCGGCAGCTCGCGCTCGTATCAAATTACTTACTCAAATTAATCTTTGTATTTTCATTCTTTCAATTGTAATTGTGTTCAATAAATAAAACTTTTTAAAAACAATCGTTACGTAGTGAATACGTTAACTATAGACATTAATAAAACAATAATTACCTTTAACAACTTCAAGATTCGCCTCCTCCTTATTCATCATTTTGCTTTTTGTCGTCTCTTCATGCGCCTTAACCTCTTGCTGATAACGATTCTGCGCTGCTTTTAGTTCCAACCCCAAGCTCGCACACTCTTTTTCCAGAGTGGATATCCTCTCCGTGAGCTGCATGTTATCAAGCACAACCTTGTTCTCCCTCTGCCGGCTTCTCTCGATCTCCCCGTTCAGACTCTTCACTTTATTCTCCAAGACCATCTGTTGATCCGAAGCTTGCGACCGCGAATTTTTCTCTTGCCCGAGCTGCGCCTGGAGTGAAGCGATTTCCGTGTGGAGATTGTCCCTCTGCAGTTGCAAGTTCTGCAACATCGTTTGGTATTCAGCGGCCATTTGTTCCGAAGTACTTTTTGCCATCGTCAATTCTGCTGTTTGTTTTCGTAACCGTTGACAGTTATCGGTTTCGACTTTCAGTTTATCTTGAAATTCGGCGATTTGTTTTTCTAACAAATTAATTTTATCGTTGTGCTGTTGGTTATTGTTCATCTCCCGCGTTCTCTTGTTCTGTTCATCTTCTAACCGCTTTTTTAAATCCACTAAAATCTTCTCGGTTTTCCTGCGTAATTCCGCCTCAGCTTCGACTTTCCTCAATGCCTCCTTGTACGTGTGCTTCATTATTGTCAACTCTTTTTCGTAGCGCGAAGCCTCGGTCCGGATCTCCGCCTCCCGTTGAGCAACACTATCACGTTGAGCTATCAGCAATCGATGTTTGGCTTCCAAATCCTCGAATCTCGCTCTTTCTTTCTCCAAAAGTGATTCGTATTTATTCATCTGAGCACTGGCGTCAGAGACGTGGTTGTCGACCACGTCGCCTCGGTCCGTGAGCAACTGGTAATCAGAGTTGTAAGTGAATCCGATAAATGGCAAATGGTTCCCTACAAAGTTATTTGGCACAGGAAATATTTCCTCCGGGCTCTCGTCCTTTTCGTAATCATCGAAGTTGCTGGTGTCGTCATCCCCCGTTAATTCTGGCACAACCGGTGGTACGGAATCGCGTAAATTCTCGAACGTCCATTGGTCGTTGATGAAAAACGGATGGTGTTTTATTTCATTTACATGATTTGTACCTTTAAAAATAAAATAAATATATGAGCCATTTATTTTGAAAGTGGCCTGAGTAAATTTTTCAATTTTTTGTTGTTGACTGTAATAACCTTTATAAATTGAGATTTGCCATCATAAATAACAATTTTTGTCGTTAACATTTCAAATTGATCTCCACCATGATCAATTTGAAATGTTAATTTCCCTGAGTTTTCCCTGACTCTTTCCTGATTCCAGATTTATTCCCTGACCGCTAAAAATAACTTAATTTTGTGAAAATGCCTAATATAGGGGAGAACAACGGTTTTTGATAAAGCAATTTTAAAGTGCTCGCCGTTAAAATATCTACATTTTAGTTATTTGAACAACGAACACTTGTAGTTGCAGATTTAAGAGGTGACAAGAAAACATCATAAAGTACGAATTCAGAATTTGCAAGATGTGATAATACTTTTATAAAACTCATTTTGAACTTTGCAATATTAACAATGTTTTATTCTTCGAATAACCACTCCTTGTAAAAATATTACTGCAAAACCACCCCCCGGAACAACCACCTATAAAATAACTTTGCCTGTAATATCATCCCCGGAAAAATGATCGGGGGTATATAGGGGGTCATTTTCAGGAATGGCTTTACAGGGGGGTGGTTTTCTAAGGAGGTGAATTTTGCGTCTTTCAGGAGATGTTGTTTTTGGAGATCATTTTCAGGAGTGTTTTTACAGGGGGTGTTTATTTGTTTTTCGGTGGAGCGGTGATTTCCCAGAAATATTTTTGCAGGTCTTTCAGTGCGTGATTTTCCAAGACGTATTTCGGTTTTTTTAGGGCCTCAAACCGTATCACTTGATCAATCGTCTCGAGCCGATTGATTTGATCAAACTGCTCAAGCCGATTGATCAATCGACTAGCTCTACAAGTTCGAAAAGATCGAACGGCCCGAAACGATCAAGCCGATCAAGAAGATCGAGCCGATCAGAAAGATCGAGTTCATCAAAAAGATCGAGCCGATCAGAAAGATCGAGCCGATCGACAAGATCGAGCGGATCAAAAAGATCGAGCTGATCAAACAGATCGAGCGGATCATAAAGATCGAGCGACAGGAGAAGATCGAGCGACACGAGAAAATCGAGCGGTTCGATCACTTGCAAGGATCGATCAATCGATCTTGCCCATCACTAATATAAAGACATCTATATTGTTGTTCGTCAATGATTCCATTTGACATGGAAATGACAGGAAAAGCAATGTTGCCGATATGAGAGACTAGAGATAGGCGTTTACTAACAAGTGTGTGTTAGTCACACATTAGTAACAGTTTAATCACAGGACTATGCACAAGGCCGTTGATGTTTAAAGTAGGGTAATTTAAACATCAAATGGTAAAAGCAGGACTGCAACTATTCGCAGTAAATACACCCTAAGTTTGGTCATATTAAAAAAAAAACAGAGTTTAGTTCGACTATTGTTTTTAAATATGTAAATATGAGTTTTTTTTCTTAAAACAAATATTCCAAGTTTTATAATTTTTGTACGCTATCTAGAGTTCTCTGAAAAATTAAAGTTGTAAATCAATTTTAAAATCTTACCTAATCTTTTTGTCCTGTCACACAACAACCCTTGTATCAAAGATTTGGCCTCCTTGGAAATCTCCACCTCCGGTGGAAACGATAAATTATTCTCGTGATACATAATCTTATTGTACGTCCCCAGTAAACTATCCGCGTAAAACGGTGTTTCCCCTACCAACATTTCATAAACAAAAATCCCCACCGACCACCAATCGCACTCCCTGCCATAAATACCCTTCCCGTGGCTCTGCAAAACCTCCGGAGAGATGTAATCCGGCGTTCCCACCACGTTGTTCGATCTCACCCAACCATCCTCGTCCATCCTCATGCACGTCCCGAAATCCGCCAACTTTAAATGCCCATGCTTGTCTAGCAACATATTATCCGGCTTGACATCCCTATGCACGAAACCCATCGTGTGTATAATATCCAAAGCCAGGACCACTTCCATCGTATAAAACTTGGCCCATTTCTCAGGTATCTCGTAGTTTGACATTAAATTGACGATATCACCGCCCGGCATGTAGTCCATCACCATGTACAAATTTTTGGCATCCTGAAAGGCGTAGTGCAGACGAACGATCCACTCCGAGCAGGCATGCGCCATGATATGTCGTTCTTCCCAGAAAAAGGCGGAATCCGAGCGCTTGATTAAATCGGCTTTGCTCAAGCGTTTCATGGCGTAGACTTGGCCGGTGCTCTTGTGTCGTACGAGTTGGACTTTGCCGAATGCGCCCCGGCCTATCACTTTTATGTGTTCGTAATCATCTGTTTTCATTCGGAATTTCATAATGTCGGATGCAAAGGATTCATCTGAAAAATATTATTGTTTTATAAAAAAAAAACGTAAATTGTAGAATCACCTGTGTATATTTATGTCTATTATTATTATACCAGGTGTTGAATCGTTTATGCAATTTAATACTTTTTTTTGTAAAAACTGAATCTAGTAAGATTAAGATATTTATTTTTGTATTTAAAAAATCTGACTTTTTGCTAAAAAAAGCTCAGTAAAAAAAAAGCTCACTCTAAACTAAATTGTTTATAGATTCAAACACTTATTGTCCAGTTAAGATGATTAACTTTAATTATTGATTATAATATGTAATACTTACTTTCCAAAAATAACTAATTTCGTTTCTTATTTACATCTATGAATTCAAAAATGAGAACATTTGGATATCTGAACTATTTGAATATTCAATTATTAGAATAATTAGAATATTCAAATAATTTGAATATATTCTTGAATGAATATTCGAATACTTAAATTTGAAAAATTCCTAGCCTTAAACCTAAACCTAACTTTGACATCATGCGAAGAAATTAACGTGTCACGTCATCTATCAATGTCTTTAATCGCGTTAGGTCATCTACAGGGTGTCCGTATTTCAACAGAATGTTCGGGGATCTCGGTTATTTGAAGAGATAGAGAGTCGGTTAAATTGGGGCAAAGTTGCATAATTTAGGGCCCAATAATAATGTAAAAACAAATTTGAAATATCTTGACTTAAATAAATTAATAAATAAAATATTTCTGATTTTCAACATTTTGTATTTATTTTCACTACAATTGTTTCGCTACGCTGTAGCTTCTTCAGGTGAAGAATGTTAATGAAGTTATTTACAGACAAATTTACATTATATATACACAGTTTTATGACATAGGGGTGGAGCGAAAATCTTTTCTCAGCCTGAGCAGTGGAGAGTTGGAGAGTTCGATCTGTTCGTTCAGCAAGAGGCCTTTTATTTATTTCCAGGTTTTCCATTAGGTTTAATGAATCATTGACCAATATGCTGCTAATTTTTGTGAAATGGGATGAAATGAATTATTGTTTATTGTTGTATCTGTGTGTGTGTGGGTTTGTGAAAAATTGAAAATTCATGTTTGTTGTTAATGTTTTTGATTGTCAAATCTAAGAAATTAATGCACTTATTTTCTTCTTTCTCTATTGTAAATTTAATGTTTGAATGTTGATTTATATCCTTTAGCAAATTACTTAAAATTCTGTCCGTTCCATTAAATGAAACCAATATATCTCAACCAATAGAGGCATATGTGATATATTGGTTTCATTCAATGGCACGGATAGAATTTGCTAAAGGAAATAAATCAACAACATTCAAACATTAAATCTACAATAGAGAAAGAAGCCATTTGCAAGTTACAGCAGTGAGAGGCAACCAACCTCCGTGTTTTTTTTTTTTTTTAATGGAAAAATCTGTGTTTCGTGGTCAGTTTAACACTATTATTTACGCAAGAATATGATAGACGAGACAAAAGCCAAATTAGATTAGAATTATTTGGACTTATTTGAATTATTTTCTGACTTTCGTTCTGGCCTTACAAACGCCAATGACGCTTAACGATCTGGACGCCCAAAAGACGTCAGTACCCCAGGAAACGTGGAAATATCCATGATGTAATTTTAAACGACCCGGAAGTGAAATTGAAGGAGCTAGCTGAAATGACAAAGATGTATGGCAGTGTGTCCAATATCATACATGATATTTTGGGTATGAAATGAAGAAGCTCTGCGTGCCATGGGTGCGCGGTTGCTCACAGTGGACCACAAAGGAATTCGTGTTACGACTTCCCAGAAGAATTTCACAATGTTTACACTAAATCCAACGGAGGTTTTGTACCGACTCATAACCATGGATGGAACATGGATCCATTTATACAAACCAGAGTCCATGCAACAATCAAAACAATGGGTTTCTCCGGGTAAAAGTGCTCCGAAGCGTCCAAAAACGCAACAATGAACCGGAAAGGTTATGGGCTCCATATTTTGGAATGCGCATGGAATAATATTCGTCAACTATCTTAAATACGCTAACTTTTTGTGGCCTGCTATGGCAGAAATGGAGGAAAACGGAATTGATGAAATGTGGACGCTGCATAACAGGGCTACCTGCCACGTATCCCATGAAATAATCTCATTGCTTCATGAAAAATTCCAGCGGTAACCAAGAATCGAGGGTCTTGTGATCTCAAACCTTGTGACTCCTTTTAATAGGGATATGTGAAGTTGGATGTTTACATGAAGAAACTTTAAACGATTACCAACTTGAAGAGGGACATTTTTCGAGTAATTGGCGAAATCGACTGTGATTATTCAATAATTTCAACAAGTGGTTAATTGCCTGTATATAAAATGGAGGTGGACATATGCTGGATATAACTTTTAATAATTAAATCGCAGTATATGTTGAATGTAATTGAATAAACTTTTTGAAGCTTGCTTTGTTTTTGGCTGATTTATATCATTTTAAAAAACTGCGTGTTGGCTGAAACTCTACAGAAATGTAGAAGTTTTCTATAAAGTTCTGTGAATAATAAAGCCTCGTTTATATTTGATTGGTCTACATAAGAAGCATTTTTATAACTTATAAAATATAACCCTTCAATAAATAAGTACTTACATCTGTTAGTGTATACTTCGATGTTCTTGAGTTTTTTAACAAAAGGGTGATCACAGTCAGTGTAAAGGGCCTGCACCGTGTCCAGCAAGGAGTCGATGTTTCCTATGCTCCTCGGGTCCTGGATGCGCTCCTCTAAGGCACGGAGGCGCCTCCTCCTGTCCTCATCCCGTATGCCCTCCATCGCTCCCAACCTATCACAATTACCCTTTCTGAACACGACTTCCTTATATCAGGATGGATTATTACTGAAAAATTTTAAAATATTAAAATAATATTAAAACACTTAACTTTGTTTTACTATTATTTTATAAAGATGTACCACAAAGTGAATGCCAACCAAATCAAAGATTTAAAATATTAAGTCAGTAAATTTTAAAGGGTCTGTGTTATGTCTAGGTGTTGTGTTATACACAGGATTGTTAAAAAAACGTTTTTTTCCATATTAATTAAAACAAACTGTTTTTTTAAACAAAACGTGTTTTTTTCATTGAAACGTCGTTTAAAACATTTACAATTAAAAACATGTTTAAGACACGTTTAAAACACGTTTAAAACAAAACATACACGGCATTTTTCATTTGAGTATATATATAATTTCGATAATTACAGCGATTTTTAAATTTCTGGGAATTTGTTGTTTAAAAGCGATTAATTTGAGGCTTTTAACGAGTGTTTTGAACTCCCAAACTAAGCATGAAGTAAAATTTTGAGTTTAGAAAAGCCTAAGAATTTGGATTGGCCGCGTAGCGAAGTGGAGCGGCCAATCCAAATTAGGCTTTTCTAAACTGGAAATTTTACTTCATGCGCCACGCTTAAAAACACTAATTTACAGTGAAGTCCAAAAACACACACATACAACAACGATTATAGGCAACTTAATATACGTTAGAATTATTGGGTTGCCTATAATCACTGCTTTAGACAATTTGTTCAGCGCAGAATTTGACTCACGTTTTATTTACATCTACATATTGGATTGCTAAAGATGTATATTTTAAACTTTGCGATATTTCAGTGTTTTATACGTGTGGCGCATAAAGTAAAATTTCGAGTTTAGAAAAGCCTAATTTGGATTGGCCGCTCCGCTTCGCTACGCGGCCAATCCAAATTTTCAGGCTTTTCTAAACTCGAAATTTTACTTCATGCTTAGTCTGGGAGTGGAACACACTCATTATAAGTTTCAAATTGAACTCCTTTTAAAAAACAACGATTATCTAAAGATTTACGGCATATACGCTGTAATTGGGACATATATGCTTTAAAAAAAAAACTCCTTGTGTGTACAAGTTGAGGCATTAATTGCAATTGATTAGCTACAATTTGTAATGGTCATATAGGCAACCCAATTTACACATAACCTAAAAATTAAAGGTGTCAAATCGTATTTTATGAAAATGTTCGGTGTTATATAAAACTCTCTGTATGTATACCTGAAGGAAAAATTCCTTGTATTTGAAAATTACATTTATGCACACATAATGGATATTTTATTGTAATAAAATGTTGTGTTTAATAAGGTAATTTGAAATATTTTGAATAATTTAGCTAAATTTTCTTTTTTTTTTTTAAATATAATTTAGTAAATTTAAGATAATAAAAAAACACGCTTTAAACAACTGTAACGTTTAAAATATGTTTTAAACAAATTCAAGATCTAAAACATGTTTAAAACAAAACCGTTTAAAACATGACGACTGTTTTTAAACAATTGGGTGGGAGTAACATGGAATAGAAGAGTGACGGAATGGATGAGAGAGAGAATGGGGCCGGGGTAAGGACACTGGAGAAGTTGGGGGTTGAGAGGCAAAGCAGTGGGAAGAGAGGGGGTAACGATTAGTGTAGATGTAATGTCAAAATTGAAATTGAGTTCAGTATTCCGCCACCAGATACCCACCAACTCTCCAAGGTCCTCTTCAGTGTGGTCCCGACCCAGTGCTGAGGAATACTGAACATTTCTGACCATATCAAGCCAATATGTGAAAACTATTAAATAAATTCCATAGCTAACGCCATCTAATGCTCCATAGTGGCATCGTCAATGACACGAATGCACAAAGTGCATATACAGATCACTGTTTCGTCCACGGAGCTATACTCTGTTATCATACCAATGGAGACAACGAAATATCATGAACAAACAGGAGATCAGAAAAGAACAGCAATAATAAATAATTTTTGCTCATTATTTAATCAAAACGTACAATCAATTGGAACTGCAATCGACATTTTATAAAAAAATATATCTGGTTTTAATAATTATCATCAAGTGCCTATAGAAAATGCATATTGTGTTTAGATAACAAAGCTTAAAACTGACACACACTAAACTTATTAACAATGTACAATATAGTACAAGTAAAATTTCCTATTGTAAAACAAATTACTTTTATCTATTCTTATTTGCAGTGATGTAAGTACCAATAATAATTACAAACAGGTCGATAGAGCCAAATCCTTTTATATTAATCAGTGTTTATTGTAAGTGATGGATGAGTCAAAAGTTCGTCATATTTATTCATAACTTTTGTAAGCATTGCATTGTTTATTTAATCAAACTTTACTTACATCACTAAAACTACTATGAAATAATTGTTGGCTCGACTTTACTTTACACCCCGTGCATTATAATATAGATTCACACTGTATTGACATATATCACCAATTAAAATCAATAAATTCACTACGGAAATGATAAAACTTCACTTTACTGGAGACATTGGGGAAGTCGAAAGAAATGTATGTTAAAGAATTCAATATAACTTCAACTTAAAGTTAGATTTAACGGGATGACAATTATAACACATTAGCACATTACACTTGGACTCATATGGATTTATAGAATAACTAACATAAACTAGGTGGCCTGAACGTTTAAAACGTAAAACGCCCTTCAAATGTTTGCTTTATTATTGTGTTATGTTATTTTATTGAAAATATTAATTATTATAATTTTGAAATATTCTACAACCAAGTATTAGCATTTCAATATATTTTGTTATTTTATTAATGTTACGTTTAAATTGTTAAATTATCTCGGGGCTATATTAAATAAAACACATGGTTTTAATATATTCGATACTTATTCTGCTACTTTGTTGATGGAACCAGATTTTTACATTGGGTAAAGCTAAACACTTGTATTGTTTAATGTTTTTATTTTAAGTTGCCTGACACGGGTTTCGATCTGTTACGATCATTTTCAAAGTTAAAACTAATTTTAATTTGACAGGACAACAAACACAGGATTAGCGGACCATTGCACAACCACAGGACATCACATAAGGGAGATCAAACCAATCCATATTTGTAAAAAAGGTCAGAAGCTGAAGCTATTAGAGGGATTACAGATCAAAAGAGCCATCAGCAGGGGGATTACTACTGAATAATCAAAACGAAATCAACAACGCCGACATTATCACTGGCGCTAATGATGATGTCGGTGTTGTTGATTTCGTTTATCCATCAATTAGTTTCCATAGATTTGTATATATATTGTAACATTTGTCAAATTCAAATTAGTTTTAACTTTGAAAATGATCATAACATATCGAAATACGTGTCAGGCAACTGAAAATAAAAACATGGAACAATACAAGTGTTTAACTTTACCCAATGCTAAACACATGGTGTTAAGAATATTGCACCGGAATAGTGGTTAGATATAATAGACTAATATAATATAGGAATTTATAATTTACCGCCATAATCTTTGCATGGATTGCCCTAATTTTGATAAAATTGAATGCGAGATACAACACAATTCAAATATAAAGTTTAGATCAACATCATCATATTTGGACGAGAATGATCTAAATATAACATTTTTCAAATTGTTTTCTTTTACTGCGCGATATGTATTTACAAAAACACGTCAAGAATATATATACAGTTCACTCTGTGTATATTTGCATTCATTCATTTATCGGGTAATAACTCATTGAGATATTCATTTTTTATTAACATTAACTTAAGAAAACAAGGAGCTGAGGAACGGCCCCCAAAAATATATACGAAATGATTTATTTAGAAAACACTCACGCCCAACATTTGAGTAATCACAGTCCGTCTGTGGGATTTGCGTGCGTGCAATATTTATATAAACACAAATAGAAATTTAGTTAGCACATACATTATATACACACTCACTTATCTGTCAAACAACTTTTTGGGGAGTTCAGTAGTCGGCGGGGGCGTGGGGTACTTACGTGTGCATCACAGTGAGTCGCGGGGGCGGCTTAAGTGCTATCCGATGGGTCCGTCAGGGGTGCAATGGGGCGCGGCAAAACATCGCATCCGCTAAATTTCCGACTATTAAAATTGGGCGAAAAAAAAATTCGGCTCTTCAGTACGGATAATAGCGGCCATTTTATTTTGACTCATTTAATCATGGATAAGTCATGTCGAGAAACTCATTTCTAAAATGGTAATTTTGAATTCAGATAATAAACACAGATGGCACAAGCAGATAATTTTATGCAACCCAACTTACGTACTAATAGAGAAATTATCAAAGAGAAACATATCCATAGACTAGTATATTTTATTATCAAGGCCTGGATTCCCGAGATTGGTCGTACGAAATTTGTTATTTAGATTGTGCGATCAATTTCAGGAATACCGCCCCAGCCCATTACGTGTCTACACATCTATGATTGGGATGGCCCCGGTTTACATACGAGCTAAACTGTTTACGCAGTTTGATACAATAATACTCGGTGTGTAGCTAGACTAAGCGCGGCAATATTTAAAATAATAGCTATAAATATTCGCTCAAAATATCTGCGTAGTTTTAATCTATACTGTGTTTTTTTATAAGACTAGACTAGTGTCCCTGCATTTAAGAGAGTAGCGCAAACTGGTATCTATCTTGACGCCTATAGGGGTCAAATTTAAACTAAATCAATCATATTCTATAATGATTGAAGCGCGTCGTGTTATTTGTATTTACTTTGAATTTGGCGCCTTAAGGCGTCAAGATGGAAGCCAGCTTGCGCTACTCTCTTTAATATAGTGACACTAGACTGGACTCATATATGCATAGAGTTTGAATAGTCTAGAAGAAGCATACTCGTCTTTGTTGTGATTCCGCCATGCTGAGGAAGTGGGGTACGGGCGCCATTGTTTTATACCGTCACAGCTGTTTTTCGTCAACATTTGTTTACTGTTTTGCTGTTTTCGAGATTTTAAACTCTTTTAATACTTCGAGTTGATTTACTTAAGTTATATTTACTGCAGTGTAGTGAAGGAACCTCGTTTTATTCTTTAGAGATGCTATCAAGTTAGGTTATATGAACATTTCGCTCAATCTCTTTGTATTGTGTACAAAACTCCGTAATTCTTTAGTGTTTCGGGTGTGTTTAATTAAGTAGTGTAAATAGAAAAAAATTAATTGTTTCGAATATATTTTTGTAATCCTGGTTCCACACATTCATCTAACAATTTTTGTGAATTCGTGAAATGTTTCATTGTGGCTATTTTAGTGTACTTTGGTGGTTATTAATTTATCGATACGAGACAAAATACATTAGGTTTGTTCGTTTGTACTACACTAAGTTGAACCGAGTTCAAGTTTGTGACATCTACAGTTCATGTCAGTGTAGATGAACTGAACTGAAAACAAACGAACGCTTTTGGTGTAAAATATAAAAAAAGTGTAATTTCTGCAATACACTACAAAACAATTTAAGGAAACACTAATAATAAAATGTTAGTACTGTATTTTATACACAAATAAAACTAGGAAAACTGAAAGAAAACCGTGTTTCATAATTTAATAAAAAAATGTGGGGTTGTTGGGTTTCAGAATATTTGCTCGTTAATTCACACATTGCACAACCATAGACATGTCCCATATCCATCTTGGAAAATTGTATATCTCCCAGCCTCTCCTGTATCTAACTTGCACTAGTAACACCTACTCTGGACCAGCGGCAAAGAGTGCAGGTTTGGTGCAAGTAAACTGTCGCAAACAAACACCGTTCAGTTCAACATAGTGCATGTAACGAACGGTTTCGCTGTAAAAAGTGCTGCACCAGTTCATGTATTGAATAAACCTATTAGCATTGATTAAATATGCAAAATATTAGGATAAGATTGCTCATCTTGTAAGGCAATAAATAGCCTGAATGCCAAATGTTCATAAACAAATATACACGTGTAAAGCCAGGGCATAAGACTGAATATAACTTTAAATATAGATTTTCTTACAATAAATATTTTTTCTATAGAAAGTATTCATTTATTATTTATTTTCGTCACCCTTCTCTAAAAATTGGTTGCCACTCAATGAATTAATCATTTAATTACCTCCACAGAGCCCTCAGCATACCAATATCCACAAAAAATAGGGAAAAGGAATTCAACATCATCCATAGTATCGCGATAAATCTCAAATATAACCCCCAGACCATTCACAAATTAATTAATATGCATAAATTCAAAATTAAACTTCATAATACCACCTCTCTTTCACCGATTAACCCCAACACAGATACAAAATTCATTCGATTAATTTATTTCCCCAATTCAGAAAACCACTTCAACAAATTATTCAAAAAATTCAACCTAACCCCCGCGTTTTGTGTTAATTCTAAACTGCGGCAACTTTTAGGGAACACATTCAACAAACCAGATGAACTAGACCAATCTGGTATTTATTCAATCGATTGTTGTAATTGTGATAAAGTTTATATTGGTCAAACACAGCGTAATCTAAATACCAGATTCAAAGAACACTTAGCACACGCCAAATATCTTAATTATGAAAAATCTGCAGTGGCTAACCATTTACTAGAAACCGGCCACAAAATCACAATAAAGAACATAAAATTATTAAAACAATCATCAAACTATCAATTAAACATGTTACAAGCCATTGAAATGAAAAAACATGAAAATAAATTATTGAATTTTGATTTAAGTCCACTTCACAATACATTATTAGATTTAATTGCACCACCTTAATCTGTGTTTTTTCCCCTAATCCACTTTACCTGGTTGTACCGCCACCCTCATTCCCTCGGCTCACCTCTTAATTTACGTTTTTTCCCTTTTTGCGCTCCCTATATATAGTTTAAAATTTCTATTTTATATTTAGTGTTAATCCATTGACAATGGTCACTTTGTGTCCAAAATGTACATTTGGTAATTCAAATAAAAGTGTGAAGAAAGGTTATTAGTGCTTTATTCGTCATATTAGTGTTTTATTCGTCAAACCCTAAGGATTTATTACTGGTCGAAAGCAATTGTTTGGAGTAAGAGCGATTAACGACTCCAATTACACTGGTCGGCATGAAAATCGGCCCTGACACCATTCCTGCTGATTCTTATGTAAAATGACTTCCTGAATCCGAATATGACCCCCGTTGCCCCCATCACCCACCGTTTTCGGGGGAGGCCCCCCTACCTATTTTTATCACTTTTCGATAATTTGAAGGGATGAAAAGGATTATTTTAGCCTTTACGTTTCTTCTGAGGGGCTAGAGAGGAAAAAAGTTCCAAAACATGAACATTTGTAGCAAGGAGGTAAATTTGGGGGGGGGGATTTGCCCCCTTAAATTGTAAAAAAATCCTTATAAATGATCGATTTTTCCGTTTTTTTCGCAGTATTTTCACTTATTTTCTACATATTCCAGCTTCCATCCCCCCTCATCCTCCCCCAAACAATAAAAATATATAGCAACAATAATAAAAATATATAGCAACAATAATAAAAATATATAGCAACAGTTCGGAAGATTCACTGTACCACGCTGGTGCTCTCAATACCTCGCGCGCACAGGTTTGCCCAGGAATTTGCTCTGGTCCCGAAGGAAAATATTTACTTGCCGCCTTTGCACATCAAACTCGGATTGATCAAACAGTTTGTGAAAGCAATGGACAAGACCGGTGATGCATTTCAATATTTGAAAACTAAATTCCCTCGTCTTAGTGAGGCTAAAATCAAGGAAGGAGTTTTCGTGGGCCCCCAGATTAGACAACTTTTCCAAGATTCGACGTTTATTAAACACCTGAATCGAAAAGAAAAATGTGCTTGGATTGCATTCCAAAACGTGTGTGAGAACTTTTTGGGTAACAACAAAAGTGATGATTATGTCGCTCGTGTCGAGGAATTGCTGTCAGCGTACAAGGCCATGGGGTGTAACACGTCTCTTAAAGTGCATTTCCTTCACTCACACCTGGACTTCTTCCCTGAAAATTTAGGAGCAGTTTCGGATGAACACGGGGAACGGTTTCATCAATGGAAGCTGGAATATGTAGAAAATAAGTGAAAAAAGGCGAAAAAAACGGATAAAATTGATCATTTTTAATGATTTTTTTACAATTTAAGGGGGCAAATCCCCCCCAAATCTACCTCCTTGCTACAAATGTTCATGTTTTGGAACTTTTCACCTCTCTAGCCCCTCAGAAGAAATGTAAAGGCTAAAATAATCCTTTTCATCCCTCCAAATTATCGAAAAGTGATAAAAATAGGTGGGGGGCCTCCCCCGAAAACGGTGGGTGATGGGGGAAAACGGAGGTCATATTCGGATTCAGGAGGTCATTTTACATAAGAATCAGCAGGAATGGTGTCAGGGTTCGAAAAAAAAATTTGTTTTGCAGACCAGTGTTATTTTCCGAGATCTGTATTGCTTAGTGTTCGAGATGCCTATAATATGTTTTGCACGATGGGATATTATTTCTTCTGATTTATATAGAATATGATACTGACATTTTGTTATGTATAAATCATTTGATCTTCATTTACAAGTTTAAATTCACTTATCGATTTGATATTTATAACAACCAAGGTAAACGCAACCTACCATCTTATTCTATATAAAGTACGTGTTCACTGTTCTGATTTAATTATGTCAGGCGCAGGATTGTGCATTAAAGGGTTAGAAAATATCGTTCATTGCTAGAAGAAAGAGCATTTCCATGTGTCTCAAATAAAAAAAAGTGTTGCTTCAATATTAATAATATCTTCTATTTAAGTACTTTGTTTATCCATTGAAACACTCTTTAGTATAAATTAATACCAAAATAATATAACTTTTCACTGACCAAAAGTCTCACAAAATCATCAGTCGAAGTTGTTTGTATAATTTCATTTTTGAAGTAAAGATTATATTTGAATAAACTACTATACACGATCATCTGTGACGGGATCATTATTTACAAACATCTAAACACAGATGTAAATTTGTGAGGCTATTGCGGAATCATAACAACGCATATCCCCACCACGGCATTACTTGTCTATTCTATTCTTAGTCTGAGAGGATAATAATGAAACTAATTATAGAAATGAAGAGAGCGATGATTGTGATGACCCATTTGGGTCAGATGATTCAGTACAGGATGTGAACTACAACCTAGAAGATGAAGAGTTTAGTGACAGTGATGATAGTGGTTAGTGATAGTGAGTATACCATCGGTTCCAATATAGATTACAGTGGTGCAACAACTCCTATTACAGGCAATAGTAATGTTTGGAAAGACATTACAACTTCAGTAATTGACTTTGATTTAATGAACGAGCAATGTACAGTAGACTCAGAAATTAACAGCAACACTATTAAAAAACCATTTGACATTTTTAAATACTTAGTAGATGACGAGGTTCTTGATCTAATCGTTAATGAGACAAATGTGTACGATACCCAACAATTAAACAAAACACATTCTAGTAAATCTAGAACAAATTCCTGAACCAACACAGACAAAAACGAAATTCTAAAATTTTTGGGAGTTACGATTGCTATGGGTTTGACTCAAATTCTTTCAATAAATATGTACTGGTCCAAAGACCCTCTGTACCACAATGAATTTATTTCTTCAGCTTTGTCAAGGAATAGACACCTTATCTTACTGAAATTTCTTCATTTTGAAAATAATGAAACTGCAAATGTTCAAAATAGACTATACAAAATAGAGAGGCTTCTCTCTATGTTGCTTCAAAATTATAGGACGATTTACAATCCAGGACAAGTATTGGTGATAGATGAATCTATGGTACCATTCAACGGAAGGCTTCATTTCAGACAGTACATTCCTAATAAAACCCACAAATACGGTGTTAAGTTATATAAATTATGCACTGCGAATGGGTATACTTATGATTTGAAAGTTTACGCTGGAAAAGGGGACACAACTGCGGAGTTGGGACATGCCAATTTAATTGTATTGAAGCTTCTGGACTCAGTTAATCCAAAAGAAGGAAGATATTTATTTGCTAATAACTTTTATTCTAGTATTAGTTTAACAGAAATGTTATACGATCAAAAAATAATTTATTGTGGCACATTAAGACAAAATCGAAAAGGGGTTCCAAAAACAATTCTGCAAAGTATTAAAAAAAATGAAGTTTTTGGGCAGCAGAAAGAGCAGTGAAAGTAATTAAATGGATGGACAAACGACAGGTCCTAATGGTTACCAGTGATCCGATCCTTCACATGACGATTTAGTTTCCACAGGTAAATTATTTTATTTATCTTGCTCATTCCTAAATCTAAAATTTGCTGGAAAAAAAAATAGAAAGGGGAAAGATATTATGAAGCCGAAATGCGTAATAGATTACAATAGGCTAAAAAGGGCATCGTATCATACGGTGCTTCGCAAAAGCCTAAAATGGTATAGGTAAGTGCTTACAACACAACAACAGATCCCTTGTTTTATTTCCTTTTTTATAGAAAAATTATGTTAGAAGTTTTACTCGGAACTACTGTGGTAAACGCGTGTATCATTTATAACATAATTTCAAATACAAAACTTAGTATTACACAGTTTAGAAGGCAACTTCTAGAAAATTTGGTAACGGAACCCGTGACTACGAAAAAGGAGACAGTACAAAAGAAAAGAATACATACCTTTGTAAAACCTGAAGGGAAAGGAAGCAAAAAGAGGAAGCCGTGCAAAGGTCGTTACACAAAATTGAGGGAAACTATGATTGCCCAAACAATCCAGGGTACTGCCTGGCATGCTTTAATGAGTTCCACAAATAATTAAGAATAGATTTGATATGTATTTAAATTACTTTGATGTTATCTTTAAATTTAACTACTGTTTTTTTTTATATTTAATAAATTTCGATTTATAATATTGATTTTTTGTTTCTTATTTATTCAAGGTTCTTGTCGCTGTAGATTAGTACGGCTTTGAATTTAAGTAGAATAATCTATTGGTTTACAGATTTCTACGTCCTAAATGTTCCGAAGTTGTTTAAATAATAGATACATGTCTTCATTTGAAACAATTCGTACATATCTCCCGGGATATGTAACGCACATGAAGGAAGTCCACATACAGTGCCCCTGCGATATGTACCGCAGTCAACGACAAAGTACCATTTTGCGATCCCGCAGCAAAGGTGTTAAGGAACGAAAAAATGTATTGTGTTTGTTTTGCATTCAAATACTGACCACATATGTAGTACAATCTTCAGTTAAGCACATGGTTACTTTTGTCATTATTGAAATTGGTTATCCATTTTTATTTTGATGTTTTCATAAGAAATACTTGTTGTTCCCCAATACTAGGCGAGTTAAACTCATTTATTTATTATATTATTTTATTTGTACACAAAAAAATAAATGTTATGTCTGAATAAAGATGATTTATATATATACGATTTTTGGTATTTTTTTTAAATTATATATACAAAAGAACAAGTCTCAAGCTTCAAACTTCTACAACAAGTAGTCCTGTAATAAATCTACGCATGAGAAAAAAACTAAGGTGAGTCTTTCTTCCTTCTAGTAACTGGTAAAAAAATCAGAAAAATCAAAAATGTTGAGCAACAAAATGGATTGACCCTTCTTGGTTTATTTATCACACCTATGAATACTCTTGTGTTTATTTGATTACTTGATAATAGGTGCTTCAACATCAGTAAAATAATTTGTTAATGGTTACTGACGCCTTTAATAAATAATTTCATTTCGAATATACCTATGACCAAACTCTCCCACAATAAGTTAGAGTGGTTCCTCCAAACTCCAAATTAAATTGGTCCAAACACCTTGAATACAAAACTGATAAGGCAAGCAAAGCCTTCTGGCAATGTAGGAGAGCTATCGGCAATACCTAGGGACTATCACCGAAGATAGCACTCTGGATATACACAGGTATTATCAGACCAGCACTCGAGTATGGAGCTCTAGTTTGGTGGCCTAGGACAAACCAAACAGGAGCAAAAGCAAAACTAAACCACATCCAAAGGCTAGCGTGTACGTGCACAACTGGTACATTTAAGACAACACCCACCGCAGCATTGGAAACGATACTCTGCCTCCCACCGCTTGATATACATATCAAAGAAGTGGCAAGAAACAGCGCAGAAAGACTGAGAGCCATGAACACTTGGTCATACCAAACCCCAACAGGACACGGAAGCATTCTCAAATGGGGCCCGCCCCATCTGAGCAGCAAATTAGACCAGAAAATCCCCCAATACATCTTCAATAAAAAATACACTGTGAACCCAAATGAGCAAACACAAACGAAAGACCACCTGATGTTCACAGATGGAAGCAAAACAAAAACAGGCTGTGGATGGATACCACATACTGAGGATGAGACAGCAAGACACATACTTCACGAGTGTCCGGCACTGTCAAAACTAAGGGATGGTATGTTAAGGGAAACCCAGCCCAAACGTGAAGGACCCGGATGGAACTGGTCCGTCGCACAAATATTGGCAATTGCCAGTAGTGCGGAATGGGTTTGACCATCAGGAGGGAGGCACTACAATGGGCCTACAACTTGGCCTAAGTGGGCGCGGCTATGGCTGCCCTTCCTACAACCAATCCTTAATCCTAGCGTGGTTCCTTATTATGGATCATTTGCTAGTGAAGTTTTGAATTATTAGTAAATTGTGGCATTTTAAGGTTTTGGAAATAAATGAAACATAGTAACTTCAAAAACTCACCTTTACTTAATAAAATAAAAACAATAAATATATAAATCTGATACAATGCATTACATGCAAATAAATAATACATGAGGAAAAAATCATTTAACAATCATATATATTTCCTTTCAATTTTCAATCAATTTGCATTGCAACTTGCATTAAAATAGTTAACAATTATCATGTCACAAAATGTTTTCTTTATATATATAGCAATATTTAATATAAATACAAAAAATATATGTATATTTTCAGCTCTCTTTATTTTTCTCATTCGTACACACTCTCACACAGACCCAAACATGAATGATATGAGTGATGATGGCCTGATTTTGATGATATACAAGGTGAACTATGACCGCCACCATTTATTAATTATACTGAAAAAATAAATCGCATTAGTACTAAACTAACTAAAAAAAAAAGAAACAATATTACAATTGGGGTTGGGTTATCTTACTTATATTTACAAAACTTAATTAACATATTTTGATTAATATACACACAGAAGATTTTTTTAATACAATTTTGGGACCATTAACAGCTGTTTGGACCACTTAAGGTAGTTCAATTGTAGTTTATGCCCAGTTTAACTTAAAAAAAGTATTTAAAGGATGATTTTATGATCGAATAATGAATACATTTAATTTTGATATAAAATTTAAATAGTTGTGATTGTAGGATGACTTTATGATCGAATAATGTATACATTTAATTTTGATATAAAATTTAAATAGTTGTGAGTTTAGGATGATTTTATGATCGAATAATGAATACATTTCAATTTTGACATAAAATTTAAATAGTTGTGAGTTTAAGGCGTCTTGAGGTGATTTCAATGTATTACATTGATTTCAATGTATTACAAGGTATGTAAAAATAATAATTCAACAATTTTACTAAATTCATTGTTTAAGGCGTTCATAATAAAAAATAGTTAATGTTTTACATGTTGGTCCCAGTTACAAATCTAAACGATTAGTACGTGTTAGTTTTCTACATCTATTCGCACAAATATTCGGAGTATCTTATAAACAGACAGGCGCTTGTAATGACCATTAGAAGTAAATAAATGAAATAAATACTAATACTTTGTTTTTTTTTTACAACAAACTATCTTGTAATGTAAATAAATATAGTTGCCTTTCAGATTAGTTATATTTTGCTCTAATAAAAAAATTAAATACTGCAAGCGCCTAGGTAAACAAATGAAACATGATCGAGAAAAAAAACCTGTTCTGTATTGTAAATTTCATGAGTTTACGGGGTGATACAATTAGGCAGGCGCCAGTGACCTTAGCGCCGGCCCTGAATACATTTAAAAAAAATGTATAAAAAAATATTTCTAAGCAATTAACTTTTTTTCTCGATCATATTTGTTTAGTTGGTACATAAGAAATGAAGGAAAAAATAATTAGGAAAACAATAGGAGTTTAGAAGTAAAATCATGCTAAGTTTGCTATGAACCGTCCAAAAATGTAATACGGTAAATACTTTGTTTATTGCACTCTTGATGAAACAAAATAATAATATTAGGTAATTTTAAATTAAAACACTTGTTTAGTTTCATATTAACCCATTAAGCGCCATTAATGCATACACGCAACATTATTAATTTTTTGTTAATTAAATTACTAAATAAGTTAATTTTATATATTATACTATTAGACCTGACTTTAAAATGTATAAAGAAAAATGGAAATATTTTGTAATTTAAATATTTCGATTATTACTCATTTCAAAAAATATTATATATATTAGTGTATTTCTAACTTCTCAATATTTCAGTGTTTTATACGCGTGGCGCATGAAGTAAAATTTCGAGTTTAGAAGAGCCTAAAAATTTGGTTTGGCCGCTCCGCTTCACGGAGCGACCAAACCAAATTTTAAAGCTTTTCAAGACTCGAAATTTTACTTCATGCTTAGTCTGGAAGTGGAAACACTCGTTCTAAACTTCATATTGCACGTTTTTATATACAATCGAATAATGCCTAAAAATTTACAGAGTATACATTATGTACATTTAAAAAAATATCACAGTATGTAATAAGATAAGTCATTTATAAAAATAATAAAAATAAGTGTAGAATTTTACCTCAAATCAACTTTTAGAGTTTACTCTATAATTGCTTGGCCGTTAATGGATTAATATGAAATAAAATGGAACCAAATAAGTGTTTGAATTTAAAATTACCTTATATCAAAATTGTAATTTTTACTTATGTAGAGTGACATTCCCAACCAACATGATTTTACATTTGTTCTTGTTTTAGCAATGGCGTAGATAGTTAATTGCAATGGGAGGGATTTGACTTAGTATTTTGTTTCATAAACTTAGTTTTCTAAAGTTCTACAAAAACAAATACCTAAATAGTTCTATTTTTCACTTAGATGAAAATAAAAAATTTCTAACCAGGGTTGTTATGTTTAAAACACTTTGTTGTAAGACAGTGTTTTAAACATGTTTAAAAACAAGTGTTGTGTTTTTTAAACGATTTTGTTTTTAATGTTTATTTTTTTTTTAATAATAACATGTTTGATATATTGAATGAATGAAACATAAGCTGATATAAAGCCATGAAAATGAAAAATTAACATCCTGCATATTTATTTGACTTCTTTGACTTCACTTTTGGCAACAATAAAAGATGAATGAGCTGCTTTTGTTCTTTAGAATGAATCAGTGTTTTATACGCACGACGCATGAAGTAAAATTTCGAGTTTGTAAAGCCTAATTTAGTAGCAGAGCTGGGCAGGATTCGAATCCTTTTAGAGGATTCAAAAGAGGCATTCGAATACTTTAGTTCAACTGGATTCGTTACATTATTTTAAGAGGATTCGTATTCGAATCCAAATGTAAGTGATTCGAATCCTTATAAAAGGATTAGAATTTTATAAAAGGTTTAGAATATTCATAAAAGGATTCGAATATTTATAAAAGGATTCGAATATTTATAAAATGATTCGAATACTTACAAAAGGATTTGAAAACTATTTAGCAAGTTGACGCAACTGACAATTTAGACGTTTTGTCAAGTTTTCGTCGGCCATTATGGACTTTTTTTTCGATTTATAAAAAAAAAGAAAACCAAATAACTTGAAAACTATTTGAAATAAAGATAAACGGTATATGGATTGGAAGTATTTCGACAAGATCTACAACTTTCTTTTGAAACATTTTTTGATATTTGCTAATGACAGTCTACGTTAAAAATATTAAATTATTTGAAACATTTCAATGTATTACTATTAATGTAAATCTACTAACATTTTGATTTGTTTCTATTATATAATTTTTTCATGTCATTTTATTCGTTATTTAGATTTTATTTATACAATCCCACTGAGCAAATACATGTAAGTAATGTTTTATCAACATTAAAACAACATTTAATGTTGTTACAATGTTGGTAAAACGTTATTTGCTTGTTTTTTGCTCAGTGGGAATTATTTTAATTAGAGACATTAAAATAATTCCCACTTTTTTGTCGAATTTTTAACTTCAGTATTTTTATATACAGGGTGGATAATTTTTTAGTGTCCAGCTTATATCTGCTAAAATATCAATTCGAATTTAAATGTAAGTGATTCGAATCCTTATAAAAGGATTAGAATTTTATAAAAGGATTCGAATATTCATAAAAGGATTTGAATATTTATAAAAGGATTCGAATATTTATAAAATGATTCGAATACTTACAAAAGGATTTGAATCGTAAAAAATAATTCGAATTAATTGTGAGGATTAACATGAAAAATGTCTTTTGTGTGTTTTTAAATTTTTCGTTAAATCACTGTTTTATACGCGTGGCGCATGAAGTAAAATTTCGAGTTTAGAAAAGCCCGAAAATTTTCATGGGGCTTTTCTAAACTCGAAATTTTACTTCCTGCTTAGTCTGGGAGTGGAAACACTCGTTCGAAACTTCAAACTGAATGCTTTGATAAGAACATTAAATAACTGAAAATGTTTTGAAAGATAATAATCTAGTTTTCAAAATTTTGTTTAATATTATTTAAAGTAAAATTGACATAGTTCAAGATTTTTTTGCCTGGCATTTTAATATAACTTTCTTCTGTGAGAAAACCCAATTTCGTTAAATTATTATCATTGTTTTTGTTAATATTTAAGTTAATTTTATAAATTTAATAAAACCATATGGCTTTTTTGATAGTGTTTTGATCAATTTTAATATAATTCCATGACTTTTCTCTGATTTTCCCGGTTTTGATGATATTCAGTGAATTTTTTATTAACGTAATTTTTGGGCATTCGTCGATTTTATAATAGAGTTCAATTTGAAGTTTTGAACGAGTGTTTCCACTCCCAGGCTAAGCATGAAGTAAAATTTCGAGTTTAGAAAAGCCCCGTGAAAATTTGTCGAGGGTCGCGCAGCGACCCGAGACAAATTTTCGGGCTTTTCTAAACTCGAAATTTTACTTCATGCGCCACGCATACAAACCACTGATTTGAAGTGAAGTTCAGAAACACACAAATACATCTTTTATCAGAGTATCAGGGAATCAGATATTTAGTCTGTTATCGATGTTCAGTGTTAATAATAAATAATTAGGTTTTGAATATTTTTGTTAAAACAACTAGTAACGATATTTATATATTAATGGTTGCAAAAAAATAATAAAATCAAATTTATTCTCAAAGGATTTGTATTCGTGATTCGAAAAAACAGGATTCGAATCTTTGATTCGAATCATATTTATCTCATATGAATCCTTTGTTCGAGTATTCGTGATTCGAATCATATGAGGTGATTCGGATTCGTGATTCGAATCCTTTTTACGAGGATTCGTCCCAGCTCTGTTTAGTAGTAACTAAAATTTGACAGTTATATTTAAATCCAACCTATAATTGGCAGAATATCTCACAAATTAAGAAAATTGACGAAAATCAAATGAATTAAAATAATATTGTCCATTGAAAACAAATGGATTTAGGGGTTTTTGGAAATAGGCGACTTATTTATCAAAATTATGTTATGTATATGATAAATGTAACGATATAATTGCATGACAACTATCTAATTTAATATAGGGTGAGCGAAACCGCCATTTTGGAATGGTCAATATTGCCGATTTTATTATACAAACATCTTCGTAATTACATCCCATTTTAAATTCATGTTATGAATGTATGATAATGTCAGATATATGGTGTCCACAGGGGTGGCCCGAGTTTAGTAGGCGCACGGATGTGCACTGATTTACTAGCAAGCCCATTCATAAAAATGATCGTAAATTTTCATTTGTTTGCATAAGCTTGTAGACGATTCTACCATGCATCTGTTGCTTGTTGCCATGGTTTTTCACTTTCTTGAAAGCAGTTTTCAAGCCTTTACCGGAAATTGTTGTATACGCTTTCCAACATCTCACAATCAACTTATGATAGAGATTTCTTTACAAAAATACGCCACACGTGGTCAATTAAGGGTCCTACCAAAAAGTGAAATGACCCTTTCTGGAAGAATTCGACGAACCACGACGATTTCCAATTGTGTAGTGTGCGCGATGTCATTAACCCATTAACGGCCGAACAATTATAGAGTTAACTCTAAAAGTTGATTATAGGTAAAATTCTGCACTTAATTTTATGATTTTCAAAATTGTCTGTATTGTATTACACACTATGAATGCTTCTCTTAAATATACATAATGTATGTGCTGATAAATTTCAAAAATTCGTCGATTTTGCATAAAAAGGTGCAATATGAAGTTTAGAACCAGTGTTTTCACTCCCAGACTAAGCATGAAGTAAAATTTCGAGTTTAGAAAAGCCTTAAAACTCGGTTTGGTCGTTCCGCGAAGCGGAGCGGCCAAACCAAGTTTTAAGGCTTTTCTAAACTCGAAATTTTACTTCATGCGCCACGCATATAAAACACTGAAATGTTGTAAAGTTAGAAATACACTGACATTTTCTTTTCTTTTTTTAAATGAGTAATAATTGACAGTTTTAAATAACAAAATATTTACATCTTTCTTCATACATTTTCAAATCAGGTTAAACATTAAAATATATCAAATTAACTTATTTAGTAATTTAATTAACAAAAAATGAATAATGGTGCGTATATGCATCAGTGGCGCTTAATGGGTTAAGTTCACCAGATTTGACCACTTGTAACTCTTTTTCTGGGGATACCTGAAATAGCGTGTCTTTATACACAAACCCCACACGTAAACTGATCTGAAAGAGAAAATAAAGCATCAAGTGGCAATAATTATCAAGAGATGTTGGAGCACGTATACAACGATTTTCAGCCAAGGCTTGAAAATTGTATTTATGAAGATGGACATCACCTACCTGACTTTATATTTTATTCATAGTATGTATTTAAAAGTGCATGTAATTACGAAGATTTTTTTACAATAAAATTAATTTTTCATTCAAAAATAAGCAAGAACTGATCATTTAAAACACGTCCGATTCCCGTCGGTCACCATGTATTACCTAAACATCTGGTTATACATGGTGACTGACGAGAATCGGACTTGTTTAAATGATCGGTTCTTGCTTATTTTTGAATGAAAAATTAATTTTATTGTAAAAAAATATTATAAACCAGCGATTTTTGATTTTACAAATTTTATCCACCAATTGTGTTAAAATGCACAGATATTATATTTTGATCTACAGAGAGTTTTATATAACACCGAACATTTTCATAAAATACAATTTGACACCTCTAATTTTTAGGTTATGTGTAAATTGGGTTGCCTATATAACCATTACAAATTGTAGCTAATCAATTGCAATTATTCCCTTAACTTGTACATACAGGGAGTTTCTCTTTCATGTATATATGTCCTAGTTACAGCGTATATGCTGTAAATCTCTAGATAATCGTTTTTTTTTAAAGGAGTTTAATTTGAAACTTAAAATGAGTGTGTTCCACTCCCAGACTAAGCATGAAGTAAAATTTCGAGTTTAGAAATCCTGAAAATTTGGTTTGGTCGCGTAACGCGAAGCACGGAGCGGCCAAACCAAATTTTCAGGCTTTTCTAAACTCGAAATTTTACTTCATGCGCCACCGGTTTATTTTACATATATATGTTACGATTTTTCAATGTAAAATCTCAGACATTCATGATCTTATTAAAACTTTCAATGCAAAAACTCGAACGAGTGTTTTATACTCCCAGATTAAGCATGAAGTAAAATTTTGAGTTTAGAAAAGCCAAATCAGGCTTTTATAATCTCAAAACTTTACTTCATGCACCACGCGTAATAAACACTGATTTAAAGTGAAGTTCAATATATACTGCTTAGTTCTGATCACATGTTTATTAGTTTTACAAATGTTTATACGGAATATGTGAAAGTATACTTAAAAAAAAAACCTGTATGTGTTGTAAAGTTGCAAGTTGTAGTATACTATTTTTTGAAAATCTCTGCATCGTGACAATTTGTGATTTATTTGTCACATTGATAATTATTTACCAACATCTTAAAATTTAATGTTTAAAACACCCTACTGTTAAAGCAGGACTGCAACTGTTCGCAGTAAATACACCCTAAGTTTGGTCATATTAAAAAAAAAACAGGTTTTACATATTTTTTAACGTACGTATTCAAGTAGATTCGAGTCTAGCGTTTAGATTGGATTGCGTTCTCTGATATACTGCTTTTAAAAAAGTACTTATATTCTATATAAATTACTTGTTTAAATACTTTACTGTTTAAAAAAACAATCAACGTTCATTGATTTTATCCATCTGCTGTGTTTAAATTATCTTATAAACTAAATTAAAAAACAATTAAAATATATGTAGCATATATGCAGATTTTTATTAATAATAAATAAAAGCAATAATAATGATTTTTTTCTTTATTTTTCCCGTATTCCCTGACAGTTTTAACATCAAAAAACATTTGTTTTGTTAAAATTAAAAAAATCGTGCAGTAAAGGATTAAGTATACTTTCACATATTCCATATAAACATTTGTAAAATTAATGAACATGTGATCAAAACTAAGCAGTATATTTTAAGCTTTACTTTAAATCAGTGTTCTATACGAGTGGCGAATGAAGTAACATTTCGAGTTTAGAAAAGCCTAATATGGCTTGGTCGCTCCGCTACACTACGCGACCAAGCCAAATTTTCAGGCTTTTCTAAACTCGACATTTTACTTCATGGTTAGTGTGAATTTGGAAACACTCATTAGAGTCTTCAAATTGAACGTTTTTAATAAGATCACGAATGTCTGAAAATTTACATTGAAAAATCGTAACATGTATACCTAAACAAAAAATTCCTTGAATTTAGAACTTTTTCAAAATTTGAACATGTAAATTAAATAGGCAAACAATGAAGAAAACATTTTGCAAGGAGCATTTACCTGATCCTTGGAGACACTTTACTAAATTGGTAGTAGATACAAATAATTTGAGACAGCGATAGATACCATCGGTGGAAACAAAATGTTGGGACACGTAAAATTTTGTTAGTGTGTATATTTTTTCCTACAATTCCTTTAGAAAGTAGGCTTCTACACTCGCTTAAACTCAGAGGAAAGTAGGCGATTCCCGAGGAGACGTCACTTGTTGTCACTTTGTCGCTTTAAAGTGACAAAATAAAAAAATGCTCGATAAATCAAATCGAATAATTATCGAAATGAGTGACGAAGATTATTCAACATGTACACCACCAGATATGGTCAAAGCCGCGAAAATGGTAACATTAAGCCTACTGCCGGATAAGTTACGCCTAAAATACGAACGGGAATATGAAATTTTTGTAGAATGGTGCCGCTCAAAAAAAATTGCAACACCCAGCGAAAGTGTACTTCTTGTGTATTTCTCGGAACAGAGTAAGAAGTTTAAAGCCTCTACTCTATGGTCGAAATTCTCGATGTTAAAAGCTGTCTTATCAGTTAATCGCGACATAGATAATGGTCAGTATAAAAAATTAATAGTTTTCTTGAAAAAACAAAGTGTTGGATACAAACCAAAAAAATCTAAAATATTAACTAGGAAAGAACTTGAATCATTTCTGCGTACTGCTCCTGATCAGATATATATTGCCGACGGAATGAACTGGTGAAAATGATGTTAGATGATGTTGAAGACAAGGATTCAATACTAATTGTGAAAATCCCCGTCTGCAAAACCAACAGAAGCCGCACTTTTATTGTTACTAATGATAAAAATAATGCATTTGATTTCTTATCACTAATCAGACGATATATTGCTTTAAGACCACAAGATAATGATACACCACGTCATCTTTTCCTGAGATATTAGAAAGATAAATGTTCGAAACAGGTAGTTGGAATGAAATATAAATAGGTGAAACGCCTTATGTAATAGCTGAATTCCTAAAACTGCCAGAATCAAATTTATATACTGTTTTATATACATTGTTTTCGCCGCACATCAGCAACATTATTGATTAATGGTGGAGGTGACTTAATGCAACTAAAACATCACGGAGGATGGAAAAGTTCATCTGTGGCAGAGGGATATATTGACGAGAGCATTGCTAATAAAATAGAAACTGCACATAAAATATTAGCGACACCAACGCAAGTGTTTGATTCTATATTAACGGAAGAACATATTGTTTCAACGGCAGATGGACCCTCAACTTCGAAAATAACAATTAAAAATTGTAAAAATTGTAATTTTACCCTTTCTGGAAAATTTTGTATCAATGTTATATAATGTTATAATTGAGTCGATTAAATCTTTTGAAGTTTATTCTTTGAACATTATTGTGGCGATTGAAGGAAAAATTTTATGTATAATTTGAGCGCAAAGTGTGATTGGCGATCTTAAGAGATTGGCGCTCTCCGCTGCACGTCGAGCGCCAACTTTCTCTTGCGATCGGCAATCGACCACTTTGTGCTCGCAATACACAAATAATTATTATTGTCACTCCATATCCTGACTTAACTGGTATAAATTTGGTTATATTTGACATTACCCAATTTTCGATTTGTCCCAACATTTTATGGCCACCGATGGTACATTTATAATCGTAATCTTTGTTAAATGAATTATCTATTTTATGAGTTAATTGAATTGTCATATTACTGTCATATTTCCCTTCACATAACCTACAAATTAAAAGTTGATTTACAACATAACATGTGATTAATCTTGTCGTGATCGAAAACACACAACCTGCATCACATCACTAAATTCTTGAAATGTCAAATTTGATTGGTCATTTAAAAAAAAAACGATTATAGAATACCCAATTTTTATAAATTCAAAAATTATTTACAAATTTAATGACTTTTATTAATTTTAATAATAAGAATTTAGTAATTTTTCTTGTTTTAAACGCTGTTTAAATGAAAAAAAGCTGTTTAATAAAAAAAAACGTGTTTGTTTTGATTAAAATAAAAACTATGTTAAACGGTTTCATAACAACCCTGGCTAACAGAATAAGAGCCTTTTATTTCATTCTTCTATATTTTAAGACTACTGGGGGGGTTTATAGAGGGGATTGCTCCCCCATATCTACGCCACTACGTGTTATTGATAGGACACAGATGTTAATGTGTGGGATTTTAGTGGAAGGAAATACTGTTCTTAGTGAAAATTGTTACCTTGATCAAAGCAACTCGGATTGATAATGTTGATGAGGTCGTTTTCAGACATGGTAGCGAATGACGATGGTATCATGCGCTCCTCACTCTTTTTATCAGTGCTAATTTTGAAAAGGCCACTCTCGCTTGTAGAAGTAGTCAGAATGTTGATCATCCTCGCATTTTGCTCCGGTAGCGTAGTCTGCATATCGTTGATTTTCTTCTGCGTTTCAAGAAAATCAGCGGCCGCGTTTAAAATAATAGCTTTTTCCGGCTCGTTCGCTCCCATATTGATTGTTTCCTGAACAGCAACACTAGTGAATATTGGTTTATCTTGATTCACTCCAGGGAATATTTGTTGTTTATCCTGATCAACGACATTAACACTAGGAAATATCTGTTGTTTATCATCGACGTTGGTGTTTCCGCATATGATGCTCGGAGATATTTGCGAGTTAAGGATTATTTCAGGAGGTATACTGGACCCCACCGAAATCGCACCAGGGCTCAATTGATTCGGATCGAGGACTGCTGTTATAATCGGCTGAAGTGGTGCGTTCAAAATTACATCTTGCGGCGATAACAACACTTCTGGACTTTTCTGTGCTGTAATATGCGTTTCAACTGCGCAATTCACTAAAGCGTCCAGTTTCTCAGAAGAGATAGCCGTCGGTAAAACCGGATTTTGTGGTGCTGCTTCAACCGTTTTGTTTATATAACCAGTGTTTTCTGTTACGGGCACGAAGTTATTTTGTGCCGGGATGGTTTCGAATGTAGCACTTCGCCTTCGCACGTTCTCGAAAGCCGTCGGAACTTCGAAATTGCCGGCAGCAATCGATTTGGGTTCCGAAATAAAAACCGCGCTCTGTTGCTCGGTTTGTGCTATGAAACTAGGATTTTGCGGTTTTGTTTGGATGAAAGTACCACCCTGCTGCTCCCTCTGTGTTATAAAATTAGTACCCTGTACCTCTGTTTGAGGTAAAAAATTCGCAGTCTGCCGTTCCGCGGACGGCATGAAATTAGCGTTTTGCGGCGGGGAGTTTTGCGTAATAAAATTAGCACCTTGCGGCTCGGTTTGCACTATAAAATTAGTACTTTGCGGTTCAGTTCGGGGTATGAAAGTAGTACTTTGCGGCTCGCTCTGTGCAATAAAACTAGCACTCTGCGCTTCAGTTTGTGAAAGAAAATTAGCACTTTGCGGCTCTCTTTGCGTAATAAAACTAGTACTTTGTGCTTCTGCTTGAGATATGAACGTAGCACTTTGTTGGGGTTCATTTTGTCGTATAAAAGTAGCACTTTGTGATTCGGATTGTTGTATAAAATTAGCACTCTCAGTTTGCGCTTGTGATAAAAAATTAACGTTCTGCGTCTCACTTTGCGCCATAAACCCTGCGCTCTGCGCAGGTTCAGTCTGCACCATGAATGCAGTACTACGCGCCTCGCTCTGCGTGATGAAATTAGTACTCTGCGTAGTATTAGCACGGGTAATAAAATTAATGTTCTGCGTTTCCCCTTGGGGGATGAAATTATTAAAACTTGGATTTTGCACCGCTTGTGACTCGGCCTGCTGGATAAATTCACTCTGCGCCTGTGTTACTGCTGGCATATTTTCAGTCTGACGAGTAACGAAATTAACATTCTGCACAACGACTCCTTCTGTTGTTTGGGCCAAAAAACCACCCCCTTGTGTCACAGCTGGAATACTTTCATTCTGGACAAAAGTAACAGTCTGAGTAGTAACGCCCTCTGTTGTTTGTGATATAAACCCCGCTTGCGTGTCATTCTGTCGTGTAACAAAATTAACACCGCCCTCTGTTGTTTGATTCATAAAACTACTACTATTATCAGTCTGTGTGGTAATAAAAGTGCTGGTTTTCGTTTGCGAGGGCATTAAAGCAACAGGAATACTCTTAGTCTGTGTTACAAAAGTTACACTCTGTCCGGAAACGTTATCATTTTGTATGAAAGCCGAGTTCGTTTCAAAATTTGTACTCTCAGTTTTAAAAGCGCTTTGCGTTTCATCACCTCTGGCAGCGATGAATGCGTTCATTTGTGTGGGTGTTGATGGCACATTATTCCGCGTGAGAGGTGAACTCGCGCCTTCTCCCTTTACTACAAAACTAGGCTTTACTTCAATATTCGTTAAATAATTCTCGATACTCTGGGCTGATTGCGCCGTCAACGCCATCTGGTTGCTCTCGGTAACACCGAAGCTTCTCAAAGTAGCCAACGAGGGCTCTTTCGTGTTAACCAAATCTTCGACGGTGGACATCGGCAGCTTCATCCGAAGATCCATAATAACCAACTCGTCTCTTCTCAAATCATCCATTGTTAGATTTGAATTATCCGACGGGGACATTCCCATCATACTATTCTGCCTTATCATATCGATCGAATTATCATTAATCATTGACATATTCGAGTCTCCCTGGTGGGCGTCCATCGAACTCTCTGATATGTGCCTGTAACGCTGCGGCAGCTCACTCGGATCCATAATCGAGTTCTGGCTATTCTCATCGATCATTTCTTGCTTCAAAGTCCTCATGGGCGGTGAATGAGTCAAGGTTTCACCGCTCGTCGACAGCAAATTAAGGGAAGACCTTCGCTGAGAAATGGGGACTAAGTTAGTACCGGGCGGTGGCATCATCCCGACGTCCTGTTCCTGTTTCGTCATCGACGTCCACATTTTAGCCAAAAACGGTGCTGTTTGCGGTTGAACCGGCTCAGTGTTAACTGAAAAGCATATAGAAAAAATATTAGCCGGCGAAATAGATTTTTTTGTTTATAAGTTATTGTCTTTTAGCTGCTTAATTTAAGCTCGATGCGGGCTCTTAATTAAATTAATTAGAAAATATATATATTACATAAAATAAGCAATATCTCTGTTTTATTAATAACAAAAATGTAAATTATATATTTTTTTATTTCAATTTATATTTTAATTGAGACTGGTAAAACATAAATCAATTGCTCTCTTCAATTTAATCAGTAAATACATTATCTTGTATTAACAGTTTTAATAAAAAGTGATATAGCTCTTCAAGATAATTTGATTTTCTGGTTTGGTACTTTGTAACTATGATGATTGTATCTGTCTGCGCAATATGGTATGCCAATTATAAATTGAAACTAGAATGAACAATGGCGGATTTAACGTGATTGAGGCTCCTGGTTCTATCAAAAATGAGTCTTCCTCGCCTATTAAGTGTCAAGAAAAAATATACAGGAACATTTTCTTTTAAGTGCACATTTGCATATATTCATTGTTTTCACTAACCCATTAACGGCAAAACTGAGTTATTAAGTTAACCCTAAAGGTTAATTTTAGGTAAAATTCTGCACTTCTTTTCATGATTTCTATAAATGATTTGTTACCAGGGTTGTTAAAAAAACGTGTTTTTTTCATTTTAATTAATTTTCAACAAAACGTGTTTTTTTCATCGAAACAGCGTATAAAACATTAACAATTAAAAACATGTCTAAAATGTGTTTAAAACATGTTTAAAGCACGTTTAAAACAGAACATGCATTTTTCTTTTGAGTATACATATCCCGATAATTACAGCGTTTTTTAAATTTGCGGGAATTCGTTGTTTCAAAGCGGTTAATTTGAGGCTTTTAACGAGTGTTTTCCACTCCCAGACTAAGCATAAAGTAAAATTTCGAGTTTAGAAAAGCCTAAGAATTTGGATTGGCCGCGTAGCGAAGCGGAGCGGCCAATCCAAATTAGGCTTTTCTAAACTCGAAATTTTACTTCATGCGCCACGCTTAAAAACGCTGATTTACAGTGAAGTTCAAAAAACACACACATACAACAACCTAATATACATTAGAGTTATTGGGTTGCCTATAATCACTGTTTTAACAATTTGTTCAGAGCAGAATTTAATTAACGCTTTATTCACATCTACATATTAGAATGCTAAAGCCGTATATTTTAAACATTGCGATATTTTAGTGTTTTATACATGTGGCGTAGACAATTGTGTTGAAATCGTAATGTTTAGAAATGTTGGCCATAACTTAGCTGAAATTTCAAATGTATCCTTAATAACATCTGAGAAACACAAATAAATAGACAGATTTTATACAGGGTGTCCCATGTTTAAGATACGACATCAACGTTCATTTTTGTTATAGCAGCTATATTGTATGTATGTATATATATAGAGTTTTATGTAACACCGAACATTTTCAAACCAAGAATTTTTCTTTTAAGTATCCATATGCATACGTTGCACATTTTTCGATGCTCGGTTTATTCAAAGAATTTAATTTGAAGCTTTAAGCGAGTGTTTTCCATTCCCAGGCTAAGCATGAAGTAAAATTTCGAGTTTAGAAAAGCCTGAAAATTTGGTTTGGTCGCGTAGCGCGAAGCGCGGAGCGGCCAAACCAAATTTTCAGGCTTTTCTAAACTCGAAATTTTACTTCATGCGCCACCGGTACAAAACACTAACATATTACAAAATTTAAAACACAAGGCTAAACTTTACATTGAATCAGTGTTTTGTACCGGTGGCGCATGAAGTAAAATTTCGAGTTTAGAAAAGCCTGAAAATTTGGTTTGGCCGCTCCGCGCTTCGCGCTACGCGACCAAACCAAATTTTCAGGCTTTTCTAAACTCGAAATTTTACTTCATGCTTAGCCTGGGAATGGAAAACATTCGCTTAAAGCTTCAAATTAAATTCTTTGAATAAACCGACCATCGAAAAATGTGCAACGTATGCATATGGATACTTAAAAGAAAAATTCTCGGTATGAAAATATTCGGTGTTACATAAAACTCTATGTATATACATACATACAATACAGCTGCTATAACAAAAATGAAAAATGGGAGTGGAAAACACTCGCTTAGAGCCTAAAATTGAATTAATTTATACCGGGCATCGGAAAATATGTAACGTATGCATATGGATACTTCAAAGAAAAATTCTCGTTATGAAAATGTTCGGTGTTATATAAAACTCTCTGTATATCGGTCGATCGCTGGACCATTTTTGGTCGATCGCTGGACCATTTTTGGTCGATCGCTGGACCATTTTTGGTCGATCGCCTATCCGTTTCAACCTCCGGTGAGAATTTGCGAAAAATAATTTATTTTTTATTTTTTTTTTTTTTATTTTTTTTTTTTTTGCCGAAAAATATTGTTGTTTAATCTGCAATTCGTCTATTACTATTCCAAAAAAGGGCAACATTGAGCGAAATTTTCGATCGCTGTACGAACAATAAATAGGACGAGGATTTTCCAAAGAAAGAACCTGAGATAAGAAAATAGAAGATAATGCGTTTAAAGAGAGAAATTTCTGTTCAAGAAAATTTGTAAACAAACCAATATCAGTCGTTATTGCTTCGTTAATTCTTTCAGAAAATCCGGTTAAGATATTTCCAACTTCAGAATCTTAAACCATGTTTAAATCCGAGCAAAATAAGTGCTTTTACATTTGATTTAATAATTCATGATTTATATATAACTTTTCAAACAAGATTACGTTAAAATATTTATAAATCTTAACTTTGAGACGATTTTTCAGAAGAAAAATTAGAACTTTGACAGGATTAAAAACAAAACAGTTAAGATATTGCAACCCTAACTTCAGGTTCTTAAAGCTTGTCTATTTTAAAGTAAAAATTAGTGCATTCAAAGTTGATTCAATAATTTCTGATTGTTTGAATTATTTCAAGCAAGGTTACTAGTGTCCCTGTATCTAAGATTATAAATAAGGTAATCGTTTTTTTTTGTTCTTCCTGTTTTTAAAATGTAGTCAAGTCCTTTAGGACTTATGCCAAGTTGCCATTCTGTCCTTGATTTAGAGGTGTGAATCAAGAATGTTCCAATTTTAAAATTGGTATATTCTTGGGAGTATGCTTTCACATATCCCTGCCGCAAAACTCAAAATCGAGGTCCCTTCCAGAACCTCCACTTTGAGAGTGGATATCATTGGGGTTGGTGGTAGTTCTGCTGGGTGCCATCGGATCTCCAAGAGACATCAAAGTCGACACCCACAACGAATCGCGTGATGAGATGATTGATGTGATGAGGTGCACGACTCGTTGTGAACTACCTCAAATAAGGTAATCTTTAGTGTCTCTGTATTTAAGAGAGCATCCATCTTGACGCCTTAAGGCGCCAAATTCAAACTAAATTAAATTAACAGGACGCGTGTCAATCATTATAGAAAATGATTGGTTTAGTTTAAATTTGGCGCCTAAAGGCATTAGGATGGATGCGCTACTCTCTTTAATACAGGGATACTAAAGATAACCTTATTTATAAGTTAACGCTGTTTTCACTAAATGTCAACTTGGACACGGTTTTTCAGAAAACCTAATTGAGATATTCTAACCCACGTTTAGAATCTCATAGCGTGTTTCTCTCTAAGCAAAATTGAAGCTTTTGACGTTGATTTTATAGTTTATAAAATAAACAGAGAGTTTTATGTAATACCGAACATTGTCATAACGAAAATTGTTCTTTTAAGTACACATAAGCATACGTTGTACATTTTCCGACGCTCGGTTTTTTAAACGAATTTAATTCGAAGCTTTAAACGAGTGTTTTCCACTCCCAGGCTAAGCATGAAGTAAAATTTCGAGTTTAGAAAAGCCTGAAAATTTGGTTTGGTCGCGTAGCGCGAAACGCGGAGCGGCCAAACCAAATTTTCAGGCTTCTCTAAACTCGAAATTTTACTTCATGTGCCACCGGTACAAAACACTGATGCAATATAAAGTTTAGCGTTGTGTTTTAAACTTCGTAATAAGTCAGTGTTTTGTACCGGTGGCGCATTAAGTAAAATTTCGAGTTTAGAAAAGCCTGAAAATTTGGTTTGGCCGCTCCGCGCTTTGCGCTACACGACCAAACCAAATTTTCAGGCTTTTTTAAACTCAAAATTTTACTTCATGCTTAGTCTGGCAGTGGAACACACTCTTTTCAAATTTCAAATTGAATTCTTAAAAAAAACGATTATCTAAATATTTACGGCATATACGCTGTAATTGGGACATATATACTTGAGAGTATGTACAAGTTGAGGTATTAATTGCGATTGATTGGCTACAATTTATAATGGTCACATAGGCAACCTGATTTACACATAACTTAAAAATTAAAGATGTCAAATTGTATTGGATGAAAATGTTCGGTGTTACATAAAACTCTCTGTAGAATATGATTGGTTTAGTTTGAATTTGGCGCCTTAAGGCGTTAGGATGGATGCCAGTTTGCGTTACTCTCTTAAATACAGGGATACTAAAGATTACCTTATTTATAATTTAACGCTGTTTTCACTAAATCTCAACTTTGACACAGTTTTTTAGAAAAACTAATTGAGATATTCTAACCCACGTTTAGAATCTTATAGCGTGTTTTTTTCTGAACAAAATTAAAGCTTTTGAAGTTGATTTTATAGTTTAAAAAGTATATATAAATTGCTTATAATTTCCTAAACAAGATTACCTCAAAATCTAACGACTATTCGTATTTATATCACGATTTATTTATGTAGGCATTCATCGTTTCTGAACAGTATTTAACCCATTAAGCGCCATTGGTGCATATACGCAACATTATTAATTTTTTGTTAATTAAATTACTAAATGAGTTAATTTTATATATTATATTAATTGAACTGACTTGAAAATGTATAGAGAAAAGTGTAAGTATTTTGTTATTAAATTTTTTCGATTAATACTTATTAAAAAAAAACATTAGTGTATTTCAAACTTCACAATATTTTAGTGTTTTATACGCGTGGCGCATGAAGTAAAATTTCGAGTTTAGAAAAACCCCGTGAAAATTTGTCTCGGGTCGCTGCGCGACCCTCGACAAATTTTCTACGCGGGGCTTTTCTAAACTCGAAATTTTACTTCATGCTTAATCTGGGAGTGGAAACACTTGTTCCAAACTTTATATCGCACGTTTTTATAAAAAACCGATTAATGCCTGAAAATTTACAGAGTATACATTTTGCATATTTAAAAGAAACATTCTACGTTTCTACGTACTGTGATTATTTCTTTTAAATATGCAAAATGTATACACTGTAAATTTTCAGTCATTAATCGATTTCTTTATAAAAACGTGCAATATGAAGTTTAGAACGAGTGTTTCCACTTCCAGACTAAGCATGAAGTAAAATTTCGAGTTTAGAAAAGCCCCGCGTAGAAAATTTGTCGAGGGTCGCGCAGCGACCCTCGACAAATTTTCACGGGGCTTTTCTAAACTCGAAATTTTACTTCATGCGCCACGCGTATAAAACACTGAAATATTGTGAAGTTAGAAACGCACTGATGTATTTTTTTTTAATGAGTAATAATCGAAAAAGTTAATAATAAGTTATTCATAGAAATCATAAAGAGAATTGCAGAATTTTACCAAAAATCAACTTTTAAAGTCGACTCTATAATTGCTCGGCCGTTAATGGGTTAATTTAAAGTTTTGAACAAGTGTTTCCACTCCCAGACGAAACGTTTGGATTTGGACGCGTAGCGTCCAAATCCAAACCCAGGCTTTTTTACTTCATGCGCCACGCGTATAAAACACTGACCATTTTCGGAAATTGGAAATATACTGCTTATGTTTGATAAATTTTAACCAAACCTCGTGCAATCAATTTTAAGGTATAATTATAAGAACAAATCTCTTTATCGATCGCCAAATAACTTTTTATGCAAAAGTAGCTCGCGTATTATAAAAGGTTGAACACCCCTGGTATATACCATTGAATACAGGACATTTTAGCTGGAACTCTGTACCATATGTAAAAAAATAACCGCTATATCTTAAAAAAAATGGGCCACCTGTATAAAATTTGATAATTCAAATGAATTTCTAAGGACTAATTTAGTATTTAAAAAAAAATAAATTTAAAATAAAACCACTTGGTACGTTTCACTAATTTTAAAAATATTTAATCATGTTTTATCAAGTGATCAATGAGAAACAAGTTGAAAACAGACTAATTTAGGTTATGTATAAAATCTTAATTGTATATCTCTTTAATTGAGAAAGTTATTGTGACAATAAAATGTTATCGATTTTTACTTTCTTCGCCATATCTTTAAAACAAATGACGCTAGATGAAATTTGTCAACGTAGTTTCATTTTATATTAAAAATGGAAACTTTTGTCTAATTTAACCGCCTTCGTACCTCTAATACAGGGGTTCTCAACCTTTTTCAGGTCTCGCCCCCTCTCATAACTCCACGCTTCTCCTCCCTGATATTATTTGGGTTTTTTTAGTTAGATTGAAACACAATTATAGCCTTATTTCACTTCATCTACTCTTTAAGAAATCTGTCGCGCACCCCTTATATCTTGCCGCGCCTCCTTAACCCATTAAGCGCCATTGATGCATACACGCAACATTAATCATTATTTGTTAATTAAATTACTAAATAAGTTAATTTGATATATTATATTATTTGACCTGAGGTGAAAATGTATGAAGAAAAATGGAAATATATATTTAAATATTTCGATTATAACTTGTTTAAAATTTTAAAAAATAATGTTAGTGTATTTTTAACTTCACAATATTTTAGTGTCTTATACGCGTGGCGCATGAAGTAAAATTTAGAGTTTAGAAAAGCCTGAAAATTTGGTTTGGCCTCTCCGCTTCGCGGATGGATGCCAGTTTGCGCTACTCTCTTAAATACAGAGACACTAAAGATTACCTTATTTATAATCGTAAATACAGGGACACTAGTAATCTTGCTTGAAAACATTTAAAACAATCAGGAATTATTGAATCAACTTTGAATGCACTAATTTGTACTTCAAAATAGATAAGCTTTAAGAACTTGAAATTAGGGTTGCAATATTTTAACTGTTTTTTTTAAATCCTGTCAAACTTGTGATTTTTTCTTCTAAAAAATCGTCTCAAAGTTAAGATTTATTAAAATTTTAACGTAATCTTGTTTGAAAAGTTATATATATAAATCTTAATTTATCAAATCAAATTTGAAAGCACTTATTTTGCTCAGATATAAACATGGTTTAAATCCTAAAGTTGGAAATATCTTAACTGGATTTTCTGAAAGAATTAACGAAGCAATAACGACTGATATTGGTTTGTTTACAAATTTTGTTAAACAGAAATTTCTCTCTCTAAACGCATTATCTTTAATTTTCTCATCTCAGGTTTTTTCTTTGGAAAATCCTCGTCCTATTTCGATTATAACTCATTTAAAATTTAAAAAAATAATGTCAGTATATTTTTAACTTCACAATATTCTAGTGTCTTGTACGCGTGGCGCATGAAGTAAAATTTCGAGTTTAGAAAAGCCTGAAAATTTGGTTTGGCCGCTCCGCTTCGCGGAGCGACCAAACCAAATTTTCGGGCTTTTCTAAACTCGAAATTTTACTTCATGCTTAGTCTGGGAGTGGAAACAGTCGTTCTAAACTTCATATTGCACGTTTTTATATAAAATCGACGAATGCCTGGAAATGTACAGCGTATACATTACGTATATTCAAAGAAAAAAATCACACTATGTAATACAATAAGTCATTTATAGTAATCATAAAAAAAAGTGCAGAATTTTACCTAAAATCAACTTGTAGAGTTAATTGTTTGGTGTTGTAGGCGTTCACTTTGTGGTACATCTTAAATACACTTGTAAATAAAACACTTTTTACTTTGTTTAACCACTGGATCTTACATTTAGAGTTAACTCTATATTGTTCGGCCGTTAATGGGTTAATGTGGCGTGCCTCCCTGTTGAGAAACCCTGCTCTAATAGTTTACGAAATACTGATGGTGAGCAGGATAAAGCAAACGATCAGTATAAAAAAAATAATTATAACATCTTATCAAATTTTGCGATTATTTAAATGTTGATGTTTTTTTGTTCATTTTAGTTGTTTTTATTGATTTTTGGCAAGTTTTTTGTTTTAATTTTTGCTGACTCTTTTCATTATTCTCGAATTTGTACAGTTTTTAGATTTGAATAATTTTGTCAACATTATCTTTTTTTTTAATTTTTAAAGATTATTATCATTTCTAGTTTATTTTGATCAGTTAATGTTTGCTATTTTTTTATAATTTTTATTAGTTTCGACAAAAGTTGTTGTCTTATCATTATTTTGAGACAATTTTCATTGTATTTCCAAGATTTTACAACTTTTCTATAATGAATTATACAGAGAGTTTTATGTAACACCAAACATTTTCATAACGAGAATTTTTTTTTGAAGTATCCATGTGCATACGTTGCACATTTTTCGATGCTTGGTTTATTAAAAGAATTCAATATGAAGCTTTAAGCGAGTGTTTTTCACTCCCAGGCTAAGCATGAAGTAAAATTTCGAGTTTAGAAAAGCCTGAAAATTTGGTTTGGTCGCGTAGCGCAAAGCGCGGAGCGGCCAAACCAAATTTTCAGGCTTTTCTAAACTCGAAATTTTACTTCATGCGCCACCGGTACAAAACACTGATTCAATGTAAAGTTTAGCCTTGTGTTTTAAACTTTGTAATAGGTCAGTGTTTTGTACCGGTGGCGCATGAAGTAAAATTTCGAGTTTAGAAAAGCCTGAAAATTTGGTTTGGTTTTATTGATTTTTGGCAAGTTTTTTGTTTTAATTTTTGCTGACTCTTTTCATTATTCTCGAATTTGTACAGTTTTTAGATTTGAATAATTTTGTCAACATTATCTTTTTTTTAACTGTTGAAGATTATTATCATTTCTAGTTTATTTTGATCAGTTGTTAATGTTTGCTATTTTTTTATAATTTTTATTAGTTTCGACAAAAGTTGTTGTCTTATCATTATTTTGAGACAATTTTCATTGTATTTCCAAGTTTTTACAACTTTTCTATAATGAATTATACAGAGAGTTTTATGTAACACCAAACATTTTCATAACGAGAATTTTTTTTTGAAGTATCCATATGCATACGTTGCACATTTTCGATGCTTGGTTTATTAAAATAATTTAATATGAAGCTTTAAGCGAGTGTTTTCCACTCCCAGGCTAAGCATGAAGTAAAATTTCGAGTTTAGAAAAGCCTGAAAATTTGGTTTGGTCGCGTAGCGCGGAGCGGCCAAACCAAATTTTCAGGTTTTTCTAAACTCGAAATTTTACTTCATGCGCCACCGGTACAAAACACTGATTCAATGTAAAGTTTAGCCGTGTGTTTTAAACTTCGTAATAGGTCAGTGTTTTGTACCGGTGGCGCATGAAGTAAAATTGAAAATTTGGTTTGGCCGCTCCGCGCTTCGCGCTACGCGACCAAACCAAATTTTCAGGCTTTTCTAAACTCGAAATTTTACTTCATGCGCCACCGGTACAAAACACTGATTCAATGTAAAGTTTAGCCGTGTGTTTTAAACTGCGTAATAGGTCAGTGTTTTGTACCGGTGGCGCATGAAGTAAAATTTCGAGTTTAGAAAAGCCTGAAAATTTGGTTTGGCCGCTCCGCGCTTCGCGCTACGTGACCAAACCAAATTTTCAGGCTTTTCTAAACTCGAAATTTTACTTCATGCTTAGCCTGGGAGTGGAAAACATTGGCTTAAAGCTTCAAATAAAATTCTTTTAATAAACCGAGAATCGAAAAATGTGCCACGTATGCATATGGATACTTAAAAAAAAAAACTCGTTATGAATATGTTCGGTGTTATATAAAACTCTCTGTATAAATCACGACATTCAACAACTTTGACATTTTCAATGAATTCTATAAATATTTTTAATTTTTATTGATATCAATAATTTTGCAGATTGTTATAATTGTTAACAGTATTTGTATTTTTACTTGATTTCTCTTAATAATGTCACTTGGACGTCGCGTTTAAAATGGGTTTTGAAATTTAAAAGTTTTTAATGTTTAGATAGCGGTGTACTTCACTTCCTCTTAAGTTTTTTATTATTTTATAGATTTCTCATCATAAATCAAGAGAGCACTTTGATGATAAGGAATGAAACTACGCAAATAGCAATTGATTGTTGTTTTCACAGTTTAGTAATTTGAACAATTCGATATTGATTATTTTATCCCTGAAAAAATCAAAATCACGAAAAAATAATATTCCCCCTGGAACGGCCTAAAATTTTTTTAAAATAAACTCGTATATTAAGAATAATATAATTAGAAGCAAGTAATTGAAGTAGCAGCCCTTTATGTGAATCACATTTAACTAAACAATTACAAGAGTTTTGTCTTTAAAAAAAAATCTGCTGTTGTGTAATCTGTGTCTTTCTTCTAAATTACTAAGAATACGCTAACTTCTTTTAAGAAAAGACCGACAATTTCCTCCCCTGAATCGTCCACACCACCAGCAGATTCAGGAAAGGAGATTTTATTTGCATGGATACGCAATCATCACTGAAAAAGAAACATATTTTTTTAGCTTAAAAGATAAAATCCAAATTTCCTGCTCGATAGTTCACAGTATGAATAAGATCATAAACCAATGAGGACCAATTTTACACAAACTAACAGTTAATACAGTATTAAATTATATTTTTTTTTATTTTTACAGGAGTTCAGTTTGGAACATTAAACGGGTGTTTTCCACTCCCAGATTAAGCATGAAGTAAAATTTCGAGTTTCGAGTCTATAATATATAAGAACTTCACAATATTTCAGTGTTTAATACGCGTGGCGCATGAAGTAAAATTTCGAGTTTAGAAAAGCCTGAAAATTTGAAAAGCTTTTTTTCAGGCTTCTCTAAACTCGAAATTTTACTTCATGCGCCACGCGTATTAAACACTGAAATATTGTGAAGTTCTTATATATTATGGACTTCACTTAAAACCAGTGTTTTGGAGTAAAAATTCCAGTTTAGAAAGGTCTAAATGTTACTTGATGCTTAATCTATAAGTTTAACACTTTAACCATCGTTTAAAGCTTCAATTTGAACTTTTTTAAAGAAACGGATTTGGCAAAATTTACAGTGTATGCAAATGTATACATACAGAGAGTTTTATGTAACACCGAACATTTTCATAACTAGAATTTTTCTTTGAAGTATCCAAATGCATACGTTGCACATTTTTCGATGCTTGGTTTATCAAAAGAATTTAATTTGAAGCTTTAAGTGAGTGTTTTCCACTCCCAGGCTAAGCATGAAGTAAAATTTCGAGTTTAGGAAAGCCTGAAAATTTGGTTTGGTCGCGTAGCGCGAAGCGCGGAGCGGCCAAACCAAATTTTCAGGCTTTTCTAAACTCGAAATTTTACTTCATGCGCCAACGGAACAAAACACTGACATATTACGAAGTTCAAAACATAAAGCTAAACTTTACATTGAATCAGTGATTTGTACCGGTGGCGCATGAAGTAAAATTTCGAGTTTAGAGAAGCCTGAAAATTTGGTTTGGCCGCGTAGCGCTTCGCGCTACGCGACCAAACCAACTTTTCAGGCTTTTCTAAACTCGAAATTTTACTTCATGCTTAGCCTGGGAGTAGAAAACACTTGCCTTAAGCTTCAAATTAGATTCTTTTAATAAACCGAGCATCAGAAAATGTGCACGTATGCATATGGATACTTCGAAAAAAATTCTCGTTAGGAAAATGTTTGGTGTTACATAAAACTCTCTGTATGTATACTTCAAATAAAAATTCTCTGTATAGGTACTAAATGCTATATTTTAGTGATGTGAAATTACCAGTCATTTAAAATTAGGCAATATTCTTGGTATCGTAGTAGTAATCAGTAATATACAGGGTGTCCCGTTAATGACTTAACCATAGATTCCTGGGATCAAAATATAATGATTTAACATAACTTATCTATATAAAAAAGTTTAGGGTTAAGCCGGAATTAGTCTTCCAAGTTCAAAAAAATATTATTAATTTTATTTATAACAATTGAACGCTATATTCGATCCGACTAAAATTTATTATGGTTGCTTATCATAATATAACACACCATTTCAGTTATTATGGTCATCATTGATTGACAAGAAGTATAAAAAACAATAGTAGCATAACATTTTTTTTTTAATCATTGACCTTTCTACCACTGTGTGGTGTAAGGTAAAATATACACACACACACACATATATATATATACATATATATATAGATATATATATATATATACATATACATATATACATATATACATATATATCTATATATATATATATAATATACATCCATATGTACAACACATTTTGTATTTATATTATTTGTTGTCCAGTAGAGTACAAACTTCTCCAGTTTGTCCTGTCTTGCGTAAGGTTTTTAATTCTTTTCCATTTTATGCCCTTTTTTACAGCTCCTTCTCTGACTCCATCTATCCACGTTGTTCTTGGTCTTCCTCTGCAGTTTTTCCCTGAAGCTCGTGTTTCGAATATTATTTTGGTTTTTCTACTGTCTTTCATAGGGCACACGTGACCAAACCATCTCAACTGGCCTTCTATTATTTTTTTGTTAATATCGTCGATATTTAAGATTTGTCTGTATGTTTCATTTCTTATTCTGTCTCCTCTTGTCTTATTTTCGATCTTTCTAAGAAATCTCATTTCCATTGCAGTTATTCTTCGTTGTTGTTTCTTTGTAATGGTCCATGTTTCACTGCTATACATTGTAGTTGGTCTAATCACTTTTTTCAATATTACTGTTTATATTGTCATTGAGATTTCTTTATTTCTAAAGAAGACATTTTTTGTCATGTTGAAAAGTTTCCCTGCTTTTCCCAGTTTGTCGTTTATTTCGTCGTCTATTGTTCCGTTATTGTTAATTGTTGTCCCAAGATATTTGTATTTGTCTATTTGTTGAATCGGTGTTGTATCAACTTATATTAAGTGCATTTTATTTTCTCTGGATATTATCATTGATTTTGTTTTCTCCGTATTTACTTTCATATTTATTTTTCCAAGTTCTTTTACCACAATATCGATGTTGTGATATGATTCTACTAATATGGCCATATCATCCGCGAACCTTAGTGATCTTATTTCGGTTTGTTTCATTTTCCAGTTTCCTACTTTTAGTGGCCTTATATTTTTGTTTGTTTTCTTCATGGCTCCATCCAAAACCAGTGAGAATACAAGAGGGCTTAAGATACATCCTTGCTTAACTCCGGTCTTAGTGCAGAATTCCTTGGATTCTTCGTTGTTCGTCCTTACAATGTATTTGTTATCTTTATACATCGCTTTTATAATTTTTATTATTCTGTTGCTTAACCCTCTTTTTTCCAGCTCAGTCCATATGTCATTTCTTCTGATTTTGTCAAATGCCTCTTCCAGGTCTATGAAGCATATGTGCATTTCTCGATGTTTATTTATGTATTTTTTTTTTTTTCACTTAAAATGAATATTGCATCGTTTGAACTTCTTCCTCTTCTGAATCCGTATTGTGTGTCCTCTATGGTTTCCTCTACTTGGTCTCTTATTCTTTCCTCAAGTATACTTGTTAGAACCTTTGCTAGAACACTTGTAAGGGTGATACCTCGGTAATTTGAACATTCCCCCTTATCTCCTTTCTTGTGTAGAGGTAATATTAATGCAAAAAGGGCCCATTGGGGCCTAATTGCTGTGTATAGGTACACACCCCTTTATGATCCAGATGATCCAGAGGTAATATTATTCCCTTGTTCCATTCTTTTGGTATGTGTAAGCTGTTCATTATGTCGTTTAGTAGTTCAGTAAGAAATGTTGTTCCTTCTTCCTCCATGTATTTTATCATCTCTGGTGTTATGTCATTAATTCCTGGTGCTTTTCCACATTTCATTTTTTTAATCGCCTCCCTTACTTCTTCAATTCTGATCTCCTCACTACTTTCTGGGGCACTCTGTAGTTGGTGTAAATCATTTTGGTCTTCAAGATCCTCTGTAAATTCTGCTTCATTTTCCGTTATTTCCTCAAAATATTGTCTCCATCTTTCCATTATTGCTTCCTCTTCTGTTAGTATAGTTCCCATTTTGTCTTTTATATTCACCATATTATGTTCCTTCTTTTGTTTCAGTTGCTTTAGAGTTCCATAAAATAGTTTTTGATTCTCTCTGTAGTTCTCCGTCATTTCCTTTCCAAATGTTGCCCATGATTCTTGTTTGGCTTTTTCATTTCTAATTTTACCTCTTTTCTAGTTTCTTTATACTTTTCGTAATCGTCCCTATTTTTGGTAGTTAGATAGATTTTCCATTTTTCTTTCTTTTTCTTAATTTTATCTCTTAGCTCGTTAGTGATGGGAATAGCACTTGCGGCTGAAACCATACAGAACCGCAACGTGAGGAACAAAAAGCTACTCATCCTAACAGATAGCAGGCAGGCTCTGATGGCTCTGAAAAACAGAGTAACGACATCGGAGACAGTTCTGGACTGCCACAGCAAACTCAGGCTTGCTGCTGCAGAAAACAGAATCGAGATATCATGGGTGAAGGCCCATGACATTAATGTAGGCAATCGAAAGGCGGATAAACTGGCTAGAGCAGCGGCTGGGGAAACTATTTCCTCGCCACAGCCGCTAGTAAAACCCACCATCTCGACTCTAAACGAATTGATCCACAACGAAATCCTGAAGAAATTCAGGGAAGGCTGGGATGACATTAAGGACTGTAGGATGTCTAGGGAAACCTTAGGGTATCCGAAAAAAAAGACAAAATGAGCAGAAATAATCTGAGACGCATAACGGCCTTTCTCACGGGTCATTGTGGACTAAATGGGCATCTCTACAAAATGGGAGTCGTTGACTCGCCAGATTGTAGAGGCTGTCATGAGGAGGACGAGACTGCCGAGCACATCCTCTGTGATTGCCCAGCACTCGCCTCGCAAAGGGAGGAAATTCTGGGGTCCAGATGGCTGACATTAGGGAAGAGTCAACCGCTGCTCTGCTGGCCTTTCTCGACAGAGTGGCATGGCTGAGCTGAGAAGTGACACAACCCTAGGGGGGGATGCAAAAAGGGCCCATTGGGGTCTAATTGCTGTGTCTGGGTACACACCCCTTTATGATCCAGATCCAGATCTCCTAGCTCGTTTGACCACCACTCTGACCTTTTTGTTTCTTTGTTCGTAATTTTTGTTGTTCCGCAGGTTTCTTTCGCAGCCTCAATTAAGGATTTCTTTAAGTTTGTCCATTTTTCTTCAACTTTCGTATTTTTGATTTTACTATGATATTTAGTATTTCGTGGTACTTCTCTCGATACGTTGTGTCTTTCAGTTTGTATGCTCTTATTTTGTCTTTTATTATTTTTCTTTCTATTTGTCTTTATGTCCATCTTTAATAAATAGTGGTCGCTGCCTATTTCTGCCTCCCTAGTGACTGTTATATTTTTAATTATGTGCCAGTTGTTTTTGTTGACTAGAATATAATCTATTATTGATTTCTCCTTTCTTCCAGGCTCCTCTCTTGTAAATTTATGTATATTTTTGTGTTTGAATTTTGTGTTTACTATTACTAGGCTTTTCTCAATACTAAGTTCTATTATCCCCTCTCCGTTGTTGTTTCTGACATCTTCTCCTTCTTTACCCATTACTTCTTCTATATCTGTATTTATGTTGCCCACACGCCCATTTAGATCTCACATAATTAGTACATTTTATTGCCCTACGTCAATTTCGTTTTGTAAGTTTTCAAAAAAGCTATCTTTGTCTTCTTTTTTTGCGTCTTCGTTAACCCCATAAGCCACGATTAATGTCCATGTTTCCATTTCTTCTATCTCCATTTCTACGGACAATATTCTTTCGTTAACGTATTTTTCCCATTTTATGTCCATAATTCTATTTGGAGCTATTACTAGTCCTACTCCACTCTTTGCTCTTTCTGTATCGTCCACTCCTGACCAAAACATCCAATATTCTTTGTGTATTTTTTCCATGCCTTTTCCTTCCTTTTTTGTTTCTGTTATGCCCATGACCTCAACATTATGTTTCATCATCTCTTCTATCAATTCTTCCTCCTTCCCCATAATACTTCGAATGTTCCAAGTACCTAATCTCCTTTCTATATATTCATATTTGTTTATGTTTATTGGTAGCACAACATAAAAACTAAAATAAAATACATCTTGAAAGATTAGTTCATTTAAAAGCTTTTATGTCTCTTAATAATGTTTGATATCTTGTACGGGTTTGTTACAAAAAAATAAAATGCAAATAAATTATTTTTTATTATTTAGTAAAAACGAAATCTAGTTTTTCGGGTTATTGGAAATACACGTTTTTTTTCTTCGTAACCGCCATTGTTTAACGAACATCAATTGTGTATTATTAATTATATTAATTAACGAGTGTTTTTTGAGAATTAATTATTATCTTTATTATGGTTTAAAATTATTCATATTTCTCTAGAGCAAACAGATACAGGGAGTTTTTCTTTAAGTATACGTATTCCAAATTCAGCCTATTTTCTGTAAATCTTTGGATATTCCTTGTTTTTTTTTAAGTTCTATTTGAAGCTTTAAACGAGTGTTTTCCACTCCCAGACTAAGCATGAAGTAAAATTTCGAGTTTAGAAAAGCCCCGTGAAAATTTGTCGAGGGTCGGGCAGCGACCCGAGACAAATTTTCTGGGCTTTTCTAAACTCGAAAATTTACTTCATGCGCCACGCGTACAAAACATTAAAATATTATGAAATTTATGTATATTCGAACTTTACTTGAAATCTGTATTTTATACTCGTGGCGCATGAAGTAAAATTTCGATTTTAGAAAATTTTGTTTCGCGTGCGCGACCCGGCAAATTTTCACGGGGCTTTTCTAAACTCGTAATATTACTTCATGCTAAGTCTGGGAGTGAAAAACACTCGTTTAAAGCTTCAAATGGAACTCTTTTAAAAATTAACGAATGTCAGAAAAATTGCAGTTAAAATAATTAGGAAAAAGTAATGTGATTTTATAAAAATAATGACATACCATGGAATTGATACAACAATTGCGGATATTCCCTGTTTCTTTAAAGTTTAATTTAAAGCTTTAAACAAGTGTTTTCCACTCCCAGACTAAGCATGAAGTAAAATTTCGAGTTTAGAAAAGCCCCGTAAAAATTTATCGAGGGTCGCGCAGCGACCCGAGACAAATTTTCTGGGCTTTTCTAAACTCGAAATTTTACTTCATGCGCCACGCGTATAAAACACTATAATATTGTCAAATTTATGTATATTCGAACTTCACTTAAAATCTGTGTCTTATACGCGTGGCGCATAAAGTAAAATTTCGAGTTAAGAAAAGCCCAGAAAATTTGTCTCGGGTCGAGGGTCGCGCAGCGACCCTCGACAAATTTTCACGGGGCTTTTCTAAACTCGAAATTTTACTTTATGCTTAGTCTGGGAGTGGAAAACACCCGTTTAAAGCTTCAAATTAAACTCATATAAAAAACAACGAATGTCGGAAAATTTACAGCTTATACAAATGTTTACCTAAAAGAAAAAATCACTGTATGTTGCTTGTAATAGGATTTTTTCAAGGAAATTGAGGATACCATATTCATATTTTATATTTTTGTGGCAAAGCCGTACAAGATATCAAACAAAAAAGCTATCAAATGAACCAATCTGTGAAGTAATATTTTTTTAATTTTTATAAGGTGCGCCAGTAAAAACATATTTTAGTTTTTATATTGTGGTACCACTGTTTTTTATACTTCTTGTCAATCAACGATGACCATAATAACTTAAATGATGTGTTGCATTATGATAATCAACCATACTAAATTTCAGTCAAATCGAATATAGCGCTCAATCGTTACAAATAAAATTAATAATATTTTTTTGAACTTTAAAGACTAATTCCGGGTTAACTGTAAAGTTTTGGATATAGATAAGTTGTGTTAAATCATCATATTTTTATCCCAGGAATCAATTGTTAAACCATTTTTAAAATAATATCAAACATTTATTTTTGTCTGCAGTATCTATAAACAATATTGAAAAACCAAATTAGTCACATTGTAGATAATTCCTTTGCAAAGATTTGTGATTTTTTTCATTTATTTATTTGGTTAAATATAGTCACTAGGATGTCGCGCGTAAAACAGCTTTTCATATTTTCTGAAACTTCAACATCCCAGTGAATTTATTGTATGATAGAAATAATTGGAAAAAATTTAAATTCTTCGAAAAGAATTCTTTTACAATGTGACTGATTTAGTTTCCCAATATTTTTTATAAATCTTGCAGTAAATAATTATATTGAAGATGCGATTACGCTAGTTTAACAATGTTTGATATTTTCTTATAAAAGAACGGTCAAAGTGGGAAATATTTTATTAAGACAGGCATTAAGATTTCACTTTCCTTAAAGTATGCCTATTTTTTCAAAATATTTCATCCCTAAACAAGAATGTAATTAAGACGGCAGTATGCTTAGTTTTATACGTTTAGAGAGCGGTCGACTTCCTCTTAATAAAATCGTAATATTCAGTTTTTTTTTCGAAATACACTAAAACAATTGAAGATATTTCAAATGTAAACGCAGATAATTATTATGTATTAAAATACGCAACTTTGTCCCCATTTAACCGATTATCTATCTATGAATGTATGTATGTATATTAAAAATAGTGCAGCTCGAAAAATGGGCACCCTGTATAGGGTGATCCATTTAACGTGTTTTTACATGTTTTTAATCAAAATTAGTAGCTGTTGGTTTTTCAGAAGTTTCAAAAATAATTTTATGATTGTGTAAAAAATCGGCCAATTAAAGTTCGCAATCTCTTAATGATACGTTTTGTTAACTATTCATTAATTTGAAATAATTGAATACATATTTGAGTGGAAATTTGAATTTATGCTTTCAATATTTAAAAGCTAATGTGTTTCTAGTTGATTAAAGTAAATAAAATCGTAAGTACATAGAATTATTAATGGATTTCGATAGCTAACGCCATCTAATGCCTCATAGTTACATAGAATTAGAAATTAGTGAATCATGCGCACCCGTGCCAAGTAAACTTATTAAAACTAAGATGAAGGTGATGAGATGATTGATTTAAATATATAAATAAAGGTAGTTGATTAAAATTTGTTGTGCTTAAGTAAGTGGTACTAAAATTTTAAAACATTTAATTTAAAATTTTAGTATGTGTAAGTGTAAATGTGTCTGTCTGTATTCTTGTGTTGTGTGTATGTCGCATTTGTGAATGTGTGAGTGTGTGTGTGTGTTGATATGTTTCTATATTTTTAAGTACCCGTGATGCTAGACCTGAATGACGCGGCAGTTGACAGAGGTTAGGCTCCGCAGGCTGACAGTAGACGGTGGTAGGTGGCCCCTCTGCGTATATAGAGCATGTATGCTGTATGAGACAAAGTGGAAAAGCATTTTCATAAACTTTATTTTTTTTCTTTTCTTTCGAAAACTTTGTATCTCATACACGATTGAAAAGAATCTCCCTTTGCTAATTAAAATGATACAATTCGATAGGAACGTTCTGTAAAATTTCTTGCTTCAGTCCATCAATCGTTTTTATTAATTATCGCAAAAACATTAAATCTCTTCGTAAGCCTTTGATCAAACAATCCAATTAATAATACCCAATTAAACACTAATTATATAAATAATAAACTTTGAGCAAGTTCTACAGAGAGTTTTATGTAACACCGAACATTTGCATCCAATACAATTTGACACCTTTCATTTTTAAGTTGTGTGTAAATTGAGTTGCCTATATGACCATTAAAAATTGTAGCCAATCAATCGCAATTAATTCCTCAACTTGTACACACAGTGAGTTTATCTTTCAAGTATACAGGTCTCAGTTACAGTGTATATGCCGTAAATCTTTAGATACTCGTTGTTTTTTAACTGAGTTCAATTTGAAACTTGAAATGAGTGTATTCCACTCCCAGACTAAGCATGAAGTAAAATTTCGAGTTTAGAGAAGCCTGAAAATTTGGTTTGGTCGCGTAGCGCGAAGCGCGGAGCGGCCAAACCAAATTTTCAGGCTTTTCTAAACTCGAAATTTTACTTCAAAATATTGTTATTTTCAGAAGTTTTAAAAATAATTTTATGATTGTGTAAAAAATCGGCCAATTAAAGTTCGCAATCTCTTAATGATACGTTTTGTTAACTATTCATTAAATTGAAATAACTAATTAAATAATATTACTTCATGCGCCACCGGTACAAAACACCGACATACTACGAAGTTTAAAACACACCGCATCATTGCATCAGTGTTTTGTACCGGTGGCGCATGAAGTAAAATTTCGAGTTTAGAAAAGCCTGAAAATTTGGTTTGGCCGCTCCGCGCTTTGCGCTACGCGACCAAACCAAATTTTCAGGCTTCCCTAAACTCGAAATTTTACTTCATGCTTAGCCTGGGAGTGGAAAACACTCGTTTAAGGCTTCAAATCTTTTAATAAACCGAGCGTCGGAGCTTAAAATATACTTAAAAAATTATCGTTATGAAAATGTTTGGTGTTACATAAAACTCTCTGTATGTATGATGATGATAATTCTAAATTGTACAATTTCCTTTTCATTTGTCAAAAAAATGATTAAATTTTAGTGAAGACTTTGATTATCAATGAATAAAACTACTTTAACAACTTATATAAATAAATGAACTGTACTTATTTGTAGAATATTGTACTTATATGTAGAATATGTCAGCATTTCACAAATGTCTGGTCATAAAATACAAATTGTCTGGTCACGATAGACCAGTGTCTACCAAACTGTGTGCTGTGGTACACTAATATACTGTAAGAAATTTCTGGTGTGTGTAAAGTATATTTGATTATGCAGATTTTTATTTAGTGTCCTGAAAAACAAATTTCTGCTTGCCCCGTGTGCTGAGAGTTAAACAATTTGGCAGACACTGCAATAAATAAATCTTTGAATCAAATTTAACTGATATTAATGAAACCGACAGTTAATCTGTTAAAATTTCACTCTTACAACCAAAAAAATTTGAGTTTTACTAGTGCTAGGTATAATTTTATGCTATCAATAATTGATTATTGGGATTTCAATTACATCGATAGTATTCAAATGACACTTTGAATAATCGTACGAATGATCACTCAAATAATTACTCAAATGATTGCTTTAAAGGTTGCCCAAATAATCGCTAGTATGATCACTCAAATGATCACTCAATTGATCGCTTGAATAGTTGCTCTAATAATGGTTGGTATGAATAATTATGATTCCTAAAATAATTGCTTGAATGGTTACTCAAATAATTGCTCGTATGATCACTCAAATGATCCCTTGAATTGTCACTCAACTGATCAGTAGAACTGTATTTCTGCTTGCCCCGTGTGCTCAGAGTTAAACAATTTAGCAGATACTGCAATAAATTAATCTTTAAATCAAATTTAACTGATATTGATGAAACCGACAGTTAATCTGTTAAAATTTCACTCTTACAACCAAATAAATTTGAGTTTTACTAGTGCTAGGTGTAATCTAATGCTATCAATAATTGATTATTGGGATTTCAATTACATTGACAGTATTCAAATGACACTTTGAATAATCGGTCGAATGATCACTCAAATAATTACTCAAATGATTGCTTTAAAGGTTGCTCAAATAATCGCTAGTATGATCACTCAAATGGTCACTTAATTGTTCGCTTGAATAGTTGCTCAAATAATGGCTGGTATGAATCATCATGATTCCTAAAATAATTGCTTGAATGGTTACTCAAATAATCGCTCGTATGATCACTCAAATGATCCCTTGAATTGTCACTCAACTGATCACTAGAACTGTATTTCTGCTTGCCCCGTGTACTGAGAGTTAAACAATTTGGCAGACACTGCAATAAATTAATCTTTGAATCAAATTTCACTGATATTGATGAAACCGACAGTTAATCTGTTAAAATTTCACTCTTACAACCAAATAAATTTGAGTTTTACTAGTGCTATGTGTAATCCAATGCTATTAATAATTGATTATTGGGATTTCAATTACATTGATAGTATTTAAATGACACTTTGAATAATCGTTAGAATGATCACTCAAATAATTACTCAGATGATTGCTTTAAAGGTTGCTCAAATAATCGCTAGTATAATTACTCAAATGGTCACTCAATTGATTGCTTGAATAGTTGCTTAAATAATGGTTGGTAAGAATCATCATGATTGCTAAAATAATTGCTTGAATGGTTAGTCAAATAATTGCTCGTATGATCACTCAAATGATCCCTTGAATTGTCACTCAACTGATCACTAGAACTGTATATGTGCTTGCCCCGTGTGCTGAGAGTAAAACAATTTGGCAGACACTGCAATAAATTAATCTTTGAATCAAATATCACTGATATTGATGAAACCGACAGTTAATCTGTTAAAATTTCACTTTTTCAACCAAATAAATTTGAGTTTTACTAGTGCTAGGTGTAATCTAATGCTATCAATAATTGATTATTGGGATTTCAATTACATTGACAGTATTCAAATGACACTTTGAATAATCGGTCGAATGATCACTCAAATAATTACTCAAATGATTGCTTTAACGGTTGCTCAAATAATCGCTAGTATGATCACTCAAATGGTCACTTAATTTTTCGCTTGAATAGTTGCTCAAATAATGGCTGGTATGAATCATCATGATTCCTAAAATAATTGCTTGAATTGTTATTCAAATAATCACTCGTATGATCACTCAAATGATCCCTTGAATTGTCACTCAACTGATCAGTAGAACTGTATTTCTGCTTGCCCCGTGTGCTGAGAGTTAAACAATTTAGCAGACACTGCAATAAATTAATCTTTGAATCAAATTTCACTGATATTGATGAAACCGACAGTTAATCTGTTAAAATTTCACTCTTACAACCAAATAAATTTAAGTTTTACTAGTGCTAGGTGTAATCCAATGCTATTAATAATTGATTATTGGGATTTCAATTACATTGATAGTATTTAAATAACACTTTAAATAATTGTTCGAATGATCACTCAAATAGTTACTCAGATGATTGCTTTAAAGGTTGCTCAAATAATCGCTAGTATAATTACTGAAATGGTCACTCAATTGATCGCTTGAATAGTTGTTAAAATAATGGCTGGTATGAATCATCATGGTTCCTAAAATAATTGCTTGAATGGTTACTCAAATAATCGCTCGTATGATCAATTAAATCATCCCTTGAATTGTCACTCAACTTATCACTAGAATGGTCACTCAAATAATCATTCGAATGCTTGCTCAAATAATCCTTCGAATGATCACTCAAATTATCTCTCGAATGGTTGCTTACATAATCACTTGAAAGGTCACTGAATTGAACACTCAAATGCTCCCTATAATGATCATTTGAATGGTCACTCAAGTGATCACTCGAATGGTTACTTAATTGATCACTCGATTGATCCTTATAATAATCATTCGAGTGGTCACTCGAATGATCGATATAATGATCACTTGATCTCAATTGATCGCTTGAATGATTGCTCAAATAATCACTTGTATGATCACTTAAACGAAATGACTGTTTGAATGGTTGCTCAAATAATCGTATAGTCGTATGATCACTCAAATTTTAATTCAGATAATCTATTGCAATAAAAAAATGGCAGTAAAATACAAGTTAAAAAGATTGTCAATAATAAGTATCTAAATGGCACAAGTGTCGTACGTACAAGACCAGACTCAAACAAGATATGCTAATTGAAAAATAATTGTATTAAAGAATGTTACTATAATCACCCTATACAGAGAGTTTTATGTAATGCCGAACATTTTCAAAGTTCATTTTTGTATATTCTAATTATCAAACCAAAGCATCCAATACAATTTGACACGTTGTGTTTAGACACCAATGTTTAGGTTATGTGTAAATTAGGTTGTATATATAACCTTTACAAATTGTAGCCAATCAATCGCAATTAATGCCTCAACTTGTAAATACAGGGAGTTTTTCTTTGAAGTATACATGTTCCAATTTCAGCGTATATGAAGTAAATCTTTAGATAATCGTTGTTTTTTTAAAAGAGTTCAATTTGAAACTTAAAATGAGTGTGTTCCACTCCCAGACTAAGCATGAAGTAAAATTTCGAGTTCAAAAAAGCCTGAAAATTTGGTTTGGTCGCGTAGCGCGAAGCGCGGAGCGGCCAAACCAAATTTTCAGGCTTTCCTAAACTCGAAATTTTACTTCATGCGCTACGCGTATTAAACACTGACATATTACGAAGTTTAAAACACACCGCTAAACTTTACAATGAATCAGTGTTTTGTACCGGTGGCGCATGAAGTAAAATTTCGAGTTTAGAAGAGCCTGAAAATTTGGTTTGGCCGCTTCGCGCTACGCGACTAAACCAAATTTTCAGGCTTTTCTAAACTGGAAATTTTACTACATGCTTAGCCTGGGAGTGGAAAACACTCTCTTATAGCTTCAAATTGAATTCTTTTAATAAACCGAGCGTCGGAAAATGTACAACGTTTGCATACTTAAAAGAAAAATTCTCGTTATGAAAATGTTCGGTGTTACATAAAACTCTCTGTATATTTATATGTAATAAAGGTTGTCCCACTTTTGAGTAGAATTGTATAGGTAACATTTTTATTATTAATGAGATTTGGTTAAATGCGCAATGCTGTACAATTTTATGTACTTATTTAAATTCTACTGATGAAAATATAAATTTTGAAAAACTAGAAGTTATTAAGAAAAAAAAATTAAATGTTAAGGCACGTCAGAATGTGATCAATTTTAATTTAATTAGTTTTGTTTTATTAATATCAAGGTTTACTATTGATCTGCAATTTTACACGCTGATTTCAATGATATACCGAATCTTCGATAAAAAACGCCCAATGCCATAACTCCATTATTTATTGACCGACTTGAATGAACTAAAAAACCAAGTCAATGGCCATTTAAATAATAAGAAATGACATCAGTATAGATTTTTTTCAATAATAACTTCATTGCCAAATAATAATCAACTTAACATTTTTAACCCATTAACGGCCAAGCAATTATAGAGTTAACTCTAAAAGTTGATTTTAGGTAAAATTCTACACATAGTTTTATGATTTTTATAATTGACTTGTTGTATTACATACTGTGAATTTTTCTTTTGAATATGCAAAATGTATACGCTGTAAATGTTTAGGCATTCGTCGATTTTATATAAAAATGTGCAATATAAGATTTAGAACGAGTGGTTCCACTCCCAGACTAAGCATGAAGTAAAATTTCGAGTTTAGAAAAGCCTTAAAATTTGGTTTGGTCGCTCCGCGAAGCGGAGCAGCCAAACCAAATTTTCAGGCTTTTCTAAACTCGAAATTTTACTTCATGCGCCACGCGTATAAACCATTGAAATATTGTGAAGTTAAAAATACACTGACATTTTTTTTTAACCCATTAATGGCCGAGCAATTATAGAGATAACTCTAAAAGTTGATTTTAGGTAAAATTCTGCACTTCTTTTTATGATATCTATGAATGACTTATTGTAATAAATACTGTGAATTTTTCTTTTAAATACACATAGTGTATATGTTGTAAAGTTTTAGGCATTCGTCGATTTTATATAAAAACGTGCAGTACGAAGTTTAGAATGAGTGTTTCCACTCCGAGGCTAAGCATGAAGTAAAATTTCGAGTTTAGAGAAGCCTGAAAATCGAAATATTTAAATAACAAAATATTTAAATTATTCTTCACAGATTTTTAAGTCAGGTCAAAGAATATAATATATCAAATTAACTTATTAAGTAATTTAATTAACAAAAAAATAATAATGTTGCGTGTATGCATCAATTTTTAATTTTTTAACTTTATTACAATAGACATTATTTTTCTGAATCCAATAATACCCAATTTATGTTTTTGGTTTAATATATATCAACAATCTTTCTATATATATATATATATTTATATTTATATATATATATATATATATATATATATATATATATATATATATATATATATATATATATATATATATATATATATATATATATATATATATATATATATATATATATATATATATATATATATATATATATATATATATATATATATATATATATATATATATATATATATATATATATATATATATATATATATATATATATATATATATATATATATATATATATATATATATATATATATATATAATTCAATAACATATTATTACTAAAAAATTACTGTGCCTTGTCAAAAAGTGACAAATGTCATTCATTGTGAGGTTATGTCAAACATGAATAATAACGACCCAACAAATAAGTACCAACGGTACAACTTAATGTAAGTAGTGCTAGTATTACTACAACCCATTAAATGCCATTGATGCAATAACGCAGCATTATTATATTATTTTATTACTAACTAAATAAGTTAATTTCATACATTGTATTATTTGACCTGACTTGAGAATGTGTAAAGAAAAATGTAAATATTTTGATATTCAAATATTTATCAAGTATTACTCATTTTTAAGTGTATTTCTAACTTCTCAATATTTCACGTGTGGCGCATGAAGTAAAATTTCAAGTTAAGAAAAGTCTGAAAATTTGGTTTGGTCGCGTAACGCGTAGCGCTACGCGACCAATCCAAATTTTAAGGGTTTTCTAAACTCGAAATTTTACTTCATGTTTAATCTGGCAGTGGAAACACTCGTTCGAACAACAAATAATTTAAACAGTATTATTTTTATCCCGAGGCACACCACATTTATTGTAAAAAATCACATGAACAAGATTTATTATACTGTTAACGGTGGAGGCTTCTACTTCGTTATTATTATTATTATTATTATTACATAACATGAGTACATATATTTTCAACAAATTAACATCCGTTCTATAATATATTTCTTTTATATTGAGCAGTGTTCTGCTCAACGTAATGAATATCCAGATGTAACAATAATATATACATCATAATTCACAAATGAAACACGATTTTAACTTTGTTTGTATAACTGAGACTTTATTAAGTGACTATAGTTCGACAACTTTAACTTGTCATTTATAAACTCAAAGTTTGAAAATGACAAGTTAAAGTTGTCGAAACTTAAGTCACTTAATAAAGTCTCAGATATTAAAAAAGTGAACTAGTGTCGAGTGTGTCGAGTGTGTCCTATTGTTTCTGGAAAATTACTTAAACTCAGTTAATTAAATACAAATCGAGTGTTCTGCCTTATAAAAAGTGTACCAACAGATCACGTGAAACATTTGAGTGCTACAAAATGCCAGTGTTCAGCCTAATTAGGAGTAAATAACAAATCCACCGGTTCATAACCTACAATTATTAAACAAACAAAAAAACATTTTGACTTCTACAATAAACTCCACTTTTAAATTTTACGGACGTTTGCGGCATTTATTCTCGTTAACTTTGGAGAGACTCGTGGCGCAAACGTTAACGTCGATAGCTTCGGTCTGGAAATCCACGGTTCGAATCCTCGCAAGGATGTGTTTTTAATTATAAACTTTTTAATTTAAGTGAACAAATATTAATAAATGGCTCAATCGAATACAAACTTTAAGTGCTGTAAATCAGTTCCCTTTAAAAATTATGTCTGCGTGCACTGTTTCAGTATTTATCACGGTGCATGCAAAAATAAACTCCGGAAAATAAAATACATTGAAGGCCATAAAATTATCTGTTGCCAAATAATGGTCTCAATGTTTCGCTAAATTCATCGATTGAGAAAACCAAATCTGAAATAATTGACGAATTAAACATCGAAATAAAAAATAAATCAAATCATATAGACAAGCTAATGGCACGATTGAAACTAATAGAAAGAGATGCAATAGATGCGGAAGAATCACTTACAAAGACAATGGAAGATGCTAAAAAAGAAATGACGGAATATAGAAAGCAAAACGTCAATTTAATGAAGAAAAATAAAGAACTACTTGAAGAAGCGAATTTCTGGAGTGACAAATTTAGAGATCTAGAAAGTAAAGAAACAACGAAAAACAAAAATATACAATGCAAAATTAATAAAGACACAAATGTCAACCATACTATAAACTCTCTAAAAGAAACCATAAATCAACAAGAGGAGAAAATTGAAATATTGTACAACGAAAATATTAAGCTGCAGAATAACATACATGAATTAAATGACCAACTAAAACAATATACTACTACAGAAACACATCGAGAAGATTTTACCCGTGATCCAGATATGAAAATTTTATTTCTGACAGATAATTTAGGAAAAGGTCTCTCAAATATTATACATACTACTTTCAACAAAAGAAACTCTATTATATTCCAGAAACCAAACGCACCGTTACTAAATATAATCGAAAATGTAACCGAACTGTGTCGAGATTTTACCAAAAACGATCACGTCTTTATTTTAGCAGGCACAGTTGATGCATTAAAAGGACAACATACAAATACAACAGATCTTACAAAATATCTTCACAATATAAATCACACTAACTTACATATTGTTGCTAATCCACATTGGCAAAGAAGACCAGTCTTAAACAAGATTATTGACGACATAAACAACAAATTACACAGAAGCAGCATGGAGGCAACATGCAACTACATTAACAATAGCGACATACTGCAACGTCACCGAATAGAGGTGAAACCCAATTTTCACCTGAATAGATATGAAAAGAAGATCATGATCGAATCCATCTTTCGTAAAGCGGGCCTTCTCACCAAACATACTAATTCGTTAGCCTCACCAGCGGGAAGTTCGTCTCCAAAAAACGGAATATAACCAACGACCTGCATAAATCAATAACTTACGGACTATACTTAAATATTCAATCGTTAAGATCAAAAATAAATGAAGTGGATGTACTATTAAATTACACCGAAGCTAAGCTCTCAATACTATGCCTTTGTGAACACTGGCTGACCGAATGTGAAATCAATAGCTTACAATTAGAAAATTTTACATTAGCAGCGTTTTTTGCGAGAACACAATTCATTCATGGAGGTGTCTTAATTATGCTACACAACGATATACAATTTAAAACTCTTACCATAGACAATATGTCCAAAGATAAAGATTTTGAAATTGCCGGTGTATACTTAAATACCTATAACTGCTTTTTACTTGTAGTATATCGATCCCCAAATAGTGATTTTAATGTGTTTCTAAATCTCTTAGCCCAAACTTTAGAGTCATTACATATTGTCGACAAAAATGTTATCATTACAGGAGATTTTAATATTCAATTCAATACAACTGATGTTAGACAATCCAATCTGGTAGATTTGCTACGTGAATTCGGTTTAAAATTGATCGTAGACTTTCCAACGCGACTTCAAAATACTATTGACAACATAGCATGTAATAGTTCACGTTATGTAGTTGAACCTATGGAAACTGGGCTATCAGACCATATCGGTGTAAAATTTGGAATTGAGCAGCAGCATAATTCTTCTATTAGTGATATTCAGTGCAAAACTTACCGCCCCATAACTGACTTAGGTGTATTTAAATTATTCAAAAGGCTGGAAACGATACAATGGAGTGCTTCTGAATCAACAGACACCAATAAGGCATTTTTAAAATTCCATTCAGTTTTTATAAATGAATTTGAGTTAGCTTTCCCATTGAAACAAGCAAAATTCCGAAATAAACGGGTAATAACCTGGTTCACAGAAAAACTAGCGCGTATGAGAGATAATCTGAGATTGATATGTGAAGCATATAACAAATATAAGACAGACGATCTAAAAATTATGAAAAATCAGTACAAAGTATTCTATAAAAAAGAAATCACAAAAGCCCAAATAGAAGCGAATAACACGTATGTTCAAAAAGCAAAACAAAAACAAAGGGCACGGTGGGAAGTAATTAACCATAAAAGAGAGCCCAATAACAGAACGATAAATTGCGCGCTTAATGCTGAAAATCTAAGCTTACATTTCGGTTCCATGGCGAGAAGTATTGTAAACTCGTTAACAAAACCGGACTTAGACCCGATAAGAATCACGTGTTTAAATACAAAAAAGATCACTAACTACTTTAACTTTAAAGAAGTATCGTACAGTGACGTCGCGAGTGCCATAAATAGCCTCAAGTGCAATGGAAGCAGAGATATGTATGGTATAAGGGTGGATGTTATCCAAAGAGTAATTAACCAAATTGTCAAGCCTCTAACGCACCAAATAAACACCTCAATAAAGAGCAAACTTTTTCCTGACGCTTTAAAAAAAGCTAAAGTGGTGCCTATCTTTAAAAAAGGAGATCCGAATTGTGTTGATAACTACCGACCCATTTCCGTTCTACCGGCATTCTCCAAGGTATACGAACGAATTCTACAAAATCAATTAGTAAGTTACTTCGAAGATGAAAACTTATTCACAAATAAGCAATTTGGATTCCGTCGGGGGAAATCGACAACTACAGCCATATTAGAACTTACAGAACATATATTAAACACATTTGAAAACGGATCTGCCTGCATATCAACCTTCCTGGACCTAACAAAAGCCTTCGATTGTGTGTCCCATGACATCCTGATGCGTAAACTTCTATGTTACAACATACATCCAGACAGTTGCAGACTGATCCTGTCATATCTCTCGAATAGATCACAAGTTGTCCACTTTAAAGAGACCAAGTCATTCGAGGTCAAGTTAGAATTCCTCAGGGATCAATACTGGGTCCTATTCTATTTTTGATTTACATAAATGATCTACCGGCTTTTATGGCAGGATCAGAATCATGCCTATATGCGGATGATACGACAATTATCGAAACGGGAGACACAATAGAAGAAGCTGATTCGAAAACTATACTGTCCCGAAGTAAAGTGTCGGATTGGTTTTCATGTAACGGCCTTCGAATCAACGACAAAAAAACCGAAACATTACTTTCGTCCTTAGCCAAAACCCATAAACCCCACAAAGACGATATAAAATTCCTCGGTATACACCTGGATGGGCAACTTACATGGTGTTCCCAAGGAGATGCGTTGGCCAAAAAACTGTCATCCAGTATATTCCTCCTGCGGAGACTATCCTACTGTATATCCAGCGAAATGTTAAGAGATACCTATATATCATATATACAGTCGCAGTTAAGGTATGGACTTGTAGCATGGGGGCACTCCGCGATTCGCCATCGAATATTCGGACTTCAAAGAAGAGCAATTAGGGTATTGTCTTTTAGCAATTATAGAGATGACTGTAGGGAGGCATTTAAATCACTAAATCTGTTAACATTACCATCATTATACATATATGAATGCCTTCTCTATATTAAGAATAATTCCAACAAGTATAACAGTCACACCGCAATCCATAACCACAACACCAGGAATAGACACATCATCACAAACGCAATGCGACTTACGAAGTCACAAACAGGTGCCAGGTATTACTCCGTAAAGTTCTTCAACAAATTACCCACTCATATCAGAAACCTATCATTAAACACGTTTAAAAACTTAATAAAAACTATTTTGACTAAACATGCCTTCTATAGTATCGACGAATTTTTAGATTTTGATTTTGGTACCTCATTATAGAGGAATTATGCTGCCCTCTCTCTGTAATCTGTAATGTTAAATTATATTTTATCCGTTTTTATATTTTAATTTTAGATACAGGTGTTTTTCAGCTTATTAGCTTATTATAGACTTATTTTAGAATGTATCATGTATAGTAGCGTTCTTTTATACTGTGATGTATTTAGTTTTTAAGACCAATTGACTTGTGTAAAGATTGTTACTATCTATTAGCACTAATAAAGAACATATACAAAGTTAAAATCGTGTTTCATTTGTGAAGATTTATTATAATTTTTCTCTGACATAAATATTAAATTAAAATCAACATATCGGATATAATTGAATTCAGAAAAACAATGCCTAATATAATAAAATTTATAAGTTGACTATTAATTGTCAATTAAGTTAATTTAAAAACATACAGAGAGTTTTATGTAACACCGAACATGCTTATAATGAGAACTTTTCTTTTAGGTATTCATAAACATACGTTGTACATTTGCCGACACTCGGTTTATTAAAATAATTTAATTTAAAGCTATAAACGGGTGTTTTCCACTCCCAGACTAAGCATGAAGTAAAATTTCGAGTTTAGAAAAGCCTGAAAATTTGGTTTGGTCGCGTAGCGCAGAGCGGCCAAACCAAATTTTCAGGCTTTTCTAAACTCGAAATTTTACTTCATACGCCACCGCTACAAAACACTGACATATTACGAAGTTTAAAACACACCACTAAACTTTAGATTACATCAGTGTTTTCTACCGGTGGCGCATGAAGTAAAATTTCGAGTTTAGAAAAGCCTGAAAATTTGGTTCGGCCGCTCCGTGCTTCGTGCTACACGACCAAACCAAATTTTCAGGTTTTTCTAAACTCGAAATTTTACTTCATGCTTAGCCTGGGAGTGGAAAACACCCGTTTAAAGCTTCAAATTAAATTATTTTAATAAACCGAGCATCAGCAAATGTACAACGTATGTTTATGTATACCTAAAAGAAACATTCTCGTTACAAGCATGTTCGGTGTAAAACTCTCTGTATATAATTACTGTCAATTTATAGTAATAAAACGACCGTTGACTTTGTTTTTAGTTTATTAAAATCGGTCAATAAATAATAGAGTTATGCCGTTGGGCGTTTTTTTATCGAACACCTGGTATAAATGCTCACATCTTTCGTATTAGTGACTTTTTTTTTGTATAACTGTAAAAACATTGTTAAAATAACTGTAGGAGTGAATCAGATTACGTGTGATTCGTTTTTGTTTTATTAATAATAACTTTTGTTTATGTAATGACAGGACATGGCGACATGCACATTTTGGAACTGTTTTAACAATGATTTCAACAGTTTTCACACATTTATTTGTTTCTGTTATGTATGTAACCAACCCAGAGTCAGGTGAGCAAAGTACATGGGCGCTCAAATCAGGATGAAAAATGCAGTTCAATGATATGCTACTATTACAAGAACAAAAGTTGACGGTCATAAAACAAAAAGGAATTGCCTTATGAATTAACATCAAGCACCATCCAATGCATATAGCATTCCGAAGTCAAGGAAATGTCTAAACAGATTTTTAATAAAATTATAAATAAAATAGATGTCGATGATTTTCAAAAGTAAGTATATTACTGCGATCAAAAAGTAAGGTGAATTTTTAATGTAAACTTCGTGGTTATTATGAAATCATGAAATTATTTTTTTTGTGGGTTGGTAGTGCTGTCTTTGATATCTATGCAGACTTTCATGAGAATATATTCAATTGTTGCAGAGCTACACGTATTTATTTAAACATACAAAAGTTAGTTTTTCGACTTTTACTATGTTGTCGTGTTAACAGTTTTCTTTGATTATCGCCAGACCTGCCAAGTTGGGCGATTAATCGCTAATTGGGCGATGTGATATTTGATTTTGCGACAAGAATTCCTACATTGGCGTTAGCGGCTAATTTGGGCTCTCTAATAATCCAATTGTGCGATTTTGGGCGTTTTTAAAACAAAATTTTCAGCTAGAAGTTGGAGATTACTACTTATAAATTTATTAAGATGGCATTTCAGTTATAGTAAGTATTGATATAATTGTTTACTGTTATATGTAATACTCTGTCAATAATCTAGAATTTATAGAAAACGTCCTTCTATAAATATTCGAATCCTTTAATAAAGATTCGAATCACCCACATTTGGATTCGAATACGAATCTTCTTAAAAAAATTTAACGAATCCGGATCACGAATCCAGTTGAACTGAAGTATTCGAATGCCTCTTTTGAATCCTTTAAAAGGCTTCGAATCCTGAATGATTCGAATCCTGCCCAGCTCTGATAGCTAGTTTGTTTTAACTGCAATTTTAATATGCAATGAGCATGCGAGTGATAATTTTAATGTACGAATGATCAAACAAGCGATGCAGTCGACCATTTGAGTAACCACTCAAGTGATCATTCAAGCAATTTCTTGAGGAATCATTCTAGTGGCCTCATCAGCAATCATTAAGAGATATCTTGAGGAATCATTCCTGCGATCTCTCGAACGTTCATTCAAGCAATCATTTAAGTAATCGAAATAAAACAACACAGTTGGGAGGGTTTCACTTTTATTGTTGAACACTGCAACATGTTTCACCACACAGTGGCTTCATCAGGCAGATGAAATAATGATTTGACAAAGTACAGGTAAAAGCTTATATACTAATGCAATTAAGTTAATAGGAGGGGGGGGGGGGGGAGTAATGAGGAAATTAGGCTGAAACTAATACAAACAATTTTGAGCGACTAAATATTGATTAAGGGTGAATTGTTTACTTCTATTTGGTCATTTAATAGAATACCTTTTTTGTTATATTTATTAATTTCTAATTCTTTTAATAAGTTTAATTTACGACTTTTGTTACATTCGTGCAAAATTTTGAATTTAGGGTTAAAGTTATGTTGGTATTCGATTAAATGATTGGCATAGGTTGAGGAGGTTTTCTTAAATTGAAAGCATTTTTGATGTTCTGAAATGCGATCTGGGAAGCTACGTCCAGTTTGTCCAACGTATACCTTAGGGCAATCCCCACACTCCAGCAAATAACCGCCAGAGTTCGTAATTTTATCAGATTTGTCTTTAGAATTATTAATGAATTTATTAAGTGAATTGACCGTTCTAAGGGAAGGAGTTGGGTTTAAGGATTTGAGTTTTTTGCTGATGGCAATCGAAGGGGGACCGTTAAATGTTAATGAGCAATATTTATTATTCTGATTTTGAAAATTGGTGGGATATACTAATTTCAGGGCTTGTTGATTTTGTTTTTTAAAAAGGACATCTAAGATAAGCTTTTGACGAAAGCCGTTGTTATTAGCTATTATGAGAATTCTATTGGTTAGCCTATGCAACATGGAATGGTAAGCTGCTAGTTTATGTTGCATAGGATGGAATGATGTGCTATGGATCGTAGTATCTGTATGGGTCGGCTTGTGAAAAATATTGAATTCATGTTTTTGACCTGGATGTGAAATTGTTAAGTCTAAAAAATTAATAGATTTATTAGATTCGATCTCCCTAGTGAATGAAATATCCTTGTGAATTGAATTAATGAAATTTAAAAGTTGATCTAACTGTCTCTCCGTTCCTGTGAAACAGATGAGAATATCATCAACATATCTAAACCAGTATAGGCATTTGTTAAACAGTGGGTGTTTACTAATTATTTCTTCTAATGAATTCATGAAAATTTCGGCAAGTAACGGACTGAGGGGATTACCCATCGCTAATCCTTTGTTTTGGATAAAGAAGTTGTTATTGAATTGAAAGTAATTTTGTCGTAAACATTCATTAAGGAGATCAAGAATCTCTGACGTAACAATCGGATTAGTACTCTGGGCGGTCAGCAATCCCTCAACCAGGTTTACTACCTCTTGAGGCGGCACACTAGGGAAGAGATTACTGACACCAAAGGACACCAACCGGCTTTTCTTTGGAACTTTGAGGTCTTTAATTCTAGTGATTAGGTCTAATGAGTTTTTAATAGCAAATGTGGATTTGAATTTCGTGTGTTCGCAAATCTGACTAATTAAATATTTTGAAATATTTCGACAAGGAGCCGAAACATATGATACTACTGGCCTAATAGGGGAATCTTCTTTATGGATTTTTAACAATCCATAAAGTTTTGGTGGTTTGGGATTCATAGGGATAAGGAGTTTTGACTGAAACTCGGAAAGGATGGCATTGCAGTTTTTGGTGATAGACTTAATCTCTTTTGTAAATTTATTGGTGGGATTTGATTTGAGTTAAACGAAGTTATTTGAATTGAGAAAATGTAGGACTTTCTCAATGTAGATTGGTTTGGGGATTGCAATAACTGAATTGCCTTTATCTGCTTTAGTGAAAACGATATTGCTTTTAATTGATTTATCCTTGAGGGATTTCGCTATTAGGAGTTCTGAATTTTTAGAAATCAGTTTTGAAACATGTTTGTGTTTCAAAATTTCATTCTTTAAAACACATTTATTTTCGATTGAAATATTTTTTGAATTGAATTGAATTTTTTGAATTGAATGAAGCCACTGTGTGGTGAAACATGTTGCAGTGTTCAACAATAAAAGTGAAACCCTCCCAACTGTGTTGTTTTATTTCAAATAGTATTATGGAGTTTCATCATGTATCCGCCTCATCAATTAAATATTTAAGTAATCTTTGGATCAATTATTTTCATTTGAATTATCCAGTCACTAGAATTTATTACAAAGATGAAAAGTATTTGTCACCAGCAACAAATTTTGTACTGAATTTGGAATTTTAAATGGAACTCTATAAATTTTTATGATATAGTAATATTTAGAATTGCTATTATTTAATGCTAGTTAATTTCTACCAAACCTGTACAAACACAATACTAACACTTCATATTAATAGAACAAAATATACATGCTATTACTTAGTTATGAACTATTAATAAAATGAACGTGGCAACATCTCATTTTTATGTGTTTCAACTTTACCTAAGTTTAGAGGTTATGTTACACGGTTTTTGTTTATGTTTGTGAAAAATGTATTTCTTCTGCTGAATTATTTAATTGAATCACTAATTGTTTTATTGAGTTATGTGGAGTATTTAATCACAATAAAAAACACTTTTATTCCTTACTTCACTTTTATTTTTATTCGTTAGATGTACATTTCGAGTGCAAAGCACTCATTGTCAATAACTATTGACAATGAGTGCTTTGCACTGGAAATGTACATGTAACGAATAAAAATAAAAGTGAAGTAAGGAATAAAAGTGTTTTTTATTGTATGTAATTGAAATTTATTTTTTACGAGTATTTCCACTGTTTAATCCATTATGCGCCATTGATGCATACACACAACATTATTAATTTTGTGTTAGTTAAATTACTAAATAAGTTAATTTGATATATTATATTATTTGACCTGACTTGAAAATGTATGAAGAAAAATGTGAATATTTAGTTATTTAAATTTTTCGATTATTACTCATTTAAAAAAAAATGTCAGTGTATTTCTAACTTCACAATATTTCAGTGTTCTATACGCGTGGCGCATGAAGTAAAATTTCGAGTTTAGAAAAGCCTAAAAATTTGGTTTGGCCGCTCCGCTTCGCGGAGCGGCCAAACCAAATTTTAAGGCTTTTCTAAACTCGAAATTTTACTTCATGCTTAGCCTGGGAGTGGAAACTTTCGTTCTAAATTCCATACTGCACGTTTTCATATAAAATCGACGAATGACTGAAAATTTACAGTGTATACAATATGTATATTTAAAAGAAAAATTCAAAGTGTGTGTAATACAATAATACATAGAAATCGTAAAAAGAAGTGCAGAATTCTACGTAAAGTTAACTTTTAGAGATAACTCTATAATTGCTTGGCCGTTAATGGGTTAAGCATGAAGTAAAATTACGGGCTTCTCTTAACTGGAAAATTAACATCATGCGTGGCGCGTATAGAATACTAAAATATAGTAAAGTACAAAATATATTGATTTAACATGTATATTTAAAACTAGGGGTATCACGCTATTATTAAATTATTAGTTGTAAACTAATAATAGTAGTCAACTAAAATGTTGCATTAATATGAAAATGTTAATATCATTCTTAGAACAGTGTTATAGCAGTATGCTAACGTCTTGAATAAGATTGTAAAAAAAAATCGTAGTTGGTCATTATTTATCATATCGTCTTAAATTTAAAAAAAAATGGACCATAGCAAAATAGAAAACGTTGCAAAAAGATTAAATAAATAGTATTAGTTTTCTACCTTGTTAACAATCTTTTGTATTTTATAAAAATTTGTTTATATTTGTATATATTTTATCTAAAAATGTAGGGCATTGTAATTTGTCGTAATATTTCGTGATTTATAAGGAATTACCAATTTGTTTTATTTTGTTTACACAAAAGTAAATATCAATTTATATTCACATCATTATTTGTTTTTCAATATCAAAAGCTCACGAAGAGATAAGTTAAACAACCTTTCAAAAATTTTGTTTCCTAAATTATTAAAATTGCAAGAAATTTTAGTACAAAAAATGCTTTCATCATCAATAAATTCTTTTTGTATAAACAAAAAAAGAGAACCTAACTTACAATTACAAATAAACGTACTCTAATTTTATAAACAAAACAAAAACACAAAATTAACTTATTTACAAAAAAACACAAAAAATATATTAAAAACTATCATTAATCTCTTTGGGAATGAAATACATTTTATTTAACTTTTTCACAAAGATAAAATCATAGCTACACTTCAATTTTTTGATGTTATTATCGGTGAAACCTATAGAGAAACACAAGAAAAATACAGAATAAAACTATTTGAGAATTATTCAAAGGCAATATAAGAGTATTTCTAAATGCGTAAAAAATGAAAAACGTTTTGTAGGTATTTTTTTTTAATGGATTAATCGTGTGTGTTGAAGAAGTTGATTGAAATAAATAAGTTGTGAGTGGGTTTTCGTTTGCTTTACCCCCGCCTAGTTTGAGATTTTTGAGGGCAAGCGAAGGAAAACTAAAATATATTTCATTCAATTGGGGGCAAAGTACGTGCGCTCGCTTTTGCTCTTGCTCTCTCTCCGAGATCATCGATGGGTGTAATCGGTTTTCTGTTTGGCTGTCGTTTGCCCACAATTATAAAAATTCAGAAAGGAAAGTGTTATTTATAAATAAACATGCAGGAAATTCTTGAACTACAAAATATGATCTATTTATTAAACATGAATATCCATAAGTTAACAGTTTCTCAAATCTATATTTAACACACCGATATAACACTTTCCTTTCCACATGATGAAAACTGATATAAAAAAAACAGTTTTTTGTTGTTGTAGGACGATTATATGATTGTGTAACTTAGTATTAAGTTACATTATCATACATTCTAATTTGTTTAGTTTCATGCATCATCATGCCAAGCTTATATTTCCTGTCTTGATTTTCTTCAACGATAAAAAGTTTAAATTATGAATGGTAAGGTTTCTTAAAAATTAATTATCTTTTAGTTTAATTTTATTTATGCAATTAATTACCCATTCATCAACCAATTAGTTTTGTTGTAATACCTCGCTAAAATATATATTAATTTAATTTGTTGTAATTGATATCATGACAGGAAATATTTGTGTGTGTTTAGTTGATGAGATAATATATTGAAGACCAGCTTACCGCTTTGAACAGACCCGTTTACGGGAGTATATACAAACTGATGGGCCTCACTCGCCTTACCGCTTGATACCACGTACACACGTACGTTCACTGACTCTGTGATATCACGGTTAACATATGGTGGAACCACACAGACCAAGTGAGTCTGAAACAAAATTGACAAAGAGTAAAAATTTTGCTCATTTAACAATTATTATTAAGTTTAGACTAGGCAAATTCAACCTGCGACCTAAAAACATATGCTAGATCTAGCAAATATACTTATAGAATTTTAGTAGGAATTGTAAATTTACCGACATTTTCAATGATCGCTAATTCGATAACGCTATCGTAAATCATCAATCATCTGTTGTATGGTTGTATCTTGTTTATTAACGGCCGAGCAATTATAAAGTTAACTCTAAAAGTCGATTTTAGGTAAAATTCTCTGCTTATTTTTTTATGATTTCTATGAATGACTTATTGTATTAAAAAAAAAAAAAACCTTTATTGGCATCCAAAACTAATATACATTTAAATAAACACAATACAAAACTAAACACATGAAACCAAATTCCCATCTAATCAGTTCTTCTCCTCCCCCTCTCCCACCCTAATCTTATAACAATCTTTACGCCCGCCCCATCCTCTCGCATCCACTCCTCTATCCTTTTAACACCTCTCGTCCATTCCTCACTTATCTCCTTACACTCATCCGCTATATGTCTCCACGTATCCCTTCCACTTCCGCACAACACACACCTACCATACTCTTCACCCAGCCATACCTTTCTTCCTCTCTCCTCCGACCCACACCTAGCCCTCGCCAGTGCTACCTTCTCCCCTATTTTTAGTAAATTCCTGCTGAGGTACTCTGGCAGTTTCCCGTGTACCTGCCACCTTTTATATAGAGGATTATAGGTACTTTTCTCAATATACCCTTGACGCTCCTGTTTTTCCACTTCCTCCCATTTTTCCTTCATCCACGCTGCCACATTCACTCCTTTTTCCAACCACTCCTTTACCAAACCTTCAGACACCCCTGCTCTTTCATACATTTTTCTCCTCTCCATTCTCCAATCACTTTCTCCTACTCCCACACATGTTCTCCACACCTCTTTTACCAGCCTTTCACTACCCAATCCAATCAATTTCATCTCATATCTTGCCACTCTTTCCATTGCCTCTCCATGCATACATGCTCTGTTCGTTTCCTGAAGCAGAATATAACTGGGCGTTGATCTTTCCACCGCCAGTAGCTGCTTCAGGAACGTCACCTGCTCTCTCCCAGTACATTCATACGCTCTCATTCCCCATGCCTCCACCCCATACATTAACACACGGCTTAACACACGAATCCCACAGTTTGCACGCCATCTGCACATTTCCCTCCAGCCACTTTCCCCACTTGTTCTTTACCACATACCACGCTTTCCTTGCCTTCAGTTGGACCCATCTGGTGGGCTCCCTGTACCCCCCACCACATCTAAACACAAAACCCAAATATTTAAACTCTTTCACTCTTTCGATCACTTCACCCTTCCATGCCGAAAAGAATTTTATAACCTTTGAACGAATCAGATGGGTGATAGGAACGTCCTATCAATACAAATCGCCAGGGATTTACCCAGTGCTTTTGCAGCAAGAAAGGAGTTAACCCGGCCAAAAGGTTACAGACCAATTTGCCTCACACCGTTCCTACTTAAGACGGTGGAAAAATTAGTTGAGACACATAGGAGAAACCAATCCGTTCAGTATTCCCAACACAACTTTTAAACTATTTTTAAAATATTGCATGTCTGCCTTACACAAACTGGTAGTGAAGATAGAATGCTGAAAAATAAAATAGTGGCATTGGCTACACTTTTGAATATTGAGGGAGCGTTGGACAAGACCTCTTTCAGAACCATTGTAAGAGCGGCTGAAAGGCATGCTGTGGAAATCACAATAAGTCAGTGGCTGCAATTCAGCCTGATGGACAGGCTAGTTCTTATGGAAAAATTTGATAAAAAAATAAGTTTAAAAGCTTAAGGGGACACGGTGGTGGATGGGCTACAGAAGAAGTACAATAAGCCGTCTGGCTGCAGTGCTGCAGCAGAAATAACTCTCACTTGTGTTCCTCGCTCTTCAAAAACAATAATAATTTTACATTAAAACAGTAAGTAAAATTTCGAGTTAAGAAATATTTTGAAGTTCAAAATATACTGCATTACATATCGCTCGCTCCTTTCAAAAATGAGCGATTTTTAGTTATGCCTTATTTTAGACTGCCGTGAATGAGAAATATATCTCTACAAGAAGACATATCTTTAACTCAATATTAAGCCGTCAGAGGGGAGAAGTGTCGTTTTAAAATTGTCAGATATTTCAGGAATGTTCTTTTCAAGAGTTGCACATGTTAGTTGTCCTTGAGCAGGAAACATCTGCTTCGTTTAGCGGAAGAGTGTTTTACTTTATTACAAAAGTTCTGTTCCTTTGCCAAACCCATTCTCTTTATTAAAACTGGAAAGTGTAAAAAAAGTAATAATTTAAAAAAGGTATAACAGACAGTGTGGAATGAAATTATCCATGCAAGAATGACAGCTTTAGATAGTTCAATGTAAGACTTCCAAATTTAATTTTTTTATGCCAGTTATTAAATCATGAGATAACTATTTGTGGAGTAAATTTATTTACCTAGTAAACTATTAGGCAAATAAAATTGCGTATTATAAAGCAAGCCTACCAAATAAATAGCAATTCTAGAAATAAATAATTTAATTAGTAGATTACAGACCGAAATTATACATTTTCATTGTGGCCATAGCTGGAACCACCAATTTGTTAAATTGAATTGTCAATATTTCAAATTGAATTGTCAATATTTCAAATTAAATTGTCAATCAAATTGGAAATTTAGTTTAATTCCTTATAATTATGGAGAATAACCGTGGAATAGGACAGAATTACACAGAACAAGAAAAAGAAAGCTTATTAGAAATTATAAAAGACTTAAACGAGTGTTTTCCACTCCCAGGCTAAGCATGAAGTAAAATTTCGAGTTTAGAAAAGCCTGAAAATTTGGTTTGGTCGCGTAGCGCGAAGCGCGTAGCGGCCAAACAAAATTTTCAGGCTTTTCTAAACTCGAAATTTTACTTCATGCGCCACGCGTATAAGACACTGATTTCAAGTGAAGTTCATTTGTTCACAATATTTCAGTGTTTTTAGTGTTTCATACGCGTGGCGCATGAAGTAAAATTTCGAGTTTAGAAGAGCCTGAACATTTGGTTTGGTCGCTCCGCGCTTCGCGCTACGTGACCAAACCAAATTTTCAGGCTTTTCTAAACTCGAAATTTTACTTCATGCTTAGTCTGGGAGTGGAAAACACTTGTTTGAAACTTTAAATGGAACTAATTTTAAAAAGCGTATGCATAAGTTATCATGGGGGATGTTTAAGGCCTTTTCTTTTGAGATGCATGGGAATCCCGGCGATGATTTAAAATTCTTCTCAACGCGTGATCTTTTCAAACTTTGCTGGCTTGATCGTTAGATGGTTTCTTCTGTTGTTGTTGTGGAATGTAGCGGTTTTATTTCGTAGGAGCAAAATGGACGATGGGCATTGTATCCAAGTGTGAAGTGGATAGAACAGCGGCTTGATCCAAAAAATCTGCTGTCGTGGTCGGTTTGAACAGGAGCGCTTGTCGTAGAGTAGGCGAAGCTAAGCGCCACACTATCGTTGTTTTTAGCTTCTCGCTTGCTGATGCCAAGTGTCGGTTAAATAGATTTTGCTTTCTGAGGGCGAAGGAACCAGGTGTAGCATCTCCTTGGGGCTTTGATGTCAGCTCTATTAACTTGTCGTGCGCAATTACGGCGGGGTTTATTGATTTAATAAAGAGTGACTTGGCTTGATCGACTGTTCATTGGATGTATAGGCTGAGCATACATTTTTTTAAATTATAAAGTGATTGTGTTCAAACAAGAGTTAATCAGGTTATCAGGGGCTTTTGACTTCAAAAGCCAAAGGCCTTAAACATCCCTCGTGATAACTGGCGCCCACATTGGGCGCCAATTATCATGGGGGATGTTTAAAGCCTCTTCTTTTGAGATGCATGGGAATCATTCTGGTACTCCTTTAGTTTTGGCAAATGTTGTCCCTGCAATGATTTAAAATTCTTCTCAACGCGTTGATCTTTCCAAACTTTGCTGGCTTGATCGTTAGATGGTTTCTTCTGTTGTTGTTGTGGAATGTAGCGGTTTTCTTTTGTAGGAGCAAAATGGACGATGGGCATTGTATCCAAGTGTTCAATCAGTGTTCAAACAGCTGTCATCTAGTTGCCATCCCAAGTCAGTGTAAATGTTGTAAGTTTGTTTTGTGTGCCGTTATTTTGTTATTACTTTTTTTATTTCACTAATACTTTTTCTTTTGTTCATTTTTTTTTATCTTCGTCAATTTTTTTTTTATATATTCATTTGTTATTAATTGTTTTGTTTTGTTGTTATTAATAAATTGTTTTTAATATTTTGCTTTAAACAAAACAACCTTTTTCTTTTGCAATAATAACAATTGTCCCTTTACAATAAAATTTATAAGTGGAGTAATAAAATCTCGTGAGTGGTTCTTGACTGACTGTTCATTGGATGTATAGGGTGAGTATACATTTTTGTTTATTATAAAGTGATAGTGCTCAAACAAGAGTTCATCGGGTAATCAGGGGGATACCGAATTAGGCATCAGGCCAGCTTCTCTGGTTTAATTAATTTTTATCGGAAGCCTTTGACTTCAAAAGCCAAAGGCCTTAAACATCCTCCGTGATAAAGTACAAAAATCCCTGGTTATGTCTAATTTGAAAAACTCTAGGTCTTCGACTCCTTAGAATGTCTTGTGGTTCAAATTAATCACTGTCAGGGAAGATACTATGAGCGAACTTAAATCTAACACGGATGATATGGTAGACATGATAACCGTAATGAAATTATAATTACAAGTAGTAAAATCTTAAGTAATTATAATAATATAATACACTTTTGACTTTAACTGTAAAATTATTTAGAGAATAAAATTTACTTGGCAGAAAAACAAACAAATAAATTACTGGGGAGATTTATTAGCTAAATAAAGTTATTTTGTGTTTATAATACCGAAATCTTTGGAATAAATTAATTTATTCCTAAAGTAAATTTTATTTAGGGAATAAAACGTTTTATAATACCGGGCATTAATGACAATAACCACATATTTTTTCATATTTCACGTATCGTCTTTGAAATTTGGTGCAAAAACGTCATAAATGAATAGCGACTGTTTATAACTTTTTTTTTTTATACCTTTTTTTTCTTGAAAAAGAGAATAAACATCAGGTTTTATTTAAAAAGACCTACAGCATAATAAAATGCTCAATCAGTAGGCTTTATATATTTTGTTAATACATTTTATCTTACTTTTAAACTAAAAAATCACTTTCCTGAAAAATCACGTTTTTAGAGATATGACGTTGTTAAAAGGAGTGAACGATATGTGAATAATGCCTGAAAATATACAGTGTATACATTGGAATATGTATACTTAAAAGAAAAATTCCCTTCATATTTGATTAGAAAAATGTAGTGATTGGCATAAACATAGGTTCTCACCTGTTGCAAAAATTCCTTATCAGGAGTTACACCCTTCTCCCAAGTCGGATGCGCGTCATCCCCGCACTGGAAGTAAACCATTGTGTCTTTTAAAAAGTTCTTTCCAATTATAAACAACTCCAATCCTCCGTTGGCTGGACACGTCGTTAGCGACTTTTTGCTAATCTCAGGTACACCTGGCGGCTGTGCTGTAAATTAAAATAAAACCGTAACATAGGTTCACATTTCGCTTAACGTAATAACTTTGTAACCTGACTTGTGTCTTCAATTTCAATAAAAAAAATGATATGTACTAAGTTCATTTTTTGCAAAACATTTGATTTTACGAAAATGACAATTAACATATCCAAATTACTTACTGCAAACAATAGGTTGTGAACACACTTGTAACGTCTCCTGATACCCATCATCGTGTACTACTGACGTTCTGAAAACCATCCGACACCGCGTCGATTTCTTTTTACTCCGCGACGCCAATTGATCGGGAAATCGGTGCTCCACGTCGACGTTTCGTTCTTTTAGGATGCCCACGCAGTCACAAGTAGCGGTCATCTCCTTGTTTGGCTCCAATTGCAGCTCTATGACTATCGTACCGTCTATCTTTTTCTCCGAACAGGGTGTCGAGTTTTTCCCGCTCACCTTGCACGCCTGGTAAAACATGTGCGGCATCACTTTGCCAACGTCTGTTCCTATAAATACCTAAAGACATGAAAAAATGGTTTGTTCGAATGCAAAGCTAGGAAATAGCACAACATAATAATAGTGAAAGATGCAGAGGATGTATTCAGCATTGCAAAATTATCTTCAAAAATATATTCTTCATCTAAAGTAGCAGTCCAAATGTTAAATGTCTAAATCATATACCAATTAATCATAACATTTCGTAAGATTGTACATGGCTTTAATTTGCGACTCACTTTTGCAATTGCGTCCATTCGGATTCCGACTGCAGATTTTGTAGAATCAAAATACTAGGTCGGTCCCCAATAATGTAATGTAAAGCTTGTGCTAACAACAACAATATATACATTGTTTCTTGGAAAAAAATAACTGCAAAATTTAGATGAACAAAGACTAAAATGTATTCAAAGCAATATAATTTCAACGGTAAGTAGAAAATAATAGTATCATGAGCATTTTACATAAACAGAGTTTTATGTAACACCGAAGATGTCAGAAAATATTCAATGTAAATTTTCCTATGTTCGATGTGTTCTGGGACACATCAAAGCATTGGCTCCGATTTTAGTAGTTCTAACGCAACTTACATTTAACGACAAAATGAAATGTGTCATTCATTAATCGTCTACATCACTAATGGAATGTTATTATTAAACAGAAAAGAAACATGAGAAAGAGGAGAACAGATTTAGCTTATACGCAAAAATAATATAAAAACCAGATTCCTCTTACTTCCGTTTGCTAACATTTCAAGATAAGTTTATACATTGCTTCAATTTCACTGAAGATTATTAAGAACTTTGATTTAGCATATTGTGTAAACCATTTAATCAGGACCACCCCAAGTACGTTGCTTTGGGTGTACCAGCAAAAATGCCGTCACAAAACTGCCTTTCGGCAGTTTTAAATATAAATATTCCAAATTTGAAGAGCGTGGCGAGGCAGGTTTGCAAGTACCGCACCTAGGTCTGCTGCCAGAACAACAACACGGGGGTGTTAGGGGTGTTGTTTCATTTGGCAAACATTTCTATTTTTATTTATATGTTAACATAATACTCAATAAAGATAATGTAGGTGTATTTATTAATTTATTAAATGCGTAACTTACAATGAATTGATTTTTTGTCTTTAGGTACATTTTCCGACATTTGTTTTTTTTTTTAAAGAGTTCAATTTGAAGCTTTGAACGAGTGTTTTCCACTCCCAGACTAAGCATGAAGTAAAATTTCGAGTTTAGAAAAGCCCCTTGAAAATTTGTTTTGCGCGACCCGAGACAAATTTTCTGGGCTTTTCTAAACTCCAAATTTTACTTCATGCGCCACGCGTATAAAACACAGATTTCAAGTGTAGTTCGAATATACATAAATTTCACAATATTTTAGTGTTTTATACGCGTGGCGCATGAAGTAAAATTTCGAGTTTAGAAAAGCCCCGTGAAAATTTGTCGAGGGTCGCGCAGCGACCCTCGACAAATTTTCACGGGGCTTTTCTAAACTCGAAATTTTACTTCATGCTTAGTCTGGGAGTGGAAACCACTCGTTTAAAGCTTCAAATTAAACTTAAAAAAAACAAGGAATATCTAAAGATTTAAAGAAAATTGGCTGAATTTGGAATACGTATACTTAAAAGAAAAACTCCCTGTATGTTTCACGACAGTATTGATCTTGATTGTCTTGAAATGCCGATATCTTGCTTTGGATAAAAAAGTATGTTCCATATTCCCACACACTGCACTTACCATAAACGCACAAGATTTAATAACTGACATATTTTATTTTGACGTTGCATGTACCCTATCTACATTAGTCCTAATATGCATTAGAACTACTAAAAATTGTAACCAATGAAATCGTACCCAGAAGAATGTAAATTGGGTTGACTATATTACCATTAGAAATCGTAGCCAATCACATTGCACCCAATGCTTTGATGCGTTCCAGAACAAATCGAACATAGGAAAATTTACAGTGAACATTTTCTGGCATGTTCGGTGTTACTTAAAACTCTCTGTATGTCGGACTCGGTTCCAGCATCTGTTGGACTCGCATAACTCGCATCCAACTTTTAATTTAGGTCATTTTATAACAATAAGTGTTACACTTGAATCACCACCTCGCTCCAACGCATAATTATTTATTTGCGAACAAACCACCAAAAAAATCAATATCTATGAAAAACTTACTTGTAATGTCGTAGGTTTGTTGTAACCGATCAATTGCACTACGGGGAATCCGTGTCCCGACCTGTCTTTAACCGCCCCTCTACTGCCTTCTGTTTGATACCGAGCTCTATGTTGTTGTTCGGGCTGGCATATGATTGATAATGAAATATCGGCTGGTTACAAAAAAACAAATATTATTAATCAACACTAAGAAAAAAATACATCAAACGTTAAGCATCGCGCAAATAAACGATCTATATAACTTACAATATCTTGAAACTGTTTGTAGTTGTGTGGTTAGTGTGATGGGTGTAGATGGCAGGGATTTATTCAGTAAAGGCAAACACCTCGGTATTGATTTCCTCGATGTGTTCGATTGAGTATTCGATACTGTAAGTGACGTCAACGAAGCTGACGGCGCTGTCCTTATAAGTCTAGAAATGAAATAAAATGTTCGTTTAGGTATGAGCGGTGCATAATTTGAAATTCAAATTAATTCTTACGTAGTATTGTCTCTGTAGATATTTGTGCGCTCTGGAAAGCAGTAATTTTCGTTGATGTCGTCGCTTTCGAGCTTAACATCTATTTTCTGGCGCTTCGGATGAAGGCGATCTTCAATCCAGTGAGCGTTATCGTTATTCGAGGGAGATTCCATATGATTATCAAACCTAAAGAATTATTAATTATTAATGCGACGAAAAGTTTGGGCTTATTTTCAGAATAAAAAAAAAAAAACGGTGGTGAAGGGCTTTCCAATAAAATTGTATTGGCTAATTTCGCAAGCACCATATTAATTTGAATTTGAATTTATTGTTTAGCACCAAATGGTATAACATTGTCAATATAGTACATAAATAACACTAGGAAAGAAAGCACTTTATGAAAGACGCATATAAGAAAACAAAAGTATTCATGTAAAGTCTATATATAATTGCTGCGTTGATACACTAGCACTGAAGTGATTGCACTTATTTAAAAATACCGGTGTACGTTGTTTAACAAATACCTGTAACATCTAGAGGCTTTGATATTTCAAATAATTTATTGCATCATTACCATAAAACAATACTTAAACCGGTCGATGGTTTAGGGCAGTGTGATTCAAAAACGTTTTACTATGAAGAACTTTCCAAAAATCTCCAATCAGTAGTATTTATTGTTTTTAAAATTTGTATAGGAAACATTCTTAGCCACTTTACTGAGAAACATACAGAGAGCTTTATTTAACACGGAACATTTTCATAAAGAGAATTTTTCTTTTAAGTATATATATGCAGACGTTGTACATTTTACCACGCTCGGTTTATTAAAAGAATACAATTAGAAGCTTTAATCGAGTGTTTTCCACTCCCAGGCTAAGCATGAAGTAAAATTTCGAGTTTAGAAAAGCCTGAAAATTTGGTTTGGTCGCGTAACGCGAAGCGCGGAGCGGCCAAACCAAATTTTCAGGCTTTCCTAAACTCGAAATTTTACTTCATGCGCCACCGGTACAAAACACTGATTCAATGTAAAGTTCAGTGGTCTGTTTCAAACTTCATAATATGTCAGTGTTTTGTAACGGTGGCGCATGATGTAAAATTTCGAGTTTAGAAAAGCCTGAAAATTTGGTTTAGCCGCTCCGCGGCTTTCCTAATCTCGAAATTTTACTTCATACTTAGCCTGGGAGTGGAAAACACTCGTTTAAAGCTTCCAATTGTATTCTTTTAATAAACCGAGCGTGGTAAAATGTACAACGTCTGCATATATATACTTAAAAGAAAAATTCTCTTTATGAAAATGTTCGGTGTTAAATAAAACTCTCTGTAGATAGTATAGCCGTTTCATTCACTTAAAAATAGAAGATCCATTCGAATACGATTCTGGTACATAGGAGCTATAGGTTGGTCGTCACTATTATCGGAAATATGGCTTACCACACTCATAGTATTGCAATAAGCCAACTTAGGCGCCTAAGTGTGTTCCTCCATGTCTGGTGCAACCACTTTAATCTAAGCTACAAATTACTACAGGAGTGCAGCCAAAGGGACATTGATAGTGAAAAACAACCACATCAATAGCTTGAGAAGCCCCAAAAACCTGTCATCGGAACTAGTGGGAGCAATGAATCCTGTCAAGACTGTCGAGCAAATAGAGGTAGCATCGACACACCTCCAGCATTTAATAAACATTGTTAATAAAAGTAGCTGTCCACAAACGCAAAGGCCTGTAGTTGGGGAAGTGCGCTGATGGAACAGTGAACTGGCCAGCCTAAGAGCTACAACTAGGCGAACTTTATATGGACCCGAAGTCTATGGATAATGGAAAGAATACAAGAAGGCCCTTACAGAGCAGAGCTGGGACGAATCCTCGTAAAAAGGATTCGAATCACGAATCCGAATCACCTAATATGATTTGAATCACGAATACTCGAATAAAGGATTCGTAAGAGAATAATATGATTCGAATCGAAGATTCGAATCCTGTTTTTTCGAATCAAAAATTCAAATCCTTTAAGAATAAATTTGATATTATTATTTTTTGCAACCATTACCATATAAATATCGTTACCAGTTGTTTTAACAAAAATATTCAAAACATTATTATTTATTATTAACACTGAACATAATTGATAACAGACTAAATATCTGATTCCCTGTTACTCTGAGAAAAGACGTATTTGTGTGTTTTTGAACGTCACTTCAAATCAGTGTTTTGTACGCGTGGCGCATGAAGTAAAATTTCGAGTTTAGAAAAGCCCGAAAATTTGTCTCGGGTCGCTGCGCGACCCTCGACAAATTTTCACGGGGCTTTTCTAAACTCGAAATTATACTTCATGCTTATCCTGGGAGTGGAAACAGACGTTCAAAACTTCAAATTGAACTCTATTATAAAATCGACGAATGCCTGAAAATTACGTAAATAAAAAATTCACCGAATGTCATTAAAACCGGGGAAGTCAGAGAAAAGTCATGGGATTATATTCAAATTTATTAAAACACTAACAAAAAAGCCATATGATATTATTAAATTTGTCAAAATCAGCAGGAAAATTACAAAACTCGAAAAAATGTATAAAATTAACTTAAATATTGACAAAAACAATGAAAACAATTTAATAAAATAGGGGTTTCCCACAGAAGAAAGTTATATTAAAAGGTCAGGGAAAAAAATCTCGAATCAGCGAAATGCCAGAAAAATTTAACATTTCAGATTGTGGCTACCATGTCAGTTTTCCTTCAAACAATATTAAACAAAATTATGGAAACTAGATTATTATTTTTAAAAACATTTTCAGTCATTTAATGTTCTTATCAAAGTATTCAGTTTGAAGTTTCGAACGAGCGTTTCCACTCCCAGACTAAGCATGAAGTAAAATTTCGAGTTTAGAAAAGCCCCGTGAAAATTTGGCGAGGGTCGCGCAGCGACCCGAGACAAATTTTCTGGGCTTTTCTAAACTCGAAATTTTACTTCATGCGCCACGCGTATAAAACAGTGATTTAACAAGAAATTTAAAAACACAAAAAGACATTTTTCCCACAATTAATTCGAATTGTTTTTGACAATTCAAAACCTTTTGTAAGTATTCGAATCATTTTATAAATATTCGAATCTTTTTATAAGGATTCGAATCACCCACATTTGGATTCGAATACGAATCCTCTTAAAAAAATGTAACGAATCCAGTTGAACTAAAGTATTCGAATGCCTCTTTTGAATCCTCTAAAATGATTCGAATCCTGAATGATTCGAATCCTGCCCATCTCTGTTACAGAGTACAACAAAGAAGTAAGAAAATCGAAAAGGAGGACTTGGAGGACGTTCTGCAAAGGAATAGACAATCCCTCCTGCGCCTCCAAAAAGTCCTTGCAAAGGATCTCAAAAAGGATTCGAATCACCTAACATATCGAATCACGAATACTTGAATAAAGGATTCGTAAGAGAAAAATATGATTCGAATCAAAGATTCGAATCCTGTTCTTCGAATCACGATACTAATCCTTGAAAATAAATTAGAATTTATTATTTTTTGCAACCATTAATCGTTACCAGTTTTTACTAACAAAAATGGTTAACACCTAATTATTTACCATGAACACTGAACATCTTTGATAACAGACTAAATATCTGATTATTTTAATTAAAGATGATGTGTATGTGTTTTTAAACTTTACGTTAAATCAGAGTTAGTACGCGTGGCGCATGAAGTAAATTTTCGAGTTTAGAAAAGCCTGACAATTTGAATTTTGTTATTACTAAACGAGTGTTTCTATTCCTTTTGTTACTAATTCCAATGAGTATTGATTCGAAAGAGCAACTTGTTAGATGAATTTAATTTCGGTTCATAATGGTCAGTAAATAATATCCTTAAACTGTGGTTGTAGTTAGAGGTGTATTAATCAATACTTAAAAATATTTACAGAAAATATACAAGTGAAAATGTCGAGTTGCCGATTATGTTGTTCGTTGTAATGTCTGACTACTTCTGTTTGTCGTCGTCTGTTGTTGAGATCCTCGAAAGGGTTGGGGGTGGTACCCAAAGAAAAAGTGGTGGTGGTGAAGTCATCCTAATTGGTTGTTGGATGATGAACCTACCACCACTTTCACAGTGTTGCCACACCACCTTCATATTTGGTGACGAAGCGCGTGGGTCTGGCACCCACGTGGTAGAAAAACCCGCTGAGCCCTTTTCGGCCGAGGGTTGGTCGTACCGCACTTTTCGCGGAACACAAACAATAGTGCGCTAAACTCTTTAGAAATGTACACATTTCTTCCTAAGTAATAAAAATCTATACTATTTCTAATTGCCCTGGACACAACCCAGACACCCCTTATGTTAATGAGGATTGGGTTACGGCGTATCAGGTAAAGACGTAACACTTTTATTAAGCATGAAGTAAAATATCCAGTTTAGAAAAGCCTGAACGCGTATACAACAATGATATAACGTAAAGTAAAAAAAAACAAAAAATACATTTTCTTGCAAATCCTCACATTAAATTAGAATTAATTTTGACGATTCAAATCCCTTTGGAGGATTAGAATCTTGTTGTAAGTATTCGTATCCTTTTATAGGGACTCGAATCACCCACATTTGGATTCGAATACAAATCCTATTAAAAAATGTAACGAGTCCGGATCACAAATCCTTTTTTACTTAGGTATTCGAATACCTGTTGTGAATCCTCTAAAAGAATTCGAACCCTGAATGATTCGAATCCAGCCTAGCTCTGTGACATTGAATTATTTAAAAAATCCAAGGACACTGGAACTATAGAGGAACGTCTAAAAGTAAAGACTTGTCCGTAGACTGTTTTGAGGTAGAAGATTGCTCTAGACTCGTCCGTTGACAGTTTTGAGGTAGAAGACTGCCCTACCAGAGAAAGCAAAATATGCGCAAAAACAATCTTCTACCTAAATACAATAATTTGAGCAATCAACTGAATCAAACCGTTCAAAACTTCGGGCAAGGACAGCCACTTTCTGGTTCCCTCGCAAAAGGCAAGCACGGAATTATTGCGCAGCCTTACTCAATAATTTAGAGTTAGTTTCTCTCTCTGATACATTTCCAAAGTATAGAGGAAGGTTCCCAAATACAATAATATGAACAATCAACGGATTAAAACTGTCTGAAACTTCGGGTAAGATCGGCATCTTTTCGGTTCTCTTGCAAAAGGGAAAAACGGAACTATTGCCCAGCGTTATCAACTATGTACCTGTAATTATTCGTATTCTTTTATAGCGACTCGAATCACCCACATTTGAATTCGAATACGAATCCTTTTAAAAAATGTAACGAGTCCGGATCACAAATCCTGTTTTACTTAGGTATTCGAATACCTGTTGTGAATCTTCTAAAAGAATTCGAACCCTGAATGATTCGAATCTAGCCTAGCTCTGTGACATTGAATTATTTAAAAAATCCAAGGACACTGGAACCATAGAGGAACGTCTAAAAGTGAAGACTCGTCTGTTGGCTGTTTTGAGGTGGAAGATTGCCCTACCAGACAAAGCAAAATATGCGCAAAAACAATCTTCCACCTGAATACAATAATTTGAGCAATCAACTGAATCAAACCGTTCAAAACTTCGGGCAAGGACGGCAACTTTCCGGTTCCCTCGCAAAAGGCAAGAACGGAATTATTGCGCAGCCTTACTCAATAATTTAGAGTTAGTTACTCTCTCTGATACATTTCCAAAGTATAGAGGAAGGTTCCGAAATACAATAATATGAACAATCAACGGATTAAAACCGTTTGAAACTCCGGGAAGGATCGGCATCTTTTCGGTTCACTTGCAAAAGGGAAAAATGGCACTATTGCCCAGCCTTACACAACTATTTAGAGTTTGTTAGTTAGTTAGTCCAAGAGAGATACATTTTCTAAGCATGGAGGAAGATCGCAGTGGTCTTTACGCTAAAGGCTGGCGAACGCCAAACAAATGAGCCTAAGTCTTCTCGCCCAATAAGCTAAACCTGCTTTCTCCTTAAAACATTGGAACTTATTGACAAAAATATTAGATAAATAGCGCTAAAGTCTTACCCACTACATAAATACCAATTTTCCTGCTATTATGTTTAACCACAGTATTTTGCACTTAATTACACTTGATATAAAAATAAATTAAAATTGAAATAATATTAGAAGAACCCCTCTCTCTCCTTTATTATACAATATATATTGCTCCGACTTATACCATCCCAATCCCAACTTTATAAACCCAACCTGTTATCCCCTATAGTTTGCGGATGACACTGCATTCATCATCCCTAGCCTCAGCCCATAACTCCCTCCAAGATTTTATAAACAAATCCGATACTTGGTTCTCCAAGTGGAGGCTTAAAATCAATCCCAACAAATCCCAACTATTCCTACCCTACCATCTCATATGGCCTAATCCTCTCTCCATAAACATTAACGGATCCACTATATACTCCTCCCCATTATGTAAATACCTAGGAATCCTATTAGACCCAAAACTGTCCTTTAAAAAACACACCTCCGATATAAAAGCAAACATCGTAAAGCGAGCGAAACATTTCTATTGCCTGACACAAGAATCAAGGAATTAGTACCAACACTTGTACCAAAATTTACAAAATGATTTGCTGTCCCATCCTAGACTACAGCTGCATCCTTTATATAAATCCATGCAATTCTACCATTAAAAACCTCGAAGTAGCTGAAAGATCCTCCCTCCGTAACATTACAAAACTTCGACACCCTCTAAATCCCCCCCACAATCCATCCAATGCACTCCTCTACGAAATAACACAAATTACCCCAATAAAACAAAGGCTTCGATTTCTCGCAGAACGATTCGCATGTAACAAGTCGAATTATGAACACCTTAAAAAAATGTGCATCCCTAGAAACCACGACATCATCCCAAAATACAAAAACCCACCTAGAACCCTATATGAATACATCTCCTCCTTTTATCCTACTTTCCCACCTTGAAATCGACTAAAAAACACACACACACACATGGCACAGGGCGGAAAGACCTTTGTACGATATCCCTTGCAAGAGAGGGAAGTAAAACAAATTACTTGTAAATATATTTATAAATTATATTTTATTATAATGCACTTCTCTCTTTTTCAATAAAGATGATATAGTAGTATTAGAAGAACACGAGGGAGCTTTTAGATTAATACAAAATAGTTCCATCTATGCCAACCATCTTTTAAAAGAGAACCACATTTTCGGTAAGGGTGTTCTTTCCGTAATCCATTTCGCCGAAAAATGGTGCAAAAATCTGTCTATGATATACAGAAGATAAATAAATATGTGATCCTATCAATCGGATAATACTGTATAAACAGAGAGTTTTATATAATACCGAACATTTTCATACAATACGATTTGACACCTTTAATTTTTAGGTTATGTGTAAATTGGGTTGCCTATATGACTATCACAAATTGTAGCTAATCAATTGCAATTAATGCCTCAACTTGTACATACAAACCAAATTTTCAGGCTTTTCTAAACTCGAAATTTTACTTCATGCGCCACCGGTACAAAACACTGGCATATTACGAAGTTTAAAACACACCGCTAAACTTTACATTGAATCAGTGTTTTGTAACGGTGGCGCATGAAGTAAAATTTCGAGTTTAGAAAAGCCTGAAAATTTGGTTTGGCCGCTTCGCGCTACGCGACCAAACCAAATTTTCAGGCTTTTCTCAACTCGAAAATTTTCTTCATACTTAGACTGGGAGTGGAAAACACACGTTTTAAGCTTTAAATGGTATTGTTTTAATAAACCGAGCGTGGTAAAATGTACAACGTCTGCATATGTATACATAAAACAAAAATTCTCGTTATGAATATGTTCGGTGTTACATAAAACTCTCTGTATATTTGTTTTTTTTTTTATTGGCCAACCAGATTTGGGATTTATTTGTCTTAGGTTCTTTGATCATTTGGGTGTCTCTTTTGTTAGCCATGTAATGACATTGATATATGAATGCCATGTTGCAATTGATTCATTATTTGACAGAAAAGTACCGAAAGTAATGTTCCGCCACTTAATTAATCATTACGATAGGGTACTTAAACCATGTGGAAAACATAACCTCAAATTTATTTTGAAGGCAAAAGTCAGAATAACAACCAGAGTACCCAACCAAATATCCAACATTATCACCAGATCTGGTTAACCAATTAAAAAAACTGAATATATGTATGTTTCTAAAAATAAAGCTGGGTTATAATTAATACTTGCATTTAAAGCATTTTGAGAAAAACAAAACAAATTTAACTTTCATTAGGACGCAGTTAATCTATTTGCACGAAAATGAATAATAAGAAAACCGTAATATCAATAAAAATATTTACTACACTACTTAAATATTTTTGCATTCAAAATGACATGACATCACTTTTGTTGAACTCATTAAAATGTAATTGTTTGTTTTTATTATTGTTGTTTCCTAAAAATACTGTTATTTCAACAACAAAAATATCAATAAATATCATCTGCCTTGTTAACATCATTAGAGGGTTTTTAAAATGTTAAAATTATAATAAAGGCTTAATTAAATGTTTTTAAAAAGAAAACAACATACAGCTACACAAATGAATTAAATGTCTATACTTTTAATTTCATAATTTAAAAGTATCAACCGTATAAGAGTTTATATTTAGGTCGCAAAGTTTGATTACACATCTAAAGTTTAATAAAAACGAATTGAGACATTAAAATATTGTTTAATGGTGTGCATATCCGCAGAAAACGAGAACACTTTATATGTACAGATGGAAGTCGTTCACCGTTCTGTGGGTCGTATAAAGGCTTGGATGAAAACGTTTTACATAATTAGGACGAATCCCAAATTATAAGAAAATATGTCCGATTTTTGCAATTGATAAATTTGAACACATAATAATAATTGACACATTTAATTTATTGTTGACGGGAAATCGTAGCCAATCACATCGTACTCAATGCTTTGATGCGTCCCAGTACACATCGAACATAGGAAAATTAACATTAAGTACAAACAAGATAAATTAAAATTCAAAACTATTTGAATTTGAGAAAATAAGCTTACGCTTCTTATAGTTTGCACACTTTAAATATAATATACAAAATTACGAAAAAACTATTCGTGAAAATGCAAACAATGTCTTAATTAATAAGACAACTTAAGACGATAAATATCGCCACGCGCATAAAATGCTGATTTAATGTGAAAAACACCATTTCCAACCAATTAACAAGTGAAGTAAGTTAAGTATGTCAATTGTCAATTGTTTAAATGACGGGGAAAGTGTTATGATGGACATATCACCATTTTTTGTTTAAATTTTGTTTAATATTATTTGATGTGACAAATTCGTACTGAACTAATAGAACTAACAATTTAGCAATCCTTTAATCGTATTATCTGCATATTAATCATTACAATTAATTTTAAAATGCCCTGACTTTTTGCTAAAAATACCCTAACTTTTCCATGACTCCCGATGAATAAAAGCCCCTGACTTTTCCCAGAATTTCCCGGCTTGTCGTCACCCTGATATGTTATATGGAATATGTGATATAAAAATAATTGCAAAGCCTACTATACAGGGTGTCCGTATTTCGACAGAATGTATGGGGATCTCAGTTATTTAAAGAGATAGAGAGTCATTTAAATTGGGGCAAAGTTGCGTATTTTAGGGCCTATCAATAATCTGAAAACAATTTTGAAATATCTTTTTTTGTTTTTGATATATCAGCAAAAAACTGATTTTTTGAAGAAAAAAAATTTGCATATAAATTTGTGTCTAATTTTTGGATATACTATACAAATCTAACGGATACATTTTATGTCAAGACAAATGAATTTAATCAATTTTGTATTACTCTATTAAAAAAATATTATTTTTTTGTAGTTATTAGTAACACTAACCCAAACCTATTACCAGTATTTCGTTTATAAACAAAACAAATACATTTTATATCAGTACAGTAATGAATCAGCTGGACGCCTGTCCTCAAGGGTGGTATGTAAACGAATTATAGCCCCTAGTAGTTGTCAAATGAGTGAGTAACTCAACTGTTTCCAAGGCACTCTTTACAAAAGACAAAAGATTAAAATTGTACATATTAAATGTACAATAAACTTTAAGTGTGGTACATCATTGAATTCAGAAAAAATACTCTTTCAAAATATATGAAAATCCAAAATGGTGCCCATAAGAAAAATAAAAGTTGGCTATGCTCCCCAGGTGAATGTTATAGTTTTCTTAAAATAAAATATGTTACTATATTTCTCGTTAATGTCAAAGTTGTAAATGTCTAGATTCAATAGTATTTGAATAAAAAAATAAAAACAAAATTTAAAAAAAAATTCTTTTTTGACTATATATCGAAAACGAAAGAAGATATTTTGAGTTTGTTTTTAGATTATTATTGGGCCCTAAAATACACAACTTTGCCACAATTTAACCGACTCATATCTGTTCAAATAGCCAAGATCCCCATACATTCTGTTGAAATACGGACACCCTGTATTTAAATGTAATTTTAAGTCGTAAGTCAATTAAGAAAAAAATCAGTTTTAAAATCAACATGTTTACATTAATAAATATCCAAGTTTAACATTGAACGAAAATATATTTAAAAGTAATTATTTAAAATATCAATTAGCCCGTGGTTTTTTTAAGTATTAATAACATAAATCCAGTTTTATTTTTTTCATTATCAGTAAAAATATTTTTCAACTGAAACGAGGCCTTGACGAAGACCGTAGTACCGGTTCAGTCTAGATATACCGAACGTTATGATTAATACATATTTGTGTTGTTTATCCCATTTAAAAAACGCATGCTGATTGCGTAAACGACGTAAATTATATTTCATCAATTCATGCGTTAAGAATATATGAATAAATAACGAAAACATCTTTCTTAATATTAATAAGAAGGATTTTGGTATATGCTGTAAATTTTTAGGCATTCGATGTTTTTTTTTTATAAAAGCGTCCAATTTCAAGCTTACAAGTATTTCTACTCCTTGAAGTAAAATTAATAATAATAATAATAAATATGCTAACAGTACGATTAAAAATGGTTAGTTCTTTTCATAGCAAATAATATTAAAAACTAAAAAAAAAATTGTGATGTGTCCATCATAGCATAGCACTTTCCCTATAATTCGAACAACTGACAACTGACATACTAAATTTATTTTACTCTAACCAAGTAGTTGGAGATTTTACTTGAATTACGAGTTTAGAAAAGCCCGAGCGCGAGCGAAGTGAGTATTATTTTTTGAATTAATTCCGCCGCTAAAACCAATAACCCATTTAATATTGTCTGTTTAACGGCAAAAGAGAAAAATGTCATCTCTAATATCTACAAACAAATAACTTGAAAACCAGTGCTAATAATTTCATATGCACTTAAAAACATTTACTTTTAAATAGACTATACCGGGTGTAACACAAAACAGGATCACCCCCTTTAGTTTTTTTATTAATTGACATATCAATTTGAAATTTTCTACATTTATGCTAAACATAATTTGGAGTTCAGTGGTTATTAGGAAACTTTAATAGCACTTCCGGTGTCACCGGAAGTGACATCAATTTTGAAATTTTAAATGAAACACCCTATATATTTTCAGATACAGGATTTCATTTTACATACAAATCAATTGTTTAAAAAAAATACTTATTTTTTTTTTTAATAATAGTGCATCTAGGTTGTTGTGATCACCCTAATATCTTTTGTTTCGTATCATAGACGTGTAAAAAACAAATATTACCAACATGTTTCTCAATTTAACCAACAGATGCCTTTAAATTGTAATTCGATCGTTTTTTTTTTAAATAACTCAATTTTTTCAAATGACATGGTGGATCATTATAATTTTTTAAAAGGTTAGAATATCACCTATTCAAATGTATTTATTCGTAAACATTCCGGGTTTATCAACAAATAAGCAAGAAGAACCTTCGACGATATATCCACTAGATAGACCACTACACGAGCCGGGCTTGGGCTCGACTCGCTTAGGTACCAGGCCGGGTCGGACCGGGCTGGATCTCCAATTTAAAATACGAGAACGGAACGGACAGATGCTTTAAAGTTAGTTTTTCCTAAATCATTTTGTAATTGAACACTTGTGTAAATGCAGTGACATTGAGATAAAAATAAACACGATAAATAATTATTGTTTTGGTTGTGGATAATTACCCTAAACCACTATCGTTGGAACTGTCTGAGGGGTCCAAACTCCGCCGTACCGTCTGCCTGACCTTCTCATTTCTCAAGACGGGAACCCTCTTCCCCGACAGCTGTCGACCACCGGTCCTACGCTCCCTGGTTTGAGATCTTGGAACGACAGGCGCGTCGAACAGCGTCATCTTCATCACTATAAAAGTAAACAATACTATCAAAATAAAACAACATCATTATTACTATAATTTAAAAAAAAAACGTTCATTAATGTTTTCATTTAACACAATTATTTATCTACAGCTGCAAAGTATTGCGTTTATTAATTAGTTAGGATGATAGACTGATGGTGATTACCCATAGAACTATCAAAATTATATTTAAGCAATACAAAACACGAACATACAATTAAATAAAATGTATGTCAAATCTTAAAATGTGAAAAATACAAAGGACATTTCAAAAAATTATTTTTTTATTTCATTATGTCATATTTCATTTTTTTCGGAAATAGATGTCGAAATATTTTGTGTAGGAAGTATACACAAAATATTATGACATCTATTTCCGGGAAAATATAATATGAAACAAAAAAAAACTATTTTTCGACATGCCTTTGAGCTGGATCATTAAATAAAATAAAGTACTCTGTATACAGGGTGAGTTACTAGGCGGAAATCGGTTTATAGTGGGCGTATCGTTGAAAATAGCAAAAAAAGTTTCAAATAAAAGTTGTTCAGAATCAAGTTTTTCATAACCTAAAATTATTGCTAAATATGGCGGCCTTGCGGTTATAACGGAAGTCAACACCAATTTCCTTATTTTAAATAGAACACCCTATATATTTTTACATTTTTGGATTGCTCGTTAAAAATAAACATGAGTTTATTCACACAACATTGGGTCTCAGTTGAACCGTTTTCGAGTTATTTCATTTTTTTGATAAATTTGACGATTTCAGAGCTCGACGCCATTAACAATATCTTCAAAACGAAATAAGTCAGAGTTGTGCGGCTTACAGTTTTGGATTCGGGAAGAAATGTAGTATTTGTTTAGGTTTTTGCCATTAGTCAGATTTTCTAAATTGAGCCGAGGCCGTCGACGGTATTTTTCAGTACTTCAAACATGCATAACTTCATTTTTTTAAATAGAACCATGTATCGTGTGCCACTTTATCTGATGCGAAATTAAATTTCCTTTTTATTGATACCGATTGTTGCCATATCCTTCCAACAGTTTTTGAGAAATTTGCGATTTTGTAAAAATGTTAATACATTTCGTATTATCGCGTTAGCCCTAGATACTGATGATGTTTGGTGATTTTGTTTTGACATTTACTTAGTCATTGAGATATTCCCTGTTTTTTTAAAGTTCATTTTAAAGCTTTAAACAAGTGATTTCCACTCCCAGACTAAGCATGAAGTAAAATTTCGAGTTTAGAAAAGCCCCGTGAAAATTTGTCGAGGGTCGCGCAGCGACCCGAGACAAATTTTCTGGGCTTTTCTAAACTCGAAATTTTACTTCATGCGCCACGCGTATAAATCACTCAAATATTGTGAAATTTATGTATATTCGAACTTCGCTTAAAATCTGTGTTTTATACGCGTGGCGCATGAAGTAAAATTTCGAGTTTAGAAAAGCCCAGAAAATTTGTCTCGGGTCGCTGCGCGACCCGAGACAAATTTTCACGGGGCTTTTCTAAACTCGAAATTTTACTTCATGCTTAGTCTGGGAGTGGACAACACTTGTTTAAAGCTTCAAATTGAAGTCTTTTAGAAATCAACGAATGTCAGAAAATTTACAGCTTGTGCATGTTTACCTAAAGTTTATCATGAAGTAACCACATTTAAATTCAGCGCGCATTTGTGACGTAAACGATCCCTACCCTCACTCTAAAATCTTCGATTCTGTCGATCCTTCTTACCGTATACTCGACCGTCCTTGGAATACACATTAGATGGATGTTTCACGAACAAAAAAATAACAAATTTTCTACTTTTTAACGTCTGAATACACCATTTGTACTTAAAATGTAAGATTTGGTTTAATGATTGGAGTAGTTTAGTTTTTATTATTTATATTATACTGGGAAACTTCTGGGGGGCTATTCACAGCACCAGCACCAATGCAATTTGTCATCGCTGACAAGTTGCACTGAAATGGCGTCATTTTACTTCATACGATTTGGTAAATTCTTCCCGAAGTGACGTCATTTTAGTGCCACTTCTCACCGATGACAAATTGCATCTGTGCTGTGAATAGCCCCCTGAAATGTCAAAATTTATTACATAAAAGTTAGTCATTAAGTACAAATGTAGCGAATGCCGCTGAATTTGGATGTCCCCGATCGGCAAAACGTTGGGCATACATTCTTGAAGCAAGTAATGTATTTCCATCAGCACTGCCCAAGGTGTAGACCATACCAATCAGTTCTTCTTGAGAAAACATGTTCGGTTTTTTTATTGCAAGATCTGGCCAAAATAATCTTAAATAAATTGACATTTGTCCGACATGCGAGTCAAAACAAAATCACCAAACGTCATCAGTATCCAGGGCTAACGCGATAATACGAAATGTATTAACATTTTTACAAAATCGCAAATTTCTCAAAAATTGTTAGAAGGATATGGCAACAACCGGTATCAATAAAATGGAAATTTAATTTCGCATCAGATAAAGTGTGACACGATACATGGTTCTATTTAAAAAAATGAAGTTATGCATGTTTGAAGTACTGAAGAATACCGTCGACGGACTCGGCTCAATTTAGAAAATCTGACTAATGGCAAAAACCTAAACAAATACTACATTTCTTCCCGAATCCAAAACCGTAAGCCGCACAACTCTGACTTATTTCGTTTTGAAGATATTGTTAATGGCGTCGAGCTCTGAAATCGTCAAATTTATCAAAAAAAAATGAAATAACTCGAAAACGGTTCAACTGAGACCCAATGTTGTGTGAATAAACTCATATTTATTTTTAACGAGCAATCAAAAAATGTAAAAATATATAGGGTGTTCTATTTAAAATAAGGAAGTTGGTGTTTACTTCCGGTATAACCGCAAGGCCGCCATATTTAGCAATAATTTTAGGTTATGAAAAACTTGATTCTGAACAACTTTTATTTGAAACGTTTTTTGCTATTTTCAACGATACGCCCACTATAAACCGATTTCCGCTTAGTAACTCACCCTGTATAGGGCATTTCAAAAAATGATTTTTTTATTTCATTGTTTCATATTTCATTTTTTTCGGATAGATGTCAAAATATTTCGTGTAGGAAGTATACACAAAATAATATAGATATATAATCAGTATTCCCTTTTACCATATGGTGTCGGGTCACAAAATAATATGACATCTATTTCCGGAAAAATAGAATATAAAACAAAAAAACTATTTTTCGACATGCCTTTGAGCTGGTTCATTAATTAAAATAAAGTACTCTGAATATAATATTATAAAAAAATCAATGAATTATTTGACAATTAACATTGTTCGCTTATCATTATGTATTTACATTCCTAAATCATTTTTATTACTAATAAACATTTAACATAATCGCAAACACTAAGATAGCTTTGTTTTTTTTTCATCATAACATAACGTTCATGTTACGATAAAATTAATTATACTAAGGTATAGTTTCGATTTACGATTGTTATGTAACACTACATTTTTGTTTATGCATTCCACAAAAAGTTATACTATTCGCAATTTTATAAATTATTTTATTTAAAAGTCATTTGATCTATTAGAAACCGCAAAAATATCTTCACATCGCATATTAACAGAAAACTCTGTTGTTGTCAACAGCCGGCGCCGACCGCAAATTAAAATGTTATAAGATTAGTATATTGCTTATATATATATATATCATTAACTGAGCCAGAGCAATGAAATTAAAAAAATTTAATTCAAAAATTCTCCAAAAGAGAAAAACTACATGCACATTAAATGTTCATTATTGTATTCTCTATAACTTTTATTTGAAAGATTTATTACAATTATGTGAATCATTTACAAGATACGAAGGAAACGCCAGGAATACTAAATATCAAATCTCATTCTAAACTATCAATTCGGATTTCTTGAACCAAGTTATATTATGTTATGTTATGGGGTCGGTGGGTCGTGTGGCCTCTGGGCAGAGCTGGGACGAATCCTCGTAAAAAGGATTCGAATCACGAATCCGAATCACCTAATATGATTCGAATCACGAATACTCGAATAAAGGATTCGTAAGCGATAAATATAATTCGAATCAAAGATTCTAATCCTGCCTTTTCGAATCACGAATACAAATCCTTTAGGAATTAATTTGATTTTATAATTTTTTTTCAACCATTGACATATAAATATCGTTACCAGTTGTTTTAACAAAAATATTCAAAACCTAATTATTTATTATTAACACTGGACATCATTGATAACAGACTAAATATCTAATTCCGTGTTACTCTGATTAAAGATGTATTTGTGTGTTTCTGAACTTCACTTCAAAGCAGTGTTTTGTACGCGTGGCGCATGAAGTAAAATTTCGAGTTTAGAAAAGCCCGAAAATTTGTCTCGGGTCGCTGCGCGACCCTCGACAAATTTTCACGGGGCTTTTCTAAACTCGAAATTTTACTTCATGCTTAGCCTGGGAGTGGAAATACTCGTTGAAAACTTCGAATTGAGCTCTATTATAAAATCGACGAATGCCTGAAAATTACGTAACTATATAATTCAATGAGTATCATTAAAACCGGGAAAGTCGGAGAAAAGTAATGGGAAACACGTAAAAATTTATAAAATTAACTTAAATATTGACTAAAACAATGAAAACAATTTAACAAAATGGGGTTTCCCATAAAAGGAAGGTATATTAAAAGGCCAGGGAAAACAATCTTGAATCAGGGAAATGTCGGAAAAATTTAACATTACAGATTGTGGCTACCATCTCAGTTTTACTTCAAATAATATTAAACAAAATTTTGAAAACTACATTATTTATTATCTTTAAAAACGCTCTGAAGTTTCGAACGAGCGTTTCTACTCCCAGACTAAGCATGAAGTAAAATTTCGAATTTAGAAAAGCCCCTTGAAAATTTGTCTCGGGTCGCTGCGCGACCCGAGACAAATTTTCTGGGCTTTTCTAAATTCGAAATTTTACTTCATGCGCCACGCGTACAAAACAAAAATATTGTGAATTTATGTATATTTAAACCACACTTGAAATCAATGTTTTATACGCGTGGCGAATGAAGTAAAATTTCGAGTTTAGAAAAGCCCAGAAAATTTGTCTCGGGTCGCTGCGCGACCCTCGACAAATTTTCACGGGGCTTTTCTAAACTCTAAATTTTACTTCATGCTTAGTCTGGGAGTGGAATACACTCGTTAGAAGTTTCAAATTAAGCTCTTTTGAAAAACAACGGACGTCGCAAAATTTACAGCTTATGCATATATTTACCTAATAGAAAATGTTCGCGTTGTTTTTTGTTAGAAGAGTTCAATTTGAAGCTATAAACGAGTGTTTTCCACTCCCAGGCTAAGCATGAAGTAAAATTTCGAGTTTAGAAAAGCCCCGTGAAAATTTGTCGAGGGTCGCGCAGCGACCCGAGACAAATTTTCTGGGCTTTTCTAAACTCGAAATTTTACTTCATGCGCCACGCGTATAAAACATTGATTTCAAGTGTGGTTTAAATATACATAAATTGACAATATTTTTGTTTTGTACGCGTGGCGCATGAAGTAAAATTTCGAGTTTAGAAAAGCCCAGAAAATTTGTCTCGGGTCGCTGCGCGACCCTCGACAAAATTTCACGGGGCTTTTCTAAACTCGAAATTTTACTTCATGCTTTGTCTGGGAGTGGAAACCCTCGTTCGAAACTTCAAACTGAATGCTTTGATAAGAACATTAAATGACTGAAAACGTTTTTAAAGATAATAATCTAGTTTTCAAAATTTTGTTTAATATTATTTGAAGTAAAACTGAGATGGTAGCCACAATCTGAAATGTTACATTTTTCCGGGCTTTTCTAAATTCGAAATTTTACTTCATGCGCCACGCGTATAAAACAGTGATTTAACAAGAAATTTAAAAACACACAAAAGACTTTTTTTATGATAATCCTCACAATTAATTCGAATTATTTTCGACGATTCAAATCCTTTTGTAAGTATTCGAATCCTTTTATAGATATTCGAATCCTTTTATAAATATTCGAATCATTTTATAAGAATTCGAATCACCCACATTTGGATTCGAATACGAATCCTTTTAAGAAAATGTAACGAATCCGGATCACGAATCTAGTTGAACTAAAATATTCAAATGCCTCTTTTGAATCCTCTAAAAGGATTCGAATCCTGCCCAGCTCTGCCTCTGGGCCTTTCAAAATTACCGCGACTTAAGAGATCTTTTGTAATTATCCCTGACCCACACGAGTCCCTCAATGTCTAGACCTCTTGTGTATTCTACAATAACTTGAGGGTTAGTGAGTACTATTGTCGTCAGGCTTTAAAGTGACCGATGACAGGTAGCTCCGTCTTAGGAGGGACAGAGCAGAGCATTCACATGCTTTGCATGCTGTTTCTTGTACCTCGTTGCAGAATCTGCAATTGGCATCAGTTGTCTGACCCCTAAAGAGCCGATCATGAGCCTTAGGTTAAGAGGAATTTATTTTACAAACAAAGAGGAATTACTTTTAATTCAACCTGTTAAAAACATAGATAATAACTCAGTGCACTAAAGAACGAACAAATTGTTAATATCAGAAAAGGTAAAACATGTTTTATTAATTTGCAATACATCCATGCCCCTAATTGCATCAACACAATTTTCTCTTATTCGATACACTGCTTTCTTTTTAATCACAATATCTTTTTCGTCGCTTGAATAATAATTACTATCCAAAATGTTATTCATTCTTCTAGTTCTGTGAAATTAATGGCCATAGCCCTGTCGGACAAGGGATATATTCTTTTAAACATTAGACAACATTTTTAGGTTAGTTTTAAAGCCAGCTTTATCTATTTAAAGTATTAAAAAAACCGACATCAACTTTAAAGTCGATTTTTTACTTTAAATTTGCATTATGAAACGGAATTTAACGTTAAAGTCGACCGAATATTTAAAGTAGCTTTAACTTAATTATGAAACCGGCCGTTAACCAGTATAAATTTCGTTATATTTGACATTACCCAATTTTCGATTTGTCCCAACATTTTATGTCCATCGATGGTACTTGTACTTAGAGTATAATTTGCGTGTAGTACTTGTACTCAATACTAGAGTACATTTTACTTGTACTCGAAACAGCTCTGATTGTAATTCATTTCAATATTCGCAGAGTTTATCAATTGGCAAACTGACTTTTCAGCATGTACGCGACAGTCTTTTGTTAGCTTAGCCTGAGAAACTGTTTAACTCTAACCGCAGAGAAGCCGGCAAACCTTTTCGCCTGCCTCAAGCCAGGTGTGTTTCTCAGGTGAGCACTTTTGGCAGCATCTTTCCACTCCTGTATCATGCCATTGATGCTGAGTTTAGTTATTTCAATGCCCTCCTTGGCAAGGTTGTCAGCCAGCTGCTTTAAGGATAGTTTGCACTCCTAGGCAGATTTAGACTTATATGTAGGTAATTTTATTGCCTTTAATGCAGCCTGACTGTCTGAGCATATGCATATTCTCTTTTTATTGTAGCCCCTTTCTAAACATACATGAGCGCATGTGTTCAAGATCTCGATTTCTGCCTGAAATATCGAAGGGGGCTATCCCAAGGCTCTTGATAACTTGAATTAAGGGCCAGTGATAGAGATTCCGACTCCATTCGCAATTTTAGAATCGCCAGTGAATCAAACTATCGATGAGCCTTGTAACTGCTTGACTTTCGCTCCAAAAACATGGCGGCCATAGATGGCCACTTCAATCGTTGTATCAAGGTCGTAGTCAGTTGACAAGTAATAATAATAATAATAAATTTCTTTATTAGCCAAATAGTAAAAACATAATATACATGGTTGACATGAGTGACCAAAATAATAAAAAAGATTACTACTAGCTAATCTTAAGGCCAGATTCAGTTTTGGAGTATACCCCAAACTGTTCTGCCATCCAAACCTTAGAACTAATAAGATTTACAATATAAAAAGAATTAAACATAATATGATATCTATATAAAATTTAGTGATCGAGTATATAATAGAAATGTATTATTTATAATACATTTATACTTAAGAGAAAAGTAACAAAAAGAAAAATGAAAAATACTATCATCATTGAATACATTGCTGTAATAATTGTTTTTTAACTGCGACTTTAAACTTATTTAAGCTACACATTTTTAATTCAGGTGGTATCGAGTTGTACAATTTGTAAATTTGAAATGAGAATGACCGTTCGCATAAGGAAGTGCGATATTTCGGAGGGGATAAGCATCCTATAGATCGAGTATTAAGGTTATGCACGTCATTCCGAAATGTAATTTTATTATACAGGTATGGTGGTGATTTGGTAATTATTAGTTTATGAAATAAACTCAAAGTCTGCTATTCTCTCCTATTAGACATGTTCAGCCATCCTGTTTATGAGAAATTCTGTCAAATTTCCGAATGCCATAGATAAAACGCAAACAAGAGTTTTGGACTCTCTGAATACGATTTGATGTAACTTTGTCAATTGCTGCATTATATAATGATGCACTGAAGGTAAAGTGTGACAAGACAAATGCGTTACAGAGAGCAATCTTCATATTCTCAGGTAAGCATGCCCGATGAGAATACAATTTCTTCAAATTAATGTAAGCAGCGCGAATAAATCTGTTTATATGAGTTTTATATCGGAATGTATTATCGATAGTTACGCTTAAGTTCTTAGTATCCTTCACATACGGTATCACTGTTCTATTTATTGAAAGTCTAAGTTCATTTGAAAGTTGATTACATGATTGTTTATTTCCGAAAATGAGATAAGATGATTTGACTGGGTTTAATCTAGCATACCTGAATATTCAAAAATCCGTTTTAAGTCGGAGTTAATATTTATTTCAGCCTCACGATACGATTCTGGATGAAAAGAATAGTAGAGTTGACTTTCATCTGTATACATGTGCCCACAAAACTGCAATTGGGAAAGAATATTTGATGTGTAGATAGAAAACAATAAAGGGCCCAACACAGAACCCTGCGGTACACCTTGTCTTATATCGATAAAGTTTGACTTAGAATTATCGAGTTGTACACACTGTTTTTGGTCGCTAACATAATTTGACAATAATAGTACAGCAGGTTCCTCAAGCCCTATAAAACGCAGGATCACTTTAAGAGTGTGTAACAGCACCAATATTGTCATAAGCCCTTTATCTGAAGATGACAAAATATCATCAGTAATTTTTAACAGTGTGTTTCACAACTGTAACCAGGTCTAAATCCAGATTGCAAGTCGGGTAAAATTTCATTTTTATTAACATAATCATATAGTTGAGACTTAATTATTTTCTCAAATAGTTTAGACAGTGTAGGCAGTATGCTAATCGGTCTTAAATCCTTAAGCTGACATGGATTATTTGTTTTAGAAACAAGTTTAATTATTGCATATTTCCAGCAATTAGGAAATACACTATCTAATATACACGAATTTACAATATGGGTCAGATAAGGCACAATAAATGGACAACATAGGAGTAACATGACATTATTAATATTATCGTATCCAGTGGCCGAAGATTTTATTTGAAATAAAAATTGCGCTACGGTGTGATCATCTACTAATTTGAAATTGAAAGAAGCACCAGATCGATGATACCTATTTTCGAAATAGCTATTAGCATTTGCTGTATTACTATTACTGGGTAAACTCTTGCAAAAATAATTATTAATTGCATCAGTATTAGATAAGGATTTTGGAATGCTAATCTGTTTTTTGAAAGGCCTAGAGACTCGATGTGTTTCCACATAAAATGTGTACCGCAATTATTGCAAACGTATGTAAAGTATGCTTTCTTTTCATTTTTTACAGCAGTATTAGTGAAATTTCTCAAGCTTTTATAGTAGTCCCAATGTGACGGGTTACCAGATTTCCTGTAACGCGATTTTGCCTTGTCTCGTAACTTAAACAATAATTTCAGATTATCCGTCAACCATGGACTAGATCTTTTGGGTTTCTTAGGATTAGAGGGGCGTGACAATCAAATAGATCTTTTATGTATATATTGAACAAAAATAGTTTGTCATTCAAGTCTTTTCATATGATGCATAGGTAGATTGTGTAAATCATTTTTAAATAAATTTATATTTATATTACAAAAGTTACGTGATGTAAATACTTGTTCGTTATTGTGCTGTTCAATATTAAGTGCAACAGTACAGTAAACTCCATCGTGGTCAGAAGGACAGTCAAAAATATCACTACTTGTATAATGCAATTGATTAGAGTATATATTCTAATGCTGCTATTCACGTGCAGATGCAGAGATGTGAGGTTTAAAATAAAATCCATTGCTCCAGTAGGGCAGGTGTTCATGGCCCCTGTGATACCCAAACATGCCAGCCGCTGAACCTTGTTGAGCTTTGTTTGGCTTGTGTCTTTGTCCACCAGACGACGGAACCATAGGTGGTCTTATCACCGTTATGAAAAGCCAATATATCATCTTGGGGTGTAAACCCCATCTTTTGCCAAATAGTCTACGGCAAGACCATCGGCAACTTACTGCTTTGGCCGTGATGTTGTCTACATGGGTTTTCCAGCTCAGCCTCTGGTCAAGAGTGAGGCTTATATTCAACTGTACCCGAAAACCCAATGAGTGTCCCATTCATGGTTGGTGCCTTAAGGTTTAATTTTCTTCGCCCAGTAAATAAGACAATTACAGTCTTATTGGGGTTAATGGTGAGCCCCTTCTGCACGCACCATGTACCTACTTTTCGGAGGGCTATTTGCATGCGGTTAGACACCGTGTTGTCCCTTACTATGATGACAATGTCGTCAGCATAGCCTTGTGTGACAAATTGATCGTTGGATAACACCGGCATTAATTCATCGACAACTACTCACCACAGCAGGGCCGATAGAACACATGGACAGTGTGTTCCTACGACCTTTGAGCATAGTTTAGATCAGAGCTAGGCAGGATTCGAATCATGCAGGATTCGAATCCTTTTAGAGGATTCAAAGGAGGCATTCGAATACTTTAGTTCAACAGGATTCGTGATCAGGATTCGTTACATTTTTTTAAGAGGATTCGTATTCGAATCCAAATGTGGGTGATTCGAATCCTTATAAAAGGATTAGAATATTTATAAAAGGATTCGAATAATTATAAAAGGATTCGAATATCTATAAAAGGCTGCGAATATTTATAAAAGGATTCGAGTGTTAGAAAAAGATTTGAATCATCAATAATAATTCGAATTAATTGTGAGGATTAACATGAAAAATCTGTTTTGTGTGTTTTTAAATTTTTCGTTAAATCACTGTTTTATACCCGTGGCGCATGAAGTAAAATTTCGAGTTTAGAAAAGCCCTGTGAAAATTTGTCTTGGGTCGCTGCGCGACCCTCGACAAATTTTCACAGGGCTTTTCTAAACTCGAAATTTTACTTCATGCTTAGTCTGGGAGTGGAAACGTTCGTTCGAAACTTTAAACTGAATGCTTTGATAAGAACATTAAATGACTGAAAATGTTTTTAAAGATAATAATCTAGTTTTCAAAATATGGTTTAATATTATTTGAAGTAAAGCTGACATGGTAGCCACAATCTGAAATGTTTAATTTTTCCGACATTTCCCTGATTCGAGATTTTTTTCCCTGACCTTTTAACATAACGTTCTTCTGTGGGAAACCCCCATTTTGTTAAATTGTTTTCATTGTTTTTGTCATTATTTAAGCTAATTTTATAAATGTTTACGTGCTTTGTAATTTGCCTGCTGATTTTGACAAATTTAATAATATTATATTGCTTTTTTGTTAGTGTTTTTGGTCAATTTGAATATAATTCTATGACTTTTCTCTGACTTTCCCGGTTTTAATGATATTAAGTGATTTTTTCATTTAAGTAATTTTCAGGCATTCTTCGATTTTATAATAGAGTTTAATTTGAAGTTTTGAACTGGTTTGTCCACTCCCAGGCTAAGCATGAAGTAAAATTTCGAGTTTAGAAAAGCCCCGTGAAAATTTGTCTCGGGTCGCGCAGCGACCCGAGACAAATTTTCGGGCTTTTCTAAACTCGAAATTTTACTTCATGCGCCACGCGTACAAAACACTGATTTGAAGTGAAGTTTAGAAACACACGAATACATCTTTAATCAGAGTAACAGGGAATCAGATATTTAATCTGTTATCAACGATGTTCAGTGTTAATAATAAATTATTAGGTTTTGAATATTTTTGTTAAAACAACTGGTAACGATGATTTAATAAAGAAAACACTTGGTTAAATTTCACTAATATTTTGGTTTTTTATTCCAACTAGTTTCGACTTTGAGTCATTCTCAAGGAGTACAGGAAATTACATTTTTACAAACATTATATACAAGAGAGGTTCATTTAAATTTTATGGTTAGGGAATAAGGGCTGTCATGATGGGTGAGCTCCACAGATCTTCGATGTTATTAACAATTGGTTTTCCCTGTTTTATTGCTTTCTGGATTTCCAGTCCTTCGCGATAGTTGAGATGACGTCCTTTATTGCCTGTGTATAAAATCTTTAGAGTTTGGTTATTAAAAAAGTGATTACTGTCAATGCAGTGTTTAGCTAACCCAGTACAATATTTTTTATTTTGGATTGAAGCTTTGTGTTCTTCCAGTCGTTTTTTGAAATTCCTCCCGGTTTGGCCAATGTATATTGAGTCACAATCGTCGCACTGGATTTCATACACTCCACACTTTTTAAATTTATCAGTTTTTTGTTTGCTATTCACTAGGAGTTTGCCTAAATTTATTGGGTTAGTCATGATTATGTTAAATTCTTTCCCATTAATACTGTTTTTAACTCCAAAATATTAGTGAAATTTAACTAAGTGTTTTTTTTAATTAAATCATAGTTAAATATGTTTCACCACGTAAAAGATGAGAAACTTGTTCAAGATATAACTGGTAACGATATTTAAATAATAATGGTTGCAAACAAAATGTTAAATTAAAAGTCTTCTTAAAGGATTTGTATTCGTGATTCGAAAAAACAGGATTTGAATCTTTGATTCGAATCATATTTATCTCTTTCATTCGAGTATTCGTGATTTGAATCATATTAGGTGATTCGGATTCGTGATTCGAATCCTTTTTACAAGGATTCGTCCCAGCTCTGGTTTAGATCCATGTGGATGTGGAGGCATCAATTCCTCTTGCTTTAGTGGCAATTTCGATCACCAAGAATGCACATAGAGCCACTTCTTTGCTTGCGATGATCTTCTTTACTACACATGTTAGTGTATGCATTTGTTGCTGATTTGCGTGTTTGATAAGCAAGTGGGTGTTAGTGAAAGACGACCGGAGCGCTATTCTCCTGATATTTTCATCAATGATTTTTTTCAATTGATTTTAGGAGAAAAACAGATGAGGCTTATGAGGCAATATGACTTAGGCTTGTCAGTTTGGAACCCAAATATAAAATTTGATGAAGGTCCCATTAGCAGTTTTCGCTGAAATCGTGCCACAGACCGGCCGACCGACATCATTAATTGGGATTCCTGGAACCCCAAAACGGACATTTCAGTAAAAAAATGGGGGTCCATTTTTTACCGATCACCATACCTCCCTTACACAGTAGTGCGGTCGGTTAAAAAGATAGTATCTTTAAATAAGTGTGATTATATCTAAAACGTCGATTAATCTCGTTTTCAAAAAGACTTAGGACATAGTGAGATAATACATAGATGCCCACTTAAGCTTTGTTAAGCACTAAGTCAACAAGAGATAAAGTCAAGGATGATACACTAATGAGATGTTTACTTATAATTTATATCTGAAGAGTACATAAGAACAATTCTAATGTTAAAATATGTCTCTGCAGATGTAAAGCTATTTATTTACTGTGAGATATTTGTTATGTTATTATTATAGTATTTTGGCTTAATAATCAACATTAAAAATGGGCTCTGCGTGTAAATACACATGGAATTTTCTTGCAAGTAAACGATGTAAATATTCAAACATTCGTTATGTATTTGAAGCTTTTAACCAGTGTTTACACTCTTTGATTAAGCATGAAGTAAAATTTTGAGTTTAGAAAAGCCTAAAAATTTGGATTTTACGGGGCGAAAATCCTGAAAATTTGGATTTGCCGACACCTACGCTTCGGTGTCGGCAAATACAAATTTTCAGAATTTTGTAAACTTAAAATTTTACTTTATGCACCACGCGTTAAAACACTGATTTCAATTAAATGTTAAATAATAGTGCTTTTATTTGAGCTCAAGTTAATAAATTTTACAAATTTTACCAATTAAAAATTCGAGCAACTGGAACAATTTGCTTTGGGATATGTATAGGGATTTTTTTTAAGGATACATATCCCGATGTGTACTCTGTGCCAGAGCTGGGCAAGACTCGAATCATTCAGAATTCGAATCCTTTTAGAGGATTCAAAAGAGGCATTCGAATACTTTAGTTCAACTGGATTTGTGATCCGGATTTATTACATTTTTTAGGAGGATTATTCGATTATTCGAATCCAAATGCGGGTGATTCGAATCCTTATAAAAGGATTCGAACATTCATAAACGGATTCAAATATTTATGAAACTCCCTATATAAGATGTATTTTAACATTAATAAATTTAAATATGTTTAATGTAGCAAACACACGTATGGTGCTAGTTGCAATTATGCAACTTTTAAATAGCAACATTTGTTTATAACCAATAAATTGTCTGTTTATGGATGATCCATTTGAGCGATACTGAACTAGCTGATATTTTATGGTTTGTAGATGCAATTTGCTATAGAAAAATTGAGCGAAGTTTCATTTGAAAAGTTTCATTTAAATAGAAAAGAGCGAATTTAAAATTTTATACTTATATTTAAAAATCTAGAATGGCGCCATTTATTTCGTATGTTCAATGAAAAAAAAACCTCTAGAGTACCATGGAAAATATTCTAGGTTGGCAACTCTGAGATTATATATTATAATTATTATGTCTGACGTTTTATATGTCAATTCCTAAAGCGTGTAGCCAACCTAAATGTAAAAAAAAGATGAAATCGTGGCACTCTAGAGTTTTTTTTTTATTGAACATACGATACAATTTACATTCAGAGATGATCCGATCAACAATAAGAATAAATGCAAAGTCAACAAGATAAAGTTGAAGCCTGATAAGGTAATGGAATGTTTACTTGTAATCAATAATGTGCAAACAAATACGAGAATTTTAAAAAATCAAGAAAATTCAGTCATTTATGTCTGAAGATATTTAAGTTATTTTTTTTTAATTTAGTGGCTGTGAAATTAAAACTACATAATCATAGTATAGTTATGAGTAAAATTATTTTTATTTGTGACAAAATGAAGTGAGTTAAAGTAAAAACAGCAGAATAAATTAAAATTTAAGTTAGATTTGCTTATATTATGTAGCAGATATATGGTTAGGGAGAGTTGCTCCTGTTAGGATAGGTGACAAATAGTTGGCACCTGAATTAGGTAGGTAGTAATTATAAACGTCACGGGGTTAACCGGCTATCTAACCTAACTTTTGTAATAGCTTACTATTATCTAACTACAATTACAAAAGTTAGGTTAGATAGCCGGTAAACCCCGTGACGTTTATAATTGCTACCTAATTCAGGTCAAGTATTTGTCACCTATCCTAACAGGAGCAACTCTCCCTAACCATATATTTGCTAAATAATATAAGCAAATCTAACCTAACTTAAATTTTATATTGTGGATGCTTCTGCTTCGTTATACGTGTTAGTTAAGAATAAAAAACGTTCAAACTTTGTTAGTTATACAAACTTAACACATTTTTTTTATTGATAAACTAACCTATATTTATTGATTTTAATACAAGTAATTTAAACCTAATCTAATATACAGAGAGTTTTATGTAACACCGAACATATGTCGTACATTTTCCGATGCTAGGTTTATTAAAAGAATTTATTTGAAGCTTTAAACGAGTGTTTTCCACTCCCAGGCTAAGCATGAAGTAAAATTTCGAGTTTAGAAAAGCCTGAAAATTTGGTTTGGTCGCGTAGCGCGGAGCGGCCAAACCAAATTTTCAGGCTTTTCTAAACTCGAAATTTTACTTCATGCGCCACCGGCACACAACACTGATTTAATGAAAAGTTTGGCAGTGTGTTTTAAACTTCGTAACATGTCAGTGTTTTGTACCGGTGGGGCATGAAGTAAAATTTCGAGTTTAGAAAAGCCTGAAAATTTGGTTTGGCCGCTCCGCGCTTTGCGCTACGCGACCAAACCAAATTTTCAGGCTTTTCCAAACTCGAAATTTTACTTCATGCTTAGTCTGGGAGTGGAAAACACTCGTTTAAAGCTTCAAATAAATTCTTATAATAAACCGAGCATCGGAAAATGTACGACGTATGTTAGGTGTTACATAAAACTCTGTGTATATCCAGTTAGCCAGTCTCTGTGTAAAATTTGGTAACAGCGTACGGATGCTGCATCCAGAAGCGAGACCTGTGAGCTTTAAACGAGTGTTTTCCACTCCCAGACTAAGCATGAAGTAAAATTTCGAGTTTAGAAATGCCTGAAAATTTGGTTTGGTCGCGTAGCGCGAAGCGCGGAGCGGCCAAACCAAATTTTCAGGCTTTTCTAAACTCGAAATTTTACTTCATGCGCCACCGGCACACAACACTGATTTAATGAAAAGTTTAGCAGTGTGTTTTAAACTTCGTAATATGTCAGTGTTTTGTACCGGTGGCGCATGAAGTAAAATTTCGAGTTTAGAAAAGCCTGAAAATTTGGTTTGGACGCTCCGCGCTTCGCGCTACGCGACCAAACCAAATTTTCAGGCTTTTCTAAACTCGAAATTTTACTTCATGCGCCACCGGCACACAACACTGATTTAATGAAAAGTTTAGCAGTGTGTTTTAAACTTCGTAATATGTCAGTGTTTTGTACCGGTGGCGCATGAAGTAAAATTTCGAGTTTAGAAAAGCCCCAAAATTTGGTTTGGACGCTCCGCGCTTCGCGCTACGCGACCAAACCAAATTTTCAGGCTTTTCTAAACTCGAAATTTTACTTCATGCTTAGCCTGGGAGTGGAAAACACTCGTTTAAAGCTTCAAATAAATTCTTTTAATAAACCGAGCATCGGACAATGTACGACGTATGTTCTGTGTTACATAAAACTTTCTGTATGTACGAGTATACAGGATGTTTCTTTCATGGCCTCTATGGGGATTTCGGAAACAATAACAGATAGAGAAACGGTTAAACGGGCAAAGTAGTGTAGTTTTATGAGCTGACTAAAAAAAACACATTGGCAAAATTTTCGAAAACCGATTTGAAAAAATCGACAATTTTCACATTTTTCAAAATATCTAGTTTCATTTTTTGAAACTGTGCAAGTGACTTTTTATTCAGATTGCCAAACTATACTATTTTGCCCATTTAACCATGTCTCTATCTTATATAGTGTTCGAGATCCCCATAGAGAATATGAAAAAAACTCACTGTATAACTCTAATCTAATTGAATGTGAACTTATACTTAGGTTAGGTTAGTGTTATCTATATAAATACAAATTGATGAATAGAGCATTAATAACCTTTCTTCGCACTTTTATTTAAGTTGAAAATGTACATTTCGGACACAAAGTGACCGGATGGATTAATCCATTGATAATGGTCACTTTGTGTCCGAGATGTACATTTGATAATTCAAATAAAAGTGTGAAGATTAGTGTTTTATTCGTCAATTTAATTTGATCTACACTTATTTCAATCAGTGAATTTATATAAATATAATCTGATCTTAGTATCTTCTAAAGAGCCTTTCATTAAAACTGATAGTATTTTAATTTTAAATAAAACAACAATGATTTGATATATCGATATGTTTGGTAGCTGTTTTTCACTATTTAATGTAATCATAAATAACAGGATAAAAGTAATAGTCGTTCTTAATGGTGTGCCAGACGGCATACTTGGAAAACTGCCCGGAAAAAACAACCCGACACAGGGGTTGCCGTACAATCTAGTGGAACAAGAACCTTCAATAGCTAAGAGCCCATGTTCGAAGGCTATTTAATAGGGCCAAAACCGCACAGAGTTGGGACAACTATAAGGAAAAGCTTACGCAGTACAACAAAGAAATCCGAAAAGCCAATAGAGACTCGTGGGGGAAGTTCTGCGAGGAGTTAATCGACACTCCGGCATGTTCGAGAATCCACAAAGTCCTGGCAAAGGATGGAAGTGCTGCAAAAGAGGTAGGTTTCGTCAGAAAATCTGACGGGACTTATACTGAAACAAAGGAGGAAAGTCTCAAGGAATTACTAAAAGTCCACTTTCCAGCCTCAACAATCCTGTCAGGGAAGAACATACGCGAAAATCCCGGCCAAAGGCAAAAAAGCCAGACCGAAATGATTGGAGGTTAGCCACAGAGGTCACAAGACCAAGCAGAATCAGATGGGCCATAAGCAGGTTCCAACCGTATAAGTCCGCTGGGATGGATGGGATCTATCCCATCCTGCTACAGAAGGGCATAGAGGAACTGGTGCCGCATCTAACAAAGATCTTTAAAGCCTGTCTGGCATGGGGACACGTACCAAGGGCGTGGCAAAGTGTAAAGGTAATCTACCTGCCTAAGGTAGGTAGAATAGCAGATCTAACACCGAAGTCTTACGGACCCATCAACCTCTCTTCATTCCTACTGAAAACAATGGAGAGACTGGTCGACAGATACATACGGGGCGAGATACTGGGGAAAGATCCCCTCAGTAACCGTCAGTACGCTTACCAGCCAGGAAAGTCCACGGACTCGGCGCTGGACGACCTAAACAGGCTCATCACAAAGTCAGTGGAGGACAAAGAGATAGCTATGGTCACATTTCTAGATATAGAAGGGGCGGTCAACAATGTCACAACCAACTCGCTTATAGAGGCACAGGCAAGAAAAGGCGTCGCGTAAAGTCTCTACCAATGGATAAGGCCTAGCCTGGAGAAAAAGACAATTACATTCACTCTAGGAGGGCACACCATTGAAGCCAGAGCCGGCGGAGGCTGCCCGCAGGGAGGGGTTCTATCTCCACTGCTATGGGCAACTCTTGTGGACGACTTACTAAGAAAACTGTCCGAAGAAGGCATCCACTGTCTAGGGTATGCGTATGACTTGGCTATAGTCATCAGAGGCCGGTTCGCAGGAGTTATCTCACAACGAACACAAAGGGCCTTAAACATAGTAGACAACTGGTGTCGAAGGGAACGACTGACGGTCAATCCCGAAAAAACACAGATTGTCGTGTTCACAAAAAGAAGAGCGTTAGAAGGCCTAAGGCCACCGACGCTCGGGGGCACAACAATTCCCTTCGCTAAGAAGGCGAAGTACCTAGGGGTAATCTTCGACGATAAAATGACGTGGAGGACGCACATCACGAAAACCGCCAAAAAAGCCTCAATGGCATTGGGAAGGTGTCGAAGAATGTGCGTGAAAAACTGGGGGCTCAATCCTAAAATGACCCTCTGGTTATATACAAGGGTGATCAGGCCCATGATATCCTACGGGGCAGTAGTGTGGTGGGCAAGGACGGAGCAGCAGGGGGCGATAAGGCTCCTGAACAGCACACAAAAACTAGCATGTCTCAGTGTCACAGGAGCCCTAAGCACTACCCCGACAGCAGCCCTAGAAATGATCCTGAACCTACCACCACTGCACATCTTCATACAAGGGGAAGCCAGGGCCGTAACATATAGACTAATGCGAGGACAGGCGCCCATAAACCGATCACACGGGGAAAAGTACCAAAGGCTAGAAGACGAGCTAAAGGCAAACCCTACAACAGGAATGCCAAGCGATGCCATGGTCAAGAAGTATAATTTCGACAGGAAATACAAAGTGAGAGGGAAGATTGGGAAAAGAGCCCACCTACCAACGCGGAATCAAACTGGTATACTGACGGCTCGAAGACAGAGGAAGGAGTCGGAGCCGGAATATACAGCACAAAACCGGAGACAAAGATTTCAGTCAGTCTGGCGAGGGACACCACCGTGTTCCAGGCAGAGGCGATCGCGGTCCACCTCTGCATTGGAGAAATAGCAAAGCAAGACAACAAAAGTCGATCAGTAGCTATTTTCTCCGATAGCCAAGCGCTGCTAAGGGCACTAAGCACCACACAGGTCGACTCCAAGCTAGTGTGGGATTGTGTAAGCGCTCTCAACGAAATGGGCGGTTGCAAAAAAGTGACAATGGCATGGGTCCCAGGACACAAGGGTCATCAAGGGAATAAAAAAGCAGACGAACTGGCCAAACAAGGCTCGTCAAGCGCATTCATTGGCCCGGAACCCTCCTGCGGTATCGCAAAAACCACAGTCAGACAAGCCATAAAAAATGGACGGAGACACAAACTCAAACCTGGTGGACGAACACACCAGGGCAGAGGCAGGCGAAACAGTTCCTCAAAAAACAATCGCCGGCTTTCACGACCGATCTTCTCAACCAAGAGAGAAAAACGATTAAAGCTATAGTACGTCTACTAACAGGACACTGTAGGCTCAACAAACACATGAGCAAAATAGGCCTGGCAGAGGATACAATATGCAGATTCTGCCAGGAGGAAGAGGAAGATCCTCTCCACATCCTGTGCCAATGTGAGGCCCTAGCGCGGGTTAGATACCTAAAGCTGGGCAACACTAAACCAAGCGCAGAGAGCTACACCTAAGGCTCACTGTCAGGGTTAATAGGGCTAATCAAAGAGGCGAAGCTCGAGCACGTCGTCTAGGATAATAGGGATCCACAATAGATCTGCAAAGGTCGCGGTGGTACAGGCCAATGAGACCACCCCTACGAATATCTAATCTAATCTAATTTAATGGTGTGCCAAACTTTATTTTATTGAAATAAAAACAGACATTTTTTACTTATATTGTTGCTATAAATCAAGTATGTTTTTGAACGTCATTTTAAATCAGTGTTTTATACGCGTGGCGCATGAAGTAAAATTTCCAGTTTAGAAAAGCCTAAAAATTTGGATTTGCCGAGGCGCGACTTGCTTCGCTCGCGCGCCCCGCAAATCCAAATGTTTAGGCTTTTCTAAACTCGATATTTTACTTCATGCTTAATTTAGGATTGAAAACACTTTCTATAAATGCACATTGAATACTTTAATAAAAACACTATATTAAACTTACTTTTATTTTCAATGTTTACTATTTTATCTAATGATTGTATAAAAAATATATTTTAATACATTCTACATAGTCGAAAATTTGTACTGCTTGTGTCTGATCTCATCTTAAATAATTTTATCAATTTTTATTTAGATTAATTGGAACGTCTGGAGCAATTTATTTCGGAATATGTAAAGTATATTTGAAAGATAAAATCCCCGTATGTATTTTAAATGCAATCGTAAGTCAAGAACTTAATATTTTTTTGGATAACCTGATAGTATGAAACAATTGATAAGTAGGTACTGAAAACTTAATAAAGTTAGCCCAGAGAATATATTTGTTGGTATTTCAAAATAACATAGTAAAAACTATATTCAAAAATGTACGATTTCTTGATGTCCAGGGGGGCCAAGTGCCCTCCCCATTCTCTTTTTTGCTATGACTGCAGATGCCAGTCCGTGACAAACTGAGACCAAAAATACCGGTCCGCCACATAAAATAGTTTGAGAAGCGCTGAACTAGACAATGTATTCGTTCCTCAGATAACCGAGATACTCAAGCGATCGATCGTTTTACATTCAGAGGCGTAGCGTAGTGAAGGCAAGAGCGGCACTTTTTGGGGGCGGTAAAATTTTACAATAAATAATAATATCATTTTACATTCAGAGGCGTAGCGTAGTGAAGGCAGAGGCGGCACTTTTTGGGGGCGGTAAAATTTTACAATAAATAATAATAATATTTGGTAAGCTGAACTGAAAATGTCAACTATTTCATTTAATATTTTTTTGAAATTTGGTTTGGCCGCTCCGCGTTTTGCGCTACGCGACCAAACCAAATTTTCAGGCTTTTCTAAATTTGAAATTTTACTTCATGCTTAGCCTGGGAGTGGAAAACACTCGCTTAAAGCTTCAAATTGAATTCTTTTAATAAACCGAGCATTAGAAAATGTGCAACGTATGTATATGGATACTTCAAAGAAAAATTCTCGTTATGAAAATGTTCGGTGTTACATATAAGTCTCTGTATGTGTTTTTTGGTAAAAAAAACTAAACTAAAGAAAACTAATAATAATTTCCAAATAAAAAACCAAAATTTAATAAAACTTAAATACCAATACTTTAAAAATGACAAGTTTTGAATTTTAAATAATATTTTTTATTTTATATAAAACTTGGACATTAATATCGACAGCAGTTGACAAATCTTCAAAATTGATCAAAATTGGGATTTACCACAAAATTAATTTATATTAAAAAGACAGGCAAAAAAATTCTTGAAGTTTATTATTAAACATGACTTTTTTATTTATACCCTGTACAATACACGATAACAAATATATTCTTGCCAAAAAGATCTTTAGAATTACTGTACATTTTGGAGCATTATAGATTTAAATACCTAAATGAGTGAGCGCCGCATTTGGCCTACGCCCCGGGCAGCTTAACCCACGCTGCGCCACTGAATACATTATATTACGTATATTCTTTTTGAAACACTCTGTACAGGGTGAGCGAAACTCGATGTCTCAGCTCTATTATAAGAAAAGGAAAAACGATAGAAAAAATCTGAAAAGCGTTTCATAAATGGGATTGAGTAAGGTCTATTTTAAGCCAAAATTGCATATTTTTCTAAATTTGGAAGAAAGGTAATGACGTTATCGAATATTTTTTTCCCAGAAACATACCTATATTTTTGGGTATTTAAAAAGAACTGATTTTTCTGAATAAACTTAATACAGAAAAAAATTGCCACCTTCTTCCGTTAAAAAATTAAAAGCAAACTTAGAAGAAAGTATTATCAAAAATTCACAATTATTACGATTTAAACAAGTAGTCTTTGGAAGCAAATATCAAAGTCGCATCTGTCAGTAGTAAAACATTATTAATTAGTATTATTAATGATCATCAATTGAACATTAAAAAATACATAATATGTTACTATATTACTATTATTTATTTAATAATCTACGGATTTCTCCTTCTTACAACATTAAAAAAAATATATAAAAACAAAATAATAATACGCATAAGTTACAATAAATAAATATCGCGCTTAACACTAAATAAAAAAACACTAAACAAATTAATACTGAAAGAAACAGAGTATGTAGGCAATCACTACAACAGCCTTTTAATATAACTACCTCCTACTTTCTCAACAAGGTTGTTAAAAAAACGTTTTTTTTTTCGTTTTAATTAAAATAAAACAAAACAAAACGAGTTTTTTCATAGAAACAGCTTTTAAAATATTAACGATTAAGAACATATTTAAAACTTGTCTAAAACAGAACAACAGGGCATTTTTCTTTTGAGTATACATATCCTGATAATTACAGCGTTTTTTAAATTTGCGGAAATTCGTTGTTGTAAAGCGGTTAATTTGGGGCTTTTAACGAGTGTTTTCCACTCCCAGACTAAGCATGAAGTAAAATTTCGAGTTTAGAAAAGCCTAAGAATTTGGATTGGCCGCGTAGCGAAGCGGAGCGGCCAATCCAAATTAGGCTTTTCTAAACTCGAAATTTTACTTCATGCGCCACGCGTAAAAACACTGATTTACAGTGAAGTTCAAAAACACACACATACAACAACAATTATAGGCAACCTTATATACGTTAGTTATTGGGTTGCCTATAATCACTGATTTAAACAATTTGTTCAGCGCAGAATTTGACTTATGTTTTATTCACATCTACATATTAGATTGCTAAAGCCGTATATTTTAAACTTTACGATATTTCAGTGTTTTATACGTGTGGCGCATGAAGTAAAATTTCGAGTTTAGAAAAGCCTAATTTGGATTGGCCGCTCCGCTTCGCTACGCGGCCAACCCAAATGTTCAGGCTTTTCTAAACTCGAAATTTTACTTCATGCTTAGTCTGGGAGTGGAAAACCCTCGTGTAAAGATTCAAATTGAAATCTTTTAGAAAAGCAACGAATGTCGTAAAGTTTACAGTGTATACCTGAAAGAAAAACCTGAACGAAAAATTCCCTGTATTTAAAAATGACATTACTGCACACACAGTTCTGATATTTTATTGTAATAAAATGTTAAGTTTATTAATGTAGTTTGAAATATCTTTAACAGTTTAGTTAAAATTTAAACAAAAAATCTTAAAAAAAAATATAATTTAGCAAATTTAAGATAAAAAAAGAATACCGAACAATATTTTAAATGCAACTCACGACAGGCTTGCCGAATCGAGTTCCTGGGATGGTCTTGAAAATACTGCAAAACAGTGGCAACAATATTGTCAGAACTAATCCTTTTAGTAATTTGTCTTCTCTTTCCTCGTTGTTTGCACGTAAATTGCGTTCTAATCTTGCAAATATTTTTAAGGTTGGAATAACACGTTCAGGGTATCTCTGGGCGTATAGCTGAACTGCTCTTCTAGGGTTCTTTTGAGATTCTCCATAAACTAAGCATTAAGTAAATATTTCAAGTAAACTAATAAGTGTCGACATTTACGTTGTGCGTAAACAATTTTCAAAATCAAATGACAACAAAACAATATTTGTCAACCATTAGTTTAATTATTGACAGATGCGACTTTGTTATTTGCTTTCAAAGGCTACTTGTTTAAGTCGTGACAATTGTGAATTTTTTATAATACTTTTTTTTTAGTTTGGAGTTTTTTAACGGAAGAAGATAGCAAATTTTCTTCTTTACAAAGTTTATTCAGAAAAAATTGCTCTTTACAAATATCAAAAAATATAGGTATGTTTCTGGGAAAAAATATTCGATGACGTCATTACCTCAGATTCTAAATTTAGAAAAATATGCAATTTTCGCCTTATTCAATCCCATTTATGAACCTAACCTCTTTTCACCTTTCTTCAATCGTTTTTCCTTTTCTCATAATAGAGCTGAAACATCGAGTTTCGCTCACGCTGTACAATTACTTACTTAGTATGATTTTCTTCTTTCTGAGCATTATATATATGAAAGTGATCATTGTTATCCTGAGTGTTATCCACTCCCTAATTAAGCATTAAGTAAATATTTCAAGTTTAGAAAAGTTTGAACATTTTTAGGCTTTTCTAAACTCGAAATATGTAATTCATTTACTCGGCGTATAGAACATTAATTTAGTGTGGCATTCTAAAACCACTTCATCCAACTATTTAATGATATGAAACGATCCCAAAATGTATTAGAGACTGATATTTAGCTTGATAAATTGTCGATTTTTATATCGTCCATGTAATTTCCACGAAATACGGACACCCTGTATATAGTTACTCCACTGCGCGACACATGAAAGTTTGCATTAGACGACACTATTTTCTTGTACAAGAAAATACTATAAAATTTTCTATCATGGTGTACCAAATAGAACATGTCCTATTTCCATTATACAAAACTGTAAGATTCGCGTTTGGTCATATTTTGTGTATTACATGATAGAAAATAGTATACTATTTTCTTGTACAAGAAAATAGTGTCGTCTAATACAAACAAGCTTTATAAAATTTGCGGCACACAGTTAGAGAAACACTGCATTATATTTATGTTACTGTATTGTTTAATTTATTGTCTTACAAACATAATTATTTACGAAATAAATTCAAATCAACTTTAAAACAATTTCAATCTTCATAAATTATTCGTAAACACTTTACATAAATTACCAAAAAAAGAGAATGGGTTAGTACATTACCTTGTGTAACTGGCAGTGTAGTTGTTGACTTGTTTTTAAAACTATTATCACAGTAGAGAATCACAATATGAACGACTAGATGTACTAATTAGTTAAATTAAACAAAAAAAAAACAGTCTCACAGTGAAGCCAAAAATTGAAATTTTGTGGTAATCACGCGGCGTGGCAGCTTTTCCACATTTTGACAAAACGCTCCTCGGCGGCTCAGTCGCAATGTTGGAAACGTCTATATTGTTATAACGTGACAATATATAGTGTACCTTTACAGAGTTAAAGTAATCGCACATACGTAACACGATGCGCGCGGCTGCGCGCTGCACACCGCAAACAATCAACAAATCATTTGTAATTCAATTACGTAGGGGATTCCTTTTCGGATTAAAAATAGCAAAAAAATGTAAACAAATTTTCGCGAGCGCGAAAAAAAAGGATATCGCTTCTGATTGGAATTGAAATGATTTCACTTCGCGGGAGTTCAAGCTGTAAAATAAACGTTCGGAAACCAGTTTTGTGTTTTCAGGTAATATTTTTGAAAACGTGAATTTCAACTTAATGAGCACAGGCGCGCAACTTTCACCCGAAATCCTGACTCCAATCCAAGCGCACGTGATAAGCTCATAATTGCGCGTAATTACGATTCTTCTCTCTCGCTCGAACAAATTGTCTCTTAATTGCAGTGGCGTCTCGTCAGAATTTTTATTGGTGGGGCTGCAGTAATAAACATTAACATATCCCGATGTGTGCGCATTTTGAGGTATTTGTTGTTTTCTTATGAGTTCAATTTGAAGCTACTACCGAGTGTTTTCAATCCTTAATTAAGCACATAGTAAAATTTCGAGTTTAGAGAAGCCTGAAAATTTGATTAGGTCGCGTAGCGACCAAATAAAACTGTTATTAGAGTCGCCTATTTCCAAAAACCTCTAAATCCATTTTTTTTTACAAAAATGGAACTGGATTCATTATCTGTTAGTATATAAGTAGAGGAATATTTTAGCACGATATTAGACATCAAATTAAATTAAATCCTGCTGTACAAATGTGTGTAAGATCGCTGTTGGTTTCAACAACCGCTAAATAGACTTGCGTTTACTTTTCAAACCCCGCTAAATCCAGTGACGCACTTTCTTAAACAAAAACCGCTAAATCCATCGTAGACTTTATTGTAATATTAAATTTTATAACAAAAGTAGCTAAATCGAATTTTGTCGATTTTCGCGCTTATTTAACAGAAAAATATATATATAAAAAAAGGATACAATATATTTAAGAAATTTGGCTATGTAAAGAAATTAGATGCACACATTTCTGCCATTATTAAACCTACTTCTCCGCTTCATTTTAATTTAAACTCTTGTAAAATAATGGTGTTGACTAAAAGCAAAACAGGAATCATATTAGTTCATGATGAACCACACTACATCTCAGATATTACCAATTCTCAAACCATATACAAAAGAGGTAAACAAATTAGCTCAACTAACGCATTACTTGTAAAATTAGACGAAGTAAAACTAAACCCAGAAAAAATGGGTTTAGTTTAGTTCATTTACATTCTTAGTAAATGAACTCCTCTCAAAACTACGGCATTGACTGGCAGGGAAAAGCGATAGAAGAAAACCCCAACTACTACAAAAATGTCATTAGAAGATATAAAGCTGGAGGAAGATAAATATAGTCTTATTACAGGTTGATATATAACCTTCTTGCAGGTCAAAGTATAGCCTAATTGTAGGTAAAAAATGTAACCTTCTTCCAGGTCAGAATATAGCCTTGCCACAGACCTGCATTAAGCTATGTTTCAAGTTAAAATATTGCAGTAACGATCAAAATATAGCCTTGTCTCAGTTTAATATATTGCCTTATTATAGGTCAAAATATTATCCTATTGTAGGTCAAAGTATAGCTTTATTACAGGTCAAAATACAGCTGTATAAAGTATAGCCAGATTTTGAGGTAACAAGGCTATATTTTGACCTACGACAGGCCTTAGGCCCAAATATAATCGTATTGTAGGTTGATATATAGCATTATCGCAGGTCAAAGTATAGCTTAGTCATAGGTAAATTGTGTCATGTTGAGGAAATCTTGATACAATAATCTTTTAATCTTGATTTTCAAGTTGTAATTCAATCTTGTACCAATATAGAATTTCTACTTAGAATTTTTATAGAAAATAAATTGTAACGTTATTTGTCTTCGACATATCTACGTGAACTATAATAGCAATAACCTTTAGTTGCATTTCTATTAGGCGCTTCATTCTATGTTCCAGGACATTTTGAAGTTGAACTATAGCTGTTATATCTGTGACGATTATACCTTTCGGATAACACTGTTCTTTGTCCATTCTTACCAATTCAAATCTTGGCCATATATCAGCATTTCCCCATTTAGATTGCACATGGAATCTAAATGGGGAAGTGCTGATATGGTGATATTGGCTTTTTGATAAATTGTTATCAATTAAATAAGCCATAGCTTCAGCAGCAGTAGCTTCTATAACTACATTATTTTAGGTTAAACTTGTTCGAATTTCCTTAACAAGTGTAGGGGTTTTCAACACTTCACTAATAACGGATGCTAAATCATTATCTTTATTTGTTGTAAGGTGCTGTTACTTACTTCAGTAGACAACTTGCTGGTATCTCTTCTCTGAGGTCTCAGTGATTTTTTGCTGAATTCTTTTTCAGGACGCCCTGATTTTGAAAATAAAAACACTTTAGATTTTTCTGACGTCAACATTTTTTTGAGCTTTTGTAAAACATTCTCTAAATAAATGAAATCACTGTCCATTAATTGTTTATACTTAGTTTTAAAATATTTTCTATTTTAGCTTACATTATTAAAATAATTTTAATATCTAGTAAATAAAGAACGAACAGCTTGTAAAAAAATGTTTTCTTGTTCCTCATCTAATTCTTGCCCAAGATGTTCTAAGACATACCGGGTAACAACCCTGTACGTCTGTCTCTATTAAAGAAAAATGTTCCAAATAAATACCTTTTTTTAACATTCTGAATGTGTCGTTTCCGCCCAACGGAGAATTCTGGTACTACTGCAATATTACCCGGCGGATCCAACACGGAATTTTCTGTCGTGCCCATTATCCAAGTCGCATTTCTGCTACATACTTTAAATTTTTTTTATATACTTTCTATTTATATTTCAAATAAAAATGTTGAGAATTTAAAATCTCCTTGGAAACCACTTACGTTTCATTTTTATGCAAAAAAAAGCATATCTTTTATATCTCCCGGATAAGGTTCTATTTGAATATTAGGTGGGACTCTACCCTTCCTGAGACAGTTTCGTAAGTCATTACGAAACTGTCTTAGGAAGGGTAGAATCCCACCTAATATTCAAGCCAAAGATCGCCTTGTTATTGTTTGTTATTCAGAAGTTCTACTCTTTTAAACATCAAAAACTGATAAAATCATTACTTTTCTGTAATTCAAGTTTCCAGAATAGCCAAAGCCTAATTATTTGTTATTATTTTTAAACATTAACTTATGCTAAAAAAGCAGTGGTTAGTACGTTTTCAACATTTGAGGAGCAAAAAACTATCAAAGAAACAATAATCTTTCGTGATTTTAAGGTACATTTTTACACACTTTCGAACACAAAATGCGACAGAAAAAATACTTTGAGTGCAACAAATGGTCTTAATTAAAGTCTCACTAATGTTTATAGAAACTTATCCAGTCGTTAAACTTTACGAACTTCGACTTTGATTTTTGCCACTTTTGGCCAGAAAATAAGCGAAACGTCCCACAGTGCGGTGCCGGTCCGCATAACATATTCTGCCGGTCCGTGTCAAAATTTTAATAAACGACAAAAAAACTGTTAAATTTTGCTAAAAACTTCAGAACATTGGCAATCAATTCGAAATGTTAAATTTCCCTGACTCTTCCCCAGATGTTTTTTCCAGACCCCTTAAAATAATTTCATATAACCAACCAAATATAGGGAAGACAAAAGTTATTGAAGTAATAAAAAGGTAAAAGAAAACATATTATAAAGCACGGATTTAGAAATCGCAAGATTTGATAATACTTTTCTAAAATTAATTAACGCGAAATCAAACATAAGCAGTATATATTAAACTTTACAATGTTGTCAATGTTTTATACGCGTGGCGCATGAAGTAAAATTTCGAGTTTAGAAAAGCCTGAAAATTTGGATTTGCCAGGGCGCGACTCGCTTCGCTCGCGCGCCCCGGCAAATCCAAATTTTCAGGCTTTTCTAAACTCGAAATTTTACTTCATGCTTAGTCTGGGAGTGGACGACACTCGTTACAAAATTCGAATTAAACTGTTTTATAAAATCAAAGAATATCTAAAAATTACATGGTGTATGTACATCGGGATATGTATAAGTACTTGAAAGAAAAAATCTTTGATTATCGTGTCAAAATGATAAATATCCAAAATGTCGAGAAAGTATAAAAAAAGAGAATATTTTTAGAAAATCTATTATACTTTTTACTTTCCCCCGTATGTAATACAAAGGGAAAGTATTGTTTTCGTGAAAATTTTCGAATCAAAAATTTTAGCGGAAATATCCGTTTTGAGGTCCCCTGAGCCGAATAAGACCATTTTTGAAAAATGTCTGTCTGGCTGTGTGTGTGTGTCTGTGTGCGCTGTACCGCAAAAACCGCTAAAGATATCGAGATGAAACTTGAAACTTAAGCTTTTTGTTACAATCGGAAGAACTGAAAAGCTTTTGGTGACAATCGGAAAACCGGAAGTGGTACTTAACTCTTAGCGTTATTCAGTTTTTTTCAGATTTTTTCAATAAATGTTCATCAAACAAAAAATTCTTTCAAATAAAAGTTGTAGATAATAACAAAATAAAGATGTATTGTTCACTTACTTTTTGTCATAGCACTCTTAGTTTTTGAGATATTTCAAAAGTTGTGTTTTATCTAGTTATTGAGGACCACTTCGTAATATGTTATAAAAAGAAGAACGTTTTTCGGGAACTTTCAAACACAATTTTCTACAGGGTGATTCATTAGCCTCTTTACAAACTTTAAAAAGTGATTTAATACGCAATTTACGGGGGAAAGTACTATGATGGACACATCACCATTTTTATATGTTGAATCATTAAATTAAATTCTAAATGTTATTGATTTTCATCACTTAACAAGACTTAAAGTTTAAAAAGTCGATTGTTTTCCCCATATTTTTTTTAAACATTGTTGTATGTTCACAATTTTGATCAGGAAATTTGTTAATTTTCGTAAAATTTCAATAAACTCGGTTCTCAAATTTCCTCTAAAATACTGATTAACGTGAAGTTTAAAACACAAGGATGGAGGATTCAATTTCTTTTGTGGGGATTTTAATCATCTACATCTGCATTCGAACACGAATCCTAAAAAAAAATTTGCATTATTTGAGAAATAATACGATTTTTATTTGAAAGCGTGTATAAAGAAACTTAAACAGTTAATCTATTGCAAACCTATTTCATAATCTGAACCAATCTAACCTAGAAGTATGTTGAAACTCTATCGTGAGCAAAGAGGTGTACATAATAAATGTTACCTTTAAAATTAAGATTTCGTTTGTGTGGTATATTTTGAATTACCATCCGTAAAAATACGCCCCCCCCCCTGATAAAAGGATCTCACACTATACTTAAATGCATTATCTGTGACTGTATCAACAGCTTAAATAACAAACGTAACTTGTCAAAAACGTAATTAACAATGGGGGCCCGTATATCAAAATGTTCAATATTCAACATGTTTGGATTTGTTTGTGATGCATGTTGGTATCTTATGAACGGTACTTGGCCATTTTGAAAACTTTAACCCGTCAACACCAATCGGTCTATTTTGTATAATTGCAAAAATACCAAACACGTTCACGATTAGCAGTCTGGTCATCAGAGAATTCCCCAACAGTTGGGCCCATTTACAAATTTTGTTGATGGTTCTGTCCCACAAAAACCTTAAACTTTGCAATTTTGGAAACAGCTTGCAGTTTTCTGCAATACCTATTAATACAGGGTGGCGCAAAATTACCGATATAGTTTAAATGTTTAATAACTTTTTAAATTTATTTGTATTTTTTATTTTTATTTCAGAATTTTGTGAAGAAAACTTGAGAAATTTGAAATGGAACAGTACACAACAGAACAGCGATCAAAAATTGTTGACTTTTATTTTGAAAATCAACGGACAATTGTTTTGACACAGCGTGCTTATTGTCGTTTTTTTATTGTGCGTACTGGACCTTCAGCATCAACAATAAATCGCCTGGTAGCAAATTTTTGACAACATGGTACAGTAAGACACCTTCCATGTACTGGAAGACCACGTACGGTCCACACGGAAGAAAATATCCAACGTGTTGTGGATAGTGTTCAGGATAGTCCAGAAACATCAACAAGAAGACGTTCGGCACAACTGGGGCTATCGCGGAGGTCCGTTCAGAGGATTTTGGCCACAGTGCACATGTTCCCGTATAAGGTTCAGCTTGAGCAAGAATTGAAGCCGATAGACTACCAACAACGTCTTGATTATGCCATTTCATTCCGACAAAAAGCAGAAGAAAATCGCGATTTCATTAACAATTTGATATTGAACGACGAAGCCCATTTCCAATTGAATGGTTGCGTAAACAAGCAAAATTGCAGGATATGGGCTACGGAGAATCCAAGAACAGTTCATCAGCGACAATTACACCCACTTAAGTGTACTGTTTGGCGCGGTGTATCGTCTAAAAGGATCATTGATCCATATATTTTTTTTAAAATGCACATGGCGCCTTATTTACGGTTAATGGTGCTGAATATCGAACGATGCTGGACAATTTTTTGAGGCCAGCTGTAGAAAACCACAGTGGTGGTTCCAATAAGATGGAGCCACAGCCCACACTGCAAGGGACACAATGGCTCTGTTACGGGACCTCTTTGCCGAACGCATTATTTCGCGCAGAAGCAATTTCAATTGGCCCCCACGTTCACCAGATTTAACAGCTCCAGACTGTTTTCTTTGGGGTTATTTGAAAGATAGGGTATACGTAAATAAGCCAACGACCGTATCAGAGCTAAAATAAAACATTCGCAATGAAATTCAAGCCATAACACCGGAAATTTTACGAAAAGTTATGGAAAATGTACTGGAAAGAGCACGAAAGTGCGAAGCCGAAAATGGACACCACTTGCGGGATATAATTTTTCATACTTAAGCCAAAAATATTCCCCATTAATATACTGTATAACAAAAAAATAATGATAATAATTAACCATTAAATAAAAAAATTATTAAACATTCAAACCATATCGGTAGTTTTGCGGCCACCCTGTACGAGCGTGTGGCAGCTAAACTATTAAAGAATTATGCAGGGTTGTTATGTTTAAAACACTTTGTTTTAAAACAGTGTTTTAAACATTTTTAAAAACAGCCGTCGTGTTTAAAACGGTTTTGTTTTAAACATGTTTTAAATCTTAAATTTATTTAAAACATGTTTGTAACATTTAATTTATTTAAAACGTTTTTTTTATTATCTTAAATTTGCTAAATTATATTTTATACTACTTCATTAAAATGTTTTGTTTACGTTTTTTTTATTTTAGCTAAATTGTTGAAGAATTTTCAAATTACATTATTAATCATAACATTTTATTACAATAAAATATCACAACTGTGTGTGCATAAATGTGATTTTTAAATACAGGATTTTTTTTCAGGTATACATATGCATACACTGTACATTTTACGACATTCGTTGTTTTTTTAAAAGATTTAAATTTGAATCTTTAAACGAGGGTTTTCCACTCCCAGACTAAGCATGAAGTAAAATTTCGAGTTTAGAAAAGCCTGAAAATTTGGATTGGCCGCGTAGCGAAGCGGAGCGGCCAATCCAAATTAGGCTTTTCTAAACTCGAAATTTTACTTCATGCGCCACACGTATAAAACACTGAAATATCGTAAATTTTAAAATATACGGCTTTAGCAATCTAATATGTAGATGTGAATAAAACATGAGTCAAATTCTGCGCTGAACAAATTGTTTAAAACAGTGATTATAGGCAACCCAATAACTCTAACGTATTTAGGTTGCCTATAACCGTTGTTGTATGTGTGTATTTTTTGAACTTCACTGTAAATCAGTGTTTTAAGGCGTGGCGCATGAAGTAAAATTTCGAGTTTAGAAAAGCCTAATTTGGATTGACCGCTCCGCTTCGCTACGCAGCCAATCCAAATTCTTAGGCTTTTCTAAACTCGAAATTTTACTTCATGCTAAGTCTGGGAGTGGAAAACACTCGTTAAAAGCCTCAAATTAACCGCTTTGAAACAACGAATTCCCGCAATTTTAAAAAACGCTGTAATTATCAGGCTATGTATACTCAAAGGAAAAATGCCCTGTATATTCTGTTTTAAACATATTTTAAACACGTTTGAAACATGTTATTATTTGTTAATGTTTTAAACGCTGTTTCAATGAAAAAAATACGTTTTGTAAAAAAAAATGTTTGTTTTACTTAAAATGACAAAAAACAACGTTTTTTTAACAACCCTGGAATTAGGTAATGTCTTAAAATAACTTTAAAATCAGTTTCGGCTCATTTAAGGAAATTAAGTGCAAATGTGCCAGGAATGTGTTCGTAAAATAATCATGTCAAAAACCACTTGAGTTTTATTTTTTATCCAAGCAAAATTTCAATATTTCACTCAAAGTTTGTTATTTTTAGCAAATTTAACTCGTGCAAAGTCACCAAATCGCTCGACCTACGGTCTCGCGATTCAAGACATGACTTTGCTCTCATTAAATTAATGAACAACAAAGTTATCGTGAAATATTAAATTCTTTCGGGGAAAAAATAAATCTCTAGTGGTTTTATTTATAAAAAAAGTATGTATACCAGAATGTTTCTAAATTAACGTATTCATCTAAGGTTTGAAACCTTTACTAGAGATTTAATATGAACTTTAAGTTAAAAGCAGTAACCAAATCCCATAAGAAAATTAATATTTCTACCTTCGCAGAGACGAAACTTTGTAAAAATCAACTAGTCCTGATACATTATTTTCCCAAGCTTAACGCCACATATAAACACTATAAACAAAAATACAATCAACTATTGCTACAAGATCAATCTTATTATAATAATAAAATAATAGCCTCCTCTAATAAATCAAAAGCCTCATGGCAAGTTATAAATGAAATTACCGGAAAAAATAGTAAAAATAGTGATTGCAATTTAGACGAAAATGAATTAAACACTTTTTTTATAAACTCAGCAAAAAATATTCAAAATCACTATTATAAAAACGAAGATTGACCATACCATTTTTTTTTCACTCAATTATTGAAAATGACGTAGTAAGACTAGTCTCGAGCATGCAAATAAAAAAAGTGCAGGTATTGACGAAATATCAATAATATATAAAATTACGAAAAAACTATTCGTGAAACGTCATAAGCAAAGCTATACTAAAGAGAGATAAATCTCGAAACGCGTCTATAGATGGAATAAGACATTAGTTTTAATCCAAGTCCTTTCACTTCTAATTTGTTGCTATCTCTCCTTTCATTTTAAATTTGTATTGTTAGTTGGTTTGAAGAGAATTTGACCTAAACGTTACATATACTTTAATAGAGCGTTGTAACAAATCAAATTAAATACAATTTTAAATATTTCATTGTATAATTCAATATCCGGAGGTGTATTAGCACGGGAAGTAGTTGTTTTAATGGATATTTATTGTCTTGAGTTGTCTTATTAATTAAGACATTGTTTGCATTCTCACGAATAGTTTTTTCGTAATTTTATATATTATGTTTAAAGTGTGCAAACTATAAGAAGCTTAAGCTTATTTTCTCGAATTCAAATAGTTTTGAATTTGAATTTATCTTGTTTGAAATATCAATGTCACCACTCAGTGCACCACTATGCTACATAATAAATGAATCTCTAAAGAAGGGTGTTTTTCCGAAAATGTAAAAAACCTCTATAATTAAGCCGATTCATAAAAAGGGAGATCATATGAACATGAAATAGGCCGGTGAGCAATTTATCAATCTTTTCAAAAATTCTAAATTATTTCGTATCTAAGCAAAGCAAAGATTTCCTAGTCAAACATAATATTCTATCAAAACAGCAACATGGTTTTACCAAATTTAAAAATATAAATACCGCCCTTTTGACTTTACACATTTTGTCCACTGTGCAATTGAAAGGAGTCAGATTCCTTGTGGCATTATGCTCGATCTATCTAAGGCATTTGACTGCATCGATCACAATTTACTTCTATTTAAATTATATAACTACGAATTCCGAGGTATAGCTTATGAGTGGTATAAATCCTATTTGTCAACTAGAAAGCAGATTGTCGAGTTAACAAAAAAATGTGTGACGGTGCGGTCAGATGTTTTGGACATCAGCATGGGTGTGCCCCAAGGAAGTCTTCTTGCTCCCTTTCTTTTTAACATTTTTATCAATGACATATAATCATTCTGATCCAAACTGCAAAATCGTAGGATATGCAGACGACATCAATACTACGATAACACTTACCACACACTCGTGCATGCAATTTGTTAAAAGTAGGTCACGTATAAAACAATTAAACGTCGGTCACAATTGTTCTATAAAAAGTCACATGAAACTAAAGTAAATGTTCAAATTGACGCCCATCGCACTCAATACACAATTGGGCTCTCCTTAACCAGTTTTCACGAACCGAAGTGAACATTTGCCGCGGTTTTTCTTTTATTGCGTTAACTGCGTCGTGAACTCGTTGTCTGAGTGTATCAGCATCGTCAATTTCCTCGACATACACTTCACTTTTAAAATACCACCAAAGAAAAAAGTCTAATGGGTTTAAATCCGGACTTCTAGGAGGCCATGGAACAGCACCTCCACGCCCAACCCATCGTCCTGGCAATTCATTGTTAAAATAATTTCTAACACGCCGATCGTAGTGCGGAGGTGCACCATCGTGCAGAAACCATAACTGTCTCAGCACAGCTAGAGGCACATCTTCTAAAAGATCTTGAAGTTCATTTTCTATAAAATCTAAATAACGGATGCCATTTAAATTAAATGGAAAAATGAAAGGTCCAATTAATTGGTCATTTACAATGCCTGCCCAAACATTAAGGGAGAAACGATGCTGAAAATGCGATTGGCGCGTAGAATGGGGATTATTCTCTGCCCAAACATGCATGTTATGAAAATTAAAACAGCCATTTCGCGTAAAGCACGATTCATCCGTCACTAAAATGTTATTAGTGAAGTTTGGATTTCGGGCACTTTGTTCTAAAAGCCATTCAAAAAACGCATTTCTCTGTTGAAAATCACCTGGCTGAAGATGTTGAACCCGTTGATAATGATAGGGGTGAACATTATTTTCGCGGATGATTTTATGCATAAAGCTATGAGAAACACCCAACTGCCGAGAGATAATCCGTGTACTTAAACCGGGATCCGCTTCTAACAAATTTAAAATTTGATTTTCCACTGCAAACAAATGATCTGCTCGGTTAACACTTCTGTCAACTGCGCCAACTGGTTGCAAACTTCCTGTATCACGTGCTCTTTGAAGTAACTCCCGAAAACGATTTGGTGTTGGTAAATGCCGTTCGGGAAACCGATCCTGATAAAGCCTTACTGCTTCCGCGGAATTGCACCTAGCTTCGCCGTAAATAATTAACATATCGGCTAGTTCAATATTAGAATAAATGTGTCGCGCCATTTTCACAAAAGAAAGATGTTTGTCTGAATAAGTTTCAGCAAAGACTAAACACAAACATATTTTTTCTTGAAATCCGCCCTACCACCCCTACTTAATTCATTGTAAATTTCTAAAAATGTGTAAGCAGTAAATGTTTTTACAAGTGTGCCATAAATCCCGAGACCCGGCCGTCGACCTGCTCCATTGACACAATACGGCGTGACGACCTTGCATTAAGTGCACTCCGATATATTCCCTAAGCGCTTGTTGTAATTTGATAAAGCCGCATGCCGTTTAAAAATTATTTCTAATTGCCAGTGCTTCCAAAAATGTTGTCTATTTTTACTCATTTATTTTAATAATTAATTGCGGGCTCATTGTTAGAACTATAAACAAAATAATTGTGAATTATGTTTAGAAATAATATAATCTCTTTGTAGTTAAGAGCCTGTTCGTTATTTCAAATACACCCTGTATATGCATACTTGGAAAGACAATAAACGAAGTTATGAAACATGAGAGAGTAATGCTGTACATTAGTGATTCAAAAATAATAAACTGATTCTAAATCGGGAGAAAACTAAATGTATCCTGTTTCATAAAAATAGCCCTCAAACTGACATCCACTTTGGCAATTTTAGCTTTAATTTAGTAGAAACTGCTATATTCTTAGGGATTGCGATAGACAATAGATTAAAATGGAAACACCACATTGATTTCCTGGTTGGGAAATTAAGTAAGATATGCTACATGCTAAGAACAATAAAACATAAAGTAGCACTGCCTATCCTTAAATTAGCTTACTTTGCAAACTTCGAATCGAAACTGAGATATGGCATTGGGGGAAATCGCCTAGCATAAAGATAATATTTACTCTCCAAAAACGAGCACTAAGAATTATACTAGGTCTCACAAATCTGACATCCTGCAGGTCGTTATTCTCAGAAAATAATATACTGACAGCAGCAGCGATTTATATTTTAGAATGTCTAATATTCGTATGGAAACAGAATGAACTATTTTCAAATTCAAAAATAAATCATAAATACATAACGCGCAATAAAAATTATCTTGTATATCCCATACATCGTTATTCTCTAACCGAAAGCGACGTAAACTACAGCTGTATTAAATTATTCAACAAATTGCCGTCATATCTGAAGAATGAACAATTTTTTAAAACATACAAACGTACAATTAAAAAGGTACTACTAGAAATAGAGCCATATACAATTGAGGAATTTTTGAAATCCGAACATTTATAGCTGACACACACCGTATTCTTGACACATGTTCTAATATTAAGTATTTACTATATAATAAAGCTACATTATTATTATTATTATTATTATCAATTTTCGCATGAACAATTTTGTATTTTTTAAAATATCCAAAAATTCGCAATTGTTCCTAAAAGCATAAACAACAATTTAGTCCAAGCCAAGTATTTTCTTCAGGAAAAAAACCTTCAAGTAGTCTAAATCGAATTGATTTTTGCTGAAAATGTAAATTTTTCACATTTTTTTTGTACCAAACACATTTTCAAAATTACAAATAACTGTAACGACTTAAATTAAAACTGATTTTCTTTTAATTAAACGCTTTAGAGTAATTTTAAAATTTGTCAAAACTTAAATAAGTTATACAGACTTTGTGTGAGAGTTAAGTTTTAAACATATTATACCCCAAAGTTTTAATGGCAAGTTTTTTAATGCAGTGTCAAGCTAGAAAATTGTACAGGGTGAGCGAAACTCGATATCTTAGCTCTGTTATAAGATAAGGAAAAACGATAGAAAAAATCTGAAAAGCGGTTCATAAATGGAATTGAGTAAGGTCCATTTTAAGCCAAAATTGATTTTTTTTTTCTAAATTTGGAAACTGAAGTAATGACGTTATCGAATATCTTTTAAAACAAACAGTTATTTTTTAACAAAACGTGTTTTTTTCATCGAAACAGCGTTTAAAACATTAACGATTAAAACATGTTTAAAACGTGTTTAAAACAGAACAACAGGGCATTTTTCTTTTGAGTATACATATTCCGATAATTACAGCGTTTTTTATATTTGCGGGAATTCGTGGTTTCAAAGCGGTTAATTTGGGGCTTTTAATGAGTGTTTTCCACACCCAGACTAAGCTAAACTCGCGTAGCGAAGCGAAGCGGCCAATCCAAATTAGGCTTTTCTAAACGCCACGCTTAAAAATACTGATTTACAGTGAAGTTCAAAAACACACACATACAACAACAATTATAGGCAACCTAATATACGTTAGGGTTATTGGGTTGCCTATAATCACTGTTTTAAACAATTTGTTCAGCGCAGAATTAGACTTACGTTTTATTCACATCTACATATTAGATTGTTAAACCGTATATTTTAAATTTTGCGATATTTCAGTGTTTTATACGTGTGGCGCATGAAGTAAAATTTCGAGTTTAGAAAAGCCTAATTTGGATTGGCCGCTCCGCTTCGCTACGCGGCCAATCCAAATTTTCAGGCTTTTCTAAACTCGAAATTTTACTTCATGCTTAGTCTGGGAGTGGAAAACCCTCGTTTAAAGATTCAAATTGAAATCTTTTAAAAAAGCATTTTTGCACACACAGTTGTGATATTTTATTGTAATAATGTGTTAAGTTTATTAATGTAGTTTGAAATATCTTTAACAATTTAGTTAATTTAAAAATGTAAACAAAAAATCTTAAAAAAATATTATTTAGCAAATTTAAGATAATAGAAAAAAAAAGTTTTAGACAAAGTTAACGTTTAAAACATGTTTTGAACGAATTTAAGATTTAAGACATATTTTAAACAGATTTAAGATTTAAAACATGTTTAAAACAAAACCGTTTAAAACACGACTGCTGTTTTAAATTTAAGATAATAGAAAAAAAACGTTTTAGACAAAGTTAACGTTTAAAACATGTTTTAAACGAATTTAAGATTTAAGACATATTTCAAACAAATTTAAGATTTAAAACATGTTTAAAACAAAACCGTTTAAAACACGACTGCTGTTTTAAAACAAGTTTAAAACACTGTTTTAAAACAAAGTGTTTTAAACATAACAACCCTGCTTCTAAACATTTATCCAATCTCCGCCTTACTTCTATTACTGAAGCCTTACGTAACATTTCTATAGATAGATCATCGCAAGCATGTCTGATTTCTTCTTTTAAATGTTCGAAGTTAACAGATGGTATTTGTAAACTTTGTTTTTCAAAGTTTCCCACAAGGAGAAGTCTAAATCAAGTCCGGTGATTTAGGCGCCCACTGTATCGATCCATTTATACTCATCTAATTTTATCCATAAGTTTTATTTAAATATTGTTAGACAACTCGTGCTTTATGCGGTAGAGCTCCATCATGCAGAAAACACATGTTTGCTCGCGGCTGTAATGGTACAATTTTAAGAAGCACAGGAAGTTGTTCTTGAAGAAATTGCAAATATTGCTCACTGCGTAAAACTCCTTCGTAAAAATATGGACCAATAAAATGCCCATAAATAATACCACACTAAACGTTAATACCGACGTGTCCTTGGTTTTCAATCAGATTGACAAAATGTGGATTTTCAGTAGCCCAAAAATGTTATTTTTTTATTGGGCTTACCGTTACTAACAAAACGGCTTTCATCCGTCCACAACACATGCTGGAAAAATCGATTGTCATTGATCTCTAAGTTTACCATCACTTAGATACAATAATTTATTCTTCGTTGATGTTGATCTGACAAGTGTTCTAAGTTGTGAAGTTTATAATCGTGGTAACCATTTGCTTTCAAAATTTGTCGTACCGAACAATATTTTAAATTCAACTCACGACAGGCTTATATACTGCACAACAGTGGCAACAATATTGTCAGAATCGATTCTTTTAGTAATTTGACTTCCCTTTCGAGCAGAAAATGCCTCATTGTTTGCACGTAAATTGCGTTCCAATCTTGAAAATATTTTTAAGGTTGAAATAACATGTTCAGGGTATCAAATCTTTGATTTGGTTGGCGTTCACTTTGTGGTACATCTTCATAACAATTTAATTAAAACGTTCAGGGTATCTCTGGGCGTATACTTGAACTGCTCTTCTAGGGTTTTCGTTGTGCGACAACAAAACAATATTTCCCAGCCATTGGTTTAATTATTAACAGATGCGACTTTGTTATTTTCTTTCAAAGGCTACTTGTTTAAGTCGTGACAATTGTGAATTTTTGATAATACTTTTTTTAGAGTTTGTAATTTTTCAACGGAAGATGATAGCAAATTTTCTTCTCTACAAAGTTTATTCAGAAAAATTAGCTCTTTTTAAATATCCAAAAGTATAGGTATGTTTCTGGGAAAAAATATTCGATGACGTCATTACCTTGGATTCCAAATTTAGAAAAATATGTAATGTTGACTTAAAATGGACCTTACTCAATCTCATTTATAAACCTCTTTTCAGATTTCTTCTAGCGTTCTTCCTTTTCTCATAATAGAGCTGAGACATCGAGTTTCGCTCACCTTGTACACAAAATTTTTCGATTTCTACAACAATATATTTCTAAAAGGTAATAAATTACTAATAGAAAAGAAACTAGAATACGCTTAAAATATTTATCTTTTAATGTATATTGCGGGGTCCACACCCCAAGTTGCAGCCCCACAGCCCTTATGGACGACGCACCACTGCTTGTATTGTAATTGTGTTCTTTCTCCAATTGTAATTCTTAAACATCTGCCTTATTATTCAACTCCCCTTTCATTCCTCAAATAAGTCTATATACATTCGCTTCATCCTTCTCTTCCTCAAACAAATTGATATCCAATTAAATCAATTGTCTTACTTCTGGTGTCTTATAAATAGAATCCCGTGCCTGTCGATTGCGGCTACTGTTTACAAGAAAACGCGAGCGAGGAAGATAAACGATGCAATTTTAATGTTTTTATAGAGTAATTAGGTGAAGTTGTTTACGACTTAATAAGCGCGTTCAATGATCGCTACGTCTGGCCTCTCTCTGATGTATGTATATACGCACAAACTAGCACGAGTATGTTACATGCCAGTTCGAGCATGTACTTTTGTAATAAGGTTGCCTAATTTACAGCTTAATTTCAACCACATGACTTTTAGTGTTTTGTTCGTTTTGTTGTAAATGATTGTGGTTACATCTGGTTTAAAATTAAATTACTATGTTCCAAAAATAAGAAGTCCGTGATTATGTTAATCACACGTATAAAAATACTGAGCTATTAAAAGAAATTGATGGAGTAATTTATTTACTGGACAAACAATTGAAAATGAATAAATGCATTTATACAGGGTGTCTTCGCTTAACCGTTCGGTTAAATTTTATGGGGTTACCGTTGCACCAAAAATTTGAAATAAAATAAAAAAATGCCTACGCCACTGGATTCTACTCAAAAAAGTGTCTTAAGACGGTATTTATAGTTTTTATCTAGCTCACAAATTACGCAAGATAATAATTAAAGTTAAAAATCAAGAAAACCCGATTTTACCCCATAACTTCTGAAAAAAAACAAGATGGTGCATTTTTGTTTTCGGCATTATCCTAGTCTAAAAAAAAAACGCGTATAAAACACAGATTTCAAGTGAAGTTCGAATATAAATAAATTTCACAATATTTTAGTGTTTTATACGCGTGGCGCATGAAGTAAAATTTCGAGTTTATAAAAGCCCAGAAAATTTGTCTCGGGTCGCTGCGCGACCGTCGACAAATTTTCACGGGGCTTTTCTAAACTCGAAATTTTACTTCATGCTTAGTCTGGGAGTGGAAAACACTCGTTTAAAGCTTTAAATGAAACTCTTTTAAAATCAACGAATGTCAGAAAATTAACAGCTAAAATAATTAAGAAAAAGTAATGTAATTTTATAAAAACAATCACATACCATGGAATTGATACAACAATTGTGGATATTCCCTGTTCTTTTTAAAGTTCAATTTAAAGCTTTAAACAAGTGTTTTCCACTTCCAGACAAAGCATGAAGTAAACTTTCGAGTTTAGAAAAGCCCCGTGAAAATTTGTCGACGGTCGCGCAGCGACCCGAGACAAATTTTCTGGGCTTTTCTAAGCTCGAAATTTTACTTCATGCGCCACGCGTATAAAACACTATAATATTGTCAAATTTATGTTTATTCGAACTTCTCTTAAAATCTGTGTTTTATACACGTGGTGCATGAAGTAAAATTTCGAGTTTAGAAAAGCCCAGAAAATTTGTCTCGGGTCGCTGCGCGACCCGGCACAAATTTTCACGGGTCTTTTCTAAACTAGAAATTCTACTTCATGTTTAGTCTGGGAGTGGAAAACACTCGTTTAAAACCTCAAAATGAACTTAAGAAAAAACAACGAATATCTAAAGATTTAAAGAAAATAATAAAATAATTTCTTTTAGATAAACATACGCCCAAGCTGTACATTTTTCGACATTCGTTGTTTTTTAAATGAGTTGTATTTGAATCTTTAAACGAGTGTTTTCCACTCTCAGACGAAGCATGAAGTAAAATTTTGAGTTTAGAAAAGCCCCGTGAAAATTTGTCGAGGGTCGCGCAGCGGCCGAGACAAATTTTCTGGGCTTTTCTAAACTCGAAATTTTACTTCATGCGCCACGCGTAAAAAACTCTGATTTCAAGTGAGGTTCAAATATACATAAAGTTCATAATATTTTAGTGTTTTATACGCGTGGCGCATGAAGTAAAATTTCGAGTTTAGAAAAGCCCTAAAAATTTGTCGAGGGTCGCGCAGCGACCCTCGACAAATTTTTAGGGCTTTTCTAAACTCGAAATTTTACTTCATGCTTAGTCTGGGAGTGGAAAACACTCGTTTAAAGCTTCAAATTGAACTCTGTTAAAAATCAACAAATGTCAGAAAATTAACAGCTAAAATAATTAGGAAAAAGTAATGTGATTTTATAAAAATAATGACGTTTTTCTTGTATAGTGTAAATCATTTCGAAAACATTTACTTTAATCAAGTAATTGTTGTTTCAATTCAATGGCATGTCATTATTTTTATAAAATCACATTATTTTTTCTCAATTATTTTAACTTAGAGAAACATAAAGTGATAAACGTTAACACGAATGAATTCAGAATTTTTCCCTCTACAAAAAGGTAAATACATTTTGTTTCTTAAATTAATAGGGGAGCCAAAATTTTAACATTTCAAAATTTACATGGCATTTCCTATGTTGCCTCCGCCAAGTCAACACCCGGTATATCATACATACATGGTGGTGACCAATTTGAAATGTTAAATTTCCCTGATGCCAGATTTTTTTCCTTTAAAATATTTCATAAGACCAAACCAAATATAGGAAACAAAAAAGTGATTCAAGATATATTTAGAGGTGAAAAGAAAACGGTATCACGACAAAAGGACGCGCGACTTTAGGACGCGGTCATTTGGACGCGTGAAAAATGGACGCGACAAAAATTGGACGCGGTCATTTGGACGCGTCGACATATAGACGCACGACATTTGGACGCCTACATATATTTAGATCATTCGACAATAATAGAATAAATTGCACGAGTCATTTTGCGCACGATGCTCACTCCACATACTTTTAGGTTAGGTGAAGTTAGGAGAAAAATTTGCAATAGAATAAATTGTGTATGCACGATGCCTATTCTGTATACTTCTAGGTTAGGTTAGTTTAGAAGAAAAGTTTGCGATAGAATAAATTGCGTAAGTCTCTTTGTGCATGATGCTTATTCCACATACCTCTAGGTCAGGTTAGGTTAGAAGAAAGACTTGCAATAGAATAAATTGCGTATGCGCAATGCCTATTCCACATACTTCTTAGGTTAGGTTAGGGGAAAACTTTGCTAAACAATAAATTGTGCAAGTGATTTTGCGCACGGTGCCTATTCCACATACTTCTAGGTTAGGGTAGGTTAGGAAAGAGGTTTGCAATAGAATAAATTGTGTATGCACGATGCCTATTCGACATACTTCTAGGTTAGGTTAGGTTAGGAAAGAGGTTTGCAATAGAATAAATTGTGTATGCACGATACCTATTCGACATACTTCTAAGTTAGGTTAGGAGAAAAGTTTGCTATAGAATAAATTGCGTAAGTCTCTTTGCGCACGATGCTTATTCCACACACTTCTAGGTTCTGTTAGATTAGGACAAAGGTTTGCAATAGATTTTATTTGTTTTTATAGTTGTGTTTAACGATTTAGAGGTTTTTTCATACATAATTTATCTAGCGCTTTACCACGAACAGTAAAAATTATGTTTTAATTTAGTGTACAGGGTGAGCGAAACTCGATGTCTCAGCTCTATTATAAGAAAAGGAAAAACGATAGAAACAATCTAAAAAGCGGTGTATAAATGGCATTGAGTAAGGTCCACTTGAAGCCAAAATTACATATTTTTCTAAATTTGGAAACTAAAGTGCTGACGCCATCGAATATTTTTTTCCCAGGAACATACCTATATTTACGGGTGTGAAGTTAGCAATAGATTTCAGCAATAGATTTTAAATGTATGCTTTAGGCCAAGTATTGCAGATAAAAATCTAAATTAGCTATTAATCAATAAAGGATGGATCACTATAGTAACTATTCATAATATCACCTCCAATTTTCAACCCCTACATTTCTAAAGTACCCCTAAAATTAAAACAATTTTTAAATTAATTTTGACAACTTTCTAAATGTTCTATAAGAAAGATAAGGGCTTATCTGGATTCAGCAGACAACATCAATTAACAAAACTAAACAATAAAATTAGGATCACCACCCCCGAAACATAGAAAAAAAAATCTTCCCCTAACACAGTTTTTATCCGAGATAAGTTCCAGAAGTTGGTCCGGGGGAGGTGATCCTAATTTTATTGTTTAGTTTTTTTAACTGACGTATACTGAAACCAAAAATGGCCTTAGTTTGTTTATGGAACTTATAGTTTGTCGCAAAACTCGAAAAGAAAATGGAAATTATTTTGGATGTAAACAGTCTCAGGGGAAGGTTTTTTTCTCTATGTGTCGGGGGTGGTGATCCTAATTGTATTGTTTAGTTTTGTTAATTGATGTACGCCGAATTCAAAAAAGGCCTTAGTTTGTTTATGGAACTTATAGTTTGTCGCAAAACTCGAAATGAAAATGGAAATTATCTCGGATAAAAACCGTGCTGGGGGAAGATTTTCTTTATGTTCTAGGGATGGTGATCCTAATTTTTATATTTAGTTTTGTTAATTGATGTATGCTAAATCCAAAAATGGCCTTAGTTTGTTTATGAAACTTATAGTTTGTCGCAAAACTCGAAATGAAAATGGAAATTATCTCGGATAAAAACTGTGCTGGGGGAAGACTTTTTTTTCTATGTTCCAAGGTGGTGATCCTAATTTTATTGTTTAGTTTTGTTAATTGATGTTTGCTGAATCCAAAAATGGCCTTAGTTTATTTATAGAACTTATAGTTTGTCGCAAAACTCGTAATGAAAATGGAAATTATTTCGGATAAAAACTGTGCTGGGGGAAGATATTTTCTTTCTGTTCCGGGGGTGGTGATCCTAATTTTATTGTTTAGTTTTGTTAATTGATGTTTGCTGAATCCAAAAATGGCCTTAGTTTGTTTATAGAACTTATAGTTTGTCGCAAAACTCGTAATGAAAATGGAAATTATCTCGGATAAAAACCGTGCTGGGGGAAGATTTTTTTTGTATGTTCCATGGGTGGTGATCCTAATTTTTATGTTTAGTTTTGTTAATTGATGTATGCTAAATCCAAAACTGGCCTTAGTTTGTTCATGAAACTTATAGTTTGTCGCAAAACTCGAAATGAAAATGGAAATTATCTCGGATAAAAACTGTGCTGGGGGAAGACTTTTTTTTCTATGTTCCGAGGTGGTGATCCTAATTTTATTGTTTAGTTTTGTTAATTGATGTTTGCTGAATCCAAAAATGGCCTTAGTTTGTTTATGGAACTTATAGTTTGTCGCAAAACTCGTAATAAAAATGGAAATTATTTCGGATAAAAACTGTGCTGGGGGAAGATCTTTTTTTCTGTTCCGAGGGCGGTGATCCTAATTTTATTGTTCAGTTTTGTTAATTGATGTACGCCGAATCCAAAAATGGCCTTAGTTTGTTTATGGAACTTATAGTTTGTCGCAAAACTCGAAAAGAAAATGGAAATTATTTCGGACGAAAACAGTCTCAGGGGAAGGTTTTTTTTTCTCTATGTTTCGGGGGTGGTGATCCTAATTGTATTGTTTAGTTTTGTTAATTGATGTACGCCGAATTAAAAAAAGGCCTTAGTTTGTTTATGGAACTTATAGTTTGTCGCAAAACTCGAAATGAAAATGGAAATTATCTCGGATAAAAACCGTGCTGGGGGAAGATTTTTTTCTTTATGTTCCAGGGGTGGTGATCCTAATTTTTATGTTTAGTTTTGTTAATTGATGTATGCTAAATCCAAAAATGGCATTAGTTTGTTTATGTAACTTATAGTTTGTCGCAAAACTCGAAATGAAAATGGAAATTATCTCGGATAAAAACTGTGCTGGGGGAAGACTTTTTTTCTATGTTCCAAGGTGGTGATCCTAATTTTATTGTTTAGTTTTGTTAATTGATGTTTGCTGAATCCAAAAATGGCCTTAGTTTGTTTATGGAACTTATAGTTTGTCGCAAAACTCGAAAAGAAAATGGAAATTATTTCGGATGTAAACAGTCCCAGGGGAAGGTTTTTTTTCTCTATGTTTCGGGGGTGGTGATCCTAATTGTATTGTTTAGTTTTGTTAATTGATGTACGCCGAATTCAAAAAAGGCCTTAGTTTGTTTATGGAACTTATAGTTTGTCGCAAAACTCGAAATAAAAATGGAAATTATCTCGGATAAAAACCGTGCTGGGGGAAGATTTTTTTCTTTATGTTCCAGGGGTGGTGATCATAATTTGTATGTTTAGTTTTGTTAATTGATGTATGCTAAATCCAAAAATGGCCTTAGTTTGTTTATGGAACTTATAGTTTGTCGCAAAACTCGTAATGAAAATGGAAATTATTTCGGATAAATACTGTGCTGGGGGAAGATTTCTTTTTTCTGTTCCGGGGGTGGTACTTATAGTCTGTCGCAAAACTCGAAATGAAAATAGAATATTTTTTTTTCTATGTTCCGGGGGTGGTGATCCTAATTTTATTATTTAGTTTTGTTAATTGATGTATGCTGAAACCAAAACTGGCTTTAGTTTGTTTATAGAACTTATAGTTTGTCGCAAAGCTCGAAGAGAAAATGGAAATTATTTCGGATATAAATAGTGTCAAGGCAAGATTTTTGTTTTCTGTGTTTCGGGGGTGGTGATCCTAATTTTATTGTTTAGTTTTGTTAATTGATGTATGCTGAATCCAGATATGCCCTGATCTTTCATATAGAACATTTAGAAAGTTGTCAAAATTAATTTAAAAATTGTATTAATTTTAGGGGTACTTTTAAAACGTAGGGGTTGAAAATTTGGGATGATATGAATAGTTACTATAGTGATCCATCCTTCATTGATTAATAGTAAATTTGAAATCTATTGCTGAAATCTATTGCTAACTACACACCCGTCCTATATTTTTGGATATTTAAAAAGAACTGATTTTTCTGAATAAACTTAGTAGAGAAAACAAATGCTATCTTCTTCTGTTAAAAAATTATAAGCAAACTTAGAAGAAAGTATTTTCAAAAATACACAATTGTCACGATTTAAACAAGTAGCTATCTTTGGAAGCAAATATCAAAGTCGCATCTGTCAATAATGAAAGATTATTAATTAGTATTATTAATTATAATTAATTATACATTAAGACACATCATATGTTACTATATTACTATTATTTATTTAATAATCTACAGATTTTTCCTTTTTACAACATTACAAAAAATATATAAAAACAAAATAATAATACGCATAAGTTATAATAAATAAATATCGCGCTTAACACTAAATAAAAAACACTAAACAAGATTTCAATGTAACCACCTCCTACTTCTAAACAGGGTTGTTAAAAAAGGTTATTTTTTCATTTTAATTAAAACAAACAGTTATTTCAACAAAACGTGTTTTTTTTTTTCATCGAAACAGCGTTTAAAACATTAACGATTAACATTAAAACATTAACGATTAAAAACGTTTTAAACATATGTGTTTAAAACATGTTTAAAACACTAAAACATGTTTAAAAGACGTTTAAAACATGTTTAAAACGCGTTTAAAACGTGTTTAAAACAGAACAACAGGCCATTTTTATTTTGAGTATACATATCCCGATAATTACAGCGTTTTTCAAATTTGAGGGAATTCGTTATTTCAAAGCGGTTAATTTGGGTCTTTTAACGAGTGTTTTCCACTCCCAGACTAAGCATGAAGTAAAATTTCGAGTTTAGAAAAGCCTCAGAATTTTACATTCGTTGCTTTTTTAAAAGATTTTAAGTTGAATCTTTAAACGAGGGTATTCCACTCCCAGACTAAGCATGAAGTAAAATTTCGAGTTTAGAAAAGCCTGAAAATTTGGATTGGCCGCGTAGCGAAGCGGAGCGGCCAATCCAAATTAGGCTTTTCTAAACTCGAAATTTTACTTCATGCGCCACGCTTAAAAACACTGATTTACAGTGAAGTTAAAAAACACACACATACAACAACAATTATAGGCAACCTAATATACGTTAGAGTTATTGCAAGAATTACTTTTTTTATGAATAGTTTTGGAATAATAATAATAAAAGTAAAATAAATTTAGTGAATGCAACTTTTATATGATAATCGACACTTATTATTATTTCAAAAGATTGACAGTTATTAATTAATTTTGAGTGTTAACAATGATTGGCTGCTGTCAAAATTTGACTGATAAACAGATATGACTTTATTGTTTCCAATGCACTCTTTGCAAAAAACAAAATATCATAATTTTAAATATCAAATCTAAAATAAATTATGACTGAATACATCACCGAGTTCAGAAAAAAATATTCTTTCAAAAAATACGAAAATCCAAAATATCGCTCATAAGAAAAACAAAAGTTGGTTATAGTCCTCGGGTAAATGTTATAGTTATCTTAGAAAAAATATGCTACTAGATTTCTCATTAAAAAGTGCCTTTATATTGTAAAAGTTCTAAATGTCCAGATTCAGTAGTTTTTGAATAAATAAATAAAGACGATTTTTTCTGTTGATATCGCGAAAACAAAAAAAGATATTTCAAAACTGTTTTCCGATTATTGTTGGGCCCTAAAATACGCAACTTTGCTCCAATTTAACCGACTCTCTATCTCTTCAAATAACTGAGATCGCCATACATTCTGTCGAAATACGGGCACCCTGTATTAATGATTGAAAAATAATAATTTTTAATAGATTATAATAAAATTACAAAAACAACCACCACATATTATATATCATTGAAACAAGAAAAATCACCTAATAAAATAAGCCAAAGCCAACTATAGGTTATATTTAAAAAAAAACACAACTTTATGTTATAACATTAATATTAATGAAGATATAGGAATTCTGTTAAGCTTATTTTATTCTTCCCAAAAAAGAGCCTCAAGAATATATACAATACAATACAATATTATTTATTATGTGTTAACTATACATAGTACTAGTATTCGTCATATAAATTAAAGAAAAATATAAATTTGCTTACAACTAACATAATATATTAAATAAAAGCTAAATATAAAGAGGTTAGTGTATACATAAAATATAGTTTACAACGACAACGTAAATTCTTGAATTGAATATGGACAGTTCTGGATTAGCAGTTTTTTCAATTCTTTTTTAAATTTATTTAAACTTAGTTGTTTAAAATGATTTGGTATTTTATTATATAATATACTGCCCGCATGTAATGGGGATCACTTATGTTGTTCTAATGAAAATTGATGAATATAAATATTAGAAGAAATTTGAGTTTCGTAATTGTGTATATCGCTATTTATTGTGACAGAATATCTAGTTTTATGCATGTGTATTAATAATTTATAAACGTAAATTGATGTTAATGTCATTATATTTTCATTTTTAAATATTATTCTGCACAAGTCTCTATATTTTATATTAAACATCAATCTTAAAATTCGCTTTTGTGCAAGAAAGACCTTTGTTGAGTCTGTCGATTGTCCCCATACTACAATGCCATAACTCAAAATTGAGTGTACCAATCCGTAATACACTGATTTAAGTTCGGTAATATTTAATATGTTTTTTAATCTACATAGGGCAAAGTATGTTTTGTTTAGTTTGTTCACTAGATTATTAACATGGGTCTTCCATGAAAGATTTTTGTCGATTTGTAATCCTAAGAACGATGTTACTTCACTGATTAGTGTTTTGTTAAAACTATTATCGATGCTGAATTCTGATGGATGGACATGATTGTTGTAAAATTGAATGAGGACTGTTTTGGAATAGTTTATAATTAAGTTATTACGTTCACACCAATTATTAAATTGATTTAACATATTATTTAACTTGATATTACATGTATTTGCATCTGGTCCACTTACAATAATAGATGTGTCATCCGCAAACATGCAAATATGTGAATCTGAGAGATATTTAGGCAGGTCATTTATAAATAATATGAAGAGAAGTGGGCCCACCATACTCCCCTGCGGTACCCCTAAGTCTACATTATAGGAGTCCGATATTGTAGTATTCAACTTTACAACAATTTTTCTGTGATTAAGGTAGGATTTAAATCAGTCATTTAATATTCCACGTATTCCTAACGCATTAAGTTTTTGTATTATAAAATCAAAGTCTAGAATATCAAAAGCCTTTGATAAATCAAAAAACGCTCCTACGACTTTATTCTTTTTGTCAATCATGTTATGAATGTGCTGTATGAAATCAATTGTGGCTGTTTCCGTTGATTTTTTAAGGCGGAAACCGTGCTGATCATTACTAAATTTATTGATTTTAACAATAAATGCTTTAATTTTCTTGCATACAGTTTTTTCTATGATTTTTGAAAATATACTTAAAAAGGAAATAGGCCTGTAATTTTCAAGCTTTAGTGGATCTCCTTTTTTAGAATAGGTATTACCATCGATAGCTTTAAATAGTCAGTCAGTTAATGCTAGCCCCCCGAGTTTGTATTTTTCAAGTTTCTTTACACTATTCGGATTCCTCAGAGCTAGCGCCAGCTAGCACTACCAATTTAAAGGCTAGCGCCACCCCCACAACCCCAACAAAATGATAAAACATTTTTAACTCTAGCCCCCCGAAATGAGATTTTTTTAATCAAATTGCATGGAAAAGATAGCTTAGAGCTAGCGCCAGCAGAATATGAAAAAATATTATCTCAAAAATATCAGGTAAAAAAATATTCACATCCAAATTTTGATGCGAGAGCTTTCAGATCCTGTATGCGTATTACCATTTACTTGCTGAATTTCAATCGTGTTTATCATATAAAATACCGCTTCCAAGAAATATTTCAGCGATGATGCCTAGAAGACAGTAGCGCAACTGACAAGTTTTTTTGAAAAAAGTCGAACTTCGGAAGCTAAGTTGACTGAGCCGTATAATGTAACAATAGCTATCAAAACATAAAAGCTAAATATTTGATATGTAACATGGATTAGATATTTCGGTTTGCTTAGAGAGTTGCTCCTTTATCAGTCGCAATAAATGAATCTTAAACTTAATATAAGAAATTACTTAATAATTTTTAAGTTCAATACAGTATAATGTTGTTAATATTGTATATTATTTGTTGTTTTTTTAAAAGAGTTGAATTTAAGGCTTTAAACGAGTGTTTTCCACTCCCAGATTAAGCATGAAGTAAAATTTCGAAATTAGAAAAGCCCCGTGAAAAAAAAATACACATTTTCTGGGCTTTTCTAAACTCGAAATTTTACTTCATGCACCACGCGTTTACAACGCTGATTTCAAGTATACATAATGTATATTTCAAATATACATAAATTTCATATTTTAGTGTTTTATACACGTGGCGTATGAAGTAAAATTTCGAGTTTAGAAAAGCCGAGAAAATTTGTCTCGGGTCGCTGCGCGACCCTCGACAAATTTTCACGGGGCTTTTCTAAACTCGAAATTTTACTTCATGCTTAGTCTGGGAGTGGAAAACACTCGTTTAAAGCTTCAAATTAAATTCCTATAAAAACACAACGAATATCTAAAGATTTAAAGAAAAATGCTGAATCTGGAATACGTATACTATAAAGAAAAACTCCCTGTATATTGTAGAATTAGGATATTGAGATAGATTGTGTTAGAATGAAAATAAGGTAAATTAAATAGCAACTAAAAGAGCTAAATCACAAATTTTTAGTATCGAAAAGATAACCATGTTACGATTAGGTTGGTTAGATAACATATAGTGAGTTTTAAATGCAAGTGTTGGTACATACATAACCCGATGTGTACTTGGTAAATTTTCAAGCATTCGTTGTTTTTGAAAAGCGTTCAGTTTGGAACTTTCAACGAGTGTTTTCCACTCATAGATTAAGCATGAAGTATAATTTCGAGATTAGAAAAGCCTGAAAACAATTGTCAGGTACGCCACTGTCTTGCTAGCGCTAGCAATCTCGTTGCCAGTGGTAATGGACAGTACTTTATGTATTCTAACACCGAAAAAACTATTGAAATTGTACAATTAGTTCCCGAGTTATAAAGATTTAAATTATCAAGGAATAAAAAAATCGTCAGGTACGCCACTGTCTCGTTAGCAGTGTTTATGAACATCACTTTAGGTGTTCTAACGTCCAAAGAAATGTTAAAATCGCACGGTCAGTTGCCGAATTATAACGATTTAAGTTATCAAGTAGTAAAGTAGTAATAAAAACAACCGTCAGGTATGCCACTGTCTTACTAGCGCTAGCTATCTCGTTGTCGGTGATTATAGACATCAGTATAGATATTACAATACCGAAAGAATTTTTGAAATCGTACGGTTAGTTTTTGAGTTATAACGATTTCAATTATCAAGGAGTGAAAAAACAATCATCAGTTACGCCACTGTCTTACTAGCGCAAGCTATTTCATTGCCAGTGTTTATATACATTAGTATACTATTTAAATTAGCAAGGAGTGAAATTAGCAAGGAGCGAAAACACAATTGTCAGTTACGCTACTGTCTTCTTAGCATCATGTTTATAATAGCCAGTGTCTATGCACATAAATAAGGTAATTAAAACGCTGAAATATTTTTTCAAAGCGGTATTTTATATGTCAAACATGATTTTGTATTAAAATTCAGCAAATAAAAGGTAATACGCATACAGGATCTGAAAGCTCTCGCATCAAAATTTGGATGTAAAATTTTTTTACTTGATATTTTTGAGAGAATTTTTCTAAGCTATCTTTTCCACACAATTTGATTAAAAAAATCTCATTTTGGGGGCTAGGGTTAAAAATGTTTTATCAATTTTTGGGGTTGTGGGGGTGGCGCTAGCTTTTAAATTGGTAGCGCTAGCTCTGAGGAATCCGAATAGTGTAAAAAAACTTAAAAAAATTAAACTCGGGGGGCTAGCATTAACCTAGCCCCCCGAAGGTTCAAACCCCCATAACTTTCTTGTCTAAATGACGCTAGCTCTTATTTTTGTGCCGCTAGCTGGCGCTAGCTAAGGCCTGTCTAGCGCAAAAGTTTTTTTAAAAAAAATCGAATTTCTGGGGGCTAAGTTGACTGAGACAATTTTCTATTAATTTTAGAATTTTTAATAGGGAAACATTATTGAAAACACTCGGAGAAACATGTCCAAAAATATTCCGACATACTGTTTATATTCGAGTAATGTTTAGTAAAAAAACACAAAATTTATGTTTGAATTTGGTAATATGTTTGTCTTGAAACAATCTAGATTCAATATGTTCATTAACTGGTTCGTTCATTTCTGTAGCAGATATATTTTTGCAAGTTATGACCTGTGCCATATGATCTGATATGTTGGGTTCTATAATACTAAAGGTGACTTTATCTTGGATTGTTGTTACAATATAATCAATTTCACTTTCAATAGTATGAGACCCATATTTACAAATTCTGGTAGGTTGTTTATTTAAATTGTGAGAAAATAGATTGAATAATGAAAATATACTATTTAGAGTATTGGTTTCATAATTAATATCGCGATTATTTATATTTAAATCACCACTGATAAATATAAAGAGAGTTTTATGTAACACCGAACATTTTCATATCGAGAATTTATCTTTTAAGTATACATATGCAGACGTTGTACATTTGCCGACGCTCTGTTTTTAAAAGAATTTAATTTGTAGCTTTAAACGAGTGTATTCCACTCCCAGGCTAAGCATGAAGTAAAATTTCGAGTTTAGAAAAGCCTGAAAATTTGGTTTGGTCGCGTAGCGCGAAGCGCGGAGCGGCCAAACCAAATTTTCTGGGCTTTTCTAAACTCGAAATTTTACTTCATGCGCCACGCGTATAAAACACTGATTTCAAATGCGGTTCAAATATACATAGAGTTCACAATATTTTAGTGTTAGTGTAGGAAATGTAACGACAGAAACTGCACGGACATTTGTGACAACGTAGCGCTTGCATTAATTTTTATAATCTGAAAATCTACGGCTGGCCGATTTTGCGGATACTAAGTTGCTTAGTAAACACATATTAAATGAAAATAAATTCCTGGATTTATCGGCCTTATACTGAGTGCTTATTATTATTAGTACCTATTAGCTTGCTATATATTTATGACAAAAAATGCGCAATATTTATTGCTGAGAAAATAAATTTATAATTTTTGTTCAATCAAATTTAACGGTACGGCCCGGCCGACCCTGCCGTCACTGGTTTCGACTCCTTCAATAAGCATGAAGTAAAATTTCGAGTTGGACGCGGGGCTTTTCTAAACTCGAAATTTTACTTCATGCTTAGTCTGGGAGTGGAAAACACTCGTTTAAAGCTTCAAATTGAACTCTTTTAAAAAACAACGAATGTCGGAAAATGTACAGCTTCCCTTATTCAAGTAGTGATTTAGTTTCCATTGTTGTCATGGTACTATTAAAAATTATTACAATAAATAAGTTGTTCCTTAATGCCCATTGAATAGGGCGTAGGTAAAGTATCGTACGTTTCTCGAGTGGTATGGCTCGGCTCGGCTCGTGCGCAACATGTCCCCTCATATGTAATATGCTGCATACTACTCTCGTTACGTATAGTATATTACGTAAATCAGTATGCTGCTGAAAAAGTGTATTTTAAACTTCAGATTATTTCAGTGTTTTACATGAGTGGCGCATGAAGTAAAATTTTGAGTTTATAAAAGTCTTAAAATTTTCTAAACTCGAAATTTTACTTCATGCTTATCCTGGGAGTGAAAAACACTGTTTAAAGCTTCAATTTGAACTTTTACAAAAATAACAAATGCCTCAATTTAACGGTTTTAGGAGAATGTTTATTTTGAGAAAATTGTAAAAATTTTACGAATTATCAAATCAACTAAAATTGTAGAATTTACACTGGAATGAATAAACTTTAATTGGCCGTAATGGAAATTTAAATATCTACTGAATTTTCCAAAATATCGAGCCAAAGTTGAAATTGTGCGATAAAATTGACAATTTCGGGAGAATGTTTTTTTTTTTTTAAATGTAAAAAATTAAAATTGTATACCATAACCTTGAAATTAACACAATTTGCTTAGAATTGTTTGGACTTACATCTTATAGAAAGAAAATATAATTATCTTGACGTATTTTCCAAAAATATTCATCGAACGATAAAATTGTGCAATAAACTTAACAATTTTGAGGCACTGTTTTCTTTGAAAAAAATGTAAAAAACTAAAATTTAATACCTTCAACGTGAAATTCACACAATTTACGTAAAATTGATTGTACTTATACATTATTAAAAGAAAATTAAATAATCACGTCACGTTTTCTTAAAACATTCAGTGAAAGTTGAAATTATGCAATAAAATTGACAATTTATGGAAAATGTTTACTTTGAAAAAATTGTAAAAAATGAAAGTTTTACATCATCAACGTGAAGTTCACAAAATTTACTTAGAATTAATTGCACTTACATCTTATAGAAAGAAAATTATACTATCCCACTACATTTTCTAAAAATATTCAGTAAAAGTTAAAATTATGCAATAAAATTAAAAATTTAGAGAATGTTTTCTTTTAAAAAATTGTAAAAAGATAGAAATCTATACTATCAACATTATATTAACAGAATTTACTTAGAGTTGATTGCACTTACATTTTATAGAAAGAAAATTAAATTATCTCTCCACGTTTTCCAAAAATATTCAACCAAAGTTAAAATTATACAATAAAATCAACGATTTTGGATGAATGTTTTTTATTTAAACAATTGTAAAAAAATAACAGATTATAAAATTACGTTAAAATTCTAAAAATCTACACCGTTTATTCGTTAACTTTGATTGGTTATAATTGAAATTCGAATATCTTTACTGGATATTCCAAAAATATCAATTAGGTTTCATAAAAGTCCGTGTTTTTATGATTAATAAATTCTCAAAAAATATTCGCTCAAATAATTAAGCGCAACTCTTTTGAATTTGATATTTTCTCAAAAAAAAGGCGAACGACAGCCAAAAAAATGCGGCTTTGAAGTGACATAACGCTCGATTGATTTCAAACTTAAATCAAGGCTTAAATTTCAAGTCCAAGTCCGTGTTTTAATAATTAATAAATAAAAAAAGGCTTGCTCAAATAATTAAGCGTAACTTTGTCCGCGCATTTGATATTTTCATTAAACAAAAGGCAGACGACAGCCGAAGAATGTGACTTTGAATTGAAGTGAAGCTCAATTTTTTTCACGCGAAATCAAGGCTTAAAATTGATTGAAAATCACTGCTTTTTTGCCGAGTGAATTAAATTTAATACAACCAACAAACAAAAAATGGATGGCTCAAATAATTAAGCCCAACTTTTTTGAAAACTTTGCAAATTTCACGAAACAACGACTACCAAAGAATCAAACTTTGATGTGACGCACCGTGCAATTCTTTTTACGTTTAAATCAATGTTTTAATTTTGAGCTGCGTTTGCATTATTTCAAAAAATTAATCTGATTTTTACAAAAATCAAGCATAACTTTTTTAAAAAAACTCGGCATTTCATGAGAAAAAAATTACAAATAAATTTGTTTGTAGTTTTTTTCTCATAAAAATGCAGTTTTTGAAAAAAAGTTATGCTCGATTTCTGTAAAATCTAGATAAGGTTAAAATCAATATTTGTTTGGTGAGACTGACTTTTTTTGCTCTCTTAAAAATAAACTGAAATTTTTATTTCACGAAGCCGAATGAAAACAATTGCTAAAGATCGACACTTTGAGATTATCCAAAAATTGAACGTTTCGAATTTAAGCAGAAGCTTACATTTTAAGTTAATGTTTTAGAATTTTGAATGAAACGGTCATAACTTTAACCTCTTGTAATTTATTTCGCAACTAATGAATTTTATTTATTCCCACGTCACAGTAAAGTGAATTCTTTGTTCTCGCGATTCCTGAGAAGTTCATAAAAATGCGAAGTTTCGGTTTTTTTCACAATTTTTTTAAAACGCAACAAAAATATTCACTTTTATCCCAATGTTCATTTTCTTATTAACCAACTTTAACCACCTGTAGAGTATTTCTCAAGTCATGAATTTGTTTCCTACGAGACAGTAAAGCGCATTCTTTTCTCTAGCGATCCCCGAAAATTTCATGAAAATCCGACGTTTTAGTAATTTTTCACAATTTTTTCAACATGTTATGTTTTAAACATGTTTTTATTTGTTAATGTTTTAAACGCTGTTTCAATGAAAAAGACAAGTTTTGTAAAAAAAAACTGTTCGTATTAATTACAATAAAAAAAAATGTTTTTTTAACAACCCTGGTCTCAGTGCGCGTACGCCAAAATACATTCGGCCGACCCACTTCCTTAGATCACGAGCCGTCACTGGTCGAAACACTCGTTAGAAGCTTCAAATTGAATGCATTTCAAAAAACAACGAATGCCAGAAAATATCGGGATATGTATGAGTAAAAGAAAAATTCCTTGTATGTATTTAGATTAGCAGTGTGCAACGAAATGGAAATAAATAATATTATTATTATTACACGACATGACAGAATTGTGCATCTAAATACCAGAATGTAAATGTAAATTTGATTCATTATTACGGATCTCATTACAACCGATACTGGTCATCAATTCGAACATTTAAAATGTTTATTTACTGAACATCTAATTAATTATCCTGGCGATCAATGACCCAACCTAAACAATCGCAGACGCTAATAGTCTTTAAAAAAAAACGTCGATAACACGACCATTTAATAAATGTGCGCACTAATTACAAGACATAAAGATAATAACGCCAACCAACACAATAGTGTGAATCACTGAATTAATAGACATTAATCAAATATTGGCTTTGAATTTGATTTAAACGTAGAAATTCTGTCAAATTGTAGGTAATTAGTTTAAAATATGTTTGAGTTCCAGATTCCCAACCTTTTAAGGTCGGTAGCTACTTTCAATCTAAATTTTTGATGGATATCGACTTTTTACCGACCCTAGTGCGTAAAATAGTTCATGGGATTGTCATCAAATGTTGTATTTAGGTTCTATTCCATAATATCTCGCGCCCAGTTAATAATGGGTGAAAACCGGAAACCGGAAGTGGATGTTTACTCTAAGCGTTTTCTTTGTATCTCGTAATTTATTAACATAGTCAAAAACCTTTCAAGTAAAAGTTGTAGAGAATTCAAAAAATAAATATTTAATGAGTACACACTTTTTGTCGTAGACCTTTTAGTTTACTTGTAAATGGTAAATATGATTTTGTTTATGACAATTTTATAATATGTGCATTATTTAATTGTGTGGGCAGCATAAATGGGGTGCATTTAACACTCAAGTACATTTAACACGAGATTTGCGTGATAAATGTGGTTTTTTTAACACGAATATTAATAATTCCCTAGTTAGATTTTTGGCCGCTATGCAGTAACAGCGCTGTGCTAGTCAAATCAGCTTTTTTTGTCATACATTTGACCATGGTGGTGATGACGTCGTCAACGTACTTGTTAAAGTCCAAAGAACGCGTCAACATCTCCGCCAGTCTCACTAGTTTAACCCGCGTAAAATGCGTTTGTAAACTTAAATCATTCTCAAATCGTTTAAACAATTGTGCGTCTATCCGTTGTGAGTGTCTTTTTTAAAGCGGAACAAACATTAACACCGTGAAAACTCCATCCAAACAGAAGAGTTCGTTTGTTGTGCATAGAGCGTGTTTGTATGTAACTTAAGCGAAAGGATAGACTGTGTGACTATTATTTATTGTTGAACCTTTGTTCATATTTGTGTTAAAGTGGAATTAACCATAGTACACATTCAAATCATAGTACCGCAATCTGTCATCATTTATATTTCAAATTATTATGAAACAAAACCGACCATTAAGACTGACGCGTATTTGATAAATATATATAATAAATGTTGTGTTATATATTGTTGTTGTCGTGAACAAAGTATAGTGTATAACTCGCATATAATAGCTCGAACGACTTGCTTCACTCGCCTTCGGCTCTTCCGCAAACCTCGTTCTGGTGATTAATAGCTATCATTATATGCTAGTTGTACAATATACTATTTTTAAACATCGTTTAACTCCTTTTTTTCTAATTATAGCAAAATATTTACTAATAAAACCTGTTTAAAAAATGCATTTATTATACAGGGTGTCTACGCTAAACCGTTCGTTGAACGTTTATAGGGTTGCCGTTGCACAAAAAAATTGAAAAAATCCTTGTCATATGGTTGAATCAGTTCTCCTCATGTAAAATATTTTCAACTTTATATCACTTCCGGTTCCACCGGAAGTAGCACCAAATTTGTTATTTTAAATGGAACACTTTATATATTAGTACTTTTTTGAATTCGTCGTTTAAATTGCAATATATTTTATTCGAGCATATGTACACTTATCTCTTATAGTTTTCAAGAAAAAAAAAAATTCTAAAATGTTGACCGCTAAAATGCATCTTGAAATCTGTCTGTAACTTCTCTTAAGAATAAGATAAAAATATGATTTATATTACTACTTGTACCTAGAGGATGCCTCTATGAGTATATTAATTGGGAACTGTCAATTTTGACAATAAGGGTTCTTAAAATGTCAATAGCTAAGTGCCCTCTTTAATATCTAGTAATTCTTTTTTTTTTAATGGAATGACCCAATTTTTATCACATGGTTCGATTGGGGGGGGAAATTTCCTACCAAAAAGTATTATACAACTATACTCCTAAAGCAAGTAGTTTCCGAATTACACTGGTCTGCAAAATTTTTTTTTTTTTTCTAGCCCTGACACCATTCCTGCTGATTCTTATGTAAAATGACCTCCTAAATCCGAATATGACCTCCGTTTTCCCCCATCACCCACCGTTTTCGGGGAGCCCCCCCCCCACCTATTTTTATCACTTTTCGATAATTTGGAGGGATGAAAAGGATTATATTAGCCTTTACATTTCTTCTGAGGGGCTAGAGAGGTGAAAAGTTCCAAATCATGAACATTTGTAGCAAGGAGGTAGATTTGGGGGGGGATTTGCCCCCTTAAATTGTAAAAAAATCATTAAAAATGATCAATTTTTTCCGTTTTTTTCGCAGTTTTTTCACTTATTTTCTACATATTCCAGCTTTCATTCCCCCTCATCCTCCCCCAAACACCCCCAAATAATAAAAATATATTGCAACAATAATAAAAATATATAGCAACAATAATAAAAATATATAGCAACAGTTCGGAAGATTCACTGTACCACGCTGGCGCTCTCAATGGGGAGTATTGAGAGCGCCAGCGTGGTACAGTGAATCTTTTCCCCCATCCATTGGAGGGGTGAAAAGGATTATTTTAGCTGTAAAGAATAATAAATAAAAAGTAAAATAATAAATGTAAAATAATAAATGTAAAGAATAATAAATAACTAAGATAAGTACCTTCATTTGGTGCTTGCTTTCCTTTTGTACTCTGAGGTAGAAGTTTCTCGTATCAAAAACCAGCAGTACTCTGCTAACATGCTCGCATTCCACTTCCCTGAAAATCTCCTCTCGAACTTAGAGATGTCTTGATGAAACCGTTCCCCGTATTCATCCGAAAATTCCTGGGCAAACCTGTGCGCGCGAGGTATTGAGAGCGCCAGCGTGGTACAGTGAATCTTCCGAACTGTTGCTATATATTTTTATTATTTTTATTTTTATTATATATTGTTGCTATATATTTTTATTGTTTGGGGGAGGATGAGGGGGATGGAAGCTGGAATATGTAGAAAATAAGTGAAAAAACTGCGAAAAAACGGAAAAATCGATCATTTTAAGGATTTTTTTACAATTTAAGGGGGCAAATCCCCCCCCAAATCTACCTCCTTGCTACAAATGTTCATGTTTTAGAACTTTTCACCTCTCTAGCCCCTCAGAAGAAACGTAAAGGCTAAAATAATCCTTTTCATCCCTCCAAATTATCGAAAAGTGATAAAAATAGGTGGGGGGCCTCCCCCGAAAACGGTGGGTGATGGGGGAAAACGGGGGTCATATTCGGATTCAGGAGGTCATTTTACATAAGAATCAGCAGGAATGTCAGGGCCGATTTTCATGCCGACCAGTGTTATTTCGAAAATTAATTTTTCGTCACATTTATGCATGGTATAATGGGCCCATAAGACGCAATTAAATTTTAGTAGGCAAATAGTATGCTTTTGTTTTGTCGCGATTGTATTGGGAAATGTCAAATAATAAAAAGAATTAGTACAAAGTTTTACAGAAATCAACAAAATGAATAATTACACAAATCAACAAATTATCAATTTATTCTTTATACATGACAACTGCCAATTAAACGAAATTTGATTCCAATCTTCTAAATCTTGTTGTATTGATCGGCGGCATATGTGGATAAGTTTAATTAAATACTCTACATGTTCGAGTAACAATTCTATCGCAGTTGCCATGCATTAAGAATAAATTGATAATTTGTTGTTGGGTGTATTTATTCATTTTGTTGATTTCTGTATAACTTTGTACTAATTGTTTTTATTATTTGACAATTCGCAATACAATCGCGACAAAACAAAAGCATTACTACTTGTCTACTAAAATTCAGTTAGACTTATGAGCGCATTATTCCCTGCATAAATGCGACGAAAAATGAATCTTCGAAATAATTCAAAAACTACTTGCTTTAGGAGTATAGTTGTTAAGACATTTTTGTAGGTTTTGTAGGAAATCTATCCCTCAACCGTGCCATGTGATAAAAAATGGGTTATTCCGTTTAAAAAAATGGAATTACGAAATATTGAAGAGGGCACTTCGATATTGACATTTTAAGAACACTTATTGTTAAAATTGACAGTTTCCAAATTGCAGGCATATATTGCAAGGCAATAGAGCGTTCGAACAAATGAGTGATAGGTTTAGAGAGTGGTAAAATGCACTGTTTTAAAAAGATGTTCGGAATATTGTCGGGTCCAGAAGTAGATGGTAATTTTAGTATATTTATTTCATTAAATACCGCCATTGTTGGAATCGAAAAGGTATAATTGTGATTTATTAAACTCTTAAAGTAAACACGTGAAGGAGTAACCGTTTTATCTAAAGAGTAAATCGTAGGTTCAACAGTTGTTCACGAAGAAAAGAATAAATAACCAAAGAAACATACAGAGTTCTGACATTTCATTTTGTTCCCTTGAAAAATTTCAAAAATAAGGGCTCGTTTTTTTTTTCCTAATCCTTTAAATATGTAAGGCTAAAATGTTACTTTGACGCTTCAGTGAGACACCCGGTATAGCATTCCACCTGCCCTGGGACAATCTGTAAATTTTTGTCGTGAAACAACGAATCACTATTTTTTAATATTATGGTTGTTAAAACGGAGTACAGCTAAATTATGTATGTTGATATTTGTTAATTGTTAGCAAGAGTTCAATTTTATTTAAATAAATCGAAGGCCAGTGCATGCAGCGAAAGATCAAACACATGGTATGTCAATATTGACATTAGATCGTGTTTCACGACGGAAAAATGTGATCCACTTTAACGATAATGATTTTTTTTATTGTAATTGTTGGATTATTATAGCATTATTTTTAGTTTGTTCAGTTTGGTCTGATTTGTTTGTATTTACCGAAAAAATGGTCAGTGGACACATGCAATCTAATCATTTACAATATTTGAATATGCATGGTAAGATAATAGAATTAATCTTGTTCGACTATAGTGATAGATATGAAGTAATTTGAGTAATAATCAAATCAAATATACATATAATCGAAATATTTTAAATCGATTTAATCGTTCTTTTTATCGAAAGAAGATCAAAATATATGTACATAGCAGAGCTGGGATGAATCCTCAAAAACAGGATTCGAATCACGAATCCGAATCACCTAATATGATTCGAGTCACGAATACCCGAATAAAGGATTCGTAAGTGAAAAATATGGATCGAATCAAAGATTCGAATCCTCATTTTTGAATCATGAATACAAATCCTTTAAAAATAAATTTGAATCTATTATTTGCAACCAGTAACATTTTATTCCACCAGTTTCTATTAACAAAAATGTTCATTTACCGACTAAATATCTGATTAAATAATGATTTTAATTGATGATGATATATGTGTTATTGAACTTCATTTTAAATCAGTGTTTTATACGCGTGGCGCATGAAGTAAAATTTCGAGTTTAGAAAAGCCCCGTGAAAATTTGTCTCGGGTCGCTGCGCGACCCTCGACAAATTTTCTACGCGGGGCCTTTCTAAACTCGAAATTTTACTTCATGCTTAGTCTGGGACTGGACAACACTCATTCTTAGAAGTTTCAAACTAAAGGATCACTCTAGATTACTAAGTTTATTACCATTTTACAAAGGCTACAGCTCGAAGGACCAATCATGGTCTTCGGAGACCGAAGGACTACAGGGAAAACAACGAATATCTGAAGGTTTACAGCATGGATAGGAAAGAAAATATCTAATTTTGAAAAAATATCGAAGTTGGGTTGGTTTTCAGTGCGTTTTTAACTTCACTTTAAATCAGTGTTTTATACTCGTGGCGCATAAAGTAAAATTTCGAGTTTAGAAAAGCCCCGTGAAAATTTTCTACGCGGGGCTTTTCTAAACTCGAAATTTTACTTCATGCTTAATCTGGGAGTGGACCGTCAAGATTTTCTACATGTCGAGATTTTCAATATTTCCAAATTTTTGTCGATTTATTCACAGTTTGTTATTATATTAAATGCAACTTTAATATTAATTAAATACGCTTTTTCTTAGGAATAGAATATTCACCTATTAAGAGCCGAGCAAATTATAAAGGTATTTCTAAAAGTTAATTTTAGGTAAAATTTTGGATCATTTTCTACGATTTCAACGAATGATTTATTTTATTACATACGTCGATTTTATAAAAGAGTTGAATTTAAAGTTCAAACGAGTGTTGTCCACTCCCAGACTATCGAGGGTCGCGCAGCGACCCGAGACAAATTTTCACCTGGCTTTTCTAAACTCGAAATTTTACTTCATGCGCCACGCGTATAAAACACTGATTTACAGTGAAGTTAAAATGCACTGAAAACCAACCCAACTTCGATATTTTTTCAAAATTGAATGTTTACTTTCCTATCCATGCTATAAACCTTGAGATATTCGTTGTTTTCTTGTAAAGAAACTTCTCTGTAGTCCTTCGGTCTCCGAAGACCATGATTGGTCCTTCGAGCTGTAGCCTTTGTAAAATAGTAATAAACTTAGTAATCTGGAGTGATCCTTCAATTTGAAACTTCTAAAAACGAGTGTTGTCCACTCCCAGACTAAGCATAAAGAAAAATTTCGAGTTTAGAAAAGCCCCGCGTAGAAAATTTGTCGAGGGTCGCGCCGCGACCCTCGACAAATTTTCACGGGGCTTTTCTAAACTCGAAATTTTACTTCATGCGCCAAGCGTATAAAACACTGATTTCAAGTAAAGTTAAAAATATACTATTAAGGTTGGAAATGTTTAATGGTTAAGTAATCAAATATGCATTCACAAATATTTGAATTATTCGAAATTTTTAATATTTATATTCAAATGTGAATAATTAAGTGATTTAAATATTCATATTAGAATATTTAACTATTTGAATTAATCGAATTCGAATACCAGCCTTAATAGCGATGATTCGAATTATTTGGGAGGATTTGAATCCGTGTATGAGGATTCGAATCCTTTTATAAGGATTCGAATCATCTACGTCTGGATTGTCCTTTTAAAAAAATGTAACGAATCCGGATCACGAATCTGTTTTTACTAAAGTATTCGAATACCCCTTTTGAATCCTCTAAAAGGATTCGAATCCGGGAATCGAATCCTGAAGGATTCGAATCCTGCCCAGCTCTGGTACATAGTAACGTAACAAAACAATTAGGAGTATTTCATTTTATGCTTTTGGGTGCAGAATGTTTCATTGTTAATTTGCAGAATTTTTCAATACAGCCAATATTTAACCACATATGAAAGCAAAAATCATAAAAAGTGCTGATGTATACAATGTAAATGTTAAATCATCTGTTTTTCTTTTTAAATCGTTCAATTTGAACCTTCTAACGAGTGTTTTCACTCATTGATTAATTATGAAGTAAAATTTTGAGTTTAGCAAAGCTTGAACATTTGAAATTTGACTTCATAGTCTAGTCGTCAGAGATCTGACCTCTGCATATCCATCTTGGACTAGAAAGGAATCAATGTGAAAGCCAAGAAATTTAGTTGATTCATATTTAGTTGATTCATATTTCCTTAATGGAACGTTAAGGAAGCAGATTTGTTGATATTCAGTTTTAGTCGATTACATATGAACCACTCCGATACCTCCCCGAGTGCTTTATCATGCAAATTATTAGCAATAGAGTAATCTTTAGATTTGTTAATAACAGTGGTATCGTCTGCATATAATATTGTATTGGTGGGGATATACTCGCTAGAAAGCTTAGTTCGAGTATATATCTTATTAGAAACCTGGCACCCATAGTATCAAGGAACGTAGCTGGTACGACATATTTCTCGCTATTCCAGTCCAACATCACATATGGGATACTTACTTGGGGTCATGCCGCTATTCGACACCGAATATTTGGTCTTCAGAGAAAGGTAGTAAGAGTGTTAGCTGGCCTGAACTACTGTGAAGACTGCAGACAAGCTTTCATTGATTTAAGAATATTAACATTCCTATCACTATTTATTCTTGCCTGCTTGTCTCATATTAGACACAATTTGGATAGCTACCAAACTTGTAGCGACATCAATAAGTACCATACTCGCCAAGAATCAAACATATATCTACAAACAACAAGACTCTCGAAAGCGAAGACTGGTACTAGATTCCACGCTGTTAAATTCTTCAACGCACTACCGAAAAACATACAGCAATTGCCTCCCAAGCAATTTGCAAATAATCTGAAAACGCTACTTGAGGATAAAGGTTTTTACTGCTGGGAAGAATTCCTTAAATTTGATTTTAAAACTCATTTTAAATTGTGAACGTCCGTATGTTACTTCAATATGTTATTTTAATATGTTTTTTTTAATATGATATTTTAATATGTTATTTCTTAATAAGTTATTTTAATATGTGACTATAGATCTATTTACTTATTTACTTCGATGTTTCTCACTATACAAACTGGCTTATAAGGTTTTATTATTATTATATTTTTTATTATTATATACTCGTAGGTTAAGGTGACATATGTAAAACATGTACTTTTGTTAATACATCAATAAATATGAAAAATGAAATACTCCTAATTGTTTTGTTACGTAACTATGTACCAGAGCTGGGCTAGATTCGAATCATTCAGGATTCGATTCCCAGATTCGAATCCTTTTAGAGAATTCAAAAGAGGTATTCGAATACTTTAGTGAAAACGGATTCGTGATCCGGAATCGTTACATTTTTTAAAAAGGATTCGTATTCGAATCCAGACGTAGATGATTCGAATCCTTATAAAAGGATTCGAATTCTTATAAAAGGATTCGAATCCTTATAAAAGGATTCGAATCCTCATACACGGATTCAAATCCTCTAAAATAATTCGAATCATCGTTATTAAGGCTGGTATTCGAATTCGATTAATTCAAATAGTTAAATATTTTAATATGAATATTTAAATCACTAAATTATTCATATTTGAATATAAATATTAAAATTTTCGGATAATTCAAATATTTCTGAATGCATATTTGATTACTTAACCATTAAACATTTCCAACCTTAATAGTATATTTTTAACTTCACTTGAAATCAGTGTTTTATACGCTTGGCGCATGAAGTAAAATTTCGAGTTTAGAAAAGCCCCGTGAAAATTTGTCTCGGGTCGCTGCGCGACCCTCGACAAATTTTCTACGCGGGGCTTTTCTAAACTCGAAATTTTACTTCATGCTTAGTCTAGGAGTGGACAACACTCGTTCTTAGAAGTTTCAAACTAAAGGATCACTCTAGGTTACTAAGTTTATTACCATTTTACAAAGGCTACAGCTCGAAGGACCAATCATGGTCTTCGGAGACCGAAGGACTACAGGGAATCGAAGTTTCTTTACAAGAAAATAAATATCTGAAGGTTTACAGCATGGATAGGAAAGAAAACATCAAATTTTGATAAAATATCGAAGTTGGGTTGGTTTTCAGTGCGTTTTTAACTTCACTTTAAATCAGTGTTTTATACGCGTGGCGCATAAAGTAAAATTTCGAGTTTAGAAAAGCCCCGTGAAAATTTGTCTCGGGTCGCTGCGCGACCCTCGACAAATTTTCTACGCGGGGCTTTTCTAAACTCGAAATTTTACTTCATGCTTAGTCTGGGAGTGGACAACACTCGTTTTTAGGAGTTTCAAATTGAAGGATCACTCTAGATTACTAAGTTTATTACCATTTTACAAAGGCTACAGCTCGAAGGACCAATCATGGTCTTCGAAGACCGAAGGACTACAGGGAAGTTTCTTTACAAGAAATCAACGAATATCTCAAGGTTTACAGCATGGATAGGAAAGAAAACATTCAATTTTCAAACAATATCGAAGTTGGGTTGGTTTTCAGTGCATTTTTAACTTCACTGTAAATCAGTGTTTTATACGCGTGGCGCATGAAGTAAAATTTCGAGTTTAGAAAAGCCTTGTGAAAATTTGTCTCGGGTCGCTGCGCGACCCTCGCCAAATTTTCTACGCGAGGCTTTTCTTAACTCGAAATTTTACTTCATGCTTAGTCTGGGAATGGACAACACTCGTTTGAACTTTAAATTCAACTCTTATAAAATCGACGTATGTAATATAATAAATCATTCGTTGAAATCATAGAAAAAGATGCAAAATTTTACCTAAAATTAACTTTTAGAGTTACCTTTATAATTTGCTCGGCTCTTAATAGGTGAATATTCTATTCCTAAGAAAAACCGTATTTAATTAATATTAAAGTTGCATTTAATATAATACCAAACTGTGAATAAATCGACAAAAATTTGGAAATATCGAAAATCTCGACATGTAGAAAATCTTGACGGTCCACTCCCAGATTAAGCATGAAGTAAAATTTCGAGTTTAGAAAAGCCCCGCGTAGAAAATTTTCACGGGGCTTTTCTAAACTCGAAATTTTACTTTATGCGCCACGCGTATAAAACACTGATTTAAAGTGAAGTTAAAAACGCACTGAAAACCAACCCAACTTCGATATTTTTTCAAAATTGGATATTTTCTTTCCTATCCATGCTGTAAACCTTCAGATATTCGTTGTTTTCTTGTAAAGAAACTTCGATTCCCTGTAGTCCTTCGGTCTCCGAAGACCATGATTGGTCCTTGAATCGCTGACGCAAAAACAATATTACTCCTCTACAATTCCTTAATACGTCCACATTTGGAGTATTGTTCATCTGTTTGGTCACCTTACACACAGTGCTACACATATAAAATTGAGCAGGTACAAAAGAAATTCTCGAAGTATCTTGCATTTAAATTCGATGTGCAGGATACATACCAAGGATTGCTACATAGATATGGTCTTAAGAGTCTGGAGCAGAGACGCATTGACGCTGATATACTTTTAGTTTTTAAACTTTTGCATGGGCATATAGACTGTCCTGATTTACTATCAAAAATTGGCATTCGCGTTCCAGCTAGAATGCTGCGCAACGATGACACTTTTCATGTACCATTTAAAGGTACAGATTATGCTAAAAATTCGGCCTCTGTGCGTAATCTGCGCCATGCTAATATGATACAATTCGATATGCTTGCGGGAGAGTATTCTAGTTTAAGAGCCCATTTGCGTAGCCAATAAAATGTTGTGTTGTATTTATCATTAAGGTGATTATATTATATTTTTACATTTTTACATTTACTTTTTATTTGTTGTTTATTTTAAGTACTTTAATATTTATTATATATTGTGATATTACTATTGTAAATTAATGTTTTTGTAAATGGTCCGCCGTATATTAATAATAAATAAAAGTATTTAACGTTTCTTCTTGTGCTTCACAATAAATTAGAGGTTAGAAGAGTTTTTATTGTAAAGATGAATTATCGTAGTTGTATTAACACGCCTAACAGTTTTTGTTACATATGCGGACAATTTTGTTTAGTATCTCAGCAAAGAACTATCGCAAATAATATAAAACTAGCGTACCATAAATATTTTGGTTATAAAGTGAGGAATCAAGATAAAAGTAGGGCTTCTTACGTATGCTGCATATCCTGTTACGTAAATTTAACACAGTGGTACAAAGGTAAACATGTTTTATGCCATTTGATTTACTGATGGTATGGCATGAACCCAAAGATCATGTAAGTGTCTGCTTCTTTTGCCTAACAAACATTTCTAGATTTTCCAAAAGTAATAGAAGAAAAAGTATGCCGATGTATCATCTGCTAGAAAACCAATACTTCACAGTATAAGCGTTCCATTACCAACTCATCTGAAATATCAAGATTGCAACAAGAAATATATTCTCACTCTGAAAAAGAATGGCATGATATTCCTGAATTGAAATTTATACCTGAAAACGTTTCACAGCCACATTCAATAACTCATCTAGAATTAAACAACTTAGTACGAAATTTAAACGTGACTAAGGAAAGACTTAACTCTTGAGTTCAAAACTCCAAGAATTCAATGGCATGATATTCCTGAATTGGAATTTATACCTGAAAACGTTTCACAGACACATTCAATAACTCATCTAGAATTAAACAACTTAGTACGAAATTTAAATGTTAAAGTTGATCTTAGTAAAAATCCACAAAAATGTAGGTACCTTTTTAAACATTTTTATTAATATCTCAGTAAATAAATGTGATAAAAATTTGATTTTCTCAAAATAAATGAGGAACATTCCAAGGAATGTAGATACGTATTTATATATTTTCCAAGATTTTTTCTTTTGAAAATACAGCATCCGAAAGTGACATGCCTCGCTTTTTGAAAAGGATAGTAGTCATCCTTCATAACAAAGCATTTCTTAGTACCTCTTGTCAAAACAACCAATAATCCCTTTATAGCCTTTTCGAGAATTAACGAAAGTGGAAACACAGAAATAGAACCCTTGATTACAAACATCCTTACGTAATAGACAAATAGGTCGTCTAATCCCTTAATCCCTTTTCGGCTAATTCGATACAACCTTTAATGGCTGTAATAAATTGTGGAATTTTTACGGTGGTAAAAATAGTTATTGCAGTTTTGTGATCGTATTATGTCATTCTAAATTTTAATCCAAGTAAAACTGTTTACAAAAAGTAGGCAAGTACCTATTTTTGTTTATATGTATATTACAGGCGCGCACCCATGGGGGTGGCTGTTTACAAAAAGTAGGTATGTACCTATTTTTGTTTATATGTATATTATATGTATAATAATGTATATATAAAACCACTATAAAGTTTTCCAAAACATAAACTTATAATTTTATTAATATTTTATATATTTTTTTGCTAATGTATTTTTTTTAATTTTACAGTTGTAATGGTTTATTTAAAAATTCGCTATAATGTATTTTTTGAAGATAACAGACAGACAGAATTTTATTACACACCTTAAAACAAGTTTGAGACCCCCCCCCCCCCCCCCCCCCCCCCCCCCCCCCCCGAAAACTGATTTCGATATAAAAACACCTCGATTTTAATGATACACCTGTACTTTTTTTAAGGATAGTATTCAATTATTCATCACATAAAATGTACACATACATATGCCAAGTCCCACTTTAATCCGATTTTTAATAACCGAGATTGTAGATTTTTATTTGTTACGCTATAATTGTGGTAATAAAAATATTTAACATATTTTGTTTAATCCATCACATTCGAAATAGATTCTAGTAACCACTTTATTTTTTTCATTAATCTTAAATATTTTATAACGGAGATACACGCAATGAAACTCGACCGTTTGAAAAGTTCATGAAACAACACTACCTCTTTTTGGTAAACATACGCCGAATATATATTATCTTTGACATTAAAATTCTAAAAAAAAATCATCACATGTACAAATGATGTATCTTTATGTGGTTTATATTTCAAAACAATCGACCCCATCGACTTCAAAATATTTAACTTCAAAGTGACATGCCTCGCTTTTTGAAAAGGATAGTAAGGAAAGACTTAACTCTTGGGTTCAAAACTCCAAGAATAGAATTTGCATCGACAAAAAACGCCATGAACAGTTTAGTGAATTTTATTCTATTTGCGTTTGTACAAATATTGCAAGTTTGATGAATGAACTTGGATTTAAACTTCACCAAAATGAATGGCGACTGATTATCGATTCCTCAAAGAACAGTTTAATGGCAGTGTTAATACATAACGAGAATTCAAACCCTTCAATATCAGTCGCTTATGCAGTTGATATGAAAGAAACACATGAGAGTATGTCTACTATCTTAAAAGCTGTTATACAGGGTGTCCCGTTAATATGGCGAAATGGTTTAACCATAGATTCCTGAGATAAAAACATGATTCAATACAACTTATCTATATCCAAAACTTTGCGGTTAAGCCGGAATTAGTTTTTAAAGTTCAAAAAAATATTATTAATTTTATTTGTAACGATTGAGCGCTATATTCGATTTGACTGAAATTTATTACGGTTGATAATCATAATACAACACATCATTTAATTTATTATGGTCATCATTGATTGACAAGAAGTATGAAAACAGTAGTAGCACAACATAAAAACTAAAATATGTTTTTACTGGCGTAACTTATAAAAATTAGAAAAAGATTACTTCATAGATAGGTTCATTTGAAAGTTTTTTTCTCTTAATAATGTATGATATCTTGTACGGTATTTCCACAAAAATATAAAATATGTGTCAGTGTTTTGTGCGCGTGGCGCATAAAGTAAAATTTCGAGTTGAGAAAAGCCCGAATTTGGATTTGGACGCTGCTTTTTTTATACGTTTTATTACATTTTAATATATTTTACATTTCATTACTATTCGACAACTTTGACACTTAGTATGTTAGTTTTGATATGTGTCGACTGAGTCTATAAACGTTCTAAATAACATTGAATGTCAAAACTGTTGAAATTGTCGATAATGTAAAACTTGTTGAAAATATAGAAAAGTGATAAAATGACAAAAAGAAGGTTAAAATATATATAATAGCTTAATAATATCATTTTTTTGTTAATTTCTAAAATTTTTATGTTTTTCATGAATTTTGAAAATTACCAGAAATTGTGCTGTTAATTTTCAAAATTCTAAAAGTTTTTTAGAATTTCGTAGATTTTCGTTAATTGTTAAAATATTGATACTTTTCCTGAATTTTCGTTGTTTTTTTTAAATTTTTGGTAACTTTCGTTAAATTTAAATACAGGGTTATTCAAAAAGAGAGAACAGATTTCAAGCATATATTTCTTCCAAACCACAAAATGTAGTACCAAAATTCCAATGTTCCTGAACAGACAAAACTTGACGCCTTGGCGCTGTTGCTTGTCATGCTGCTTGTCTGTAGTACAATGGCGGCAAAACAAGAAAAGGCATTTTGTGTGCTGCAATTAGCAAAACTAGAGTCTATTATTGAAGCTCAACGTGCTTTTCGCCGTCAGTTTAATAAACAACCGCCTCCTCATAAGCGGATTTACCAGTGGCATCAAAAATTCGTAGACGATGATTGCATCTGCAAACAGAAAAGCACGGACGTCCACGCACATCAAATAAAAATATCGATTCACAGAACGTGGAACACATGGTGCTCATATTGAATGCAAAAAACTGAACTTTTCTCTTTCCAGAAACGTGGGAACTGTGTTTCTATTTTTTGTGGTTTGGATGAAATAAATTCTTGAAATCTGTTTTTTTCATTTTAAATAACCCCGTATGTTGTTTTTATGACTCCAAAATTTGTATTAACTTTTACGGTTTTTCGTGAATGTAAAAGTTTTCAGTCAAATTTTAAAACCTTTGCAAATTTTAAAACCTTTGCAAATTTTAAAACCTGGCAGTTTTCCGAAATTTTCTATAAATTCGACAATTTTTAAAATTTTGGAAATTTTTGTGAATTGCCTAGGTTTTCACTAATTTTTAAAATTCCAAAATGTTTACATGCAGCGGATATAAACGTCACAAATAACACATTTTTTAAGATATTAACGCTTGTCGCTTGTCTAAGATTTCCTTCAATTTTTAAAACTCTAATGGTTTTCCTGAATTTTCTAGATTTTTGTTAGTTCTAAAAACGTTGACGGTTTTCGTAAAATTAAGAAAATTATACTCGTAACGTGATTTCAATTCAATTATAAAAAATTTGTTGCTTTACTTGATGTTTCTAGAATGTTTGATAACTTTTAGAAATATAACTTTTTTTTTTTTGGAAAATTATAAAATCTTCTAGATTTTCGTTGGTTTTAAAAATATTCACACTTTTTGAGTTTTCAAAAGCTTTTAATATCTTGACAAATTCAAGACAAATTTAAGAAATTTTAACAATTGGCCAAGAACATGGAAATTCACGAAAAACCATGAGAAACTTCGTAAAATATAATAATATTTTTAGAATTTAGGAAATGTAGGAAAACCATAAATTTTTTTAACTAAAGAATTTTACGAAAAACGTGCAGATTTTAAAAATTAACTGAAATCTTAAAGATGTAAAGAAAACTTAGGTAGTTTTTCTTTACATTTTTAAGATTTCAGTTAATTTTTAAAATCTGCACGTTTTTCGTAAAATTCTTTAATTAAAAAAATTGATGGTTTTCCTAAATTTCCTAGATCAGTCTTAATTTTAAAAATATTATTATATTTTACGAAATTCCTAAATCATTCTTAATTTTAAAAATATTTATATATTTTATGAATTTCCTCACTTTTCATGAATTTTGGTAATTTTTTTTAATTTTCTCCGTTTTTATGAATCTCCAAATGTTTTTATTATAGTTGGCGGTTTTCGTGAATTTCCATGTTCTTGGTCAAATTTTAAAATTTTCTTTAATTTTTCAGATGATAATTTTTACATCGATTTTTAAAATGTTCAGTCTTTGTATCGAATTTCTTAAAAATTGTTGATATCAATATTTTATTCAATCAAAATAAAGTTATACTTTTTTCTCATTTTTAACAAATTTTATCTTTTCTTAATATTCATCATTTTACGACTTTTCTTAATATTTAAAAAAAAATGCGAAAATCACTATTTTGTGAATATTTAATTATTTGTTGCACATTCTTAATATTAATTGTCATTGTATTTTGACACTATTTTGTCATTTCCGGAAGTATAAAACTATCAATATATGTCTGACAAATCAATTTTTAAAATCTCAGTTATTTTTAAAATCCACGTTTTTCGTAAACATTTTTAATTAAAAAAAATTATGGTTTTCCTAAATTTCCTAGATCATTCTTAATTTTAAAAATATTATGATATTTTACGAATTTCCTCACTTTTCATGAATTTTTTTATGAATCTTTAAATGTTTTTTTTATGTTGGCGTTTTTTCGGGAATTTCCATGTTCTTTTTCAATTTTTAAAATGTTCTTGAATTTTTTTAGATGATAATTTTCATATCGATTTTTAAAATGTTCAGTCTTCGTAAATATCCAAGATTTTTATCGAATTTATTAAAAATTGTTGATATCAATATTTTATTCAATCAAAATAAAATTATACTTTTTTTTCATTTTTAACAAATTTTATATCTTTTCTTAATATTCATCATTTCGCGACTTTTCTTAATGTTTTAAAAAAATGCGAAAATCACTATTTTGTGAATATTTAATTAATTATTTAATTGATGAGGCGGATACATGATGAAACTCCATAATACTATTTGAAATAAAACAACACAGTTGGGAGGGTTTCACTTTTATTGTCTAACACTGCAACATGTTTCACCACACAGTGGTTTTCATCTGCCTGATGAAGCCACTGTGTGGTGAAACATGTTGCAGTGTTCAACAATAAAAGTGAAACCCTCCCAACTGTGTTGTTTTATTTCAAATTTAATTAATTGTTGCCCATTCTTAATATTAATTGTCATTGTATTTTAACACTATTTTGACATTTCCGGCAGTATATAACTGTGGCGAGAGCGTGGCAAACAAGGAGCTCCAGGCATCAGTGAGGCGGATGAAAAATCCTGGGCAACCAAAAAAAATAAATATTTTAGACATATAGAGAATTTTGCATGTAAAACGTTAGTTTACATTCTTTGTATTAGAATAAAGAAATAATCTCTATTTTGACAATTTCCTGAGTAATTAATAACAAACCTCACACATCAGTACATGAGTAGAAGTTTGTTAAAACAAACTAAAACTCAACATTGGTGACCCCGAGGGGCCTACGTTGTTGGTGACCCCTGAACACGCTGCCGTAGTAAGCAACCCGGCAGGATAAGTGCCGAAGATTCGCCGATAGCGGAGGAACAGGATCACATCGAGGAATATCGAGAGCTATCAAAACTATCAGCTGTCTACAATCCTTCATTCCTGTACTCGTCCAGACAACACGAAAACCACGAAACATTCCTCGAAGGGGACGCTACATTAACATTTCTTCACATTAGAAAATCCTCACCTTCTCCTTACATTTTCTTCATTCTTGATTTTCTTTCTTCTAATTTATTTTCCTAATTTCAAACGGTATGGAAGATCAAAGTTCCTCTGAGGAAACGATGGGTAATATTAAATGTGTGCTTCCACCATTTTGGCGTGTTGACCCCTTTATTTGGTTTATCCAAATAGAGGCGGAATTTTTAAATTCACGCGTAACCAGTTCTGTCCGGAAATTTAATAAAGTTGTCGCTTCCTTACCTCCAGATATCGCAATGGACGTAAGGGATTTGTTAATGGAACCACCCGCCATCGATCCTTATGAAATACTAAAAAATGAGATTATTAAACGGACAATGATTTCTGAAAAGAAAAGTTTACAAAAACTCTTATCGAACGAGGTACTCGGAGATCAAATTCCTTCCCTACTCCTACGTAAATTACAGCAACTTTTGGGGAATACCTCAATCGATGAGAACTTACTACGCGAAATTTTCTTGCAACGTCTTCCAGCTGATATGCAAAAGATCCTAGTTGCATCACGTGGTACGTCAATAGCAGATCTTGCAGAAATGGCAGATCACGTGATGGAAATCTCAGCACCTATGTCCATCAGTGCTACTGGCATTTCCAAACAAGTTTCGAATAACACCAAATTAGACACGAAATTTAGCAATTTCGAAGCAACGGTGAAAAGTTTACAGAATCAAATTTCGGAATTAACTCAAAATGTAACCACCTTAACTGCCTCTATTTTGCAACAATCTAAAAACAAATATCCAAGTCGAAACCGTTCTTCTTACAGGTCTCGTTCTGTACAACGTGATGACCCAAACCACAAATTGTGCTGGTATCACTATAATTTTAGAGACGATGCACGAAAATGCACCAAACCTTGCGATTGGGAAAACGGCTCAGAACGGGTTTGATGTCGACCTACGATGCCGTCCATCCATCAGGTCGACTATTTTTTATCCGCGATACAAATTCTGGCACTAAATTTCTTATCGACACTGGCGCCCAGGTCAGCAATTTGGCGGTGAATCAACTCTATGCCAATACTCACCCCCCTACAAAATTTACATTGCAAACCGTAAGTGGAAATTTAGTTTCAACTTTCGTATTATCTAAACTAACAGTTAACATCGGCTTAGATGTAATATTTCAGTGGCATTTTATACTTGCACGCGTAAACCACTCGATTCTTGGCGCAGAATCGATTAATGAGGACACCGTCCAGTCTGATGCAACAGCCGATCATAAATTCATTATCCAATCATCATACAACATATTTCAAATTACTCAATCAATTTCCCGATCTCACCACTCCTTTTGACCTCACTAACCCAGTTAAACATCAAGTGCAACATAGCATCGAAACTTCTGGCCCACCTGTTTTCAACAAACCAAGGCGTTTACCGCCACACAAATTCAAAATTGCCAAACAAGAATTCGATAACTTATTAAAATTTGGTTTTGTTCGACCCTCATCAAGCCCATGGGCATCACCGCTGCACTTGGTATCGAAATCCGATGGTTCTTGGCAACCGTGCGGAGACTATCGTGCACTTAACAAGGTTACAATTCCTGACCGATACCCTCTGCCCATATTGCATGATTTTACGTATAGCTGTTTTGGTTGCAAAGTCTTTTCTAAAATCGATTTGATTAAAGCTTATCATCAAATTCCAATTCACCCTAATGATATACCGAAGACTGCAATCACAACACCATTTGGCCTGTTTGAGTATACGCGGATGAGTTTTGGTTTGAGAAACGCCGCACAAACCTTTCAACGGTTTATGGACTCGGTTCTTCGCGAGCTACCATTTTGTTTCGTATATTTGGATGACATTTTAGTCTTCAGTAAAGACGAACATGAGCACGTACAACACCTCCGACAAATTTTTCAACGATTAACAACTTTTGGAATCAAAATTAATAACGACAAATGTATTTTCGGCGAAACAAAATTAGATTTCTTGGGTCATAGAATTAACAGTTCAGGCATCAAACCATTACAAATTAAGGTTGATGCAATCATGTCTTTTCCACAACCATCTGACCAGAAATCACTTCAACGTTTCTTTGGCATGGTAAACTTCTACCACAGATTTATAAAATCATGCTCAAGAATACTTGCACCGCTCAACCAACTTGCATCTCAAACTCCACGCAGCAAACCCCTGGTATGGTCACAACCTGCACCACAAGCATTTACGGCAGTCAAGGCTGCACCAGCCGACTGTGCTATGCTTAGCCTACCAGACCCAAATGCGGAGTTAAGCATTATGGTAGACGCATCTGATTCCGCTGCTGGTGCGGTCTTGCAGCAGAAGGAATAATCTGGCGTTCTTCGACCGCTAGCTTTCTTTTCAAAATCATTTTCAACAACAGAACGCAAATACAGTACATTCGGTCGTGAATTACTGGCCGTTTATTTGGCAATTAAAAAATTCAAATATTATCTCGAAGGTCGTAATTTTATCATTTTTACAGACCATAAACCATTGATTGCTGCCATAAATTCAACATCATTATTCAGGACGTGAGAACAGACATTTAACTTTTATCGCGCAATTCACTACTGACGTTAGGTTTGTTCCCGGTAAAGAAAACGACGTCGCGGATACGTTATCGCGTGTCGAAATTAATATTTTAGAATTACCGGACCTAGCCAAATTTCAGTCAGAAGACGATGAGCTTAAATTTTTGTTAGCAAACGGCACAACTTCACTGAAACTGGGGCAGTTCACTCCGCCTGGCACTAGCACACCCATTTACGTTGAAATTGTTTCGAAACGACCTTATGTTCCCGGAGAATTACGACTTAGATTTTGCAGTCACTCCACGGGTTAACTCATCCTGGCGTTCGAGCAATGAAACGTCTAGTAAATTCACGCTATGTATGGCCGCGGATGAACCACCACATCACACATTTTGTCAAATCCTGTTTGCAGTGCCAGAAAGTCAAAATTCACCGTCACACAGTATCCCCGATTGCTAAGTTTCCTGATCCGGACGACCGATCCACTGACATCCACATCGACATTATCGGCCCTTTGCCAGTTTGTCACACATACAGATATCTTTTAGTCTGCATCGATCGATTCACCCGTTGGCCTGAAGTCCAACCACTTGTCGAAATTACTGCAGACTCTGTTTCTCAAGTTTTTTTAAATTGTTTGATCTCACGTTTCGTTATACCATCTACGGTTCTCACTGACCGTGGACGTTAATTTCAATCTCACGTTTGGAAACATTTTTGCAAAATTTTTGGCATTACACACAAATCCACAACCGCCTATCATCCGCAATGTAACGGTTTGGTAGAGCGGCTCAATACAAATTAAAGACTCGATCCGAATGAGTAACGATCCAAAGAAGTGGGTGTTAGAACTACCTTTAATTTTATTAGGTTTACGCACTATTTTTAAAACTTCACTTTCGGCCACAACAGCCGAATACGTTTATGGTAAAACATTACGTTTACCAGGCGATTTCTTGTTTTCAAGTTCAATTTCCGGTTACCTTCCTTCAGGCTCAAAATTTATTGATGACTTACGAGTCAAAATGCAGATACTACGACCTGCGTTAAGCCGCCCAGCCTCTCGCAAAAGTTGTGTGCACCCCGATTTAGGTAATTGCACACACGTTTTCATTAGGAAGGATTGTATTAAGCACCCTCTTCAACCCGCGTATGACGGACCGTTTCAAATTTTAAAGCGACAATCAAATTTTTTTACGATTTCTGTTAACGGAAAAATCACAAATGTTACCGTTGACCGATTAAAGCCTAGCTTCCAACCAACATTATCTATTGCTTCATCTTTAAATTCTTTATACTTTTCTCCGTTCCCTACTATACCTCTTCGGTCTATTCTTAAACGTCATGGATCTGTAACCAAAAAAACTACTCCTACTAGAGGGGCTTCCTTCTCTTTTTTTAAAAATATTTTAGACATATAGAGAATTTTGCACGTAAAACGTTAGTTTACATTCTTTGTATTAGAATAAAGAAATAATCTCTATTTTGACAATTCCTGAGTAATTAATAACAAACCTCACGCATCAGTACATGAGTAGAAGTTTGTTAAAACAAACCAAAACACAACATAACTATCAATATATATCTGACAAATCACCATTTTTGTGCTGTTTTGAAAAAAATACAGTTATCACGATGTTTGCGTTATGTTTTTTGTCGTTAATTAAATAACAGCTATTTTGACATCCGCAATTGTTGTATCAATTCCATGGTATGTCATTATTATTATAAAATCACATTACTTTTTCTTAATTATTTTAGCTGTAAATTTTCTGACATTCGTTGATTTTTAAAAGAGTTCAATTTGAAGCTTTAAACGAGTGTTTTCCACTCCCAGACTAAGCATGAAGTAAAATTTCGAGTTTAGAAAAGCCCCGTGAAAATTTGTCGAGGGTCGCGCAGCGACCCGTGACAAATTTTCTGGGCTTTTCTAAACTCGAAATTTTACTTCATGCGCCACGCGTATAAAATACAGATTTTAAGTGAAGTTCGAATATACATAAATTTGACAATATTATAGTGTTTTATACGCGTGGCGCATGAAGTAAAATTTCGAGTTTAGAAAAGCCCAGTAAATTTGTCTCGGGTCGCTGCGCGACCCTCAACAAATTTTCACGGGGCTTTTCTAAACTCGAAATTTTACTTCATGCTTAGTCTGGGAGTGGAAAACACTTGTTTAAAGCTATAAATTGAATTAAAAAAAAACAGGGAATATCCACAATTGTTGTATCAATTCCATGGTATGTCATTATTTTTATAAAATCACATTCCCTTTTCTTAATTATTTTAACTTAGAGAAACATAAAGTGTAAAGTGTGAACATTCATAAACTTAGAATGTTTCCCTCTACAAATAAGTGAAATGTGAAATACATTTTGTCTCGAAAATAAATAGGGAAGCCAATATTTGAACACTTTAAAATTAACATGCGATTTCTATGTTCCGTCCGCCAAGTCAACACCCGGTATATTTCGTTGGTACTTAATAACATGTTAAAATAGAAGGTTGTCAGTGATAACCGCATGTTTTTAAGTTGATTCGTTTATTGTTTTAGATTAATAAAAACTTACTATATTAATAAGGACTTCAGTTTTATTAAACCTCCCCTCTTCAATCTAATCCTCTAGCCCAGACTATTATAAAGTTATAGCAGTATGCCACTTTCCGATTGATATTTTTTCAGTTTCTTTTATAATTCAAATTTTAATGTAGTCCCGTAGATTCATACGCGATCGCCATAACCATCTTATCATTAAAACTGTTATTTTTCCGAGTAGGACATTTCACGACTTTTCTTAATGTTTAAAAAAAATTGCGAAAATCACTATTTTGTGAATATTTAATTAATTGTCATTGTATTTTAACACTATTTTGACATTTCCGGCAGTATATAACTATCAATATATATCTGACAAATCACAATTTTTTGTTCTGTTTTGAAAAAATTATACATAATTAATATTATAGAATTATTGTAGATTTGATCAGGTTTTACTTTGGTGTTTATTTCTGAATTTCAGGATTTTTTTTCTACTTGTAAACAGAACACTTTTTACTTTGTTTAACCACTTGTTTTTTCCGTCAACTTGACCATTATTTCTAATATTATTTATTTGGATTTTAAAGGTTTTATTTATAATAATTATTATTATTATTGAAAATGTCTGACATTTTTTGTTATATTTGTTCTTCTCTTAAAAAATACAAGAATCGAAAAACATAATTGGATTTTTTGTTTGTTGAAATTGTGCATTATAACTAGTGATGGACAAGATCGATCAAAAAAGATCGATTGATTGATCCTTGCAAGCGATCGAGCCGCTCGATCTCTTTGATCGGCTCGATCTTGTCGATCGGCTTGATCTTTCTGATCGGCTCGATCTTCTTGATCGTCTCGATCTTTTCGATCGGCTCGATCTTTTCGGGCGGCTCAATCGTTTCAGGCAGCTCGATCTTTTCGAACGTGTCGCGCTAGTCGATTGATCAATCGGCTCGAGCAGATTGATGAAATCGGTCGGCTCGAGACAATTGATCAAGTTATACGGTACTCCAGCTGCATGCTATAGAGTTATTTTGAGCTATTTTCGAGCGGATCGATCGGCCTAGGAGGTATCATTGAACGATCACATTATTTAGTTTGACTAAATATGTAATTCGTTAACTTTGAAAGTTTTTTTTGTTTTGTTTTATTGGCCTTGGTAACTATGACCATTAGCCATCAATCTATATTTTATTGTTTTAACTAATTCTATATCGAAATTACATCTAGGAGGTTACAACACATTCACACTACAACCATGGACCCGGATGGAATCATTTATTATTCATAAATGATTCCACCGGACGGGACTAAAACCCGCGACCTCTGGGTCTGTGGGCTGGGTCTCTACCCACTCGGCCACCGAGGCCCCACTTTGGAAGTAAATGAATTACTTTTATTTTGCGTCTATTATTCAACATTTGCAGGCAAAATGTATACAGAAAATCACATAAAAATTTTATTTTGTTAATTATAATATACGCAGAAAATAAAATGTTGTGGTATGTGTACATTATTTTTATTTTATAGAAACAGAAAATAATGTACAGGGAGTTTTTCTATTAAGTATACGTATTCCAAATTCAGCCCATTGTAAATCTTTAGATATTCCTTGTTTTTTATTAAGTTCAATTCGAAGCTTTACACGAGTATTTTCCACTCCCAGACTAAGCATGAAGTAAAATTTCGAGTTTAGAAAAGCCCCGTGAAAATTTGTCGAGGGTCGCGCAGCAACCCGAGACAAATTTTCTGGGCTTTTCTAAACTCGAAATTTTACTTCATGCGCCACGCGTATTAAACACTAACATATTGTGAAATTTATGCATGTTCGAACTTCACTTGAAATCTGTTTTATACGCGTGGCGCATGAAGTAAAATTTCGAGTTTAGAAAAGCCCAGAAAATTTGTCTCGGGTCGCTGCGCGACCCTCGACAAATTTTCACGGGGCTTTTCTAAACTCGAAATTTTACTTCATGCTTAGTCTGGGAGTGGAAAACACTCGTATAAGCTTCAAATTGAACTCATTTAAAAACAACGAATGTCGCAAAATTTATAGCTTATGCATATGTTTACCTAAAAAAAAAAAATCACTGTGTACAGGGAGTTTTTCTTTAAAGTATACATATTCGTTGTATTTCTAAAAGAATTCGATTTGAAGCTTTAAACGAGTGTTCTTCACTCCCAGATTAAGCATGAAGTAACATTTCGAGTTTAGAAAAGCCTGAAAATTTGGATTGATCGCGTAGCGAAGCGAAGCGATCAATCCAAATTTTCAGGCTTTTCTAAACTCGAAATTTTACTTCATGCGCCACGCACACAAAACACTAATTTAAAGTGAGGTTCAAAATATACTACTTATTTCATATGTGAATCTTGTTTGAACATTTTTCAGCATATGCGCAGGGATATCTATACAAAAAAGAAAAATTCCCTGTACAAAAAAAACAATCAAAACGGAATTTTTGATTTCTGAACTTGAAAAATGTCAAAAATGCCAAAACAAGTCTTTAACATTTGTGAATGAACAATTGAATATCAAAAAAATTTGATTTTTTTTTGTGCCTGTTGCCTGGCCTTGGGAACTTGCCCATTAGCCATCAGCAATCTATATATTTTGTATTATCTTTATAGAATTAACAATTTGTAGAATTCTCTTTTTCATTTGAACAAACACACACACACTCATACCACACCCAGGGTTACGACGAGACATATTTTTTTAATTAAAATCTCCCCGTGCACGGGAATCGAACCCGAGTTGTAGCACGCGGAGCGATACAGCCCGGCGACGTTACCGCTCGGCCACCACCTGCTCAAAAATTTGATTTTGCAAAATAAAATCTGTTATACGGCCCTTGAAACATTCTAAGTGTTAATTTTGGCCCTCGAAGCAATTTGGGTTGGCCAGCCCTGATGTAAGTATTGCATTCTGGCAGGTCGGGAAAATTCTAGTCTGCAATTTATTTATTAATCCTCACTTTTTCGTATTTGTACAATTTTTAATTACAAATTCAATATTAATTGTAATTACACTAAAAAACATAATAATAATAATAATAATAATAATAATAATAATATTTATTTGCCCAACGGAAGACCAATACAGGGACAAAAATATAAATAAAAACTAAATAGTAATACAAAAATAGCACAAAAAGATACAACTTAGGAATATAAGTACAAAAGAATTTTTAATTTATGGTATGAAGTGTTATACATGGTCACCAACAAAAATATCGCTAAATAAATTATTTGAATTAACAGACATATGAAAGATGGGTGACTTACGTAAAATATTTGTTCTTGAGTGTGGAATATGAAATGTGCTGCTGTGTCTTGACAATATACGTGGAACATGAAAATTAATCTTAGAGAGTAATTGCGGACAGTCCACTTTGTTTTCAATTAATTTACGCAAAAACGTTGCACTGAATTCTTCTCTCCGTGATGTTAAAGAGACGAACTGAAATTCATTTAATAAGCTCACATAATCAGAAGATACATCCGGGTACGTGCCGTGAGTTTTAAATGACAAGAATTTCAGAAACCTTCTCTGAACACGCTCAATTGACAGAGATGCGTTGCTATAATATGGATACCATACAATCGATGCGTATTCAAGCTTACTCCTAACAAAAGCATAGTATAAAGTTTTTAACAACGTGAGGTCCTTAAAATGACGGGACGTACGCATTAAGAAACCTAGCGTTTTTAATGCAGAGGTTGATGTGCATTTTATGTGTTCCGAAAAGGATAATCTGCTGTCAAATAAAACCCCCAAATCTTTACATTGAGTGTTACGTTCAAGAATATCGTCCTGAACGCGGTAGATAAATTGTATAGGTGTATTCTTACGGTGGTAAGACACTACAAGACACTTACTAATGTTCAATACAATTTTATTTACTAAACACCAGTGTGGAATATGATCAAGGTTATTCTGAAGTAGTAGAGCATCATCAACACATTTAATTGTGCAATATATTTTTATATCATCTGCGTATGCTAATACCGGACATGAAATAGAGGTTATCAGATCATTGATGTAAACAATAAATAGAAGCGGACCCAAATTCGATCCTTGAGGGACCCCTGACGTACTAACAAACTTGTTAGATCTAAAGCCATTAAAGTGTACATAGTTCACTCTGTTACTGAGGTATGAAGACATAAATTCAAGAGATGAACTAGTAAATCCAAAACTATTTAGTTTATGCAGCAATAAGTTGTGATTAATTGAGTCAAATGCTCGACTGAAATCGGTATAGATAACGTCGGTTTGTAATCGTTTATCGATAGATTCACTTATATTTTGAGTAACTACAGCTAAATTTGTTGAGATCGATCTGCCCGATAAAAAACCATGCTGAAATGGAGACAGATACTTATGGATGTGATTATAAATAGAGTTATAAATTATATGCTCAAACACTTTAGCAAAGTTTGATAAAAGGGCAATTGGCCGATAATTAGAAGTAAGACATGGATCGCCTTTCTTAAATACAGGCGTAACAACAGCAGTTTTCCATATCTCAGGAAATGTCGAGGTCCGTATAGCTAGATTGTATATAATAGTCAGTGGTTTTGCAAGGATGTATTTGCAATCTCTAACTAAAAAGCTTGGAATTTGATCATCGCCACACACTGAAGAATTCTTTAATTTACTTATACTATTTACAACAGCATTTTCGTTAGTATGACTAATGGAAAAAGATTCAAGATTAGAAACTGTATCGTCAAGTTTAGCTGTTGTTTTTGGCAGATATGATTTTGAGAAAGTATCTGCAAAGCCATTTACAATTGACAACGGTGACGTTAGTTCAATACCATCATGAACCAGTTGACTAGGAATTCTGGATATTCCTTTTTTTTGCCTGATAAATTTCCAAATGTCTTTAGGATTTTTTTTAAGATCAATTTCAATTTTTCTAAGATATTCTTTATACGCCGAGGAGATTTGAGATTTTGTAAGGTTGCGTAACCTTTGGAATTCTGAATAATAGAAAGGATACCCAATTGATTTCCATTTCCGATGATAATGCAATTTTAGTTTCACATTTCTTTTAATATCTGTTGTAAACCACGGAGGAAAATTATTATTTTTATTTAAAGTATACATCGGCACATTTCTGTTTAAGGCGTTGTATAATATATTGTAAAATTTACCGGTTACTTCATCGGAAGTACTGCACGATTCTAGAGGCGACCAGTCCGCATTAAGTAGCTCAGAATACAAGTTAAAATAATTAGCTTTTTTGAAATTAAATAATTTATTGCCATTTGTAGGAAATAGTTGTTGTTTATTACTTGTTCTAAGTTGCATATTCATAAACAATGCGGGATGATGTGAGGGAGGCTATCATGTTCCACGTGTATTTTACAATCAAAGTTACTTAATACTAAGTCGAGAAGTCTATTGTTGTTATTTCTAATTTTATTAAATTGCTGCAAGTGTAAAATATTTATGAAGTTGGTAAGGGATTGAGACTTAGAATCATTTACATTATGTTCTCCATCAAAACTAGGTAGATTAAAATCGCCAATAATCAACACTGGCTTATCAAGAATAAGCAGCTCTAAGGCTTCAAAAAAAGTGTCTAACATATCAGTTGTCACATCAGGAGGTATGTATACAGCGATTGTGTAAAAATGAAATGAGTTAATATTACACTTGCATGCAATGAAATCAATTAATGTAATTAATTAATTTACATTTATTATATTAATTTATTTAATTATTAAGTAACGAGTGTTTAAATAACAAGTATTTGTTTAGTAATGATCAAATAAGATCGACTGCGCGATCCGCTCGATCGTTGCAAATGATCGAGCCGTTCGATCTTTACGATCGGCTTGATCTTTTTGATCGGCACGATCTTTTTGATCGGCTCGATCTTTTCGATCGGCTCGATCTTTGCGAGCGGCTCGGTCTTTCCGAGTAGCTCGATCTCTTTGATCGGCTCGATCTTTCCGATCGGCTCGATCTTTTTGACCAGATCGATCTTTTGATCGATCTGCTCGATACTTCAACTGATCGATCATTGCTTGATCGATCTTTGAGATACTCGATCTTGTCCATCACTAATTATAACGTATTTGCCAATGTCTGTTTATTTTGACGATTTTATACACAATTTATGATTTTTGCCAATTTTTAGAATATCTATAATACTATTACTTGTGATTTGTTAACTATTTTAATTCAATATTATTGATTTTTTGTTGATCTAATTAATTTGAATGATTTTTTTAATATACTGCCTTTCAAAAAAATCAGAACACAAAGTATTTATTGGACGATTTTAATGAAATTTACAGAATTTGATGATGTAAATGAACTGCATCGATGATAAAAAAATCAATTGTTTTGGTTACTATTTAATGGTATTTTTCCTTGATTTCACCATTATGAAGAGCTGCTAATTTTTTAATGTAATTGGTTCTAATATCCAAGTAGCCTCTGAGTAGTTTGACGTTTTTACAATTCTCTGTTGAAAGACATACGGCTCTTACACAGGGAGTTATGGTTTGGGGGGCGATAGCATATGGTAGTCGGTCTCCTCTAGTTTTTTTAGAAGCAAGTCTTAACGCGATTCGGTATATTGACAACATTTTACGGCCAGTGTTAGTGCCCTATGTAAATGGCTTGCAGAACCCCATTTTTCAGCAAGATAATGCTCGACCTCAGACAGCGGCTATTACAAGACAGTTTTTTGATAGTGCCGAAATCAATTTGTTACCTAGGCCATCTCGTTCTCCAGATCTATGTTTGGGATATGATAGGTGTTAGAATAAGTAACTTACAGCGCCCCGCTAACACTGTAATGGAATTTAGAGGTCAAATTATCGAAGTTTGGAAGGAAATACCCCAAGTCGATATTGACAGCCTGATTTCTAGCATGCCTCGACGTGTTAATGAGTGTTTGGGAAATCGTGGAGGCCCAACACATTATTAATTTTTATTCATTTGTTTTTTTGTTTTTCAAGTTGATTTTTTGATCATCATTAAAATCGTGCAATAAATACTTGGTGTTCTGATTTTTTTGAAAGGCAGTTAATTAGCGTGTTTTGTTCGTTAAAAAAAAAAACCTAATTTCCTTGACTTTTCCCGATGAACAAAATCCCCTGACTTTTCCCTGACTTTCCCGGTTGGTCGCCACCCTGTAAAATTGAGCCAAAGAATTCCTGAAAATGTAGTTATCGGAATATGTATACTTAAAAGAAACATTTACAGGGAATGTTTCTTTTAAGTATACATATCCCGTATGTCAAGTGAAACTGTTAGAATATGATTTTTAGTAGCAGATAACAAAATGTTCGGTTAAGAAAACGCCATATCATAAATTCATAAATTCCTTAAATAATTCATTAGGTGACATACATTCTCTACTGACGAATTCTTTTAGTATGATAGAAATCTTGTAAATATTTTATTTGCTGCTTTTAATACTTAAATCAAATAGAACAAATGATTGTGAGGCGACCCAAACATGCGACAATATAGAACAATTTATCGGGATTCAAGATGCACGGACGTATTGTTTAAGAAAGCGCATTGACCCTATCTATCGTTATCAACGACTGTAATTTATATTTAATATTGAATAAAGTGTGTTTTATCTAAAGAGAATACGGTGCACTATTTATTTGTACTAACCGGCCGACGAACAGCCTTATCATAATCACCCAGCGATTCGGTGCCATTTCGTTCCTTTTATCAAGCACAAACATAACATTATTATATGTTTTGTAAATAAGTCGACAATTTTGAAAGATATACAGGGTCTACAAAAAGTAATGTAACGGCTTGATTTCTTGGTTTGTGATAAGTTTAAAAATATAACATGTAGCTACTAATTTAATCTACTAATTGACAATAGTTTTTATTATACAAGGTGATATATTTTAAAACTTATTTTAAATGAAACACACTATACCGGGTGTTGACTTGGCGCACGCAACATAGGAAATCCCACGTAAATTTTGAAATGTTCAAATTTTGGCTCCCCTATTTATTTTAGAAACAAAATGTATTTACCTTTTTTGTAGAAGGAAAAATTCAGAATTCATTCGCGTTAAGGTTTATCACTTTACGTTTCTCTAAGTTAAAATAATTAAGAAAAAGTAATGTGATTTTATAAAAATAATGACATGCCATGGAATTGAAACAACAATTGCGGATGTCAAAATCGCAAAAAATATCGCAGTCACTTTATTAAAGTAAATGTTTTCAAAATGATTTACACTATACAAGAACAAATTCTCCTAATAAAGTAGTATTATGCAGATCACAGTTACCACGATGTTTGCGTTATGTTTTTTTGTCGTTAATTAAATAACAGCTATTTTGACATCCGCAATTGTTGTATCAATTCCATGGTATGTCATTATTCTTATAAAATCACATTACGTTTTCTTAATTATTTTAGCTGTACATTTTTTGACATTCGTTGATTTTTAAAAGAGTTCAATTTGAAGCTTTAAACGAGTGTTTTCCACTCCCAGACTAAGCCTGAAGTAAAATTTCGAGTTTAGAAAAGCCCCGTGAAAATTTGTCGAGGGTCGCGCAGCGACCCGAGACAAATTTTCTGGGCTTTTCTAAACTCGAAATTTTACTTCATGCGCCACGCGTATAAAACAGATTTCAAGTGAAGTTCGAACATGCATAAATTTCACAATATGTTAGTGTTTAATACGCGTGGCGCATGAAGTAAAATTTCGAGTTTAGAAAAGCCCAGAAAATTTGTCTCGGGTCGCTGCGCGACCCTCGACAAATTTTCACGGGGCTTTTCTAAACTCGAAATTTTACTTCATGCTTAGTCTGGGAGTGGAAAACACTTGTTTAAAGCTTTAAATTAAAATTAAAAAAAAACAGGGAATATCCACAATTGTTGTATCAATTCCATGGTATGTCATTATTTTTATAAAATCACATTCCTTTTTCTTAATTATTTTAACTTAGAGAAACGTAAAGTATTAAGTGAAATAAGTGAAATACATTTTGTCTCGAAAATAAATAGGGAAGCCAATATTTGAACACTTTAAAATTAACATGCGATTTCTATGTTCCGTCCGTCAAGTCAACACCCGGTATATTTCGTTGGTACTTAATAACATGTTAAAATAGAAGGTTGCCAGTGATAACCGAATGTTTTTAAGTTGATTCGTTAATTGTTTTAGATTAATAAAAACTTACTATATTAATAAGGACTTCAGTTTTATTAAACTTCTCCTCTTCAATCCAATCCTCTAGCCCAGACTATAAAGTATGCCACTTTTCCATTGATATTTTTTCAGTTTCTTTTATAATTCAAATATTAATGTAGTCCCGTAGATTCATACGCGATCGCCATAACCATCTTATCATTAAAACTGTTATTTTTCCGAGTAGGACAAGTATCCTATTTTGTATTTTGGAAAAAACCAACAATAACAAATAACTTAATAATAACTAATTTTACACTGAAAAAAATAAATGATTACTTTAAACAAGTAATATGTTTATACCGGGTGTTGACTTGGCGGACACAACACAGTAAATCGCATGTTAATTTTAAAGTATTCAAATATTGGCTTCCCTATTTATTTTAGAGAGAAAATCTATTTCACTTTTTTGTAGAGGGAACAATTCTTAATTTATAAATGTTCACACTTAACACTTTACGTTTCTCTAAATTAAAATAATTAAGAAAAAGTAATGTGATTTTATAAAAATAATGATATACCATGGAATTGATACAATTGCAGATATTCCCTGTTTTTTTTTAAGTTCAATTTAAAGCTTTAAACAAGTGTTTTCCATTCCCAGACTAAGCTACACTAGATTGTGAACCTAACCTAACGTCACAACTTGTCATCTAACACAACTACACTATATAGTTGTTTAAGTAAATTTTACAATTAAATGGCAAATCGTAAAGTTGTGTTAGCAGACCTAACTTACGATTTGTCATCTGACCTAAGCTAGCTTTACAGTTTGTCATTAAACCAAACTTGATTGTTTTATATGAATTTTATTTTATTATACTGAGCGAAAATTAAAAACGAACTAATTTTTATCACATCCCTTAGTCACTAGATGTACTCAGTACTTTGTACTCATATAAGTACTTATTATCAGTTTTTTTTTTAATATGACCAATCATATTTGAAATTTCACGAATTTAGTGCTGTGATTCAGGTTGTGTTTTTAGGTTAGGACAAGATTAATTACATGTTTTGTTGTAAATCAGCTTTTAATTTGTAGGTTATGTGAAGGGAAATCTGACATTAATTAACTCACAAAGATTACGGTTACAAATGTATTTACCTATCACCGCCTCAAATGATTTGTATCTACTACCAATTTAATAGTGTCTCTGAGGACCAGATAGGATAGGAGGATCAGATAATATTTCTTGCTCAGGAATATCTGTCTTTTTTATTATCTGCCTATTTATATGTTCAAATTTTAAAAAGTTCTAAATACAAGGATTTTTTCTTTTAGGTATACATGTTACTATTTTTCAATATACATTTTCAGACATTCGTGATCTTATTAAAAACTTTGAATTTAAAAACTCTAACGAGTGTTTTCCACTCCCAGACTAAGCATGAAGTAAAATTTCGAGTTTAGAAAAGCCAAATCAGGCTTTTCTAAACTCGAAATTTTACTTCATGCGCCACGCATATAAAACACTGATTTGAAGTGAAGTTTAAAATATACTGCTTAGTTCTGATCACATGGTGATTAATTTTTTAAATGTTTATATGGAATGTGTGAAAGTATACTTAAAAAATTACTTATGTGTTGTGAAGTTACCAGTTGTAGCGTTCTCTTTTTTGAAAATCTATGCATTGTGACAATTTATTTGACAAATTATGATTTCTTCTTTTTGCAAATTTATTGGCCTCAGCTATACAGCTCTGTTGACCAGCCACAGCAATTTTAAGGAAAGTTGAAAGGTAGAGGATGAAGGATATAGTTATGTTTAAAAAAGTTTAGTTAGGAGGGGATTCTCCTTAAAACTGGAAACAATTACATTAGTTTTTAAATAAATGTGTTTGTATCTTGTAGTAATAAATATAAAATGATCTAACTTTAAATACAACATTTTGTGAAAACTGATATAATAGAAAGCAGAAATAAGGGAAATAAGGGTACACATTTTGGCATTTATCATAATAATTATTACATGAAAATAATATATGATTTAGGTCTCCAATATCACCACAAGTGCAGTTGGGAGTATCTATACTTCCTATTTTGTATAAATGACTGGGAGATGAGTTATGTCCCATCTTTATACGAATAATGGATGTAACAAATCTTCTACCTCTAACTTTTAGATCAAAGAACCATACACTAGTAGGAATTACCGGGTGTAAAGAGTAGTATTTAATATGAGAGGAAGTAGTGCACCAAACGGATTGCCATTTTAATCTAAGACTGGACATAAGCGTTTTAAAGTAATCTTTGTAAGATGATGAATATTCCGACAAAGGGTTATCCTTTACAGATTTAGCAAATCAGCAGTTTCATTACCCAAAATACCTACATGACTAGGAACCCAACATAAATTTATTTTATAATCTTTATTAAACAGCTCAAACATTATTGACCTAACATTTAAAACCAATAAATGTCTGTTAGCGTTTATTCCTCTTTTTTGTATTGAATGTAGTGCTGATTTAGAATCAGTAAATATAACTACACTTTTTAGATTGAGTTGTTTAATCAGTTTTAAACATTCATGTAAGGCTAAAGGCTCTGCTGTATGTATAGAAGATGAATGAGGAATTCTAATTAAGTAAGATAAAGAGTTTTCTATATATACTGCCTTTCAAAAAAATCAGAACACAAAGTATTTATTGGACGATTTTAATGAAATTTACAGAATTTGATCATGTAAATGAACTGCATCGATGATCAGAAAATCAATTGTTTTGGTTACTATTTAATGGTATTTTTCCTTGATTTCACCATTATGAAGAGCTGCTGATTTTTTAATGTAATTGCTTCTAATAACCAAGTAGCCTCTGAGTAGTTTGACGTTTCAGTTTGTAAAACATAAAAAGATGGGGCGTGTTCGTCGGCGTGCACAATATCATCATCTAAGTGAATTTGAAAGGGGTCTCATTATTGGAATGCGAGAAGCGGGTTTTTCGGTTCGTGCTATTGCTGAAAGGGTAGGCCGTAGTGTATCGGTGATCGTACGCTGCTGGTCTAGATGGTCCGAAGCTGGGGAGACGTTCAAGAAGCACCACTGAGCGTAAAGATCGAGCTCTTCGTCTTACAACTTTAAGGGACAGATTTACAACGTCGCGGGCATTGGGAATTGACTGGTTGGCTCTAAATGGCCAAAGAGTATCCATGGCTACTGTTTACAGAAGAATCCGCAGTTTTGGTATAAGATCCTACCGTCCACAATTGTGTCTACCTCTTACTCCGCAGCATCGCAGAGCAAGACTTGATTGGTGCAGGGAAAGACAACATTGGACCCATGAATGGAATAACATTATCTTCAGCGAGGAGTCTCGGTTGTTTATGGGCTCATGATGGTCGCAGAAGAGTGAGACGTCGACGCGGTGAACGCAGAATTTTACAATTTGCTGTTGAAAGACATACGGCTCTTACACAGGGAGTTATGGTTCGGGGGGCGATAGCATATGGTAGTCGGTCTCCTCTAGTTTTTTTAGAAGCAAGTCTTAACGCGATTCGGTATATTGACAACATTTTACGGCCAGTGTTAGTGCCCTATGTAAATGGCTTGCAGAACCCCATTTTTCAGCAAGATAATGCTCGACCTCACACAGCGGCCATTACAACACAGTTTTTTGATAGTGCCGAAATCAATTTGTTACCTTGGCCATCTCGTTCTCCAGATCTATCGCCAATAGAACATGTTTGGGATATGATAGGTGTTAGAATAAGTAACTTACAGCGCCCCGCTAACACTGTAATGGAACTTAGAGGTCAAATTATCGAAGTTTAGAATGAAATACCCCAAGTCGATATTGACAGCCTGATTTCTAGCATGCCTCGACGTGTTAATGAGTGTTTGGGAAATCGTGGAGGCCCAACACATTATTCATTTTTATTCATTTGTTTTTTTGTTTTTAAACTTGATTTTTTGATCATCGATACAGTTCGTTTACATGATCAAATTGTGTAAATTTTATTAAAATCGTGCAATAAATACTTGGTGTTCTGATTTTTTTTAAAGGCAGTATATATTCCACAACTAGTGTGAGAAGATGTAAAAGAACCATCCGTAAAACAAAAAACAGAGTTTGGCCATTTTTCACGAGCTACATTATAAAAAATTACATTTTTATCATGTGGATTAGGAATAGTGCTGTCTAAATCTAAATTTAACGTATTTTTATAGAGAGAAAATTAGAGAAGTAAGGAGAAAGATAACAAGGTAATTTAGATGAGGTGAAGATGTTAAAAGACGAAGAAATTACATAGTTTTCTAATATAGCAGGGTGAGGTTTATGTTTCAAATTGTATGTATCGAGTAATTTATTTACAGATGCGATGACCATTTGATTATTATTAGCAATACATTTTAAAAAGTATTTTCTTGCTATAAAATCAGATCTTGTAAGAATTGGGGGAATACCACTTTCCACTTCTAAAGCTCTAGAAGGGGCAGATCTCATACAACCCAGGAAAATACGCAACGATGCTATCTGGAGTCGGTCAATGATCTTCGCCGAGGATTTATTTTGCGGTGAAAACAGAAACAAACCATATTCTATTCGGGATCCAATTAACGATTTATACAAAGTAATTAGGGTAGCGGGATCAGAACCCCACCATACATGGGAGACTCTTAAAAACATGAGTTTTATTGACTTTTTCCTGTAAATCCAAAATATGAGGTCTCCATGATAGCGTAGAATCTAAAGTGATACCAAAATATTTAACTTCTTTAAATTTCGGTATTGCTATATCTTGGAAATAGAGTTGATAATTAGGAATATTTCTAGATTTCTTCATGAAAATTATATTTTGAGACTTTGAAGGCGAAAGAGATCATGGGAAAACAGCAAATCGGACAAATCAAATAAACCTTGATTTATTCTATTAAACAAGGATTGAATATTATTTCCTGAGCAGTACAAAACTATGTCATCAGCATATTGCAGGATAGAACTATAAGCGGAAATTAAAGAATTAAGATGGGGCTAAGAATGGATCCTTGAGGGAGGCCTATGTATGACACTCTGGGATTTGAAAAGGTGGTATCATTTTTAAGGTGAAGGATTTTTTTATTTATAAGAGACCAAATACATCTTATTATATTCGATGGAATACCTATTGATATAAGCCTGTCAATCAATACTGACGGGATTACCGAATCAAATGCAGCAGAAATATCTATAAACAAGGCAACACTAATTTGTTTATTTAGAAAGGAAGTATTTATATCTGAAATTAAATTAATTAAATTATCGATAATGCTTTTCCCTTTTCTAAACCCACATTGTGAAGAAGGATACAAATCATTTTTCTCTAACCGCCAATCTAGTCTTAATTTAATTAGATGTTCAAACAATTTTCTAATACAAGAGGTAAGAGCAATTGGACGGTAGTTGTTGGGACAATTTGGACTTTTACCAGGCTTTAGAATTGGGCAGATAATTTGTTTATTCCAAGATTCTGGAACAGTTCCCGAGGATAAGAAACTATTAAAGAATTTCAGAAGCAATGATTTTCTTGAGGAAGGTAAATTTTTAATCATAGAATAAGAAATGTTGTCTATCCTTGGAGAAGAGTCTTTTAAATTACCTAAAATTGAGTTTAGTTCCCCTAATGTAAAGTTAGACAGAAAGATGAAGATATTGAGGGAATTTGTAGATTAAAATATGGTTCAACAAAAGGAGCAGCCAGTTTAGAAAAATATAAATTCAATATTTCCATATTACAGGTAAGGACAGAAGGAGGCTGAAATGATTTTCTGAAAATTTGTATTTTTCTCCAAACTTTGGTAATAGGAGTGCAACGAGAAATTGATTCAGAGAAATCTCTCAAAGCTTTCTTCTTTTTTTGATTAAATATTTTTCTAGACTGTGCGATGGCTCTTTTAGCTGAAACAAATGATTTTGTAGACCCTGTTCTGTAAAATACATGATACATTCGATAAATTGGGAATATGAGTATTCTGAAGAAATGGAATGTATCAATTCTTCATTGTAATTATTCCAATTTGCCTGTTTAAAATTACGGCTGAGTAAAGATGATTTTTTTTGAATGTGTATTCGTATTAGAGCTAACATGAAGAATAATGAAAATCGGAAAATGGTCGCTACCGTATGAATCAGTTAAAGTATGACAATTTGTAAACGGTCCTAAAGATGGAGAAACAAGTGTTAGGTCAATGATACTTTTTCTGCAAAGAATTAGCGGCCAATCGGGTAGGTATTTCGTCATGTAATACTAATGAATTGTTAGTTTCTATAAAATCCCAAAAAAAATATCCGTTTGTATTGGAATGTGAACCGTTAATTTGGGAGATGTGGCAATTAAAATCACCTACTATTATATGTGGGGAAGGTCCAGAGAGAATATAATCCCAAAAGTTATTACTACACTTAAATGATGGGGGAATATATCCAAAAATCATGGTAGAACTGGGAAATTTAACAGATAAAAATTGTGCGTTATTGCCAGAATATTTTAAATAAAGAGGTAATTCAGAAAAAGTTAAATAATGACAGATAAGCATGGCTTCATCACCCTTGCCATCTTCCCGAGATTTTGAAATAGTTTTATAAGAACTAAATTTTATTATATTATCATTATTTGTCCAAGTTTCAGAGAGACAAACGTTGTCCAGGATAAAATCATCAATTAAATTAATTAGGTTTGCTTTATTTGCATTGAAGCTCCTAAGATTCCAATGCACTATTTTCAATGGATGCATTGATAGATGTAGATGTATATTTATTTAGAGTATCGACTGGTACAATGTTTAAAAATGTTTGTATAAAAGTAGTTGAGTCTGAAGAGTATATATAATTTTCTTCTGTCTAAGAATTCAGGGCAGACTCTGTTTTTTGATAATATACCAACTTCTAAAGCTGTATGAGGTCCCTGACAGTAAGTGCATTTTGGTTGCAAAGCTTGACAGTCTTTAAATAAATGGTCTTGGGATCCACAATTACCGGATTTTCCTTTACTTTTACATACGTTTTTTGTGTATCCATATCTAAGACAGGACTCACATTGTGTAACAGGGAAAATGTACATTTCTGGACATTTATTTGTACAGAGGAGTTTTATGTTTAGAGGAGAAGAGTTAGGGCGAACTGTTATGACAATTGTGTGGGTATTAATAAATTCTTCTTTGCCTTCGTTTATACATTTTTTGGTTTGAAATGAGTTGCTAGTGTTTAAATTTTGTAAGATTTCATCGTCAGAGAATGAAGGATTAACGTCTCTAACAACACATTTTGTGGTCAAAAATTGAGAGGGAATGTAGGCCTTAATTGAATATTTATTTAGAAGTTCCTTATCATTTAAAAATTTGTTCGCATCTTTGATATTTTTAAACTCTACGCTGACTCTGTTTCTACCTCTTTTAGAGGTATTTACATTATATCCAGCCTTAAATAAAATGTTTCCTACTACCATCTCATGTAGAGCGGGAGTAGGTCCATTTTCTGAAACAATTTTGTCTATATATATAATATAAGAGCACCTTATATTATATATATAGAAAAAATCTCCTAATGTCAGTATGTTTGACGTTTGTGTTGACGCGAAGGGAGGGGGGGAGCACCACGCCCCGAGCACGTTTCCATTGAAAAACGTATTCTACTGTAACCTAAATATGTACTCTTCTAATAGAAAATATTATAGAAAACTATAAAAATGTAAAAAAGAAAAGAAAAAGAACTTACAATTCACACAGAGAGCTCGCAAAACAAACAAAAAATCACAACGAAGAAAACACACAACCACTCTGATCAAGTGCTGTCGGTCGAATCTAAATTATGATTTATTTTTGCAATTGATAATCATTTACCAACATCTCAAAATGTAATGATTAAAAGACCCTACCGTTAAAGCAGGACTGCAACTGTTCGCAGTAAATACACCCTAACTTTGGTCATATTAAAAAAAAAAACAGAGTTTAAGTACTCATAATTACGTACTTGTACTTGGTACTCGAGTACAATTTGAGTAGAGTACTTGTACTCAAATACTTGAGTACATTTTACATGTACAAGGAACAGCTCTGCTGGGAGCTAGACATAAAAGGCGGTTTTTGCAGGCGGTCATCCAAGTGTTGCGTAGCAGTACGCTAATTCATACATATGAATCTCGGTCGATGGCCTTTTGTAACCCTATTTCGTTTCAATAAATAGTTAATAGAATGAGTCTGTAAATGTGTATTAAAGAAACTCTTAGCATTTTTTTGTAAACAAATTGATCTTCATTTTTAAGATACTCTAGAATTGTGTTGATACTTATTATTTATATAGGTCTAGCGAGTAAATAGCGTTCGTTATCTGTATTTGTATCCTTGTACCGGTTGTGCAATTAGATGTAATAAGATTAAATGCGACGATAAACATCCCCGCTGGATTGCATTTTATTAGCGACCGGGTCTGGACTGGTTCGCCTTGCGACCATTTTTTCGTGACTTTTTTCCGTTTTTGGGAAAACGGCATTCACGCAACGACCGCGTGTATGGTAGACGGAATTGTTAAAATTATTGTCACCGAAAGATAATCACCCATAGACGTATTTATAACATTGTGAAAAGATAACATATTGTTATATTCAATATTAAAAATTATAGATATAAGGTTAGTTCCATGTCGATCCATGCAATTATCGTCTGCATGTATAGCCAGAAATGATTAAAGTTATACATTCAGTGCCGCAGTAAGGAGAGGGCCAAGGGGGCGACGGCCACAGGCGCATCAAGCAGAGGGGCGCAATCGAAGCCCGAGATCTGAAATTTCGTAAATTTAAATTGAAAATTTAAAATTATGCAAGGAATCTATATTTTAAACTAGGGATTTTTTACATATTTGATTAATTTAGCTATTTAAATATTTCAATAAACTAGTGATAGAAAATATCTAATATATTGTCTAAAACTAAACAGTTTATAAATTCAAAAAAGTTTATTTGTTTAAATAATTGAAGTCAATTTGAATGTTTCATATTTGAATATTCACGAATATTCGAACTCCCAGCCCTATTTTAAACCTTATATTAAATCGGTGTTTTATACGCGTGGAGCATAGGGTAAAATTTCGACTTTAGAAAAGCCTGAAACGTTGGATTTGCCGGGCGCGCGAGCGAAGCGAGTCGCGCCCCGGTAAATATATTTTCTGAAACTAAACAGTTTATAAATTCAAAAAAGTTTATTTGTTTAAATAATTGAAGTCAACTTGAATGTTTCATATTTGAATATTCACGAATATTCGAATTCCCAGCCCTATTTTAAACCTCACATTAAATCGGTGTTTAATACGCGTGGCGCATAAAGTAAAATTTCGAGTTTAGAAAAGCCTGAACATTTAGATTTGCGGGGCGCGCGATCGAAGCGAGTCGCGCCCCGGCAAATATATTTTCTGAAACTAAACACTTATAAATTCAAAAAAGTTTATTTGTGTAAATAATTGAAGTAAATTTGAATGTTTCATATTTGAATATTCACGAATATTCGAATTCCCTGCCCTATTTTAAACTTTACATTAAATCGGTGTTTTATACGCGTGGCGCATGAAGTAAAATTTCGAGTTTAGAAAAGGCTGAAAAATTTGATTTGCCGGGGCGCGAGAGCGAAGCGAGTCGCGCCCTGGCAAATCCAAATTTTACTTCATGCTTAGCCTGGGAGTGGAAACCTACGTTCAAGAATATAATGTCAATTATTCGTGACATTTATTTACTAAGATTATAAGGAAACGTTACTCACACAGGCATAATTACAAACTTTTCGCCAAGTTTGCCAAAAATGGACTATTTCCTATTATTACACTTTATTATATTTTATATCTAACTACTAACAAAATGTAACGTATCAAAATAAAATATCACAATAACTGAAACAAATCATAATTAATACAATTATATTATTATATATTTCAGTCAGAGAAGTTCGTTATTAACATAGATTGGTGATATTTCAGTTAATGTCAATAATGAAAATATAGAATAATTATATACAATACTCTCAAGAATTCCTATCCATATGTGGAAAATGATATTCCATTATAGTCACAGAAAGTCATTATTGGCAGTATATGAGATATTATAATTGTCAAAGACTTTCCAAAACTATCGTAACTGTCACAGAAGATTTATAAAAACTCCTAAACTGAGGATTGTTAATGGTTACATTAGGTATTAATAGCCATTTGACTATACTGACTGCCTATATCTTGACAACTGACACTGTCGGGTTATATCAACGACGATTTTACACACTACAAAAAATTATTAACCAATATCAAGAAGATACCAATTTTCATATAAATCGTCATCATCCTGATGTGTAAAAACTGTCAAAATTTAAAAAAAAATAAGTTTCAAAATGGTCATCATTTTTTTAAATATATCAACTGTCAATAGTGACTCGGAATACTCTGCTTTCGTTGTTGTTATTGTTTCCACAATTTTTGGGCGTTTTTCTTTTTTCAAGACAAGTTTTGACTCATCATGTTACTTTTATATACAAAACAAGACTACAGTTCGTGATTCTTAAAACTAACAAAATTACATATAAGTCTTAAGTATTAAAACAATACATATATATATTTCCTAAGCTACAAACACAATGATAATTTATAAGTGGCAAACTGAACATATATACAATAAACTATTCCTTTAATAACGATGCGCGTAGGTGTTTAAATGTTCCACTAAAAATGTCAAAATTGATATTATTGCAATTAGCACAAATCCTATTGATACCAAAATTAGTGCAGTAACTGGTTCTGTACATTTGTTCATAAAATGACTTACTGCTCCGTAATAGGCGACTTGGAACATGGAAGTTCACTAAACTTAAAAGTTCTGGACAGATTATCACACCTGATATTAATTTGTGAAGAAAAATGACATCTGCATTTAAGCGTCGTCGCTCGAACGATTGCAAATTAATATATGATAGTATATGTGGATAAGTGCAATCGAGATTGAATTTAAAGACTATGTATGTAAGGAACCTATGTTGAACCCGCTCCACTTGGTTTATGTTTTGGGATGTATTTGGAGACTATACCAGTGATCAATATTCGATATGCGGCCGAACGAGAGACATACAGATTTATAAGCGTTTTTATATTAGAAAAGTCTGTACACTGTCTTCTAATAAAGCCTAACATTTGAAAGGCTTTCGAAGTTATAGTGTCTATATGGTTAGTGAAGCTCCAAGTGTTCGTAAAAGTAACACCAAGATTTCTTACAACATTAGTGTGTGCTAATGGTGTGTTATTAAGAGAGTAATTTCTGAGTCCCTTTAATCTTTTTTTTTTAATAAGACACAACAAAACATTTGGAAACATTTAGCTTCAATTTGTTTATAATACACCAACGACTTAACGTTTCTAGGTCGAGTTGTAGCTTATGGCTAGAATAATTGTCCTTAATAGGCATGTACAGCTTTAAGTCGTCCGCAAAACGAAGGCAATTGGAATATTTGAAACACTTTACAATATCATTGATAAAAACATTAAATAGTAATGGACCAATATGTGATCCCTGCGGTACCCCCGAAGTTACAGGTATGGGACGAGAAGTTAAGTTACTGATGCGGACTGTTTGAGTTCTGTTGCTGAGGTATGATTTAATCCAATCGAGCAAAAACCCATGTACACCAGCCCCTAAAAGTTTTTCGACCAAGATTTGATGGTCAACAATGTCGAACGCTTTAGAAAAGTCGGTGTACACGGTATCAACCTCGTACCCGTCTTCCAGCGATGTAGTAATTGTTGCCCCAAAGATTAGTAAATTAGATACTGTAGAATGTCCTGGCCGAAACCCATGTTGTTTGTCGGTTAAAATAGAGTTCAAGTCCTTACTAACACAATCAGTAACTAGCTTTTCAAACATCTTGGGAATGTGTGATAGCAATGATATTGGTCTGTAATTCTTAACGAGGTTCCTTTTGCCTTTCTTGAAGACAGGTGTTATTAGTGAATGCTTCCATCTGTCAGGAAAAGTGCCAACTTAAGGGATTTATTAAATAAGAGCCACAAAGGTCTAGAGAGTGAAAACGCACACTTCTGTAAGAAGACGGGCGGTAAACCATCCCAGTCCTCTTTTCCACTAGAGGTCTGCCCTGACAGTTCCTGAAGTATGGCAGAAATAGAGATATCGTTGATTCGGTTGAACGATATATGATTAAGACTAGTACTGCACGAAGAGAGTTGAGAAAGCACTGGTTGTGAGGTATTATAAACCGAACCAAAGAAGTCTGCAAATATATGTGCCACATCCTGCGGGTCGGTGTAGGTACTCCCCTTGACAATTTTTCGTTGTATTTATCAAGATTGTGACGTGCGCACAAACCTGTCATTTTTACGCATGTTTCGTATTTTTTTTTTACATATTTTTGACAACTGACACTTTTGACAGTTGACGTTTATTGGACATAAGTCTGCGTCGACGTATGTTCAATAGCATTTGTTAATATTGACAGTTAACATTACTTGACATTTAGTTTATAATGACATATGAGATTTATTATGACTGTCAAGTTGGGGGGCGCCAATTGGATTTTTGGTCCTGCATGCAAGTTTTCCTTACTGCGGCGCTGCATACATTGAATAAAAATCATAATATTTTACATCTAACTTGAAGCATGTTGAATAGTCTTCGTGCCATAGTTAGTTACTTATTACACAGTTAATTACTTACATACATGAACAGAGCAGTGTTGCCAACTCTAAACCGTCAAATGTCCAAAAGTCTCATGTTAAAAATCACCAGAAATCATTAAATTTTTCGGTTTTTTTTTTATTAAACGATTTTCAATTATGCTAACAACGAAACACTCTGAAATAATTAAGAACTTTGTGAGACTGAAGGATTTCTAAAAAGATTTGATAATATTTTTCTTTTTTGACATATACTAGGTGACCGTTGTACGAGCGGCACTATGGGGATCTTGCTTATTTAAAGAGATAAGCAATAATATTCTGCTTTCACACTTGAACTATCTCCAATCGTTTCGATGTTTTTCGGAAAAAAAATACGATTTCATTAAACTGTGAATATCTCCGTTATTTTTAATTCTTTAAAAACTTTCATATGGCAACTTTTTGTGACTTATCGAATGGTAAATGTTTAAAATATTCAGGACGATTCATTTTTGTTTTATACACTTAAGTTTTGTTTATCTTATGGAAGCATACAGAGATATGCACATCCAAGGTACGTCGATGGGCTTAACACATATGAACACTATGTGTTACAAGGTATGACAGAATTGAATCTTTCTATGTTTTCCCCCGCCTCTTTTCCCGTAGACCCTAGTTCCTGAGAAAGAAAAAACAATGACGTTGTATTTGGTTACATTTTTGAGTCTATCATAACCTCTCTTTTTCGCTGTACTTTCATAGATAGATTTTTTAATATTTAGTATTAAAAATAAGTGTAATTATTATAAGACTTTGTGCTTGTGTTAAGTGTAATTTAAATAATAGGTTGTGTTATGTGTAATTAAATTTTAAAAAAATGTTAACGTTGATTGGGTTATAATAAAAACATATTTGAAACAAAGATTATTAATAAGAATTAATTTTTTAAATTACTAATATTTAGTTTTTAAAAATAACAAAGATTATAAGAGCAAAATCTCTTAAATAAAATAAAATGCAATAAGGAGAAAATTTAATAAATTGTAAATAAATAAAATTATTAACATGTTTTAAACATTATTTCCCCCCTATTCGCATCTTCCTTAAATATGTATTTACATTATACAAGGAGTTTTACTTTAAAGTATACGTATTCCAAGTGCAGCCTATTTTGTGTCAATCATAAGATTTTCCTGTACTTTTTTTAATTTTAATTTGAAGCCCCGTGCGCGTGCGCGTAGCGAACCGAGACAAATATTCTGGGCTTTTCTAAACTCGAAATTTTACTTCATGCGCCACGCGTAAAAAACACTAAAATATTGTGAAATTTATGTATATTCGAACTTCACTTAAAACCTATGTTTTATACGCGTGGCGCATGAAGTAAAATTTCGAGTTTAGAAAAAAAAATTCAAGGGGTTTTTCTAAACTCGAAATTTTACTTCATGCTTAGTCTGGGAGTGGAAAACACTCGTTTAAAGCTTCAAATTGAACTCGTTTAAAAAACAACGAATGTCAGAAAATTTATAGCTTATACATATTTACCTAAAAGAAAAATTCCCTGTATAATTCTATTCTATAGTAGGAACTACAGTCATAACTAAAAAAATAGTATGTTATACGAACAAAGTTAAAGTGTTTTATTTTATTAAATTGCTATTATTTTTACTTCTGGAATTATTAAATTGGAGTAAGATAGAGTTGGCAGTGCCTTAAAGTTTATTATAACTTAAGGCTGTGAATTAGAATTTACAAAATAATCAAATATTTATATAAGTAAACAATTTGAATTATTTAGTGTTAAAAAGTGTTCCAAACTTCTAGAAACACTAAATATCCTTATAGTTTAATTGATTACATTGGTTAATAATTAAACGTTATCAAAATTTATATTTAAATATTATAGTTCTCAGCTTTATTATAATCCGTTTTATATGAACAACTATTTTGTCACTTCAATGCTAACTTATAAAATTTAAGGTTAAGCCAGCCCGATTTTGTAATTTTAGTAATTGGAAATTTTTATCATATTCTAATAAAAATAAATCTGCATAAAATACACATGGATTGCAATATTACGAAGAATTAAATGTAGAAATACATTATGTTGCTAATGCTATTTCCAAATCGAATAATTTTTTTTATCTAAGATAATTTTTATATTATTAATAATATAATTTAATAGCAAGAATTAATATTCAGTTACTGTAATTACTTGTAATTATCTAAATCATAAAGTAACCACATTTAACTTCAGCGCGCATTTGTGACGTAAGTGATATATACCCCCACTCCTAAATCTTCTATTCTGTCAATCCTTCTTACCGTATACTCGACCATCCTTAATGCAGATCATTGAAATGCATTTTTAATTCTGATTTCAATGATAATTAATTTTAAACTTTTTTCGGTTTAAAACCTAAAATTAATTGATTAATGCTGTTTTTGTATTAATTATTATTATTATTACTATTGGTTGTTGGTAAACAGGGAATGAATTACGTCAATGGGTCGCGTCGAACTCGCGAGAGATGGAGGATCCCGACGGTGCAAAGATTACAAACACGTGTTTATTGTTATTATGATTCCCGCCCGATAAAAATAGGTTTCATTTTACAACAAAGTTTGTTTACTGCTATTTTAAAAATGATTCATCGATTTCGAACGGGCAAAAATGAAAACAAGATGTGCACTTTCTCGCTGCGTGTTATACCTGTGGGGGGATAATTGTGTTTTCGGACGGGGTTTCAGTCTTTGGCCTTAGAAGGACATACGATAAGGTCAAGAGCCCTTTTATCACTCGAAATATCTTACAATACGAAAACATTCACAGTTTGTTTATAAAACGCTATATATTGTTTGTTACATATATTTATTTCTGCAAAATAACTAGTAAATCAAATTGAAAAAAAAATACACACCAATGCAGTTGTCAAAATGGTCAAAAAGCCGGTCAATAGTTGCAAAATGGATCAGATATTAGTGAACATTCGTACACAGAGGGTTTTAATATTGCTGATTATGAATGTTACGTTAGTATTCAAATTTCCTAATGTAAATTTAATGAGCTGTTGTTTCTCATATTATTGTTTAAATATTATAATATATTATCTATAGCTAACCCATGAATTGTCCATTGCATTCAAGATACTAAAATTATATTTAATTATAAAATGACATATAAAATGCCCTTATTACAATCAAACACCCTATATGGTGGCAGAGCTGTCCCGACTACAAGTAAAATGTACAAGGTGGCCTAAATTCGATGTTTTATAGGGTATCTCGGTAATCTGAAGAGTTAGAAAAAAACTGATATAAACATCATAACCTCTTTTTCTGAGATACTAATAATGACGTAAACAGATCATGGTTAACTTAATTAGTTTGGAAGATATCAGGCGTTTTTCAATTGTTGGCTATTTTAAAATATGTCTTTATCTCAATAACTGTAAGATATACATAAAAACAGTTCAATAATTATTTATGTAGTTTTCACCGTAGAATGCAGTGGCGTGCCTATTTTTTTATTCGGACTTATAATTTCCGAGTTATGGTATGAAGTTGCATTTTTTTAAATGGAACACCCTATATATTTTTGTGTCATTGAATAGCATATTAAATTAGCTTTACATTTGTATACAATTTTTTTTTTCTATTGAAAAATTGTGTTTCTAGCTCTGAAGCTTTTAGATAAATATTTGAAAATACATATAGTATGTTCAATAAAATAAAATCTCTAGAGTGCCATGGAAAATAATATAGGTTGGCAACTATGAAATTATACATTATAATTATTATATTTGACGTTTTATATGTCAATTCCTAAAACGTCTAGCCAACTTAAATTTGAAAAAAGATAAAATCATGGCACTCTAGAGGTTTTTTTTTATTGAACATACGATACTATTATAATTACAAAGATGTTGGTATTATTTTAAAAAATGTAGGAATCCGTAGACTCAGTAATTGATCGCAAGTCTTCAAAAATTATAAAATTAATATTTAAACTAACTTAGTTTTCAATATAATCGTTTATTTTCTGCGTATTTTTACGAATTTTTGTTAAATATGTATATCAATGTAAAGCTAATTTAAAATGCAATTTAATAACATACAAACATAGAGTCTTCCATTTAAAAAAAATGCAACTTTGTGTCATAACTCTGAAATTAAAAGTTAAAATAAAAAAAATGAGTACGCCACTGAATTCTACGTTGAAAACTGCACAAATAACTATTTAACTATTTATTTGTATATCTTATAGTTATTGAGAAAAAGACCTATTTTAAAATAGCCAACAATTGAAAAACGCCCGATATCTCCCAAACTAATCAAGCTAGCTATGATCTGTTAATGACATTGTTATTTTCTCTGAAAAAGTGGTCATGACACGTATGTCAAATTTTGTCTAACTATTCGGGTTACTGATATACCCTATAAAAACATCGAATTGAGGTCACCCTGTATAGGGTGACCCAAACGATGTTTTTATAGGGTATTTCAGAAACACGAATAGTTACACAAAATCTGGTATACACGACATGGCCTCTTTTTCTGAGCAAATGACAATGGCATTAACAGACCATGGCTAGCTTGATTAGTTTGTTGGCTATTTTAAAATACGTCTTTTTCTCAATAACTACAAGATATACAAAGAAATAGTTAAATAGTTTTGTGTAGTTTTCAACTTAAAATTCAGTGGCATACTTAGTACCGAGTACACGAAAAGTACTCAGAGTACAAATTTTGAGTACTTGTACTCGAGTACCGCCCAGCTCTGACTATAACACAAAACAGTAAAATATATGTATTTTTATAATTCAGAACATTTGTGTTTAAATTTCCATTAAAAATATAGTATTCATTTCTATATTCTTTTATTAATTTGTGTAATTCTGGTTTAAAATAATTTGACGTTTTACGTCAATTTTAGCCAATTACTTGTTGAACTGAACAACAATCTATTTCATAACAAACCTAGAAACAATTGCCACAAGCATCAATCATAGACGAATTAAAAACAAACAATTTAGACGGCAAAATAATCAGGAGATTGGTCCTATCTCAAATTGAACCTATTTTACAACAAGCCTTAAAACAATTACCACAAACATCAATTATAGTCGAATTAAAAACAAACAATTTAGGCGGCAAAATAAATAGGAGGTTGGTCGTGTCTCGAACAGTTCTGCCAATTTAAATCCCCTGCGGCGCAACTTAACCTTCAAAAACCCAATAACCCTCTCAGAAAAAAAATACGTCGAGCAAAATAACGCAAAAGATTGTGTGTTTTTACAACACAATAAAATTGCTATTTTTAACTACGTTATCAGTAATACCGCGCACCAAACAATATGAATTTATTTATATATTCCGCACATATAGCGTGCCATTTACGAAAAACGCAGACGCGCTCCGCGGCAATAATTTCGGTTATATTTTTCGGGGACACTTATTACACAACATTCACTCAGCCTATTACCATTGGTTATTGTTGATAACGTGTAAACATTAGTGTTATTTAACAACAAACAAACTCAAGGGCGAATCTGAATATGTATTATTCGAGCGTCTATGCGTGTGCAGTGTAAATATATTAAAATCACTCACCGCCTGTTTTGGTCTCTGCGGATTTTTGGGCTTTCTTCGTGCCTGTTTTCCCGACTCGTTTCTTCATGTCTTTTCTTTTGCTTTCACAGTGGGTCATAGGAATTAAAATTGGTGCGTGTGTGTACAAAATATGTTGATTCTTATCGCGAACTGGGCGCCATGTTTGTTTTCTGATCAGCTGGTTGTTATTGTCGCAAGTGATTGGGTAGAATTTGCGTGACGTTTGAACCCACGTGCTGATGACCTACCTCAAAATATTTTAGTTAATATTGCATGCACGTTGAAAAATAGTTTCTGTTTACGTGTTTAGCGTAAAATGATTTATAGTCTGTAATTTGGTATTGATTAGTATAAAAAAAATAAGTAAATCTTTTATCAAAACAAGGAATGTGAAGTATGCAATTATACATACATACTTTGATTATCAAACCTGTATACTTTGTAACATTTATTTTAAAAACTAATTGCATTAATACATACAGTTGTTTTTAATATTAAAAATATTATAAATTAATACCGGTACCATTACTAAACATGTACGTAGTTAATAGAGGCAATCGAATATTCACTAAAATATATTGAGTTGCCTATGTTAAATACAGCTCCGCAGTAAAGAGACCGGTATTCTCGAAATTTATCGCATGACATATGACCGCTTCATACGATCCGGTATTTCCAAGATGAAATCATACGACGAAGCGTGCATCAAAGTATGCATCGCATGATTTTAACGTTTGGTGTGGGCCACGGGGTGTCAACAATTTTTGGGATTGCGAAACAAAAACTTCTTCCTTGTCTAACAACAGTAAAATGCCTATAGCTCTACTTCACCGATGGTTTACCCAAGGATCATAACGGCTCCACTAAAAAATTATAATAGGAAACTGTAAAAATGCTTTAATAAAAATGCCCTAACAAAAATTTACTAGATGTCTCTACATCTGTCTGTTTACCTCCAATTTTGTGTTCTACATGTGACACGCCATTTGTAATCAGACCCAGTCGACTCCATATTCTGTAAGTTCATATATATAGTTGACCGACCCACTCCATGGGAGGGCGCATATGTCGGAATTTTAAATTTCCCGCAATTTCTAACGTGGGCTCTAGTTTTCAATCAACAGCTGTCAGATCCGTCAGATCTGAAGGCACAAAAGTACCGATAAGACGGAATCGTCTTGAGATGAGCGTTAATAAATATAAATAATTACCACCGTAAGTATATTCAAAATTTTTTTTTACGTATTCCAAATTCAGCTTATTTTCTGTAAATATTTAGATATACCTTGTTTTTTCAAGTTCAATTTGAAGCTTTAAACAAGTGTTTTCCACTCCCAGACTAAGCATGAAGTAAAATTTCGAGTTTAGAAAAGCCCCGTGAAAATTTGTCGAGGGTCACGCAGCGACCCGAGGCAAATTTTCTGGGCTTTTCTAAACTCGAAATTTTACTTCATGCGCCACACGTGTAGAACAGAGATTTCAAGTGAAATTCAAATATACATAAATTCTACAATATTTTAGTGTTTTAGACGCGTGGCGCATGAAGTAAAATTTCGAGTTTAGAAAAGCCCAAAAAATTGATCTCGGGTCGCTGCGCGACCCGAGACAAATTTTCACGGGGCTTTTCTAAACTCGAAATTTTACTTCATGCTTAGTCTGGGAGTGGAAAACACTCGTGTAAAGCTTCAAATTGAACTCTTTTGAAAAACAACGCATGTCGGAATATTTACAGCTTATGCATATGTTTACCTTAAAGAAAAATTCACTGTATGTAAGACTACTTACGCCAGCATCCATTCTCCGGATAAGGAGTCCTCTTAGTTCATTTATAAAATGCATTTTTTGACGAACTGCAGCCATTTTGCTGAGAAGTGGAATGTAATTGACAAACTGTGATGAGGTTTTGATATATAGGGAAATGTTTTTTAAAAATGGGAAATACAGGGTGTCCCATTAGTGCGGTCTCGGAAGATATCTCAGCTCTCGTTAAAGATAGAAAAAAATGTTTTCACGAAATTTGCTTGATTTTAAGAGCTGCATAACCTAAAATTATTTTCAAATATACAGGGTGTCCCATTATTCCATACTTAATACCAACTTTGTTATTTTAAATGGAACACCCAATATATTATTTTTTTATTTGATCCGCTTTTAAATAACCTACACAAAGATATATCATTATCGGCACTTTAGGTAATTCGTTACTTAAAAAAAAATATATTTTTTGAAAATTTTGGCAGTTTTAGTACTTTACTTAAAAATTCACTGTGTTCGTATTTTTTAAGATACCAGTCTGAAATTGTACACACATATGCAGTAAAGAATGCTCTATCCATTGACTATAACACATTTTAATATTACTTATAAAACCTAGTAAAAAACTACCCTCGAATATTTAATATTTAAAATGTGCATTACTTCATTTTTTTAAATGGGACATCCTATATTTTTTTATTTTATCAAATCCGCAATAAAAAATGCTTTATTTCTTGTATAACATACCCTATATCTATTTTCATTAGTTTTGGAGATATTAACATTTTTCTGTCAAATATGGGAAATTAGGTCACAATCAGCATTAAATTAGTCTTTAAAGGTTGTCTAACTTTAATGGTATTTAGATATTTCAGTTTTACTTTACTTTATTTATTTATGACATATTATAATTACATTTATAATATCAAAGTAAACAATATAAACAAATTTTGTCATTTTTTAATATATCATGAATGCAATAAAGGAGGCCATGAAAAACAATTGATAAAGTAAACAAACGTATTTATTTGACATACAGATAAATAAAGTGCTGTTAACACTATTATTAATATTATTGAATTTTTGATAACGCAATAATGAATTTTTCAAAAGAAGAATTAATAAAAATGACATACGTTTTGGGTGCAAGTGAAGAAAATTGTTTTCTTGCAAGTCGAATATATGCACAAAAGTATCCAAATGCGGAACGGCATCCTAATGCAGCAGCGTTTGTGAGATTGAAGAACCGATTTGAAAGCACAGGAAGTATCATGTACCCTCTAAAATTAAAGAGAAAGAAAAGGACAACGAAAGAAGAGAATGAACATTTGGTAATTCAGTCCATTGTTGAGAACCCTCAAATTTCTTCCCGCCAGTTAGAAAAACAACTTGATATTCCCAAATCAACAATAAACAAAATAACAAAGAGATTCAAATTTCATCCCTATCACGTTCAGTTGGTGCAGGAATTAGGTGAGAATGATTTTTTAAAAAGATTGGATTTTTGTAATTGGGCGTTACAAAAACATCAAGTTGAACCGAACTTTTTTAATAATATTTTGTTTACCGACGAAGCGATATTCCATAGAAATGGTTTCGTTAATAGACATAATTATCATTATTACGATGACCATAACCCGAACCATATTGTTTGTATAGACCATCAACATAAATGGTCTCTTAATGTTTGGGCTGGAATTATTGGGAATAGGATTATTGGTCCGTATTTCTTTAATGGAAATGTTACTGGTGATACATTTTTAAATTTTCTTCAAAATCAGTTCGAAACCTGGTTGGATGAATTGCCGTTAAGAACGTTACAAAATGCATGGTTACAATTAGATGGCGCACCACCACACTATAGTCGACAAGTTAAACAATATTTAGACCAAACTTTTCCTAACAAATGGATTGGAAGAGGAGGACCAATTCCATGGCCAGCGAGGTCACCCGATTTAACAAAACTGGACTTTTTTTTATGGGGTGTTGTGAAGGAAGAAGTTTATAAAATACCTGCAACAACACAAGAGGATATGAAAAATAGAATTAGTAATGTTATGCGTGCCATTACTGTAGACAACTTAGTAAGTGTCAATCAAAGCTTCATACGGAGGCTTCAAGTGTGCCAAAACCAAAATGGAGGCCATATCGAACACTTAATATAATTATCAAATTCATTATATGCTAATCTGTTAATATTAATACGGTTTACTTGTTTCCATTGTCGTTATATTGTTTACTTTGATATTATAAATGTAATTATATTATGTCATAAATAAATGATTTGAAGTAAAACTGAAATATCTAAATACCATTAAAGTTAGACGTCCATTAGAGATTAATTAAATGCTGATTGTGGCCTAATTTCCCATATATGACAGGAAAATGTTAATATCTCAAAAACTAATAAAAATAGATATAGGGTATGTTGTACAAAAAATACAGCATTTTTCATTGCGGATCTGATAAAGTAAAGAAATATAGGGTGTCCCATTTAAGAAAATGAAGTTATGTACATTTTAAATATTAAATATTAGAAGGTAGTTTTTTATTAGGTTTTATAAGTAATATTATAATGTGTTATAGTCAATGGATAGAGCATTCTTTACTGCATATGTGTGTAAAATTACAGACTGATATCTTAAAAAATAAGGACACAGTGAATTTTTAAGTAAAGTACTAAAACTGCCAAAATTTTCAAAAAATATTTTTTTCTGAAGTAACAAATAACCTAAAGTGCCAATAATGATATATCTTTGTGTAGGTTATTTAAAGGCGGATCAAATAAAAAATTAATATATAGGGTGTTCCATTTAAAATAACAAAGTTGGTATTAAGTATGGAATAATGGGACACCCTGTATATTTGAAAATAATTTTAGGTTATGCAGCTCTTAAAATCAAGCAAATTTGGTGAAAACATTTTTTTTCTATCTTTAACGAGAGCTGAGATATCTTCCGAGACCGCACTAATGGGACACCCTGTATATTTGAGATAAAGGGATACATATTCGATAAACGTGAAATGCAATTGAAAAACTCTGTAATACCTTTTAAAATATACATTTACCATGTTTATTATGTCTTTGTTATTTCTCTCATCGCACGTTAATTTAATACCGTGCGGTGTTTCCCACACCGGCACCGCAACCACCAATGTTATGACCCCCTGCACCATATTAGATATTAGTTTTCTATGCCCTGCACTGCGCACCACGCTTAGCAAGCCCGCCCGCTCCCCGCGACCAATGACTTAATTTGCGATTGCAGCGCCTCCCCATCGAGTGGGTCGGTAACTAAAATCATGATACGCGGAGCCCCCTAGGAGTTATCAATCTAATTTAATCTATGATTTGTAATTAATCTTTTGCTCTGTTTGCAGGTTAGACCGATTTTTCTGGACATTTTTGGAACCAAATTTGCAATATGAGTCGAGAGAGAGTGAAATATTGCATGATTTGTGGTTGTGCAGAAGATGAAGTGAAGAAATTGTTCTGTTTACTACAAAATCCGAAATTGTAATTATTTCAAAGTATTTACAATTACTCATTTCATCCTCATTACCATTACCATTTATATTCACCGAATACTTATATTATTACAGAAAGAATTACATAAAGTGAAATCGCGTAAGTGAGTTTTGATTTTAATTTTAAAATATGGGCTATAGCTTAAATATGTAACAATGCACGCTTTTGCACAAGTGATCTCTATTTTATAAGGTTTTAATTCAGTTATTACATTAGGAATAAACATATTTAATATAATGTGATGAGCTGAATTGATTGTTTTAACCAATTATAATTTGAATTGCGATTTAATCGAACGGCACTTCCTTTTTATGTGCGTACAAATGTATTACCATTTCTAAGATTATAACTGATTATGTACATCACTAATATAATGCATATGCATGTTGTTTCTTGGTTACAAATAAAACATGATAACTAATTTATTGTTTAATAAGCACTAAAATGTAGTATATATTAGCTGTTTGCGAAAACCTGCTCTTGTTAATTTGGGACGAGATGTATTAAACTTAAAAAATCCAATTGATCTGTGAAGTTTGTAGAATAGATTTTGATAAATGGCTATAGAAATCAGATAGTTACGAATGTTAATCGTACTTATTAACAAATTTTGTACGAAAATGGAGTACATTTTTGTTGTTGTGACGTTAATTACAGCACCCTGTGATGTTATATCATCAACCTAAAATCGGATTATGATTGTCAACATTTAATGCTGATATGATGCTTGTTTGCTTGATTTCAGCTGATTAAAACAGTGTTTAATTTAAATGTACCATTTTAGATGTGAGACGTGGAAACATATTTTCGGAATTGGATCTGATGTCTCCTGATGCAGTTGGAGAATCTGCGAAAGGCATTTTTCTAAGGAATGTTTTGTTTCCTTAGGTGTAAGTATGCGATTATTACAAGATGCTATCCTGCCTCTTTTTATTGCAGACCCGAGTACTGTTTCTTCAAATGTTGACGGTGATTTAATTCCACTAAAGGTAAATCTGTAACAAAGAAATATGTGCATATTTATAAATGTTTTTTTTTTAGGTTACATGTGCGGAACCGTCCACTTCATCAACACTTCCTAACATTTATACTCCCCCTATTAGACAGTTCACAAAACCTTTGTTTGTTTGTCCAAATTAAAAAAAAGGAACGTCATATCAGGGTATTGAAAAATAAATTTAAAAAACAACAGTTTGAAATAAAAAATGTATGTTCAGTTTCCGATTCCTTAATCAATCAAAAAGTTTTTAAAGGAATGTCTGCTAGTACTTCACGGTTTTTAATATCCCAAATTATTTACAGTAAACAACATCCTAAAGGAAGAAGGTGGACCATGGATGACAAAATAATGTCGCTTGCGATATTTAAAAGATGTCCAAGGTGTTACAACTTCTTTAGTGTTTGCTTTGCCATCAAGAGGAACTTTATTATCAGTTCTAAATAATGTTCCATTTGATGTTGGAGTAAATGATCATGTGTTTGCTCACTTCTCCGATTGCTTGTCTTCGTCTGGCAATAGAGATCTGTTTTGTCTTTTGACGAAGTAAGTTTGAAAGAACACTTATCTTACTACGCAAAAACTGACTCTATTGTTGGAGTTGAAGACTGGCAACCGGAAAGTTGTGGCAGCAGGTGGGCTTCTATTTGCCTAGGTGCGTAGATGGCAGTCCTTGGTTTCGTGCTCGGTCTGTGAAATAAATTACCGGTTAATCTCCCCATACCACATATCCTGGATTTTACAATCTAGGGTTCCTGTATTAGGGCTACAGTATCCGTAGTTAAATCGCTGCCTCGATTTAACTACGGATACTGTAGCCCTAATACAGGAACCCTGGATTGTAAAATCCAGGATATGTGGTATGGGGAGATTAACCGGTAATTTATTTCACAGACCGAGCACGAAACCTAGGACTGCCATCTACGCACCTAGGGAAATAGAAGCCCACCTGCTGCCACAACTTTCCGATGGTGATACTACTGTGGTGAGAATTTGTGGAGCGATGGGCAAAGGGAAAGACGCAGTTCTGGCGGCGGTCTACCTACCTGGAGACTCCACCCTTCCGCCCCGTACAAGGGGAATGGAAGGGCTTGTTGAGTATTGCAGGAAGGAGGGACTATCACTGATCATGGGCTGCGACTCAAATGCACACCATATCTCATGGGGGAGCAGAGCTTCTGATAGAAGAGGTAAGTCTATACATGACTATTTAGTTAGCAATAATTTAGAAATACTCAATCGTGGGACAGAACCCACTTTCGTGAATACGCGTGGCCAGACAGTGATTGATATCACACTGGCTACCATTGGTATCTAACATTATAGATCAGTCGGGAAGCGTCCATGTCTGACCACAAATGGATCACTTTTCAACTGGGCCTAAAATTGAGTCCGAGCAAATCTTACCGGAATCCGAGACTTACGGATAAGGATGCATACGGTATGCACCTTGATGAGGGTTTGCAGGATATAAAGAAGCAATGCCCTAAGGACTGTGCCAGCCTAGACCTCCTAGCGGAGGAAGTGCAGGCAAAGATTCTTAGGGCATACAGCGTGTAATCGAACTAATGTACATCCTCTTAAGGGCGTATACACAAAATATTTTGACACCAATTGCAGCAAAAATAAAATCGGAAAAAAAATATTGGATTTTTCATAATTGTTCATGCATTTTTTACTTTTTAAGAACTTCTGGTTACCTGTGTTCATGATATTTTTCGTGGATGCGTAAGTTGTTGTATTTTTTATTTACTTTTACTACTGCGAGGCGCATAAATCACTTCGCACGCACGCTGTCTCGAATGACTAGATGAAACTAGGTCACTCATTTGTGGTATTGTTTATTTACTGTTACTACTGCGAGACGTATAAATCACTTAGCACGCACTACACACACACACACACTGTCTAGAATTACTAGATGAAACTGGGTCACGTATAAAAAAAATCACAATAAGTGTTCAAATTGACGTCCGCCGCACTCAATGCACATTTGGGCTCTAAGTATCCAATTTGCCCGAACAGTAGCAAACATTTCACGAGGTTTTTCACGAATGGTATTAGCCGTGGCGTTTACTCGTTGTATCAGCATTTCAGCATTGTCAATTTCCCTAGTGTAGACTTCACTTTTAAAGTATCCCCAAAGAAAAAAATCTAAGGGGTTTAAATCCGGACTTCTTGGAGGCCATGGTACAGGGCCTCCACGACCAACCCAACGTCCTGGAAACTCATCATCCAAATATCTTCTAACGCGCCTTTCATAGTGAGCTGGCGCACCATCTTGCAAATACCACATTCTTCTAAGAACCGCTAAGGGTACATTTTCTAGAAGATCTAAAAGGTCATCTTGCAAAAATCGTAAATATCGTTCTCCATTCAAATTAAATGGGAACATAAATGGCCCAATTAATTAAAACATTTAAAATACCTGCCCAGATATTAAGGGAGAAGCGATGCTGGAAATGAGTTCTACGCGTAACACGAGGATTTTCTATTGCATAAACATGCATATTATGGAAATTAAAACTTCCATTACGCGTAAATCACGATTCGTCGGTCACTAAAATGTCCTTGGTAAAGTTAGGATTTTGAACATTTTGTGCCAAAATCCATTGACAAAATGCAATTCTTTTGGGAAAATCATGGGGTTGAAGATGTTGTACACGCTGGTAGTGATACGGATAAAAATTATTGTCTCGTATAACACTGCTGACAAATGTGTGCGATACATTTAGCTGAGCGGCGATAATACGGATACTTAAACCAGGATCCGCTTCCAACAGATTCAAAATTTCATCTTTCGCTCGCAAATATCGCATTGGACGGTCACCACCTCCGGCGGCTCCGGCGACGGGCTGCAAACTTCCAGTGTCGCGTGCTCTTTGTAATAAATTTCTAAATCGGTTTGGCGGTGGTAAGTGTCGTTCAGGAAATCGCTCTTGATAAATTCTTACAGCTTCCGCGGAATTACACCGAGTTTCACCGTAAATAAGAAACATGTCTGCCTATTCAATGTTTGAATAAACGTATCGCGCCATGTTACAAAATGTAGATGTTTCATGGAATAAGTTTCACCATAGACTAAACAGCAAACAATTTTTATGTTTAAAAATCATCCACCCTCGCCGCTCTTATCTAAACATTTCAATAAGAGTAGAGATAAAGTGAAGTGTGAAACTAATAAGGAGAAATATTGAATTTCATTAACACGTTTAGAAAATATTCGGAATTTAGTCAGCAATGGGTACTTATGAAAACGATAACATAGACATAATTCTTCACAATCTGACCCACTTTTCTCTGGATGATGTAATTCGATATCCAAATCGTTTAAAAACTACCAGTCTATGTGGAATCTCTCTTAAAATACGCAATACCAGATACCACAAACATGTGGCCTATTATTATTAATTATTTTTTATAATTATTTGTGAGCTATCTACTAAAGGTATGGTAATTTCAAATGCAGGTATTGTTTATTTAAACGCTGCCCCTTATGTGGTAGAGAGCCTGTACAGTAGTTCGTTTACATGCTGTATAAACTGTCCTGCCCACTTAAGAGGAGGCCTGAGACAGGGACGGCCACCCCATGGTGGTGCCCAGATCTCGACTCCTTAAAAGATGAGGCCAGGAAAGCATTCAATAGAGCACAACGCTCTAAAGAGGCCTCCGACTGGACCATTTACAAGGTCCGCCTTAGAGAGTACAAAAAGCTCATAAGGCAATGTCAAAGAGCATCATGGCGTACCTTCTGCGAAGGAATTGAAAGCACTCAAGAAGTTAACAGACTTAAGAAGACTCTATCACAGGACCACCATCAATCTGTGGGAGTCCTGAAGAAGGAGGACGGCACCATGACTGACGACCTCCATGAAAGTCTGCAACTATTGCTCAAGACTAACTTCCCTGGATGCACTTTACTATCTACGCAATCTAGGGATGTGGTTAAAATCACTTCGGCAATACCAGAAGACTGGGAACTGGCTCATGAAGTGATAAATGAAGAAAATACCCTTAGAGCAATTGCAAGCTTTTCCGCCTTTAAACCACCCGGACCCGATGGCATCTTTCCCGCCCTGCTACAGTGGGGACGGGATGAACTAGCTGAGTTTGTAATGATGCTATTTCGGTCCAGTTTGGCGCTATGAGGTCTGGAAACGAGCCAGGGTTGTTTTCATACAGAAGCCCGGTAGAGCAGACTATACTGCTCCCAAGGCATACAGACCAATTACACTTTCCTCGTTTCTCCTTAAAACACAGGAAAGGATTTGTGAATGGCACATAAGAACATCAGCTCTAGTCAGACAGCCGCTGATGGCGACACAACATGCATACACACGGGGGAGGTCCACTGATTCAGCCCTGCATAGTGTAGTGAGCAGAATCGAGAGAACATTGGATGTTAAAGAATCCACCCTAGGTGTTTTTGTTGACATAGAAGGTGCGTTTGATAAACCGACCATACCGAAGATAGGAAACGCGCTAAGCAAGCGCGGAGTACCATCTAAAATGTGTGAATGGATTGGCAATGCACTGGCCAATCGTATAGTCACAGTGGAACAGGGAAGGGAACGTATAACCTGTAAAATTGACAGAGGCTGTCCTCAGGGAGGTGTTTTATCACCACTATTATGGAACATGGTTCTGGACAGCCTACTAGACGAATTTCAGCAACTAGGCTTGTTTGTGACAGCCTATGCTGATGATCTGGCCATATTAGTATGTGACAAGTTTGAAGACGCCCTATGCGACCAGATGCAAGGAGCTCTAAACATAGTTTCTAGGTGGTGCAATGATCACTCCCTATCGGTAAACCCTGCCAAAACGGAGATGGTCCTGTTCACCAAGAAAAGGAAGGTGTCGAAAAAGCAAAAAAATTATTGAATACGATGTTGCAGTACAGCGACGAGGTGAAATACCTGGGCATCACTCTCGACAGGAAACTGAGCTGGAAAGCGCACATCGACATCAAAACAGACAAAGCTATAAGGGCCTTCTGGCAATGTCGTCGGGCAGTGGGGAAAACCTGGGGTTTGAAACCACGCACGACTCTGTGGTTGTACACAGTTGTCATAAGGCCCATGCTGACTTACGGAGCTTCAGTTTGGTGGCCCAGAACCAAACAGAAGACCACGAGGAAGCAACTCTCGCAAGTGCAGCGGACAGTCTGTCTTAGTGTAACAGGCGCCATGCACACTACTCCGACGATGGCGATGGAAGTCACGCTATGCCGTCCACCACTTGATATCCACGTGGAGAAGGAGGCCATGGCGACTATACTTCGCCTTCAGTGCAGTGGGATTTGGAACAGTAACAGCTGTGGGGAAGTTAGAGGACACCTCTGGAGGAGTGTCTGTAGAGATATACCTCTTTTAGAGGCTGTTAATGACTGCTGTGTACCAACACTAATACGGAACACACCCTACAACGTTACTGTTCAACCCACTAAGCGGATGAGAGAGTCTGCTATAAGGATCTACACAGATGGATCTAAAAGGAGAGAAGGATCGGGCCTTGGAGTTTTCTCTAAAACCCTAAAATCCAAGCAAAGATTCCGATGGGAATTCATGGAACCATGACTCAACTGGAGCTGATGGGAATAACACTTGCGGCTGAGTACATCATAAACCGCAAGGTGACAAATGTAGCCATACTAATCTTAACGGATAGCAGGCAAGCGATTCTGTCTCTGCAGAAAGCCTATGCTTCGTCAGAGACCAAAATAGAGTGCCACGGGAAACTCAGACAGGCAGCAATGCACAACAACATTGAAGTCTGCTGGGTGAAAGGGCATGATACAGACACAGGTAACGGGAGAGCTGACACGCTGGCAAGAGCTGCGGCTGGGATGAATCTACTCTCACCGGAGCCGCTAGTGCGGTTAGCTCCTCTCTCCCTGTGTAACATGTTACAAACCAATGCCCTGGAGAAATTCAGGATGCGTTGGGATGATATCGAGGGCTGCAAGCTCTCTAAGGAAACACTTGTGTATCCCAATGAGAGATCAGCGAAGCGGTACCTGCAGCTGGCTAGAGGGAATCTCAGGCGCTTAACTGCCATCCTTACTGGTCACTGTGGACTAAACGGGCACCTCTATAGGATGGGGATAGTTGACTCCCCATCTTGTAGAGGTTGCAGCATGGAAGACGAGACTGCATGGCATTTTCTTTGTGAATGCCCGGCACTATCGTCAATCAGGGAGTCCATATTGCGTGATAGATGGCCTACAATGGCCTACATAAGAGATCTACTCACCTCAGCTATGCTAGAATACCTAAACAAGGTGGGCTGGCTAAACTGAGGATGAGTGATCTACGGGAGGTGGCACAATGGGCTTAATGAGGCCTAAGTGCAGTGCAGAACTGCACACTCCCCTTTGCACCAGAACCGGAACCAGACTGGCAATTCTCGCTCAGATAAAATTGCAAATTATGCTTTAGTTTTTATAGCACAAGGCATCTTCAAATCCTGGAAACAACCACTTGCATTTTATTTTTCTAAGGGGGGAGTCAAAAGTGATCAATTAGAAGATATTCTGTCTGCTATGGAAAGAGTAAATCTTACAGGTATTACCACAGTGTGTGACATGGGAACGACAAATGTAAAGGCTTTGAAAAACTTAGGTTGTACTGTAGACAAACCATTTTTTGAACTGAATAGCAGGATTATTTATTCAATTTTTGATGTACCTCATCTTTTAAAGTGTACTAGAAATATGATATTGAAATGCCAGTTTCTGAAACGGTCACTTTAAACTCTGAAAAACAAGTTTTACAAGCTCGGTCAGATTTAAAGACTGCTTACATTAATGATAAACACAGTCCTCTTCTTTTTAGAGCACTGTGTAAATTGACAGATTTTCATTTAAAGGTGAAGCTAGCTGCTAAGGTTTTAAGTAAATCAGTATCAATAGCGATTTATCAGTTAGTCACACGTGGCATTCTACCTCCTAGAGCTGTAGCTACAGCTAGTTTTGCGCCGTCAGTAGATTCCATTTTTGATAGTTTGAACAGTACTGCTGAAGATCCTCCTGAAGGCAAATCATTTAAATGTATGGTGGGTAAAGGATTGGTTCACAGTAATTACTTTCGATTCTCTAGGCGGCAAATAAAGCGGTGGTGTTTTATGAGAAATCCCAATTTAAGTCAGTGCCACCTAGTCAAAAAGTTTGGCTACATACATTGGAGGTAAGAGAACATTTAAGTTATATTTGAATAATTTACTTTTAACATTTACAATTTCAACAGAAAAAAATAAATTATTTTCACCAAGAAGTGGAGATTGTACTTTTTTATTTTAGTCTCCTCATTTAATATCTAAAATATATAATTTACTTTCAGGCTCTCATTGGCATACAACAATTGCTTAAAGAACATGGAGTAGAGTGATTTAAACCGAGATCGTTCAATCAGGATCCATTAGAAAACCTTTTTGGAGCTATTCGTTCTGGTTGTGGGTGCAATAATAATCCAACAGTGCCTCAATTTATTAGTTCATTTGAAACACAAGTTGTAAATAATTTGGCCAATCAATCATTTAAAAACACTAATTGCGAAAAGGATGACTTTCAGTTATTGACTAACTTAAGATCACTTTTAGAAACAAATTCAAAACAAGATTCACAAACAAGTTTAGATGAGCCACGTTTGTCACCAACATCTCAATTAACTCTTGACAGGATATCATTAGATATTGAAGGATTTGTTGAAAGTGGAGCCATGGAATGCTTGCCAGTAGCTTATGTTGCCGACTATATTGTAAAAAGGTTGTTTCTTCAATTTTCCTGCGATATTTGTTCAACCGTGTTATGCTCTGATGAATTCGAATCATGTAATGAATTGATTTACGCTAAAGAGCCAAATCAAAACAATATCCAATTTCAATATCCATCAGAAAATTTAGTTATTTTTGTCAGTAAGGCTATAACAGGCATCGAGGAATATTTGAAAAACAACAGATCACAAATTAATTTAACGAAAAAAGTTTTACTCTATTTATGCGAATCAATTGATTATAGTTTCCTAAATAAATGGACAGCTCATTCATAATTATCAAAGATCATATTATAATAAGTACTTGTAAAGTGGGTTTACCCTGGTATTGTAAGAGATTGTCAAGAGAAGTTATCGAGCAACGTAGGATTAAAAAAACCATATCAGACAGAAAGCTTAGAATTCTTCAACACATTTAATCCAGAAGATATTGATAAATGTGGACGGTTTAAATGTAATTTTTTGTAATTTATTTGGGAATTTTTCATTTATTTCTTGGCTAAAATATTAATAAACATAGAAAATGTTCGATCTTCTTTTAATAAATCATAATATTATATTTAATGTATTATTATTTATAATGATTATTGAATTGTTAGAACCGGTTCAGATTAGTTTATGTGGGTTTTCCAATCTTTATGGCAAATGTCAGAACTGTGTAGTCAGGTCCCATTTTTTGTTTTTTTGTAAAACTTGTTAATAATTTAATATTTATTTATTTATTTATTGCTATAATTGATTTCCCTTCATTTGTTTTAATATTTTGTTTCAGACAGAAGCGAATTTATTGATATAATTAAATAAATGAAATTAACTTAGTAATGTGTTTTATTTATTGTGTACCCTTAAATAATATTCATAATAAAATTATTGCTTACATCAGTGAAAGCAATAACTTTGTTATGGACTTAGATTTAAATTAAATAATATTAAATATACACGAATTAAAAAAAAAAACGCCATATTTTGCATTAATCGACTGTAGCGCCATCACAGTGTGGTTTGCCATGTTGCGACCGTTTTTTTTCCCATAGTTGTGCATCTGTAATCTGTGTTCTGGACCGTGCAAAAAGCCAAGGACCGGTTCACGCTTATGAGACTTGTTTATACTATGGCAAACTTCGAGGCGTAATACTCAGTAGATGTCGCTGGCGTATTTTTCAAATTTCCCCCCATAAAAAGTAGTAAACTGCAGTCGCACAAAGGGAAAACGAAGAAAACATTCTTAACCTAATTTCCACAGATTACAGATGCACAACTATGGGGAAAAAAACGGTCGCAACATGGTAAACCACACTGTGGAGGCGCGACAGTCGATTAATGCAAAATATGGCGGTTTTTTTAAATTCGTTTATAAAGGGTGTTTCAGAATGTATTTCGTTTTTAGATGTTAAATATAAAACAACAATATCAATTAAATCTCGCTTTATTTATTGTTAAATTAAAGATCAGTTCTTAAAGTTTATTTATGAAAAACAACCGTTTGCAAATGCGCACCATTCACTTGTTCACACTCATTTAACCTGGAGCTAAAATGTTCAATCACTCGCTGGAGCATCGCTCTTGGAATAGAGTTGATTTCTTTAGTGATTCTTTGCTTCAAAACATTCAGGTTGGGTGGCAATGGATTGTAAACTTTACTTTTTAGGTAGCCCCATAGGAAAAAATCAGCAGGCGTTAAATCAGGGCTCCTCGGTGGCCAGTTGATGTCTCCTCGGCGACTTATCACTCTTCCAGGGAATAAATCGTGAAGAGTCATTTGTAACATGAGAAGTGGCGCCATCTTGCTGGAAAAAGGTGTTGCGGTTGTAGCCCTCTTGGTTTTGCATTTCTGTAGCCAAAAAAGTCCGGATCATATGGCAATATCGATCAGAATTAACGGTCTGAGTTCGACCTCGGTCATCCTCAAAAAAATAAGGACCGATAATTCCTTGACTTGATATGGCAGCCCAAACAACAACTTTTGGCGAGTGCAAGGGCTTCTGATGCAGTTCTAGCGGATTCTCGGAAGCCCAGTATCTGCAATTTTGTTTATTCACGTGACCGTTGATGTGAAAATTTGATTCGTCGGAGAACCAGATGTTATTGAAACTCGTAAAACGGTTTTTCATTGTCCTGCAGAATTCGACTCGTGTATCAGGATCATCAGGCTTCATTTCTTGAACAATAACAATTTTATAGGGGTGAAAATGTAAATCTTTCAAAATAATGCGATGAACCGTAGAAGTCTTCAAATTAAGAGAAGCTGCGCGCAATCTCAACGAGAGTCGTGGGTCGGCCATAACAGACTGGCGAACGCGGTCGACGTTTATGTTCGTTCTTGATATCCTTTTGCGCCCAGACGATTTGTCCGGCATTGTATTCCCAGTCTCTTCAAGCTTGCGAACCCAATTTTTAATTAAATTAGCACTTGGCACATGTTTTAAGCTTGTTAAATTAAAATTTGTCCTGTAGAGGCGACGAACAATAGTATAGGAATCGTTGTTTTTATAAAACGCTTGCACGCAAAACGCGCGCTGTGGTCCAGTGAAACGATTCATGACTACTAAACTTAACAAGATGGCCAAGCGTTTGAGACCACTCCCCTCCCCCTGCTACCTGCGGTTGGCGCGAATTGGTCAATTCAAAAACGAAAAACATTCTGAAACACCCTTTATTTAATATTATTTAATTTAAATCTAAGTCCATAATAAAATTATTGCTTTCACTGATGTAAGCAATAATTTCATTATGAATATTATTTAAGGGTACATAATAAATAAAACACATTACTAAGTTAATTTCATTTATTTAATTATATCTATAAAGTCACTTCTATCTGAAACAAAATACTAATACAAATGAAGGGAAATCAATTATAGCAATATTAAATTATTAACAATTTATTACAAAAAAAATATGGGACCTGCTACACGGTTCTGACATTTGCCATTTTTCAATACCCTGATATGAAGTTCCTTTTCTTTTAATAGTATTTACTAAAGCTTTATTTTGAGGGGTAATGTCAATATTTGAACAAACAAACAAAGGCTTTCTGAGCTGTCTAATAGGGGGAGTATAAATGTAAGGAAGTGTTGATGAAGTGGACGGTTCCGTATATGTAACCTAAAATAAAACACTTATAAATATGCACATATTTCCTTGTTACACATTTACCTTTAGTGGAATTAGATCACTGTTAATATTTGAAGAAACAGTACTCAGGTCTGCAACAAAAAGAGATGGGATAGCATCTTGTAATAATCACATAAATACTTACATTAAAGGGAAGAAAACATTCCTTAGAAATATGCCTGTTGCAGATTCTCCCATTGCATCGGGACATATCAGATACAATTCCGAGAATATGTTTCCACGTCTCACATCTAAAATGGTACATTTAAATTAAACACTGTTTTAATCAGCTGAAATCAAGCAAACAAGCATCATATCAGCATTAAATGTTGACAATCATAATCCGATTTTAGGTTGATTATATAACATCACAGGGGGCAGTAATTAACAACAACAAAAATCTACTCCATTTTAGTTCACAATTTGTTAATAAGTAAGTTTAACATCCGTAACTATGGGATTTCTATAGCCGTTTACCAAAATCTATTCTACCAACTTCACAGATCAACTGGATTTTTTAAGTTTAATACATCTCGTCTCAAATTAACAAGAGCAGGTTTTCGCAAACAGCTAATATATACTACATTTTACAACAACAATAAATTAAGTTAATTTGTTATCATGTTTTATTCGTTACACGGAAACGACATGCATATGCATTATATTAGTGATGTGCATAATCAGTTATAATCTTTGAAATGGTACTACATTTGTGCGTACATAAAAGGAAGTGCCATTTGATTAAATCACAATTCAAATTATAATTAGTTAAAACAATCGATCCAGCTCATCACATTATATTGAATATGTTTATTCCTAATGTAATAACTGAATTAAAACCTTATAAAATAGATATCACTTGTGCAAAAGCGTGCATTGTTACATATTTAAGCTATAGCCCATATTTTAAAATTAAAATCAAAACTCACTTACGTGATTTTACTTTATCTAATTCTGTAATATAAGTATTCGGTGAGTATAAATGGTAATGGTAATGAGGATGAAATGACTAATTGTAAATACTTTGCTATAATTACAATTTCGGATTTCGTGGTAAACAGAACAATTTCTTCACCTTATCTTCTGCACAATCACAAATCATGCAATATTTCACTCTCTCTCGACTCATATTGCAAATTTGGTTCCAAAAATATCCAGAAAAATCGGTCTAACCTGCAAACAGAGCAAAAGATTAATTACAAATGGCGTGTCACGTGTAGAACACAAAATTGGAGGTAAACAGACAGATGTAGAGACATCTAGTGAATTTTTGTTAGAGCATTTTTGTTAAAGCATTTATACAGTTTCCTATTATAATTTTCTAGTGGCGCCGCCGTGTTCCTTGGGTAAACCATCGGTGAAATAGAGCTATAGGCATTTTACTGTTGTTAGACAAGGAAGAAATTTTGGTTTCGCAATTATTGTTGACACCCCGTGCTAATTTCTTTGTTATAGTTCTTTTAGTGTTTCCATCATGTGTTTTACTATAATTGCGAGAAAAGCTTACTCAACAATTGTGATAAAAGGTTTGAATATTTTTCTTATTTCATTTAATCATTGCATAGTGTGAGCTAATATGATTTAATGGTGTATTTATTTATTTTCGCCGTCGTCTAGGCTCTGGTGTGCTCGGATCACCACTCGGCGCGAGGATCGCAGGATCGTTCATGCAGCCCGCCGGATGCGGATGTCCATCTCTATCGGCGGATATCAGATGATACGGCGCGTCGTCGACTTCATGAGGCCAACTTAAGATCTCGTGCCAGAGCCAATGTACCTCATTTGAGCAATCGCCATCGTGAGGAACGACTCCGGTACGCGAATGAGTACGGCGGCTGGACTCCGAGACGATGGCGGAACGTCCTTTTTACGGACGAGAGCCGATTCTGCCTGTTCCACTCCGACGCACGGGTTCGAGTGTGGCGACGTCGTGGCCAGAGGTTTGATCCTGCATTTTTACATCAAAGGCGCTCTTACAACGGCGGATCGGTGATGGTTTGGGGTGGTGTCAGCTATAACCACCGCACGGAGTTAGTCATCATCCCACCTCCAGGAATGACGGCGGTCCGGTACATCGACGAAGTTCTGCGGCCCCACGTCTTGCCTATGAGACAGCGAATGGGACAACGATTTGTCCTAATGCAAGACAATGCGCGTCCACACACTGCTAGAGTGACTCAGGAGTTCTTCCGGAACCACGCTGTGGACGTGATTCCGCATCCGGCTGTGAGTCCTGACCTGAATCCCATAGAGCACGTATGGGATATCATGGGAAGGCACCTGAGGAATCTAGAGAGACCTCCAACTACCCTGCAAGACTTGACGAACCAGCTGAGGCAAGTGTGGAACGACATCCCACAAGATGAAACTCGTGCGGTCATCAACATGCCAGCTAGATTACACGAGATGCGAGAACGACGCGGCGGTAACACGCATTATTAACTCAAAAACACTGACATTCGCACAAACACAAACAACAATTCCTAAATCGCATACTCGAAACACTTAAACTCAAGACAATAGTTTTACAATACAAATACACATTACACATACACAAGATGTGCTGAATCCGACCGGCAACCTCCTCGTGGTGCACATTGGTTAACGCTAATGCCGGCGGTTTAATAACACTAATTACTTTCTGTAAATTATGCAATGATTCGGGACAAGATGTGCATTTTAACATTAATCGATTAAATAAAAAAATGCCAAACTACGATTTAATTACAAAATGCATAACTTAGCTTCAAATTTCACTTTGCAATGAAAATGCAAAAAATTGTCACCCAGCCAAAACATTTTTTTGGCAGTAGGTTTTTTCAATAGAGGCGAAATGCAAGTTTATGTAAGGCTTTTGCCTTATTTCAGGCCAAAATTAACTTCTGCTCATTGAGATTGGCGAAAAAATCAATTTTTCTTAAATTGTCATAACTTTACTCCAAATCAATTTATCGATCTGAGTTTTTGCGGAGAAGGACTGAATTTATTCGGGATGTCCCTTGCTTGAAGCCACAATTTTTTTTGCGCATTGTACAAGTTAACAAAGTTAAAAGTTTTAAAGTGAAAAACGTTTCATCGCCTTTAGGGGGTGAAAGGGGGTAAAATGTGCATGTTTAAATATCTGACTAACATGCCTCAAAGAGAAAACTTCAAGCTTTTTAAATCGCATAATGTCACAGGTTTGCGAGCAGAGTTATGCCTGTCCGCCAAAGTTATGCCCCAAAATACACTTTTTAAAAAAACTGCCATAACTTCGAGCCAAATCATTGGATCGACATGATTTTTTGCTTATCAAAGGAAAATGATGGAATTTTGTTGCGCTTTTTTTGAAGTACAGCTACGATTTTTTTTGGGCACAGTATAACTTCCCAACTTTTATCATTTTTAACATTCTGAACATTTTTTTGTTTGTAGGACTTTTAAATGCAGAAATGCTTAAATTTCGTTATATCCACTTATGTGTCCTTAAAGAGAAAACTTTAGCGTTCCAAAAACTCAAAAATTCATCAAATTTCATCCACATCGACCGAAGTTATGGCTGTTTGAATATTCACGAAAAAACGTGAATTTTCAAGTGGCGCGTTTTTTTTTGCGGTCGAGTGTATATATAAGATCCTAATGTTAGTTTAAGTAGTTAGTTTGATAATTTCTCGCTGTTGAGCCGAAACTAGTCACAGTTTACAATAAAAAGTGAAAACAAAAAAGTAATCAGTGTTAATTATTTAAATATTTACAATGTTTCACAAAGTAACCGCCTCCACCACAACAGAGCTGGGCTGGATTCGAATCATTCAGGATTCGAATCCTTTTAGAGGGTTCAAAAGAGGCATTCGAATACTTTAGTTCAACTGGATCCGTGATCCGGATTCGTTATGTAATGGTCGCAAAAATATAATAAAATCAAAACTTATTATTCTTAAAGGATTTGTATTCGTATTCGAAAAAACAGGATTCGAATCATATTTATTTCTTACGAATCCTTTATTCGAGTATTCGTGATTCGAATCATATTAGGTGATTCGGATTTGTGATTCGAATCCTTTCTACCAGGATTCGTCCCAGCTCTGCACCACAAGATATTTGAGGATATTTCATCCAGATTTTGCTTGAGAACATTATTCAATAGATCGGTATGGTTTAGTAGATAAAGAGATGTGTTCGAACAGCACTATATTATTACAAGGACTTGCTTCAGAGCAGACGTGTACTCAGTAATTGGTCTTAAGGGGGTTCTCATCAAGGCCCTAGCGAGAAAAAAATTTCGGAGGGGGTTATACAAATTTCGGGGGAGGTTTAATGATGAAAATATTGCGTTTGCTTTTACTTAATTATTATTAATTTCCACTTTTACATACAAAAATTTAACATTTTGAGTATTTTGGAAGGTGTTTGAACCCTTAGGGGAGGGGGATACCTGGCTACAGCCTTGGTTCTCATCACTTGTCTTATATGGGCTTACACATTTTAAAATATGCATAAATAGAAAATATGTTTAAATATTGTACATACTTGGAATATATTTAAACAATGGTACATTCAAATTTCAACTTTAATTTAAATATTAATTTCATTCTTTCTGTCTATTAGCACAAATCTGGATTTAATGAGTTGTTCTACACGTATGATGGGCACAGTTATTTTCCTGAATTACGTTTAATATTGTATTTTCACTACTGCTTTTAAAAAATGCGAATAATATTGAATCTATTTTTATACATAATTCTTTTAAATCCTTTCATATAAAAATTATAAACCTAAATCAGTTTCTTAAAAAAGGTAAGTGATATCCATAAATATATTTTTATCAATTGAGAGTTTTCCTTAGTTATGAGTGAATAATACGTAACATTTTTTTTAATCGTGTTATTCATTTTTGAAATATCAAATCAGTTTAAATTTAAACGAATAAACCGAACCGCCCGGGAAAAATTTGTTTGAGCTAGTTGGCGTAATGGCCGTCCAGAGGCGCTCTTTGCAGTATTTTCCAATACATGGGCGTGAACCTTCCAGAGAATTCATTTTTCTAGGCCAAGGACGGTCGAGTATACGGTAAGAAGAATCGACAGAATGTAAAGGTACGTTTCCACTGAGGCAACTTCTGGGCAACATGTGGCATGCGGTATTGACGCATGCGGCAAGAATTATTTCAAGCGAAGCAACACGCTCCGACATGTAGCAAGTAACAATGACACTTCACCGGAATTGTGGAACAACAAAAGTGCTTCATATGAAGACAGGAATGTGAAAAACGACCAATTAAAACTACTTGCTATCAAGTACGAATGTTCAGTAATTGACATAAAAAAGAAAATCAAGAATTTGAGGTCTGCTTTTCATCGGGAATATAAAAGGATTACTAAACCGAAGAGTGGATCATCTCCCAAAAAAGATAAATGGTTTGCTTATAATCACCTAACATTTTTGTTAGATGTTGACATTCCAAGACAAACCTTTTCAACAGCAGACAACTCTGAGGTAGGTTAATTAACATTTCTAACTAGTTATTTTTAACAGAATATAATTTACTTTAGAATAATTTATTTTACATATAATGCTATTGTACAGGGTGACCTACATTTGTGACACCCTGTACAGTACAGGGTAGTTTGTGATTTGGCTCTTAGTATTTGTCTTGCCACGATACTTTTCCTTCCGTTGACATAAAATAAATTGCGAATTCATCCCGGACGTCTTTTGCATCTACACCTGATTTTCGTGGTTTGTGCTGTAAATTCACCATACCGCTATCATCGTCTACTACCCTTCTCCATGACCCTGGAATAACAGTTCCATCTTGTGTATCAATATCTAAGGTTCCATAAGGTGCATACAGAGGTCTTGAAGTATTGCTTTTCCTTAAAAAAATGTGTAGATATACACACGCAGATGTTACAGTTTCTGCGTGTTCAACATTTACCATTAAAGGTTTTCGAAACACACGAAAAACTGATGCTAATAATCCGAAAGTATTTTCTACTACCCTTCGTGCTCGTGCTTGCCTGTAATTATATATTCTATTCTTAGAACCATTTTCTTGATGTCCTGGATATGGCTTCATAATGTGTGTCTGTAGGGGAAATGCATCATCTGCTACTAAAATGTAAGGAGATAACACTTCAGTTCCAGGAAGAGGTTGTGGGGTCGGTAATGTAAGTTCATTATTCATTAGTTTTTGGTAAAATGAAGTTTGGCGAAATACTCCTCCATCTGAAATCCTCCCTTGACAACCAATGTTGGCATATAAGAAACAATAGTTAGCATCTGCAATCCCCATTAAAACAATGCTGAATGACCCCTTGTAATTAAAAAACAAGCTGCCACTGTTCTTTGGACTCTGAATTACTATGTGTTTTCCATCCACGGCTCCGATACAGTGTGGGTAGTTCCAGGTTTTCTCAAAATCATTAGCTATTATCTGCCACTCATTTTCATTTGGTGGAATCTGTAACATAAATAAACAATAGCATATTTTTATTTTATGGAAATGAATTAGCTTCAGATTGTATTTATTTCGTTTTTAGGATGAAGACGATTTAGCGTCTGACACATCTGACATTCATCTTTCTATCCCACCAACATCCAGCCAACAATTACAATCTGATGATGCAACAAATTTGTCAAGTAATGAAGCACGTGTTGCGGAATTTCTTTCGCCCAAGAAGAGAGCTAAAAAAAGTAAACCCGCATCACCCTATTCTAAACGTCCAGAAGAAGCATATACTGTATTACAACAAGCAATGAAGAGGGATGAATGCACAACTTATGGTGAACATGTCGCTAATGAACTGCGTCATCTTCAGCCTACAGCAAGAACGATTGTAAAACATCTTGTCAACAACATACTGTTTGAAGCAGCAATGGGAAAGTACAATAATGATGGGTCATCCACTTCATATCATGGGAATATGGCGAATACTTCCATGAGTAATAGCAGTTACTTATCTTGTCCTCCCAGTCTTCAATCTGTATCTTCCGGAGCTACAACTGACGGCGAAGAACAACCATCTGGTACTGAGTTTACTGTATTTAGACAATTTTTGGAACTTTAATAAACAAATAAAAAGTTTACTATATTGTTCTGTATTTGTCAATGAAGGTTTAATAATATCAATACATAAATTACTCTATTATCCTATACTTCAATTATATAAATATAAAAACATTCATTCATAAATGTACAAGTTTTATGAACTTACCTTTACAAAATCTCGCAGAACGTTAATAAACGCTTTGCATACTTCTGGTATTATACGACAAATACTAGGGATTGAAATTCTGAAGAGATACATAAGTGATGCATAACTATCTCCAGTAGCTAGGTATCTCAAAGTCAACAATATTCGCACTTGAACTGGTATAGCATCACGGCAGTTGGTGTCTGATTTTTTCACCAAAGGAGTCACCTTTTCCAATAGGTAGTTAAAATCTTGCCTGCTCATACGTGTGAAATTTTTAAACAAACTACCATCATTTGAAATTAGTTTTTCAAAAAAATCCTTGCGATTTTCATTACTTTTAATAAATAAATCTCTGATCCACCATCTAGGCTTCTTCCGTGATCTTCTTTTATTGCCATTTGCGAGGATTAAATAAACAGCAGCTGCCACTGCTTCTGATGACATGACGCACACTACTGGCCAACAGGTGTCGAATAACTTGAAATGCTTTTGCCTTATGCTACAAGCAACGGCAACAAGTAGCAAGTGATAACTGGCAACAGATTATTGGGTGACATTCGACTTGCGACAAACTATGAAGTCGCATGGCAACATCTGATGTTGCCGAGCTACATGTTGCATGCTACATGTTGGTCGTTGTTGCCTCAATGGAAATGTACCTTAAGATTTTGGTGGTAGAGATCGCTTACGTCACAAATCCGGGCTGAATTTAAATAAAAGGTAAACTTTAGGTAAACATTCCACTGAGCAAAAAACAAACAACGTTATATCAACATTGTAGCAACATTTAATGTTGTTTTAATGTTGATGAATCATTATTTAAAAGGATTTGCTCAGTGGTATGCATAAGCTGTAAATTTTCTGACTTTCGTTGATTTTTAAAAAGTTCAATTTGAAGCTTTAAACGAGTGTTGTCCACTCCCAGACTAAGCATGAAGTAAAATTTCGAGTTTAGAAAAGCCCCGTGAAAATTTGTCGAGGGTCGCGCAGCGACCCGAGACAAATTTTCTGGGCTTTTCTAAACTCGAAATTTTACTTCATGCGCCAAGCGTACAAAACACTATAATATTGTCAAATGTATGTACATTCGAACTTCACTTAAAATCTGTGTTTTATACACGTGGCGCATGAAGTAAAATTTCGAGTTTAGAAAAGCCCAGAAAATTTGTCTCGGGTCGCTGCGCGACCCACGACAAATTTTCACGGGGCTTTTCTAAACTCGAAATTTTACTTCATGCTTAGTCTGGGAGTGGAAAACACACGCTTAAAGATTCAAATTGAAGCTTTAAAAAAAACAGGGAATATCTAAAGTTTTACAGAAATTGGGCTGAATTTGGAATACGTATACTTTAAAGAAAAACTTCCTGTATAATGTAAATACATATTTAAGGTAAGTGCGAAAAGGGGAAATTAATAATACTTAAAAGATGTTAATATAAAAGTACCTGTACCTGGTAACAATAGTTTTATTTAACAAATTAATTTCTCTATATATTCTTTTTAGACAATAATGGAAACATTAATTTGTTTTAATGACAATTTAAATAAAATGATATAAATGAAAATAAAGTTTTGATCTATGTAGCCATGACGCAGTAACGCAAATAAAAAGACAGCAAAACATACGTCAAAATGTTTTATTTTGTGAAATTTTTAAATGTCACCGCATTTCGCTAAAAATTTACCCCATTTATCAAAAAATCCAGTCTCAAGCCAGTGATGTGATTATAGAAAAACCACGACGTGTCCCCAATTATCGAACAATTTACACCAAAGTTTCAAAATATAACCTCAAAATGGAAGAAAACAGTGCAAACAATTCACCAATTCGAGAACAACCCTTATCACCAGTGTTGAACAAGAAGCATTTCAGCCGGAGACAGTTCCTCTCAGACTACTAAACATAAGCCGTATCCTGATAGTAGTCCGAGGAATGGGGAAAAAAGGACTTCTTCTATTCCAGTTCCGATTGGACAAAAAGTAAAATCTCCACCAGTGAAATTGATTCATTCCGACAGGAACATTAGTGATTGCAATGTTTTTAATAATGAGATGCCGAGGATTCAAACGGGGGGAATTCAAAGGATGTTATTAACGTGGACATCTCAGATAGTGTTTTTAATACTTTAACGGAGATCAGCACTCTAAAATATAAGGAAGATTTCCATGGATTCGGTAACTATGATGTGGATCAAACAGTTGACGAATTGGAGAAATATCAAATGTTTCTCTCAATGTTTGACAGCGGGTTAGAAAGGAGCAATTTGGGCCCTGTCCTTTTGAGAGTGCTGTGAGTGTAGTGAATTCGTCTTCTGCGAAAAAGTTGAAGAAATCTTGTTTGAACGGCGAGGGATATGAATTAGTTAGGAAGGAAACTGAGGAGAAGAAAAATGCTAATTGTTGTGCTACCGGTGTAAAAAGATTAAGGAGAGACAGTTGGGATGAAGGAGATGTTAAAATGAAAGGGGTTAAACAAAATAAAGTTAATTTAAGGCAAGCTATTGAAGAAATCAAAATGAGATTGGAAACAGAATTGTCGGAGGATGATGATGTTGAGTCTAATTCAGAAAAATCAGAAAGAAATAGACTACAATCTAAAAAAAAATTGAAGAGGATAGGAAGAAAAATAATAACCCACCAGTAGTTGATGAAAATATTCCTAATTTTTCACAAAACACTTTCCATAAAACAAATTGTTGATAAGGAATTAATCAACTTTAATGAACAAGTGGCTCTTTTATAAAATAAAGAAGGAAACTCTTTTCATTCTCATCAAAATTCTTCTGAGCATCAATTGATTCAACCAAAGCATAAAGAAGAAAACTATTTACACTCTAATCAGAATTCTGAAAACTCTTATCAAAATTTGTCAGTGCAACATTTGACTCATTATAAAGATAAAGAAGAAATATCTTCTCATAAATATTGACAGCAAAATTTGAGTCCTTCAAGAAAGAAAGAAGAAAATACTCGAAGCTTGATAAGAATATTACAAACTCTCCAAGAAAATCCTTAGACGATTCACATTCAAGTTCTTCAAAGAAATGCCATAAATCACAGGGTTGTAAAAAGGGGAAGTCCTGGAAGAAAATCCCGAAAATAAAGATTTAAAAACATCACCCGTAAAAAGTCCAGAAAATCCCAACCTCATTTCCTTACCCTCGAGCAATGGAGTTTAGATATGTATTGAAAATAATAGGATTAAAATCAACATAAGAACAACTGAGAGTGATAGAAAAACAAACGATGGGAATCTATAATTGAAGGTTCTCATGAATTAAAAAGTGATGATTTGAATTTGAAAAACTGTGCAAAGTTAGGGAATAATTATATGATTGAATCCAACAGTCGTAGTCTGAAAAGTAAGACGAAACATGTGTTTACTCTGATTTGAATAAATTGGAGAGTGAACATGTTGAATTAAAAAGGAAAAATGTTTTTAGTCTAAGCAAAGTTACTGAGTTGCAAAAAGGTACTTGTAAACATGATCTTATAGAAAAATCATCAAATATCTGTAGTGATTTCTTAAACGATAGTTTTACTATCCCCAGTCAGTTTTTGAATGATGCCAAGTTTGAAGAAATAATGGGAATTGAAACATCACCAGGAAAGAGTGTTTCTAAAGAACAGAAGGTAAAACCAACAAAGGAAATGTTTGATGAAAAATCAGAAGATAATGAAAATTTGAAGCATACTGATCTAGCATTTTCATCAGCATCCGGAAAGAAACTTGAAGTTTTTGAAGCTAGAATGAAAAACGCTGTTACATTTTTTGAAGAAGTTTTATTTGCAGAGAAAACTAAAACCGATTTTGATTTCACAGAGTCTTTCAACAAAAATGATGAAGGCTTGAAGTTTACAAGTCCAAAATCCAATTCACAGACAAACAATCAACAAATCTTTAAAACTGCTTAGTAACGACTTTTCTTACTGCAGGCTTAAGTTATTAGGTTTATTATATAACCTCAGATTAAATGGCTGTGGACTTAATGCATGCAAAATGCCCTCTAGAATTTCCGACTACAACAAAGGCAAATATGACATGTCCAAATCAACACTAGAAAAACTTAAAATGTTTGAATGTTTAAAAAACAAAATAAATAACTCGAGATCGCAACAAACAAAACCGCTATTGGAGGGAATAATCAATAAAGGGCATGATTATTCCCTCCAATAGCGGCTTTGTTTGTTGCGATCTCGAGTTATTTATTTTGTTTTTTAAACATTCAAACATAAGTTTTTCTAGTGTTGATTTGGACATGTCATAATTGCCTTTGTTGTAGTCAGAAATTCTAGAGGGCATTTTGCATGCATTAAGTCCACAGCCATTTAATCTGAGGTTATATAATAAACCTAATAACTTAAGCCTGCAGTAAGAAAAGTCGTTACTAAGCAGTTTTAAAGATTTGGCGGGTGGATCAAGCCCGCAACAGAGGAAACCGTTGAAGCCAAAATCTTTGTTGAAGCCGAGGCCTGAATACGGAAGGCCTTCGTGTTTGCAAAGTGGATCGAGGAAATTTCTGAATTTCCATTCGGAGCCAAGTGCTTCGTGTTCGGGAGACGCTGGATTGTACATGGCAGAGATCGTGAAGCTTCAAACTGGGTTTTCTTCAGCTTCGGGTAATGTGGTGGACATTTCCAAGGAGAAGCTCGAAAGGGCTATGAATCTTTTTATTGGAATAGAAAAGGATGTTTCTGCATTATTGATTCAACAAATGGTAAGAAAAATAATAGCATGAATGAGAATCAATTGAGAAGCAACGAGCAACGAGTGTTTAATGAGAATCGATCACGATTTATTGAGAATCCATTAAGATTTAATGAGAACCAATCTACTAATGAGCATCAATCAAGATCTACTGAAAATCTGTCAAGATATAACGATAATCAAACAAGATTTAATCCTGCAAATGAATCTTAATGAAGATTTAATATTATTAATAGTTTATCTTCTGCAAAAAAATTTGGTATTACCGAAGAGCAAATGCAAAGGGTGAAAATGATTTCCGATGATGATTTGGATTTGAAACAGGAATTGGGTTTTGGGTCTTCAAAAATGAAAAAATCTAGTATGGAAACTGGAGGTTTTAAAAATGCGTCCACTGCCGCTGCAAAAACCGGAAATCAATATCTTACACAAGTTTGCAATGATTTAAATCAAAACAAGGCTGGGATAGATATCAGGTTTTCTTACCTTTAAACATTTTATATAATAATGTTGGCAGTAGTTAAAGAATGTACTTAGATCCTTTTCTATAACAGTACATGTCAAAAACATAACCTCAAACAATAACAATTTGTGAAAATAATTCAAATTAAAATGATTGAAAATTTAAAATTACTGGACGGAATTAAGGCAATTTTATTCAAGTTTAAGGATCATGATTTGTTTGCATTAACTGGAACAGTTACCCAAGGTTTGCTTAGAATCCCGAGAAGGTACATGAAGTTTTTACTTTTGATAAGTTTATAGTTTTACTCGACATAATCTTTACGGGTTTATTGAATCAACACTTCAGTTACTTTGATATTCTTTAAGGCCCAGTTTTTAAATAGTGGGATAATGCTTGATTTGGTCTATTTACTCGCTTCCTATCTCGATTTAACTGAAGTCTCATTTACATGTATCGCTTTGAATGTTCATCTTGGAGCAATCATCAAAGTGATAAGTGTGAAATTCCTTTCATTTTTGTTTCATACAATCTGTACACTACTTTTGATGAAAGAGTCGTCCCCTGACTGATGATTCATCCAGAGTAAAGCCGCAGTGAAAAATGTAATCCAAGCCTGAAAATTTGGTTTGGTCGCTCCGCGAATCGGAGCGGCCAAACCAAATTTTCAGGCTTTTCTAAGCCCGAAATTTTACTTCGTGCGCCACGCGCATAAAACACTAAAATATTGTGAAGTTAGAAATACACTCTCATTATTTTTTTTAAATGAGTATTAACCGAAATATTTAAATAACACAATATTTACATTTTTCTCCTTACATTTTGAAGCTAAGTCAAATAATATATTATATTAAATTAACTTAAACATTTATGATGTTGTGTGTACGCATCAATGGCACTTAATGGGTAAACTTATCTAGTTTGAAAGTGTAAATTTTATTTTATATTTATATATGTGATTGAAGCTATAATTAAATATTCACCAGATGAAGAAACATTCTTAAAACGCAAACTAATAACTAGAGACCACTTATTTCACCACTTGCACGATAATGGGGTTGATGTTAAGCTACTGATAACCAAAGAAAAATTAATTGATAGAGTGCTTGAATTTTGGTTCGACAATGACCTACGAATTGCGCTTCCGGATAACAATCAACAAGAAAACATACAAAACACTGATCCAATAAATAATCAAAATGAGGATTTTAACCCAATGAATAGCCAAAATGTAAATCGGGAAATACAACTATTTTGATTATTTATCAGATCGGTGTTTTGTATGTTTTCTAAGTCTATGTAAAAGCGGTCCTTTAAGAGCAAAAACAATATTTTTACAATTAACCCCCCCCTTTGAGTAAATTTTATTTTATATTTATAGATGCGATTGAAGCTATAATTAAATATTCACCAGATGAAGAAAGCTTCTTAAAACACAAACTAATAACTAGAGACCACTTATTTCACCACTTGCACGATAATGGGGTTGATGTTAAGCTACCGATAACCAAAGAAAAATTAATCGATAGAGTGCCTAAAATTGCGCTTCCGATTCACAATCAACAACAAAATATACAAAACACTAATCCGATAAATAATCAAAATAGTTGTATTTCCCGATTTACATTTTGGCTATTCATTGGGTTGAAATCCTCATTTCGATTATTTATCGGATCAGTGTTTTGTATGTTTTCTTGTTGATTGTTATCCGGAAGCGCAATTCGTAGGTCATTGTCGAACCAAAATTCAAGCACTCTATCAATTAATTTTTCTTTGGTTATCGGTAGCTTAACATCAACCCCATTATCGTGCAAGTGGTGAAATAAGTTGTCTCTAGTTATAAGTTTGCGCTTTAGGAAGCTTTCTTCATCTGGTGAATAATTTATTATTGCTTTAATCGTATCTATAAAATTTACTTAAAAACACTATCAAACTAGATAAGTTAACGTAAGGCCGTAGCCAGAAAAAAAAAATCAAATCAAGATATGAAGCGAGTAAATAAACCAACTCAACCAATATCTCACTATTTAAAAACTAGGCCTTAAAGCATATCAAAGTAACTGAAGCGTTACTTCAATAAATTCGTGAAGATTATGTCTATTAAAACTATAAATTTATCAAAAGTAAAATAAAAACTTTATGTACACTTCTGTGCAATAAAATTAAGTACACAAAATATGTTATAGTTTAAAGCGGACATGATTAGTTTCCTAGTTACGTAAATATGTCAATTTTTAAATGTCAAAATACAGCGTCATTTAGACAACAATTCAAAAAGTCGATTCTAACTATAATTGAAGATGGCTATTATATTAAACAAATTGCTCGATTGGTGAACATCAGTAAAGACACTGTTTTCAGAGTTAAGAAACGTTGGGAGCAGGAAAGAAGTGGTATGGAGTTGTATTATTTATTGAAACTGCTGCTAGGCAAATAAAACAAACCCGAATTATACAACTAAAATATTGTGAAAAATAGTCATAAGACTTGTACCTAATTTTATTGCACAGAAGTGTACCTTCTCAGGATTCTAATTTATTCCTCAGCAAACCTTGGGTAACCGTTCCAGCCAATGCAAACAAATCACGATCCTTGATTTTGAATAAAATTGACCTAATTCCGTCTAGTGATTTTAAATTTTTAATCATTTAATTTGAATTATTTTTATAATAAATTGTTTCTCTTTGAGGTTATGTTTTTGACACATACTGTCATAGAAAAGGATTCCAAGTGCATTCTTTAACTACTGCCAGCAAAATTATATTGAATGTTTAAAGGTAAGTAAACCTGATTTCTATTTTATATAAAAATAAAGATAGATAAGAATTGAGACGTTGATTTCATAAACAGCATATGTCCAAAATTGTATAAATCGACATTTTAGCAGCATCCGGTAGAGTATTTTGCAAGCTATCTGATGTTCTAAGTACTTCTTTAAAAATCACATGTGTACAAAGTTACAACGCCTTAAATTCTAGCTGATTCGGCAAAAACAGCCGTTTCTAATAAAAATAGCACTTGTCCTAAACATAGCTGAAGTAAAAATCCAAAACCTTATGGGATTTCTCAAAAACCCAAAAAACAACCAGTTTTATTTAAAAAATCTTTTTGGCGAACAGTTGCAGCAGTGAATGTTGACAGCCAGAAGTAGAGAACAAAGATAGCAGTGAATGTGATTAGGCGTCATTTCAATTTTTTCAGTGTAGAAAATAATTTATTTCCAAGAATTTAATTTTTAGTAACTAATGATTATTTTATATTAGTGTATTTTATAAAATAAATGAGTTGATTTCAACATTGTGGCTGTTTCTGTTTAAAACAACATACAGAGAGTTTTATGTAACACCAAACATATTCAGAACGAGAATTTTTCTTTTGAGTATACATATGCAGACGTTGTACATTTTACCACGCTCGGTTTATTAAAAGAATACAATTTAATGCTTTAAACGAGTGTTTTCCACTCCCAGGCTAAGCATGTAGTAAAATTTCGAGTTTAGAAAAGCCTGAAAATTTGGTTTGGTCGCGTAGCGCGGAGCGGCCAAACCAAATTTTCAGGCTTTTCTAAACTCGGAATTTTACTTCATGCGCCACCGGCACAAAACACTGATTCAATGTAAAGTTCAGCGGCGTGTTTTAAACTTCGTAATATGTCAGTGTTTTATACCGGTGGCGCATAAAGTAAAATTTCGAGGTTAAAAAAGCCTGAAAATTTGATTTGGCCGCTCCGCGCTACGCGTCCAAACAAAATTTTCAGGCTTTTCTAAACTCGAAATTTTACTTCATGCTTAGCCTGGGAGTGGAACACACTCATTTTAAATTTCAAATTGAACTCCTTTTATAAAACAAAGATTATCTAAAGATTTACTGTAATTGGGACGTGTATACTTGAAAGAGAAACTCCTTGTATGTACAAGTTGAGGCATTAATTGCAATTGATTAGCTACAATTTGTAATGGTCATATAGGCAACCCAATTTACACATAACCTAAAAATTAAAGGTGTCAAATCGTATTTTATGAAAATGTTCGGTGTTATATAAAACTCTCTGTATATCCAATTGTTTTTTCTTAAGGGTCTTTTTCACTTTTTGACCTTGACGAAATCGAGTCTAAAGAAAAATGCGCTCCTGGTGGCGATGGTGGACATGGAATTGGTTTTACAACACAGTTGTACATCATATATGATTTCTATAAAATTACTCGTCATGCGATACTTCGTTTGTTAGCGGCACGGAACCGGTTTTTTAAGCGTTGTCGGGTTGAGGGGAGTAAAAGGGGAAAACATTTATTAATTTCTCGATACATTTTTATTTTCGAGCCAGACTAGCTGTGCATCCATCTCTTTCTAACGTTTTGCGCTGTTCTTTTAATTTTACTTCTGTCAAATCCTTGCAATTTCATAGTTTGGTCGGTTATTTTGAATTGTGTATCCGATTTTATATAAAGTGAAAGTGAAAAATAAAATAAAATATGATCGTAATGTGATTTCGATATTTTAGGATTCATGTTTGACTCTACTTATTAGTACTGGGTTTTGCTGTAATAATCACATAACTGAGAGGCAAATGGATAAGGAGGTTATGTAATATATGTTTTTATTTTGGTATTTGCAAAAATACTCAGGGGATATTCACAGCACCCACGCAATTTGTCATCAGTGAGAAGTTGCACTGAAATTACTCTATACGGTTTAGTAAATTGTTTCCAAAACGACATTTCAGTGCGACTTCTCACCGACGACAAATTGCATCAATGCTGTGAATAGACCCCCTGATCAGTGAGAACCATCACTTTTACTTGCACTGGAAATCAAAAGTAGCAATACTAGCAAATACTTATGTTATTGGTATTTTAGTAGGCAGAAACGGTGACAGAATAGTGTGTTATTCAGGCTTTTGCCCGCCTGCACCGCAGGAACTTAATCGTGGCTGAGAAGTTAACCACAATTAAATCAACAGCTGACAAAATGTTTTAAATTTCTAAGATACCTTAAGCATGTCTCTTTTATCGTAATGCAAATGTATAAACAATTTGTGAATAAAAATACTTTTTTAAGAAGTTTAATCGCTGACTGATTAAAGTAATCAGCACTTGCAATGTAACATTCGATGTATAATGCATTCTATTTTATTGCTTATGGAATACGTCTTAATAGGAAATGCAATTGTGGTTATTATATCCATAACTACAATTTGTTTTCTCCAGCATATAAGCCCATGCTTCAATTCTCAAGGAATAAAAAAGACAAGAATGATTACCTAAATAAAAACCTTTATTTTACATTTACATCTATAAATAAATGTTATTGTAGAAAATTTAAAAAAGTTAGCTATAGGAAATTACAGTAAATGTTAGAAGTACTATACATACAGAGTCCACCAGAAAAATGTATACACTCTTTAACGAAAACTATGTATTATGAGTTTCTTTTACATTAAAATACTCATCATACTTGTAGTACAGTCTTCAGTTAAGCACATGGTTACTTTAGATGTGCAAAATGTTGGCCCTTGGCGGCCAGTCGCATAAAGGAACGCCACGGTCCTCGCAGTTATGTCGGTCAACGTGTCAATGAAGATCGCTGCATGAGCTGCGGTAATCTGCTGCCAAAGTTCCTCCAGTACCAACAAGGCCGTAGTCAAGGGGAGGAATAGGGGAGCTTAAATTCACTCCCCGAAATTTTCAATAATTCCATTTTGGAAAATTACAGCGAAGATTTTGAAATTTTTAAAAATGTTAGTATTTGAATATTTCGGGGGGATTCGTAGTTAAAAAAAAATACCTAGCTACGGCCTTGTAGGTGCTAGAGGACCTTCGCCGGGAGATTACAGCAGCTTGTGCAGTAAGCTCCATTGAAACGTTGACCGATGTAAATTGCAGCGACCACTTGTCATTCTGTTATCTGTCTGACGACCAACGGCCAACATTTTGAACATCTAAAGTAACTATGTGCTTAACTGAAGACAGTATTACATGTGTGATCAGTATATAAATGTAAAACAAACACAAAAAATACATTTTTCTGGTGGAGTCTGTATACAGGGTGTCCCCGAATGGTCTGTACAACGCTTTACCACATATTCTCTGAAACAAAATAAGACGATTTAACTAAAAAAAAAAAAAGACCTTTATTGGCATATCTTACAGACTATTTACAATTCATTCGTTATTACTCCATTTCCGTATCCCTCTTACCCTCCCTTCTCTTTTCCCTCTCCCTCCCCAGCTTTTCCAACGTCCTTACCCCGATCCCATCCTCTCTCATCCACTCCACTACCCTTCTATTCCCTTTCGCTCCCAGCCACTCCTCTTTCACCCCCTCACATTCCTCCGCCAAGTGTCCCCACGTATCCTTCCCCTGTCCACACAACACACACCTTCCATATTCTTCCCCCATCCATACTTTCCTTCCTCTCTCCTCCGATCCACACCTCGCCCTTGCCACAATCACCCTATCCTCTCTACCCCATCCCTTCTCTATCAAATACTTCGGCACTCTTCCATACACCTGCCACCTCCCATACATATCATTATACTCACTTCTCTCAATACGCCGTTGCCTTTCTTGCCCTTCCACCTCCTTCCCTTTCCCCCTCACCCACTCATCCACCTTCACCCCATTTCCTAGCCATTCCATTACCTTCGCCTCCGACAGCCCTACCCTCTCATACATTTTCCTCCTCTCCCCCCTCCATCTACCCTCACCCCCACACACACTCGTCACCCATACATCCTTCACCAATCTCTCTTCCTCCATTTCCCACAATCTCATCTCGTACCTCACCACCCTCACCATTGCCTCCCACTCTAGCCTCTCTCTGTTCGTCTCCTGAAGCACTATGTAGCTGGGCGTGGACCTCTCCACACCCCAACATGCGCTTCAGGAACCACATCTGCTCCCTCTCTATCAGCTCGTACCCTTTCGTCCCCCACACTTCCACTCCATACATTAGCACCGATCTCACACACGCATCCCATATTTTACACGCAACCGTCATATTGTTCCCCATCCACTTCCCCCACTTGCCCCACGCCATTCCCCACGCCTTCCTCGCCTTACTCTGCACCCACCTCACATGCTCCTTATACCCTCCCGTTCCTTTAAACCAAAACCCTAAATACTTGAAAGTTTTAACTCTCTCAATAACTACCCCCTTCCACTCCAATTCTTTCACCTTCCCCTCTCTCCCTTTATTTCTAAACTTCACCCACTTCGTTTTCACTACATTCACATTCATTCCTCTTCTATCCATAAACCTCTCCACTCTCTTCAACATCTCTTTCATCCCTTCATACTCTCTTGCCACTAACACAACGTCATCCGCATATGCCAACATCCATACTTTACTTTTACCCATCACCACTCCCCCTGCCTGCCCTTTCCTCATCACCTCTTCCAATTCACTCACATATACATTAAAGAGCATCGGGCTCAGCGGGCACCCCTGCCTCAAACCCTCCCACGTTCTAAAACACCCCGACACCTCCTTCCCCACTTTCGCCACCACCCATGTCTCCTCATACACTCTCCTCACCCACTCCACCATCCCCTCACTCACTCCTCTCCTTCTCAAGCACTCTATCAAACTCCCCCTCGGCACCGAGTCATACGCTGCCTTCAGATCCATAAATACCGCATACACACATCCTTTCTCTTCCATCACTCTCTCCACCATTCGCGCCAGGGTAAAAACCTGCTCCCTCGTCCCCCTCCCCCTTCTAAACCCCCCCTGCGTCTCCGGTAGTATCCCCTTTTCCTCCACCTCCACCTCCATGCGATTCCTCACAATCATCATCGCCAGCTTATATCCAATGCTTGTTATCGTTACCCCCCTATAGCTACTGGCCTCCTTCTCATCCCCTCCTTTATACACCGGACACATCATCCCGACCCTCCACTCTTCCGGAAAGCTCACCTCCCCCCTCCACATCTGATTCAACAGCTCCTTGAATTTTTTCTTCCCCTTTTCCCCAATCTCCTTCCACATCTCTGCCTTGAGACCATCCCTCCCTGCCGCCTTTCCACTCTTCACTTCGTTAAACGCCCTCTCCACCTCCTCCTCCGTGAACTCTTCCCCTCTGTCTCCACATCTGCTTTCTCCAATCTCCCCCGGTACTCCGCTCCTTTCTCTGCATTTCCTTGTCCATTCCCTCAGCGATACCCCTACCTGCCTCCTTCTCTCCCCTCTCCTCAATATTCTCCACATTTCCGCCTCGTTCTTACATTCCCTCAAATCCTCGCTCGCTTTTTCCACCGCCTTTAGCTTCTTCTTCTCACATACATCCTCATACCTCCTCCTTACCTCCGCCACCTCCTTTCTCCCCCTACGCCTCCTACACACTCTCTCACCGCCTTCCTCAGCTCCTTTTTTCTCTGCCTGCATTCCTCATCAAACCACGCATCCGCCCGTCTTCTCTCCCCCTTTCTCTTTCTTCCACACCCCACTATTATCCGCTCCATCTCCTCTATCATGCTGACCTCCTCCCATTTAACCCTCCCCAACTTTCTCCTCATATCCTCCATCGCTTTTATCCCGCACTCCAGAACCTCGCTTTCCTGCTCTCTTTCACTCCCGTGTCCCTCCTTTATCCACATCTTCACCTTTAACGGTAGGTGATCGGATCACCCAACACCTCCTCTACCTCCATACTCCTTATCTCCCCTCTTGCTATTCTCTTCACCACTACATAGTCAATCACTGATGCCCCTCTTGCCCCTATGTACGTTTTCTTCCCCTCCCAGTCCCCCTTCGTGCACCCGTTTAACAGTTCCCACCCTTCCTCCATCACCCACTCCTTCATTCTCCTTCCCTCCCCGTTTATACATTTATCCTGCGAGCTCCTTTTCCTCATTGAACCGCCCTCCTTAAGTCCTCCCTCCAGTTCTCCTATTCTCGCGTTGAAATCCCCCCCCACCATCCACCTTCCTCCTTCTCCTGCTCTTTCATCTATCTCCCTCCTTACGTCTCCCCAGTTTTTACTCACATATAACACCCCCACGTTCATCTTGTATCCCCCTCGCTGGTACTTCACCCACACCAGTCCTTCACATCCCTTTATCATCTCCCCCTTGCTTCCTTTCCCGTCTTCTTTCCATCCAACAATCATTCCCCCCTTCGTCCTTCCCTTTTTCGCACATTTGGTCGCCTCTTTCATCTCCCATCTAAACCCCCTTGGTAACCATCCTTTCACCTCCCTCCAATCCTTCTTCACCATCCACGTCTCCACTATCCCCACTACGTCCTTCCCGATTACCCACTCCTCAAAATCTCTCCTCCACTTGCACTCCTGCCCTTTGGACTTTATTCCCGCCACATTCCAAAACCCTAGCGTTATCACCTCTTCTTCCTCCCCTCCCCCACACCTGCTTCCTCGTCCCCCGCTCCTCTCACGGCTCTTCCGCCTCTGCCCTATCTTCCCCCCTTTGACCCTTCTATCTCCGCTCTCCCCATCTCTCCTCCCCCCTTCCTCCACCTCCACACTTTTCCCAACTTCCTCCTCCATCATCCTATTTTCACCTTCCTCCCCTCCCACTACCTCATTCCTTCTTACTTTTTTGCCACCTCCTGCCTCTCCAACATCTCCTTCTCCTTGTTCCATCTCCACTCTTCCCCGTTAATTATCACTTTCTGGTACCCCATTCTTGTCACTTTCCCCTTTTCCCTCTCCTGTCCTGCTATCTCTCTTAGGCGTTTTTGCACCCTCCTCTCCTCCTTTGTCAGGTCCTCGTCTATAAAAATCCTTTCTTTCATTCCTCTCAATAACTAAACTTATCTCTATCCAAAAGTGGTTCCTAAGCCATCTACGAGGCCTCAAAGATATTATTATTTTTCAAATATTTTTATTTTGGACTTAGGTAAGAAAACCTAATTTGGCACATTTAATTACATTGATACCATGCACTTTTTGCGATATGTTTCTTTATCCTACGTTTAAAGTAAGTGGTCAAACTAGGGCCATCGACTTCTTAAGATACCTAAATATTTTTATTCAACAGGTCAAATCATAAGGAATACTTTTTTCTGCAAGATCATTCAATTTTACGTATTTTTTGTCTCTTATAAAATTTTGCTATTTTCCCCACAAAAACATATTTTTATTTGTCAAAAAAAAGTAATAAAATTATGAACAATATTTTGCTTCTCAAAACAATTAACAAAGTAGAAATAAAGATAGGTACCTAACAATAAACACAAATTTATTAGTTTCACAACAAATGTTCAAACTGATTGCCATTTTCAGCAATACAATACAATACAATACAAAAAATTAAAATGGACACGTTGTAAAACACCAACATTGTTTTTAACTGTTTGAAACGCATTCTGTATTCGCGCCCATAATTCGTCGTGCGTATTTATGGGCTTACCATAAACAATAGATTTAATAGCTCCCCACAAAAAAAAGTCCATTGGGGTGATATCCGGGGAACGTGGAGGCCAAGGCACTGGTGCGTCATTGCCTCTCCCAATCCATTTACCGGGATACTTTTGGTTTAAAAAAGTACTCACTGGTAAAGTGAAATGAGGTGAAGCCCCATCATGCATAAACCACATATCACGCCTAAGTAAAAGCGGCACATCCTCCAGTAAGACTGGCAATTCCTGAAGATGTTGTAAGTACTGTTCTCCGTTTAAATTTTGTGGTAAAATTACTGGTCCTACAATAATATCATTTACTATACCGGCCCAAACATTTATTTTAAATTGCCGTTGGAAATGCATGGTTTTAGTTGCATGTGGATCATCTTCGGAATAAACATGCTCATTTTTAAAATTTGTTATACTTCTTCGGGTAAAACACGCTTCGTCTGTAAACAAAATTGTCTTGCGAAATTCAAATTGTCAATTTGGTTATTAACTATAAATTGGCAAAACTGAAGTCGCTTATCGTGATCCTGAGGCATTAGCTCTTGAACTTTTTGAATGTGATATGGATATAGCAGTTGCTCTTTAAACACCTTATGCACAACATTTTTAGATACGCCTAGTTCAGCACCTAAACGCCGGGTACTTTTAGATGGATCTTCATCTATCCGTTCTAAAATCTCTTCTTCAACATCCACAGTTCGCACAGTGCGTCTTCTACCACAATCCCTCGCAGAGTATTCTAAGCGGCCAGTTTCTCGAAGTCGCCTTTCTACGGAAGCAAATGTTTGATGGTTTGGTATTCGGCGATTTGGAAGTCTTTCACTGTACACTCTTACACATTTGCGGCCATTACCTTCACAAAACCCAAAAACTAAAACAATATCAGTTAATTCATTAATGACTGACGTTGTCACAAAATCACCGATAACTGAATTTCACAGGTGTCTCAATTTCAATTTTTGTAAATAAAGAATCAGTTTTTTTTAGAATTTTATTTCTTTGTTGTTTTGACAAATAAAAATATTTTTTTTGTGGGGAAAATAGCAAAATTTTATGAGACAAAAAATAAGTACAATTGAATGATCTTGCAGAAAAAATGTATTCCTTATGATTTGACCTGTTGAATAAAAAGATTTAGGTATCTTAAGAAGTCGATGGTCCTAGTTTGACCACTTCCTTTAAACGCAGGATAAAGAAACATATCGCAAAAAGTGCATGGTATCAATGTAATTAAATGTGCCAAATTAGGTTTTCTTACCTAATTCCAAAATAAATATATTTGAAAAATAATGAAAAAATATAATATCTTTGAGGCCTCGTAGATGGCTTAGGAACCACTTTTGGATAGAGATAAGTTTAGTTAAATCGTCTTATTTTGTTTCAGAGAATATGTGGTAGAGCGTTGTACAGACCATTCGGGGACACCCTGTATAATTAATAAGTGGCATAATATTTTGTTTGAGTTAGCATTGAGCAATATATGAGCAGTTATGTTCTAAATATTCTAAAACAAAATGTGGCAATGTTCACAATCCGTCTACCAGAAACATCATACGGATCTTCTCTGTTACCTCTCTCCACCAAGAATGGCATGTCCTCATCACTGGTCAGATCGATCCTCTTATTGATGTTCAAACCGTCCATTGAATTCCATCTTGAAGTGGCAGCTCTGCAGTAAATGTTCTATTAAGGCGATTCTTTACAAATTGCAGAATTAGCTCTTAATTTTGAACTTAATAATAAATAATTAAATAATTATTATATCTTTAGTTTATGATATATTTATTTATTATTAAAATAAAATAAGAGTTTCATATCTACAACTATATGGCAGAAGTAGTAGTTAGCAGAAGTGATAAAATCGTTAAATAAAAATAATCTCCCAGAGATTGTATAAAACCATAAAAAAATGAATTAGAGAAAAATAAAAACACAGCTAATGAAAACGTGAAATGTACTGAATGAATTAATAACGATAAATAGTGTAAATGCAGTGGGTCACCGCAATTCATTGATGCCATACTTTTCATTTATAATTAAATTTAGTTGTCAAAAGTTTGTTTCAGCAATGTTAAATAATTATAATTATTAAATTTTGTTCCTGTATAAACTATTAATAAATGTTGTTGTTATTACTCATTGTTAATTATTTTATTTTATAAACCTACCTTCATTCATGCAACCCTATTAAGAAAGTTACATTCCATGAAATTGAGCTATTAAATCGTAATCTTTTATATTTTATGAACACATATCAATATGTTCTCATCAATAAATTTTGGTACAACAGAGTTACCTGAATTTCTAAGAGATATTTTAATTGTTATAACAGACATGCAATTATCTTATTAAAAATAAAATACCAAAAGCATTATAATTCAATATTGTGTAATTGTACCTGTCGATCATTTCCGTTTTGTTTCTCTTCTGCAGTTTTCCCTTTCAAAGTTTTTGTTATAGTATAAGGTATATAGTCACCATGTTTAGAATGCCTATATACATTATTACTACAAAACAACTGTATATCCTGTGGTCGCATGTAATGAAATAAATATTTGATTTAAGTTAATCAAATTAAGTTTATTTATACTCGAATATTATTAATAAAATGTTGAACACTCACATAACACTACAATACACCCGCATTCATCTTACAAGAAGAATTAATTTTGTAGTGACAATAAATGTTCTTTCCGTGTATTTCTTTGCAAATTGTGTTTAAACACTCGCCTGATTTTAGCCTTTTGCACAATACGCTTGCGACCCATTCTGTTAGCCCTCACACTCTTGGCCCTACAAAAAAAAAACACACGTGTAAAAAAAATTCTATAATAAAATAATAAAAGTTGTGAAAACAACTCAGAATTGCTATTAAGATAGCAATTTCGTAATAAGTTTGCTGTAAAAACAGCAGTTTGAAAAGCAAAGATTAGAAAAAGTGCAAATTATCTAAAAAGCCACGATAACAGATCATAAAAATCTACGAGCAGTCTCTTAGAATCGTTAAGATAACGACTTTTTCAAAGATCTATTAAAGACACCCTGAACTGAAAAATACCCCATTTCCGCTATACAACCACTAGGTGGCGTGACGGTATGCGGAAAATTGCAAAACGAGTGAAAATTTTTATTTGAGCCTTCCCAGGCTATTTCGTGAAAATCTAATTTTACAGAAATGTTCAGGTTTAAAAATGGGTCCAGTGTGCATCGGTTTTGCAAATCCATGAGAATTTTTGAAGATTATTTCGTGATTAAAAATTATTGCAATTTTTATGATTTTTTTTTAGAAAAACGATAATAGCTAGAATTATAAGCGATGCACACAGGTCCTAAAATGGGGTCAAGATTATGTAGAAATTTTTCGTAACTCTAGCTTTTCTGGGAAGGCTGGAATATAAAATGACGATTTTCGTACATCAAAAAGACCCTTAATACAAGTAAACTCACTGAATGATTAGTCACCAAGGATGTTATATCTATGGGTTGCTAACTTTTGCTAAAAAGGTGAAGCCAGTGGTGGGGGAGAGGCGCCATTTGCCGAGTAGGAATTTCAATTGCTCAAAATTCGGGTTTGTTGAATTTACTATTAACTCGACGGATTGAAACGCAGCCCTTTAGTGGTAATTTTGTGCATTTTGTCAGTTTTTGTATTTATTAATATATTATAATTATGATAGACAACATGCTAGTTTCGTGTTGTGTCAAAGACTAAAAATGGGCATTCTAAAGAAAATTCAAGACATTTTTCCAGTCAGTATTATCATAAGACTATAGACGTCTTATGCGTATAGCAAATTCTTTGATAATTTATCCCGATTTTGATAGTTTTTCTAATACATTTACCCAGTTTATGAGAACTGTTAAAAGATTACTACGTTGTCATTAATATTTTTGTTTATATCTTTAGTATTGAATTGTTATTTTGTAAAAGAAATGTTATATTCTGTAAAATCATACATCCGTGAATAAAGGATAATTTAATTTAATTTAATAATTGTTTTAACATTACTAAAAAAAATAGGCCTCTGCACTACGTATCTAAGAAAAACGTTTAGGATATGAAATATAATTTAGCTAGCGCCTGTAAGTAAATTATTAACATTGCCCGTGTGTTATTATTGGAAGAAAACAAAATAAAATATTTATCAACATACAGAAAGTTTTATGTAACACCGAACATTTTCACAACGAGAATTTTTTAAATATACATAAGCATACGTTGTGCATGCTTCGACACTCGGTTTATTAAAACATTTTAAGCTTTAAACGAGTGTTTTCCACTCCCAGGCTAAGCATGAAGTAAAATTTCGAGTTTAGAAAAGCCTGAAAATTTGGTTTGGTCGCGTAGCGCAAAGCGCGGAGCGGCCAAACCAAATTTTCAGGCTTTTCTAAACTCGAAATTTTACTTCATGCGCCACCGGTACAGAACACCGATGCAATGTAAAGTTTAGCGGTGTGGTTTAAACTTTGTAGTATGTCAGTGTTTTGTACCGGTGGCGCATGAAGTAAAATATCGAGTTTAGAAAAGCCTGAAAACCAAATTTTCAGGCTTTTCTAAACTCGATATTTTACTTCATGCTTAGTCTGGGAGTGGAACACACTCATTTCAAGTTTCAAATTGAACTCTGTTAAAAAACAACGAGTATCTTAAGATTTACGGCATATACTCTGTAATTGGGACATGTATACTTGAAAGATAAACTCCCTGTATGCACAAGTTGAGGCATTAATTGCGATTGATTGACTACAACTTTTAATGGTCATATAGGCAACTCAATTTACACACAACTTAAAAATTAAGGGTGTCAAATTGTATTTTATGCAAATGTTCGGTGTTACATAAAACTCTCTGTATACATTTTCACAAGATCACTTATAACTTAAAAAAAATACATATAGCTGTAACAATAATCCAAATGTTGTCCAGTTTAGAAATGCAATAAAACAAATGCTATTAAAAAATTCTATTCAACCATTACCAGCTGCTAATAGCATAATATTTGACGAGGCGTTTATGATATATTTAATTTCAGATCGAACAAAAAACAAAATATTTTCCATTCAGCATTATTTGAAAATGAGGAAGGCAATGAATTTGCGAACTGTAACCTAGTAATTGCAGATAACAACGAATTAAAAGACAATGTCCTGCAGGATTGTTATAAAAAAATGCTTGGTAACATTAATTGCCAGGGTTGTGTCGCTGCTCTTATTGTTGATAATAATGAACAATATCACAATTATAGCAAATTTTTAAATTACATTGAAAAAGATCATTTAATAAAGCCCACATATTCTGTATTCCTTATAATTAAAGAAGCAAGCAAAGAAAAATATTTTACCTTAAATTATAAACATTTGCATTTGAGAAACAATAAAATGCACGGTAAAATAGTGAGCCATTGTTTAAGAAAGTTTGGCCAATGTCTAAAAATATTTTAAAATTTGTAGTGCATTGTTACTATTCAAGAAAGGCCACATAAGTTGGCTTTAATTTAAAGCATTGTAGAAAAGTATATAAAAGTTCGATTACATACTTAATACGGAATATTTTCCTCTAAAAATGTTTTAAATCCTGTCGGCATGAATTCACAAAAAAGATTTTATTTATGAATTCATAATGTTTAAATATAAATATATATTTATGATTTTATGTTAATTATGTCTATGATTTATCCATTCATTTCCACCCAAAATTCCTACCTGACAAATGGCGGACTGGCTGCACTTTCGAAAAGTGGTTATGATGTAAGTTAGCGATCCATAGATATAACATCCTTGGTGGAACCTCTTCCATTGTTCCTCACTGTAAGAGTCAAGGCTTTCGGGAAATTTGTTAAAATGGCTGTAAAGGTAGTAGACTTGATAGCTCATATTACAGCAGAGCTTTTTGTAACATTCTAACATGTTTTGCACCAGTTCAGGATAATTTTCAGACTTGTGATTTCCTAAACAGTTTTTGACTAGATCGACAAAAGAAATCGATGATAACAATTCTGAAAGATTCATGGAAAGAAAAAAATTATTAACTTTGATTGAAGCCTGATCTGAGGACCATCGAAAATACCACCTTTTACTTTTTCCTTATTTAAACGAAAAAAAAAAAAAAATCTGGCTATATAACTAAAATATCGGACATTTTTGCTTATAGGTTTTACGAACTGTTTCATTGGACCTAATTGTTTGCAATGAAGGCAAAATTATTCTATTTCTATCTCTAATGGTGGGTTTATGGTATTCTGCTTTCCAATGGTCAATATTATTTTTCTAGGTCAGTTTATTTTACTCCAGTGTGCGAGTTTATCTCTGCTTTCCCACAAGCAAAGTAATATATAATAATATATATATATATAATTGTATGACTGCTTTGCCATCCCAGTAAAGAAGTTGATGTTTTTTCAATGGACCTACTTTCTTAAATATCTGTTACATATGTTACAAATACAGTTTGATGCCCAAAGTTTATTAGTATCTACAATTTTCAAGTAAGTACGCATTTTGCACTAATTCAGTAATAGATTTCTGACACTTTTTCACTGTGTATTTACCTCAAACGTAACAAAATGCGTTTGGATCGTTAAACAGGATCGTCTTGATGTCGATATTTTTATCTTATTCATTTTTTCATGTTTTAAGTCACGTGGCAATAAAAATAAACTTTTAACACAACTGCTCGTAAGAAAATATCAACAATGTAGCTAGACAACTGTATGTAGTTTCGAAACTTCTATGTCACTAACACAGTTACTAGGTCTTATAAAATAAAAATATGCTTACATTTCAACGGCACCAACTTTTTAATTTAATTTTGTAGACCTGTGTAATAATTCCTTGAAATAATCAACAATTATATCCGATGTTTCACTTGGCTGCTCTCGAAACTCTAAGGGTACCCGTGCACTAGGCGGCCAGTCCAACCTATGAAAGCTTATGGTGCTATTATACACGGCAGCCAGTTGGCGGTTTATAGACTCTAAGAGCTCTATTTCACCAGGACACCATGGTGTCTTTCGGGCTACCAAACTGAGATACCATAGAATCGTCACACTGCGGCCACATTGAAATGGACGTCGACGAGTTAGCACTTATGCTGTATGTGGAAAAGAAAGTTAAAGATAAAAAAGAAACAATAGTGGGTTCATCCTTACTTGGCCGATCGCCCTAAGAAAGGACAATTTGTCATCATATACGAAGATCTGAGAAAATATCCAGATAAGTTTTTTTAACTATGTGAGAATGTCCATGAGGTCTTTGATGAGTTACTGACTGTGTAGAAATGATTTATTCAAACAAGATACAATATTAAGAAAGTCTGCCAGTCCCGAAGAAAAGTTGTTTGTAACATTAAGATAAGTAAACACAAGGCGTGAACTTTTTAAAAGTAAGTTTTATTAAACAATGTAGCTAAACAAACAAGCCATTAACATTTTCTTAGAGTGAGTAGCTCGAGTTTTGAGTATTAAACAGGTCAATGTATCGTTCTGTCCAGTGAATCATGTGTATCGCTTGGAGAACTTGTGTACATCACTCTATCATTCGGATAATTCGTGTTTGTCCTATGACTCGTGTCAGCATATTCAGTAGCAACCACACGCCGTTGCGTCGAATAACCAGGATGATAGTTCTCTTTACTAATCAAACTGCCACCTGGATTAACATTTAATAATAAATCTTTATTTTCCAACAGGAAACATATCCTAATTACAAGACAATGTAGTTAAACATAAAGTGAATTAATTATAAAATATATACAAATAATACAATATGAGGACCATGTGAGTGTGCAGTACATTTTACTAGAACCCTATACAAATAACTACTTACATTTTAATAAATACAACTCATAGTAATTGTATTTGGTGTAAGGCTGTCAGTAGAGTTTTCAGTTTATCGTAAAATATATCACAGGAAGAAGAAATGTTATTAAAACATCTGGATACAATACTGACAGGTGATTTTAGACCAATATCAGTTCTATGTACTAATAGTTTAAATGTAGAAGACTGCCTGCTATGAAAAGATGGAATATGCAGCATGATTTTATTTAAGAAGTCAGAATTGTGCAGAAGTTTATTCAGGAAAGAAATACACATTTTTTGTCGACGAGATGCGAGACTTTCAAAATCAAATTTACGTAAAAGAAAATTGTGATCTACACCTCTTTCTGGATAAAATCCTTCTGTCTTAAAAGATAATAATTTTGAAAATTTAACTGGGAGGAGTTTCGACAGATAAAACCCATGGACCTAGAGGAATCTTTAACAACACAGTCAACGTGATAATTAAAGGTTAGATTGTTATCAAAATAAACTCCCAGATCTTTAAAAACTGTATGTCGGATTGAACGATCAGCATAATCAAACGTTCTGTTACTAGAATAATCTGACGTGTCGTTCAACAAATTCAGCATCTATATTTTAGTAGACATTTTAACTTGAGGAGGTAGTTTTTTAAGTGTGCTTAGCAATGAAAGCACAAATAGAATTAATTAAAGTTCGAACAAAGGAATTATCATCTTTAGGCGATTGCCGATTACATTTTTTTGTAACTTTTTGCTTAGCTTGCTCGCCTACTTCAGTTCTCTCCGAATTTTCTTCTTCTTCACCTTCTTCATCTCTGATAGGTACTACTTTTTGTAGAAACTGCAACTGCTTAAAATATACTTATATAGGGTTTATGTTCAAAGGGACGGGATGGTATGAGGAGCATGTGAGGTGGGGGCAGGGGAAGGCTAGAAAGGCGTGGGGGATAGCGTGGGAAAAGAGGGGGAAGTGGATGGGGAACAATGTAAGAGTGGCGTGTAAAGTATGGGATGCATGTGTGAGGTCAGTATTAATGTATGGGGTGGAAGTATGGGGGACGAGAAGGTATGAGTGTATAGAGAGGGAGCAGTTGTGGTTCTTGAAGCGTATGTTGGGGCTGGAAAGATCGACGTACATAGTACTACAGGAAACGAATAGAGAGAAACTAGAGTGTGAAGAAATGGTGAGAATTGCTAGGTACCGTCACTCATAGAAGAGTGACGGAATGGATGAGAGAGAATGGGGCCGGGGTAAGGACGCTGGAGAAGTTGGGGGAAGAGAGGGAAAGCGGAAGGAAGAGAGGGGGCCGCAATTAGTGTAGATATGGATGTAATGTAATGTAGTATTATGCCAATAAAGGTCTTTTTTTTATATTTATATATATATATACAGGGTGCCAGTATTTCGACAGCATTTATGGGGATCTCAGTTATTTGAAGACATAGAGCAGGTATGGGCAACCTTTGACATGTTGAGGGCCAAACTTTAGCGTGCAAATACGTTCGCGGGCCGCGTTTAAAAGTACTTAGTGCATTTTAAAGTAGTGATAATATTTGTTGTGATAGATATTAGACATGAAATAATAGGACAATGTTATTATAGTACAATTTATTAAAATAATAAAATGAAATTTAAAAAAATGGTACATTATAATTAAATCGTTAAATTTGCAATTGTTACAAACTACGAAAGTTAAATACACCGAAATCAATGAGATATTTGAGCTTGAATTTGGGAAACTAATCCATCGATATTTGGATTAATTCCACTGACACAAAGACGTAAAGAATTTTCCAAATTATCGTCAGTCAGTCTTGTACGATGTGTTGATTTATTAACTTTTATCAATGAAAAGAACTATTCGCATTTATAAGTACTGCCAAACGCACAAATCAATCTTCTTGCGAATTTTCTAAGCTGCGGAAAATTGTCTTCTTCTAGGTATTTTTTTGTAGAAATCGCACAACTCTACGTCTTCAAATTTGCGTTTTAGGAGTGAGTTTTCTTGAATCTCGATCAACTCCACTTGTAAGTGTATTGGAGCATTTTGTACAATATATGTTGTAGGAGTAGCAAATAAACTGAAACAGTCTTCCATGTTTTTGAAGTCGCAAAATCTGTTCGAAAATTGTTCCGACAGTAACTTGAGATCTTCAGCATATTGAGCATAAGCAATATTTTCATACGCAGAGAGCGTGTTGAAATGGTAACTGTTACCAGACAGCATCTGTGACTCCCACAAGCGTAGTTTGATCTGAAACGCTTTTAAATGGCTGTACAAATCATTTACTAACTGTCCTTGTTTTTGAAGTTTCAAATTTAAATCATTCAAATAGCCTGTAAGATCGACCAGAAATGCTAAGTCACATATCCATTTTGGGTCACTTAATTCAGATAGTGGTTTATCTTTTATTTTCATAAAGTCTGCTATCTCATTTCTAAGCTCGTAAAACCGTTTCAACATTTTTCCTTTGCTCAGCCATCTGACTTCACAATAATATGTTACGTCGTTATATTCAGCTGATATTTCATCCAAAAACGCCTTGAACTGACGATGGTTAAGCCCTCGGGATTGAATAAAGTTGATGGTTTTTACTACCACATTCATAACATTCTGGAGTCGAATGGACTTAGAACACAAGTTCTGTTGGTGGATAATGCAATGAAGGACTATCAAATCATCTTTTTGCACATTTAATTCTGTTGCTTTTTCATTCAAAATTCTGATGAAACCTTTACGTAAGCCGACCATAGAAGGTGCACCATCAGTGCATACTCCAATTAATTTTGACCATGGCAAGCCAAAACATGTGAATACCTTTTGAACTTCAATAAAAATATCCTCTCCTGTAGTGGTTCCTTTTAGCGGCTGTAAAGCAAGCAATTCCTCAGTAACAGTGAACTCCTTATCAACACCTCGAATAAATATAGCCAGTTGAGCTGTCAGACAAATCGGAGCTCTCGTCTAATGCTATGGAAAATGATTCAAAACCAGCCATACGGTAAGTCAATGTTGTTTTTATATCATTAGCCATCATTTCTATACGTCGAACAACAGTTCGTCTTGACAAACTAATTTTTTCAAATTCTTTTTTCATTTCAGGACACATAATACCGCAAACTTCTAACATACACTCCTTGATAAATTCTCTTTCGGCAAATGGTTTTAGTGCCTTTGCCAATTTTGAGCTAACTATAAAACTAGCTTTCACAACATTATCAAGTTGTGTTCTTTGTTTATGAAACATTTGTTGATGTTTTTCCAAATTTCGGGTAAGCTTCTGGATTTTGTCTGTTCTTAATTATCCTGTCAGTGAGTGCAGCGTAGCATGCTTAGTTGAGTAATGCCTCTTTATATTGAATTCTTTCATTACTGAAATGGATTCATTACACAGCAAACAAATAGGCTTACCATTGTGCAAGATAAAAAAGAATTCTTCAGTCCATTTTTCTTGAAAATGGCGACCCTCTGTATCTACTTTTCGTTTCTTTCCACCAGACATCATTTTTGTTTACTTTTCGTTCAATAAACTTAATAACAAACTATAGTTAGTAACCACTCAAGATGCACACAAAGTCACAAAGCAAGTTGACGGCTCGAGCAGTTCGCTAGATTATCGCTTGTCCAAGTTATCACCTCGGTAGCTCAAATAGAACTGAACTAACGTTCGGGCCATCCACCCGCTTACATAGGCAAAATGAACGAATAATCTGGAATAAACTAGTTTAGAATAATTGAGAAGCAATAAATCTTTTGATGAGTCGCCCGTGAGGCGGCAAACCTCAAAGAATTTGATCGAGCAAGTCGAGTGGCGGCGATTATCAAAGAGTGAGGCGGCAAACATCAAAGAATTTGATGTTTGCCGCCTCACTGTCACTCCCGTGAGTATAAGTACCTAATGTAATATTTTTTTAATTGGGTTTTTTCAAAATGTCTCGCGGGCCGGATCATATCTTACAGCGGGCCGGGGGTTGCCCATATGTGACATAGAGAGTCGGTTAAATTAGGGTAAAGTTGCATATTTTAGGGCCTAACAATAATCTGAAAACAATTTTGAAATATATTTTTTTGTTTTCAAGATATTAAAAAAAAACTAATTTTTTGAAAAATCGTTTTAATTGTTTTATTCAAAAACTACTGAATCTAAACATTTAGAACTTTGACAATATACAGGCACTTTTTAATGAGGAGTCTAGTAGCATATTTTTTTCTAAGATAACTATAACATTTACCCGGGGACCATAGCCAACTTTTGTTTTTCTTATGGGCGCCATTTTGAATTTACATATTTTTTGATAGAACATTTTTTTCTGAACTCACTGATGTATCACACTCATAATTTATTTTAGATTTGATATTTAAAATGATGATATTATTATTATCTGTTAATTAATAAAATCTTGACAGCAGCCAATCATTCTAAGGACTCAAAATTAATAAATAAATGTCAGTCTTTTGTAATAATTATAATAAGTATCGATTATCACATTAAAGTTGCACAAACTAAATTTATTCTACTTTTATTATTATTATTCCATAACTATTTACAAAAAAGTAATTTTTGCATTTTTTCGCTACATCTTGCTAAATATTGATCATCATCACATCTAAGCATTATATATTTTTAACTTTACTGTAAATCAGTGGTTTATACGCGTGGCGCATGAAGTAAAATTTTGAGTTTAGAAAAGCCCTGTGAAAATTTCAACAAGTTTTCTACGCGGGGCTTTTCTAAACTCGAAATTTTACTTCATGCTCAGTCTGGGAGTGGAAGACACTCGTTAGTTTAAAATACAACACAACTGTTAAAATCTGAATCGTCGGATGCCCGTCTTCAGGGGTTTAAGCAAATTATGGGTCCTAGGAGTTATCAAATAAGTGAGTTACTCAACTTTTTCCAAGGCAGTCTTTACAAAAAACAAAAGATTAAAGTTTTATATATAAAATGTACAATATACTATAAGTGTGATACATCATTGAATTAAGAAAAAAATATTCTTCGAAAAAATATGAAAATCTAAAATGGCGCCCATAAGAAAAACAAAAGTTAGCTATGGTTCCTAATTGCAAATTTAACATCAACATATTATATATCAATGAAAAGAGAAAAATAACAAATTTATTAATAGCACAGTCAACTTTAACTTCTATTTAAAAAAATATAACTTTGGGCTGAATCTTTTAATAATGAAGATAGAAATAATCTGTAAATTGCATTCGATTCTCCTCGAAAAAGTATCATACAATTCTTATCTTGATAGAATAATAAATGACTAAGATATTAATAAAAATCTAAAATGGAAAATATTGAATTTTTGGCTATTACTTGAAAACAAAAGACGATAGCTAATTTCTGTTTTCGGCATTGAGTTTGCCTCGAAAAAAGAGCTTGATGATGCGCCATTGATTTTTTTTTAATCTCTTCTAATAACCGAGATTCCCTATAGTAACATCCAATTTGGGCCACCCTGTACAATAGGGGGGAATGGTATTACATCTATCGTCTAGGACAAACAACGTTAAGCACAATAATTAGAGAAGTGTGTGACGTGATTTGGGATACGTTGCAAACATGTTTATCACTTTCAAGTACTACAAGTGAATGGATGAAAATATCAGATGGTTTCAAAAAGCATGGTAACTTTCCACATTGCATCGGAAGTATTGATGGGAAGCACATTAGCCTGATTCAACCTGCTGATTCTGGTTTATTATATTGTAACTACAAACACTTTTTTTAATAGTGCAGATTGCTGTATATGACACTAATTTATATAGCATCGGTGCCTATGGGAAAAGTAGTGATTCGGCAATTTTCCAAAAAACTGAATTGTTTAAAAAGCTCTTAAGCAATACTTTAAATATTCCAGAGACCCTCCAAATTTCGGAAAATAATCCAACACTTTTCCCTTACGTATTAGTGGGCGATGAAGCATTCGGATTGAACACAAATGTCATGCGTCCATATGGAGGAAACAATCTTAGTATTGAAAAAAAAAATTAACTACAGACTATCGAGAGTTCGCCTTTACATCGAGTGCAGTTTTGGCATTTTAACAAACAAATGGAGATTTTTTCACAGACTATTGAATGTATACACAGAATTAGCAAAATAAATTGTGGGAGCATGTTGTGTGACGTGATTTGGGATACGTTGCAAACATGTTTATCACTTCCAACTACTACAAGTGAATGGACGAGAATATCAGAGGGGTCCGAAAAGCATGGTAACTTTCCACATTGCATCGGTAGTATTGATGGGAAGCACATTAGCCTGATTCAACCTGCCCATTCTGGTTCATTATATTGTAACTACAAACACTTTTTTTTAATAGTGCTGATTGCTGTATGTGACACTAATTTATATAGATGTCGGTGCCTATGGGAAAAGTAGCAATTCGGCAATTTTCCAAAAAACTGAATCGCTTCAAAAGCTCCTAAGCAATACTTTAAATATTCCAGAGCCCCTCAAAATTTCGGAAAATAATCCAACACTTTTCCCTTACGTATTAGTAGGCGATGAATCATTCGGATTGAGCACAAATGTCATGCGTCCATATGGATCAAACAATCTTAGTATTGAAAAAAAAATTTAACTACAGACTATCGAGAGCTCGCCGTTACATCGAGTGCGTTTTCGGCATTTTAACAAACAAATGAAGAATTTTTCACAGACCATTGAATGTACACACATAATTAGAAAAATAAATTGTGAGAGCATGTTGTGTGTTACACAATTTTGTACGTGCTAGAGATGGATATTCATATGATGATACTATCGTATGTTCAAAAAAATGGAAAATATTGTAGGTTGGCAACTCTGATTTTATATATTATAATTAGTATGCCTGACGTTTCATATGTCAATTTCTAAAGCGTGTAGCCAACTTAATCTTAAAAAAGATAAAATCATGGCACACAAGGTTTTTTTTTATTGAACATACGATACAACACAGCGAAACTTGCGTGCTGCTACTACAACTCAAGATGAATTTACAGATTGTTTTGTAAACGAAAACCCACTTCTATGGCAACATAATTATATTCATGAATAAAATATAAGGTTCACTTAATTAAGTAATTTATTTCTCCCAACATTTTGTTTTAATTCTCTATTTGAATAATCTGGTGAGGAACTATCCGAAATAGATGGTCTACTTTAAATTTTGATAATAATTCTTCAAAATATTAAATTTTGAGTCGTAACTATGTTTTCGAATATATAAATTATACGAATTGTAAGTTAAGATATACAAGATATTTTGAAAATGTAATTTTTGCAAGAATATATGTGTTTTGTCACCATTTTCCGTGCGTCCGACATTTTTTTTTTAAAACCACTGACAATTATAATTTAGGTAAAAACTAATTACTTTTATATTCACTTTGTGACATAACAGTTTCGTGTGCCATTATTAAAAAAAAAGACCTTTATTGGCATACTACTCTATTACATCCATATCTACACAAATCACTGCCCACTCTCTTCCTTCTGCTTTCCCTCTCGTCCCCTAACTTCTCCAGCCCCATCCTCTCTCATCCATTCCGTCACTCTTCTATTCCCTCTTATTCCCACCCATTCCTCCTTCACCCCCTCGCACTACTCTGCCAGATGGCTCCACGTATCCCTCCCCCGCTCACACATTACACACCACCCATACTCTTCCCCCATCCACACCTTCCTTCCTCTCTCCTCCGACCCACACCTCGCCCTCGCCAGCACCACCCTTTCCTCCCTACTCCATCCCCCCTCCATCAAATACCTCGGCATTCTCCCATGTACCTGCCACCTTCCGTACCTATCGTTGTATTCACTGCTCTCTATATACCCTTGCCTTTCCTGTGCTTCCACCTCCTTCTCCTTCTCTTTCACCCACGCATCCATCTTTACCCCATTCCCCAGCCATTCCATCACCTTCGCCTCCGACAAACCCACCCTCTCATACATTCTCCTTCTCTCGCTCCTCCATTTACCCTCTCTCCCATTCTCGCACGCCACCCAAACCGCCTTCACCAGTCTCTCTTCCTCCAGGTCCCATAACTTCATCTCATACCTAGCCATTCTCACCATTTCCTCACACTCTAGCTTCTCTCTATTCGTTTCCTGTAGTACTATGTATCCGGGTGTCGACCTTTCCAACCCCAACATACACTTCAAGAACTACAACTGCTCCCTCTCTATACACTCATACCCTCTCGTCCCCCATACATTAACACTGACCTCACACACGCATCCCATACTTTACACGCCACTCTTACCAGTGGCGGATTTCCTATTAAGCTAAGTAGGCTGAAGCCTACGGCGGCAAATTTTCAACGGATACCTAATGTCGATTTTGAGGCTTTTATATATTTTTATTTAGACGGGAACCTATATTTCTCTCGGCTGAATACCCCTGGGAAGCAGTGTTGCTAACTCTGAACCATCAAATGTCTTAAAGTCTTGTATTAAAAATCACCAGAAATTATTAGATTTTTCGGTTTTTTATTAAACGAATTTCAATTATGTTAACAACAAAAAACTCTGAAATAATTAAAAACTTTGTGAGACTGAAGAATTTTCAAAAAGATTTTGAGACTATTTTTTTGACATACAGGGAGATTTATTAAAACTTTGGCATTTAAAAGTAGATTTAATTTCATGAAGAAATCATTCATATCATTGCCGGTTCTATCTGTCCTGGTTTAGAAGTTATAGCGTTTTTCAAACAGTGTCTCTTGGAACACTAATATGTAATCATAGTTTAACACTTTAACTGCCATACGACGCGCCGGCCGTCGTATGTATTTCTGAGCAACTAGGCGGTACGACGGCCGGTCGTCGTAAAAATGGCCATACGACGGCCGATAGTCGTTTGTTTATATTTCCAAAAATGAATTAAAATTAAAATTCTAACCATATACCTGTATTTATGAAACCTTTATTAAAGCTTGATTAACGAAAATATTGTCTTTGGCCCACAAACGTGTACATTTGAAATATGCACATGGCAGTTAAAGTGTTAAAGAAATCAAAAACATTCTTGTAACAAACGGAAAGCAAAATTTACCTACAGTAAATGTTGAGAAATGAGTCCATTTTCCTGAGTACATAATTGGCAACGACGAATTATATTCTCTTGTAGGCATAATAAATTCATGTTATTTCTAATATGAGTTGCCGCATCTTGAATCCTCTGCAATAACTAATTGCGATCGTATATTTCAACGGCATAAACACGTTGCTTGAAGTGACCCAATAAATAAAAAAATCGTGAGAATTCAGGTCAGGTGATCTAGGTGGCCATGGTATCGGCCCTTCGTTACCAATCCATTGATTTAGAATATAAGTATGTAGCCATTGGGTCACTTGTCTTCCTCGGTGAGGCGGGGCCCCATCATGCTGATACCACATATCTTTTATTATGTGGAGTGGAACATCTTTCAGAGGATCAAACAATGTTGTGTTAAAAAAATGATGGTACCGCTCTGCATTTATATTTCTAACAAACAACTGTGATGAAAGTATTAATATAACCAAACGATCTTTGACAAGTGATAATTTAAAATAATGGTTACTAAATTTTGTTTGGCTAAATCACGACTAATACGTTTTTTCAACTTAAAAGTTATAATAGCGCTATAACTTCTGAACAAATAAACATAGGACTTTTTTTGATATATTTTGGGAATCACTCCTTAACTGTAGCTTTATTATCGATTCAATCAAACAAAGCTTTAAACAAAAGTTGAAGAGAACAAAAAAATACGCAATTTTATGATAATTTGAAAATTTACGAACGAGTGTCTTCCACTCTCAGACTAAGCATGAAGTAAAATTTCGAGTTTAGAAAAGCCCTGAGCAAAATTTGGCTTGGTCGCGCAGCGACAGAGCCAAATTTTGCGGGCTTTTCTAAACTCGAAATTTTACTTCATGCGCCACGCGTATTAAACACTGATTTCAAGTGAAGTTTAAAATATAGAAACATATTAACTTAATCAAAAAATGTGTCAAATAAAAAGTGTAGCCAAGGAAAAAACACAAAACTTTTGTATAAACAATTTTAACCTTAGCTATTTTGTTTTTGATCAAGAAACGAGAAAGTCTAGCCCAGATTTATTCCTTAACTGTAGCTTTATTATCGATTCAATCAAACAAAGCTTCAAACAAAAGTTGCAGAGAACGAAAAAATACGCAATTTTATGATAATTTGAAAATTTACGAACGAGTGTCTTCCACTCCCAGACTAAGCATGAAGTAAAATTTCGAGTTTAGAAAAGCCCTGAGCAAAATTTGGCTCGGTCGCGCAGCGACAGAGCCAATATTTGCGGGCTTTTCTAAACTCGAAATTTTACTTCATGCGCCACGCGTATTAAACACTGATTTCAAGTGAAGTTTAAAATAAAGAAACATATTAACTTAATCAAAAAATGTCTCAAATAAAAAGTGTAGCCAAGGAAAAAACACAAAACTTTTGTATAAACAATTTTAACCTTAGCTATTTTGTTTTTGATCAAGAAACGAGAAAGTCTAGCCCAGATTTATTCCTTAACTGTAGCTGTATTATCGATTCAATCAAACAAAGCTTCAAACAAAAGTTGCAGACAACGAAAAAATACGCAATTTTGTGATCATTTGAAAATTTACGAACGAGTGACTTCCACTCCCAGGCTAAGCATGAAGTAAAATTTCGAGTTTAGAAAAGCCCTGAGCAAAATTTGGCTCGGTCGCCTAGCGACAGAGCCAAATTTTGCGGGCTTTTCTAAACTCGAAATTTTACTTCATGCGCCACGCGTATTAAACACTGATTTCAAGTGAAGTTTAAAATATAGAAACATATTAACTTATTCAAAAAATGTCTCAAATAAAAAATGCAGGTAAGGTAAAAACACACAACTTTTGTATAAACAATTTTAACCTTAGCTATTTTGTATTTGATCAAGAAACGAGAAAGTCTAGCCCAGATTTATTCCTTAACTGTAGCTTTATTATTGATTCAATCAAACAAAGCTTCAAACAAAAGTTGCAGAGAACGAAAAAATACGCAATTTTATGATAGTTTGCAAATTTACGAACGAGTGACTTCCACTCCCAGACTAAGCATGATGTAAAATTTCGAGTTTAGAAAAGCCCTGAGCAAAATTTGGCTTGGTCGCGCAGCGACCGAGCCAAATTTTGCGGGCTTTTCTTAACTCGAAATTTTACTTCATGCGCCACGCGTATTAAACATTGATTTCAAGTGATGTTTAAAATATAGACACATATTAACTTAATCAAAAAAAGTCTCAAATAAAAGATGTAGCCAAGGAAAAAACACACAACTTTTGTATAAACAATTTTAACCTTAGCTATTTTGTTTTTGATCAAGAAACGAGAAAGTCTTGTCCAGATTTATTCCTTTAGTAATAATGGCATTTAATGTAAAGAAATGCAGTCTAATATCAAAAAAATAATCTATTATCAAAAATATTATCTAATGCTACCCACTGAGAATAGGCGGCAAAATATTTCAGCCTACCGGCGGCAAAACCGTAAATCCGCCACTGACTCTTACATTGTTCCCCATCCACTTCCCCCACTTTTCCCACGCTATCCTTCCCTTGCACCCACCTCACATGCGCTTTCAGGTCCACAAACACCGCATACATGCTCCCATTCTCTTCCATCACCTTCTCTACCATTCTTGCCAGGGTAAAAACCTGCTCCCTCGTCCCCCTACCCCTCCTAAAGCCCCCCTGCGTCTCCAGTAGCAGCCCCTTCTCTTCCACCTCCTCCTCTAGCCTATTTTTTATTACCATCATGGCTATTTTGTAACCCGTGCTCATCACCGTTATCCCCCTATAGCAATCTGCATCCTTCTGATCCCCTCCTTTATCTATCGGGCACATCCTCCCCACCCTCCATGCTGCCGGTATGCTCACTCTTCCCCTCCACATCTGGTTCAGTAGCTCCCTGAATTTCTTCTTCCCCCCTTCCCCAATCTCCTTCCACATCTCTGCCTTCAGCCCATCCCTTCCTGCAGCCTTCCCTCCCTTCACCTCCTTGAACGCTCTTTCGACCTCCTCCTCCGTGAACTCTTCCTCTCCATTCCCTCGCCTGTCTTCTCCCATCCCTATTGGTACTCCACTACCCTCTCTGCACTTCCTTGACCATTCCTTCAACGATATCCCTAACTGCCTCTTCCTTTCCCCTCTCCTCAGCACTTTCCACATTTCTGCCTCGTTCCTGCAATCCCTCAATTCCTCGCTCACTCTTTCCACCGCCTGCAGCTACTTTCTCTCACATATACCCTCATATCTTTTCCTTGCCGCCACCACTTTCCCCACTTCTCCCCCATATCTTACGCATTCTCCCACAGCCTTCCTCAACTCCCGCTTTGCCTGCCTACAGTCCTCTTTAATAATGTGCCATTATTAAATTAATACACTAAAATTACTTGGTAAGAAATGAAAAAAGGGCAGAGAATAACAGTTCAACCAGGTTGTTAATAATGTGCCCGGATTACGTTTATGCTTATTTTATTTTCAAACTAAAATTGTCACTCACACAGTAAAAATAAAAGTAATAGAAAAGTAAATTGTAAGTTTTTTATGTTTTTATACAAAATGTATCGGGAAGTGAAAGCCACAATTATCTTCTTATAAATGAGTTGTTTATTTTTTTAATATACATTATTGACGCAGATAAATAAAACAGGCATTTTACATTTTATATATGTATTTATTAATATACGTGTAATAACTTACGTACACATTTTTTAAATTTTTTGCGTATTTTCTATTGTCTGAATCTATTTTACGTTTTAATATCGTGATTAAATTCTATATTTAAACGTTTATTTTTAATATACATCCGCTGTGTTATAAATGTTTTATAATTTCATCCGAAATGTCCGTATGTTTTCTTTTTATTATGCTAGTTAATTTATTAACTACTGATTTATCTTTACTGATAGATTGTTAGTGATATTTCAAAAAATATTTTTTAAAACTACCCACTCTTTTGATAAAGTTGTTAAGCCTCCAAAGGACAAATGTTGAAGCCAACCTGGGGTAGTATTTAATGTATCTACATCTTTTGTATAGGATCCTATATATATTTATGTTTATATTTTTATAGATATTGATACCCATATTTTTCATTAACTTGTTCATTAATAAAAAAAAAGACCTTTATTGGCATAATACTATATTACATCCATATCTACACTAATCACTGCCCCCTCTTTTCCTTCTGCTTTCCCTCTCTTCCCCCAACTTCTCCAACGTCCTTACTCGTTCATTAATATCACTGGTCTGCAAAAAATTTTTTTTTTCGAGCCCTGACACCATTCCTGCTGATTCTTATGTAAAATGACCTCCTGAATCCGAATATGACCTCTGTTTTCCCCCATCACCCACCGTTTTCGGGGGAGGCCCCCCCCCACCTATTTTTATCACTTTTCGATAATTTGGAGGGATGAAAATGATTATTTTAGCCTTTACATTTCGTCTGAGGGGCTAGAGAGGTGAAAAGTTCCAAAACATGAACATTTGTAGCAAGGAGGTAGATTTGGGGGGGGATTTGCCCCCTTAAATTGTAAAAAAATCATTAAAAATGATCAATTTTTTCCGTTTTTTTCGCAGTTTTTTCACTTATTTTCTACATATTCCAGCTTCCATTCCCCTTCATCCTCCCCCAAACAATAAAAATATATAGCAACAATAATAAAAATATATAGCAACAGTTCGGAAGATTCACTGTACCACGCTGGCGCTCTCATACTCCCCCCGTTTCCCCCATCCATTGGAGGGGTGAAAAGAATAATTTTAGCTGTAAAGAATAATAAATAAAAATGAAAATTCCTGGGCAAACCTGTGCGCGCGAGGTATTGAGAGCGCCAGCGTGGTACAGTGAATCTTCCGAACTGTTGCTATATATTTTTATTATTGTTGCTATATATTGTTGCTAAGCGGAAAAATCGATTATTTTTAAGGATGTTTTTACAATTTAAGGGGGCAAATCCCCCCCCCCAAATCTACCTCATTGCTACAAATGTTCATGTTTTGGAACTTTTCACCTCTCTAGCCCCTCAAAAGAAACGTAAAGGCTAAAATAATCCTTTTCATCCCTCCAAATTATCAAAAAGTGATAAAAATAGGTGGGGGGGCCTCCCCCGAAAACGGTGGGTGATGGGGGAAAACGGGGGTCATATTCGGATTCAGGAGGTCATTTTACATAAGAATCAGCAGGAATGGTGTCAGGGCCGATTTTCATGCCGACCAGTGTATTTTCTCGTCATTTCGCTGACGTAGAAGAAAAACTACTTTCTGATGATAAGAGTGACTTATTCTCAGGCAAACAAAATTGAATTGATATACCAGCCTGTGAAATAACGTTGGACACAATATATTCGTCTTCGTTATTTTCCTTATCTCGCATAATATTTAGATGCTCCTGTACCACTACCACATTTTTTCCCAAAAGAATCATTTGAATTCTTTGTATTGCATTTACAGAAGTTGGATCATCATGCAATCCTCCTAGTCCTCGAATCGGGTAATAAGCTTTCAAGACTACCTTGATTAAGTCTATGCGTCAGCAGGTATTTATATGGTATTTTTCAAGTAGTTGTTTATGCAGTGATTGTAATGACTTACTAGATATGGTGATACCTTTTTGAAATGTCATTAATGACAGTTTTCCAATGCACCTCATGGATGCTATAGTATCATGCATCCGATTTAATGTATCAATTTGCTCTTCTAAACTTAAGCCATAGGGTTTTTTTGTACACAGATTTTCGTTAGGGTTATATGAGTTCATAACAGGGTTGTTATGTTTAAAACACTTTGTTTTAAAACAGTGTTTTATACATGTTTAAAAACAGCCGTCGTGTTTTAAACGGTTTTGTTTTAAACATGTTTTAAATCTTAAATTTCTTTAAAACATGTTTTATTTGTTAGATTTATTATCTTAAATTCGTTAAATTATATTTTATACTACTTTATTTACGTTTTTAAATGTTAGCCAAATTGTTGAAGATATTTCAAATTACATTATTAAACATAACATTTTATTACAACAAAATATCACAACTGAGTGTGCATAAATGTGATTTTTAAATTTTACAACATTCGTTGTTTGTTTTCAAGATTTCAATTTGAATCTTTAAACGAGGGTTTTCCACTCCCAGACTAAGCATGAAGTAAAATTTCGAGTTTAGAAAAGCCTAAAAATTTGGATTGGCCGCGTAGCGTATCCGCCACCTTTCTTTTCTCCACCAACTCTCCTATCCCTTCCTGCCGCTGCGGTGACCTCCTCAAACCCCCTCCTCTTGAAAACACCTTCTGCCTCCTCTCTCTCTCCTCCCGCTGTTCCCACTCTTCCAGCTCCTTCCTCTCCCTCTGCTTATTCCCTCCCATTTTAACTGCAACAAAATGCGTCTAATACAACCGCTTTCCTGCTTCTACCGGCGATTGTATTTACTTTAATTTAATTTTTATTTAAAAAAAAAGAAGAGGACCCAGGACTTGAACCTGCGTTCTTCCAATTATAACGCTGGGCCTTTACCAGTGCGCTAAACTGGCGTTAATGAAAATTTAATTGATGATCGTCTTGTTATACTTTTACTATAATTCTTGTTATTTTGCAGATATTAAGGCGACGGTTTTGAGGTTATATATATATAAACTGTCGCCTTAATATCTGCAAAATAACAAGAATGAGGTTATATATATATATATATATATATATATATATATATATATATATATATATAATATATATAATATATAAACCATCGCCTTAATATCAGCAAAATAACAAGAATTATAGTAACAGTATAACAGGACGAACATCAATTAATTTTTCATTAACGCCAGTCTAGCACATTGGTAAGTACGTGTCTCGTTATATATATATATATAACCTCAAAACCGTCGCCTTAATATCTGCAAAATAACAAGAATTATAGTAAAAGTATAACAGGACGAACATCAATTAATTTAATTAAATAAATATATATATAGTATCATACAATTATTATAATGAAGATTCAATATGATTACGTTCATATTGAATCTTATCAAATAAAAAAAAAATCAAATCTAATCGAATACAAATGAAATACTTTCGAAATCAGGATTAACCGCCGTCCCATTTTACCTGCGTGGTTCCCAAAATGCCTACGGGTGGTTGTGTTGTAAAGGTGACCATTGTTTGCTTTAATTCGGTGAGGTATAGAACTCGACACGTATTTATAATCCTCTCCGAGAAATCTTGTGTTTACAAACAGCTTTAAGACAACTACCTTTATGCTCGGGATTACATCTAATCGCATTTTTAGTGAAAATGGTCACTTTTACAACGGCCAAGAGATTTTAAATGCAATTTTGGGAATGGGATAATACCTAATTTACGTAATACAAATTCCTTTATACCTGTACGAACTTAACACATTGTTAACAAACAGAAGTGAAATTATGGAATGAAAAATGTAATCGCACTTGAAAAGAATTCTAAAAATAATGAGTATAGTTCGGAGACCGATAAATTATTTAAGAAAGATTAATTTAACAAATGTTCAGGCGTTTCAGAATGACACGCCGGTAACAAAACATTCTGTCTCTCATTTCCCTAACTATCAAGGTGTTTTAATTATAATTTGTGACATACCGTAATTTCAGTATCTGTAGTTCTTCAAGGACCCATAAATGGCTCTTTACTTATTATGGAACCATTAACTAACTTAAACCAGTTTCTCAAAAGTTTGAGCATATGAGGCTCATCAGTAAAGAAGTAAATATTTTCTCCAGTATGTGGATGTAAAAAATATGTTTTTTTCTGTAGAAATATTCAATTTTTGCCATAGTCTAACATTGCCACCACCACAATCAGATACACAAGCAACTACTGTATATGAAATATCATACAAGGCAGATATCTTATTTATAATTTCAAGAGTGACCTTTTGATCAAAATCAATAAATACCGGTTGCTTCCATTTTCTAAACAATCCTGGTGCCATAATGACTTGCATTTGTTGGGTCTTCACTTTTATCATTTATTAAATCATAACAGGTATGAACTTTCAGTTCGTCAAATTGAAGTACACACAACTTTTCTAAACCTGTTAAAAACATTGAAGCAATTTTCATCAGTCTCAGCACATCAAATAAAATGCCATGTTGAAAATTTAATTTTGAAGCCCACCTTTGTAAGGTTGAAGTGTGTGGTAGGGGAAAATTCAATTTAGATCTAATATAAATGTAACAACGTTTGCTGATTTAATACTAAATGCTTTGGCAATGTATTCATAAGACCATATTACCTTTTTTTATCACCAATTAATATTTCTCGTTGGGCCTTGCTAAATGTTTTCTCAACAACATTTTTATAAGATACATTTTGTGTTTTTTTCCATTTCTAATTGTTTTTCGAGTAGAACAACTTTTCTATTTAGGATTTCAACTTGACTGCGCAACGACGAATTGGATTGTATTATGTTTTCGTACAGAGTCTTCAATCCCGTATGTTCTTCCAATAATTGTCTATGCCTTTCTTGATAGGAGATATCCGTGTCCGTTTGAATACTAGAGGTGGTTACTGCTGGTTCGGTTCTATTTTCTAATATTATTTCTTTTATTAGTTTTTTAATTCGTAATCTTGCTCGATTTTTTCGAGATGATTTAATCTTAGTGTCAGATGAACTACTAAGTGCAAGTAATTCGGAGGGTACTACTGGAATGAATGATTAACAAAATATTAAAATTAATCTACAGGGTTAATTTAGAATCCGTTAAATTAAAAAAAAAGATATTTAAATTTTATATCCTTCAACCCATTAAGTGCCATTGATGCACACACGCAACATTATTAATTTTTTGTTAATTAATTTACTAAATAAGTTTATTTGATATATTATATCAATAAAAAAAAACCTCTAGAGTACCACGATTTAATCTTTTTTTTAATTTATTGGCTACGCGCTTTAGGAACTGAATGTCAAACATGATAAATTTAATATACAGGGTGTCCCATTAGTGCGGTCTCGGAAGATATCTCAGCTCTCGTTAAAGATAGAAAAAAAATGTTTTCACCAAATTTGCTTGATTTTAAGAGCTGCATAACCTCAAATTATTTTAAAATATACAGGGTGTCCCATTATTCCATACTTAATACCAACTTTGTTATTTTAAATGGAACACCCTATATATTATTTTTTTATTTGATCCGCCTTTAAATAACCTACACAAAGATATATCATTATTGGCACTTTAGGTTATTTGTTACTTCAGAAAAAAATATTTTTTGAAAATTTTGGCAGTTTTAGTACTTTACTTAAAAATTCACTGTGTCCTTATTTTTTAAGATATCAGTCTGTAATTTTACACACATATGCAGTAAAGAATGCTCTATCCATTGACTATAACACATTATAATATTACTTATAAAACCTAATAAAAAACTACCTTCTAATATTTAATATTTAAAATGTACATAACTTCATTTTCTTAAATGGGACACCCTATATTTCTTTATCAGATCCGCAATGAAAAATGCTTTATTTTTTGTATAACATACCCTATATCTATTTTTATTAGTTTTTGAGATATTAACATTTTCCTGTCATATATGGGAAATTAGGCCACAATCAGCATTTAATTAATCTCTAATGGACGTCTAACTTTAATGGTATTTAGATATTTCAGTTTTACTTCAAATCATTTATTTATGACATAATATAATTACATTTATAATATCAAAGTAAACAATATAACGACAATGGAAACAAGTAAACCGTATTAATATTAACAGATTAGCATATAATGAATTTGATAATTATATTAAGTGTTCGATATGGCCTCCATTTTGGTTTTGGCACACTTGAAGCCTCCGTATGAAGCTTTGATTGACACTTACTAAGTTGTCTACAGTAATGGCACGCATAACATTACTAATCCTATTTTTCATATCCTCTTGTGTTGTTGCAGGTATTTTATAAACTTCTTCCTTCACAACACCCCATAAAAAAAAGTCCAGTTTTGTTAAATCGGGTGACCTCGCTGGCCATGGAATTGTTTGGTCTAAATATTGTTTAACTTGTCGACTATAGTGTGGTGGTGCGCCATCTAATTGTAACCATGCATTTTGTAACGTTCTTAACGGCAATTCATCCAACCAGGTTTCGAACTGATTTTGAAGAAAATTTAAAAACGTATCACCAGTAACATTTCCATTAAAGAAATACGGACCAATAATCCTATTCCCAATAATTCCAGCCCAAACATTAAGAGACCATTTATGTTGATGGTCTATACAAACAATATGGTTCGGGTTATGGTCATCGTAATAATGATAATTATGTCTATTAACGAAACCATTTCTATGGAATATCGCTTCGTCGGTAAACAAAATATTGTTAAAAAAGTTCGGTTCAACTTGATGTTTTTGTAACGCCCAATTACAAAAATCCAATCTTTTTAAAAAATCATTCTCACCTAATTCCTGCACCAACTGAACGTGATAGGGATGAAATTTGAATCTCTTTGTTATTTTGTTTATTGTTGATTTGGGAATATCAAGTTGTTTTTCTAACTGGCGGGAAGAAATTTGAGGGTTCTCAACAATGGACTGAATTACCAAATGTTCATTCTCTTCTTTCGTTGTCCTTTTCTTTCTCTTTAATTTTAGAGGGTACATGATACTTCCTGTGCTTTCAAATCGGTTCTTCAATCTCACAAACGCTGCTGCATTAGGATGCCGTTCCGCATTTGGATACTTTTGTGCATATATTCGACTTGCAAGAAAACAATTTTCTTCACTTGCACCTAAAACGTATGTCATTTTTATTAATTCTTCTTTTGAAAAATTCATTATTGCGTTATCAAAAATTCAATAATATTAATAATAGTGTTAACAGCACTTTATTTATCTGTATGTCAAATAAATACGTTTGTTTACTTTATCAATTGTTTTTCATGGCCTCCTTTATTGCATTCATGATATATTAAAAAATGACAAAATTTGTTTATATTGTTTACTTTGATATTATAAATGTAATTATAATATGTCATAAATAAATAAAGTAAAGTAAAACTGAAATATCTAAATACCATTAAAGTTAGACAACCTTTAAAGACTAATTTAATGCTGATTGTGACCTAATTTCCCATATTTGACAGAAAAATGTTAATATCTCCAAAACTAATGAAAATAGATATAGGGTATGTTATACAAGAAATAAAGCATTTTTTATTGCGGATTTGATAAAATAAAAAAATATAGGATGTCCCATTTAAAAAAATGAAGTAATGTACATTTTAAATATTAAATATTCGAGGGTAGTTTTTTACTAGGTTTTGTAAGTAATATTAAAATGTGTTATAGTCAATGGATAGAGCATTCTTTACTGCATATGTGTGTAAAATTTCAGACTGGTATCTTAAAAAATACGAACACAGTGAATTTTTAAGTAAAGTACTAAAACTGCCAAAATTTTCAAAAAATATTTTTTTTTTTAAGTAACGAATTACCTAAAGTGCCGATAATGATATATCTTTGTGTAGGTTATTTAAAGGCGGATCAAATAAAAAAATAATATATAGGGTGTTCCATTTAAAATAACAAAGTTGGTATTAAGTATGGAATAATGGGACACCCCGTATATTTGAAAATAATTTTAGGTTATGCAGCTCTTAAAATCAAGCAAATTTCGTGAAAACATTTTTTTTCTATCTTTAACGAGAGCTGAGATATCTTCCGAGACCGCACTAATGGGACACCCTGTATAAGTTCAGAGTTGTCAACCTACAAAATTTTCCATGGCACTCTAGAGATTATATTTTATTGAACATACGATATTATTTGACCTGACATGAAAATATATGAAGAAAAACGTAAAGATTTATTTGAATATTTCGATTATTACTCATTTAAAAAAAAATCAGTGCATTTCTAACTTCACAATAATTTAGTGTTTTATACGCGTGGCATGAAGTAAAATTTCGAGTTTAGAAAAGCCCCGTGAAAATATGTCGACCCTCGACAAATTTTCTACCCGGGGCTTTTCTAAACTCGAAATTTTACTTCATGCTTAGTCTGGGAGTGGAAACACTCGTTCTAAACTTCATATTGCACGTTTTTATAAAAAATCGAATGCCTGATATTTACAGTATATACATTATGTATATTTAAAAGAAAAATTCACCCAATTCATAGAAATCATAAAAATAAGTGCAGAATCCTACCTAAAATAAACTTTTAGAGTTAACTTTATAATTGCTCGGCCATTAATGGGTTAATATGAAGTGAATTATCTCGTACGTGAAATTATTACATTAAATTTAACGCAAATATTTTAAATAAACTTTTGAAACCGTAAAAAATCTGTTTTGTGTGTAAAATGTATTGTTGGGTAAAAGTTTCTTATTACTGATAAAAATCAATCTATATTTGTTCATATTACGTTGTTCGGAAAAAACATCGGTTTTTTTAATTCAAAATGATTTTATTACATAAATTATATACATCAAGTGTTGTTTTATATAAGATCCATCTTGTTAAATAGCGAATTAAAAAATCATATTTTGAATCTTTGCAAACAGGATTATTAAATTTATAAAAAAAACAATTTTTCTTTCCAAACAACCTTAATATTTATTGTTGCCAAAATATCATCCAAACTTTACGAATATTTCGTAAAGCCAAATGTTATAAATAATTTAAGGAAATATTTACTATTACCAATATTTGCCGTTAAATTACATAAAAAAAGAATATTATAAGATTTTACATTGAAATATCCAATTATAACTGCTAATTTTACATACAGTTACATCAGTAGCGTAGTGTCAAATTTCAGACTGCCTCGCGAACCCTTAAAGTAACCCCGACTCGCCCACCCTCACGAGTTCCTACTGGTAAGAGAAGAACAAATATAAAAAAAACCGATTTGTATAAAACAAAACGGATATTCGATTATTCCTTCAGGCTCTACGTTACTTTACTATTTTTATTGTAAAACCAAGTAAAAAATGTATCAGTCGGAATCAAGTTTAAGAAAGTGTGTGAAAAGCCTATAACTTTTTCGAAATTTAAAACAATGTTGCGTGTATTATCCAGGGTTGGCAAAAATCCGGGTTTTTTCAAAAGTTATCTACCCAGTGGGTTTTTCGGTGGGGTTTTCCGGGATTTATTGGGTTTTTTCGGTTTTTATTGGGTTTTTTCGGGGCTTTTTAATTTACGTCGAACAAAAACAAAAATGATTCAATTACGATTTTCAGGTCTTTTATTAATAACTCAAAAACCATGTTATTAACGAGAATATTTTTAAAAATATAATATTCCAAATAATATTTTCATTGAGTATTAGCATTAGCAGTATCATTAACAAAAATCTCGAATACTATAGTAGCTCCCGTTTGCTGGGTTAAAATTAAAATATGTAATTGTGTACAAACATTCATGCATAAATTACAGTTTTTTTTTTAAATATAATATATATTAAAAAAAAACTGTAATTTATGCCCATCATAATAAAAAAAAAATGTCTTCAATAAAATTTTATCGTATTAGTATTTATAATAAGGGACATTTTGTTTGTTAGAAATAGAAAAGTGTATGCAACGTACTTTTTTGTTCCGCGGTAAAACAAACACAGGCGCTCGTGTAAGATTTTGTTTACCTATAAAAAGTTAAAATAAATACGAGCGCACATTGGGTCTGTGAGAGCAATTAAGATGATTTTGCTTTATTATTTTAATTTTGATGTATATTCTTAAGTAATACAGTTTCGTCAGTTTCAATCTAATTTGTGCAGAGTGAACACGTATAAGTTTATCCAAAAATATGCCGAAAATTACGGGAAGTGGTAGAAAAGGAGCACCAGAATGGAGTGATGTTATACAAATAGATAAAAGCAAAGTTGAGTGTAAAAACTGTAAAATTCAAATTAGTGGAAAAATTGAACGAATAAGAACACATTTGAAAAAGTGTACATTGCGTCGACGGGAACGAGAACCATTAGATGAAGCATTAGCTTCGGCAAGTTCGGTGTCATTAGACTCATTGGTATCATCCACCGCCGTCCCCCCGGGAACATCTCGCTTAGTATCCGAATCGTCAATGGAGCAGTTTGCAAGTGACAGTGTCAGTGAGGGCTCTAATTTAATGAAGATAAAGCAGACTACTATGAATGAGTTCGCTATCAAAACTACAGAAGCTCAAAAGGACATACTAGATCGTAAAATTGCGTCTTTCTTTTATTCCTGTAATATTCCCTTCAATGTAATTGAAAATAAGGAATGTGTAGATATGGTTGAAGCTCTTCGTCCTGGATACAAACCACCAAATAGAAAGCAGCTTGGAGGGAAGCTCTTGGACGAAGCGGCGAGTGAAATCGAGGGACATTTTAAGGAGGAATTGGAGAATGCTACAATTACTTTAATTCAAGATGGATGGTCCAGTGTAACCAATGATTCAATTATCGCTTCAAGTTTGGCAACTGGTTCCAAGGTATACCTCGTCGACGCCATAGACACAGGAGATAACAAGAAAACAGCGAAATACTGTGCAACAATTGCTGAAGAAGTAATTAAAAAAATTGAAGAGAAATACAACAAAAAGGTGTTTGCGCTCTGCACGGACAACGAGAACAAGATGAAGAAGATGAAGCAGATTCTCAAACAACCCGAAAAATTCCCCAAACTGTTAACCTACGGCTGCAATGCGCATTACGTGAATTTGTTGGAGAAAGAGGTGTCTCCTGCATCGGTTGTAAAACAAATTGTAATAGTACACAAATATTTTCGCAACCACCACCAACCTCATGCATGGCTAAAGAAGAAGGGTGGCTTGATGCCGCAACTACCCAACGATACACGGTGGAACTCACAGGGGGATTGTCTCAACACATTTATTACAAATGTGGATCCCGATCCACAGGTGAAGTTTGATGAAGGGGTAGCCCACGTACTGAACAATGTTGGGCTTCATACACAAGCAATACATCTTCACAAACAACTTAATCAAGTATCTGTGACACTTGATAAATTGCAGGCCGACAACGCAACAATTTCAGATGCTGTTGAGATATGGCTCGATCTGTTGGAAAGTCATGAACTGGAGCCATACAAAGAAGTTATAAGAGCGAGATTTCAAGATGCCATGGAACCTTTCCACTTCTTGGCCAACATGATGGATCCGCGGTATACAGGTAGACGCCTGACAACTAAGCAAGAGGAAGCTGCAGAAAATTGGGTTAAGGATCAATACCCTCAGTACCTGCCTGGGGTGATGGCATTTACAATCAAGGATACAGATGTTTTTCCACCTACGCTATTTCAAGAAACGGTAGTTTCAAACATCTTGCCAACAAAGTGGTGGAAAATAGCTCGGCTGAAAACAGACAAAACCAATACCTTGCCTGAAGGATTTTGCAATTTTTTTTCTTCATTACATACTTGCCCGGCTAGTTCAGCTTCCATAGAAAGATTATTTTCAACATTTGGTGCGGTGTGGTCAAAATTACGAAATAGGCTGGGAGTGGAAAAGGCGCAAAAGCTTGTAACTGTATATAGATATCTTCGTGATAAGAATCAGTGCGAGAGCGAGTGGTAGAATTAAATTAAACGTTATAATTATGATTACATTTTCTTAGTTTAGTTTTACAATTCACATTTACCAGATTTAACTGACAATGAACATTACATTACATATGTTTTATATGTCTTTCACAAGTATTTTCGTTTTGAAATAAATATGTACCTACTAGGCTTATGTAACTTTTTTTGTATTTTCTCGAGTTTACCTATTGTTTATGTGAAAGTTTAGAAGGAAAAATAAATGATTGGGATTTCAAACAAAACATGAGTTAAACATGTTTATTTCAATATGTATTTTTCAAAATAAGAAAAATTCCATTAATTTAATTTCCGTTTTTATTAAAATGATTACTTTTCATTTTAAAAAATCCGGTGGGTTTTATTCGAAAAAACCCAGGGGTTTTTTCAAGTGGGTTTAATCCGAAAAAACCCACTGGGTTTTTTTGGGTTGGGGAAAATCATGCCAAGCCTGGTATTATCACATATCTTACCTGATAACTTTAATTTGCGTTTTGCGGGAATATTCATCAGTTCGCTACGTAAATCAATTTCAAAATCATCCTTTTTAAAATGTGTACTGCAAATATAACTGGTATCTGGATTAATTACATCTTTACGTTTACGTTTACATGCGTTTATCCAAGCCTGTCTAATCTTCTTATTCTTAGGAAAGCGGTGATACGAAACAGTTTTAGCATTTTTAGTTAAATGATAACTATTTCGACAGATAGCAACCGCGCATATAGGTCCAGGCATCACAAGCAGGTGCACGCCAACTAATAATAACTATATAATCAAAATTATAAATAAAATTTGTAATCATAACATAAATGTGTATTGTACTTACTTAACAATTATAAATAGGAATGTTTTATTATCTCAATATTCAGAATATAAGAAAACTGGACGATGTAAACAAACACAGTAACACGTGATGTCTTCCTAGACAAGAATAGATGTGCACTCTCCGAGTGACAGGTTGCCACCAGTGGATTAGTACCTTACTCGGATCGCTGGGAGGGCGCTGGCGATCAGTCGAATTTTTATCTAGGGACCCCAGAATTTTACTGAACGCGGGAAATTTAAAATGCAGTTATATGCATATTACTGCCGGCAGGGGGCGCTACAAGAACGGAAATTAAAAAGCGGGAAAGTTAAAATTCTATTAAAAAGCGGGAAAATCAAATGATATTGAAAAGCGGGAAAATCAAAATTATATTCAAAAAAATAAGGATTTATTTGATTATGTATAAAATGTACAATAAGAAAAAACAAATGTATAGCTACATAATAAAAAACAAATTTCATACAAAAAATTAAATAGAAAGTATTCAATGATTATTTTTCAGCTTTTTCTAGATTAGATCCGTTGTGTTTTGCTACGACAGGATTACCTCGTCCAGGATGTGACTCTTCGTCACACACAGACGGTCTTGATTGAAGAGAGGCTTTGTCAATCAAATCTCATCTGTTCATTTTGATGTACGCATCCTTAATCCTGAGACTGAATCTCTTAATCCCAAAATTAGTTTGAATTTATTGTGCCAAACTTTAGCAACACACCTGAAATAAAAAAGAAATATTCCATTATTTTATTAGTGAAACTTACTAAAAATTAGTTTATTTCAATATATGTTTTATAATATATTTTATTTTTCATTTTTATTCAAAAATAGAGCCGCTACACACGGTATATACGGGATACGCATTGTGTAAGGAAAGGGTTAAGCATGAAGTCTAATTTCGAGTTCAGAATAGCCTGAACATTAGTTCTTTCTAAACACGACATTTTACTTTGTGCTTAATCAAGGAGTGGAGTCACTCGGTAAAAGTTCAAATTAAACTCTTATAAAAACAAACCGATGCAATTTGTCGAATAGCCCCTAGGATATGTATACTTTAAAGAAAAATTCCCTGGATAAGCAAAATATGAAAGTGGGAATTTTAGTTTCTTATTGTCTACAGTAAATTTTAGAAAAATTGTGGTTTGTGTGGAATAAGTTATAATTAACTCGACGGGCCGCGGGTTGGCCACCAATGTTGTAAACTATTATTTGCAATGTATATGTATACAGGGTGAGTCGGGAGGAGCGCACCAAACTCTAGGAGTGTATTATACACGTGAAAATAATGTAAAAAAACTCATTTGTTCTTATCCGATTTTCATTTGTTTTCAAGTTATGGCGTAATTAAAAATGTTCATCTAGCTTTCCACTTCTATCTGAATTTTAACATTATCAAAGTATGCCATGTTCGAGGCTTATAAACATTTGATAATTCTGACGTTTTGATGAACTGTCAGTGTACGGTGAACAGTAACTGAACGTTTAAGTTCGAATTAATGTGATTGTTAGTGTTGCAAAATGCCACATACTTATTCAAATTTAGAATATGCAAATATGGTGTTTGTATATGGTTTCTGTAATGGAAATGCTACAGCTGCTGTTGAAGAATATCGTGAACGTTTTCCACACCAAAGACATCCTGATAAAAACATATTTATTAGAGTTTTCAACAAATTGTGCGAGACTGGTAAGCTTCCCAGTGCTAACATAACATATGAGCGCGCTGCTCGACAAGGTTTTGTAGAAGTAGAAAATATTCTGCATCTAGTAGAAGAAGATGCAACTACTAGCTCACGGAGAATTGCCACTCAATTGGCAATTCCACAAAAAAGAGTGATGAACACGCTACACGAGCAAGGCTTATATTCTTATCACGTTCAGAGAGTACAGCACCTACAACCAGGGGATTACGCTAACGTGGTGTATTGTTGGATTTGTTATTTTCTAATACCAATAACCTGTGTATTGATAAAGCATGTGATTTGTTATGCCAATCTAGTTTTCACCATATTCCGTATTCTGTGGAGTTACGTTGTTCTGATACTAAACTATCTTCGCATAATGCCGGTTGGGTTTACGATTTTAAGTCAGCTGATTACAATGCGATAAATAATTACTTAGGAAACATTGATTGGCATACCAGTTTATCTTGTAATTGTGTAAATTCTAATGTGTTGGTGTTTAACAAAATTGTTAATTGCGCTATTGATAGGTTTGTTCCTCTTAAATTTGTAAATACGTTTCACTACCCCAAATGGTTCAACAAAAATTTGATAAGATTAACGCATGATAAACGAAAAGCTCACTTCAAATATAAGAGTACGGGTAACACTCATTATTATGAGCTATTTAAAAAACTACGGTGTCAATGTAAAGCATTAAATGAGACGCTGTATAAAAACTATATAGATTCGGTGGAAAATAATATATCCAACAACCCGAAATCTTTCTGGGAGCACGTTAACGCGTGCCGTAAAACAAATGGTATCCCAAAAGAAATGTACTTGGGCAATATATCAAGTAATACAGTTGCAGGTTGTGTTGATTTGTTTGCGTCTCATTTCACAAAGACGTATAAGAAGGATTCTAGTCCCGTACCTGATTTTAATATATCGTCATTTCTGGATGTAAAGGCGCTCAGCATTACTCTTCAAGATGTTTTTAATAATTTATGTTCACTACCGGAGTCGTGCTGCCCTGGCCCTGATGGCATTCCACCTTATCTTTTAAAAAGATGCGTATACGCGTTGAGTCTTCCCATTCATTTACTCTTTGAGTCATCTTTAACTACCGGTGTGTTCCCTGATGAATGGAAACACAGTTACGTCGTACCCATTTTTAAAAATGGTTGTAGGTCCGACGTCAACAATTACCGCGGTGTTGCTATACAGTCTGCTGTCCCGAAACTTCTGGATCGCTTAGTGTACGACCAATTGAATTGGTTATGTTCACCATATATTATCAATGAACAACATGGTTTTGTCAATGGCAGGTCAACCGTCACGAATCTGGTCTCGTATCAAACTTTCATATCAGATGCTTTAGAAGAAGGTGCACAGGTGGACTCAGCTTATACAGACTTCTCTAAAGCATTTGATCGGGTACAACACAATATTTTAATTCACAAATTAAAGGGTATCGGTTTTGGTAGCAATGTAGTGCGATGGTTAGAGAGTTATTTGGTGGGAAGATCTCAGCGTGTGCGTGTGGGTCAACATGTATCTAATACAATACCAGTGACGTCAGGTGTTCCCCAGGGCTCACACTGTGGTCCGCTTTTATTTTTACTCTTCGTCAATGACATTGGGTTAAGTATAAAAAATAGTCAGTTTCTTCTGTATGCTGATGATCTCAAGGTTTACAAAAAAGTGCAAAATGTTTCTGATCAGCTACAACTCCAAGAGGACTTAAATAGGATTTCTGTTTGGTGTACAATTAATAAATTGGATTTGAACTTGGGTAAATGTTTTTCCATATCTTTTAGTCGAGGGCGTGTGGGGGAATTTACCTACAGTTTACATAATCAACCTCTACCTCTGAATAATAAAGTTAAGGATTTGGGCGTAATATTTACAACAAAATTAGATTTCAAGGAGCATACTTCGCATGTGTGTAACAAGGCATTAAAAGTGTTGGGGTTTGTATATAGATTCGGTAAACAGTTCAAGGACACTACGGTCAAGTCTCTTTATTTGTCCCTGGTACGCCCACATGTGGAGTATGCTTCTATTGTTTGGGCACCATACTCAAAAAACGCTATCCATCAGCTGGAAATGACTCAGGGGAAATTTCTAAAAATTATGTCTTCTCGGCTAGGGGTAGCTAGTATCAATTTTAGTCATAGTGGCATGTTATCGCTATTGAACCTGAGATCGTTAGCTGAAAGAAGAGTATTTTTAAATTTGACTTTCTTACACAAAATTGTTAATGGTCTAATTAACTGTTGTTATTTGGTAGAGGCACTAAATTTCTTTATACCTCGTGGTCTTCAAGCTAGACATAGGCCTATATTCCGTTTACGTTTTCATTCGACCAGATATGGGATGTCTAATCCCATCGATCGTATGATGAGGTATGCCAATGGTATTAGCAATAATCCCAACTTTGTTTTATTTACACCATCAATTCATCAGTTTAAGGTCCAATTACGTCGTATTAGGCTATCCAATGTCATTGACTGTTAGATCTCTAGTTCAGTAATAATTTGTTGGCTGTAATCATTGTAACTCTTTATATGGTTTTTGTTATTTTTGTTCAGTAGTCTTAGTCGGTTATAATTCAATGTAATTCTTTATATGATTTTTATGTTTTTTGTTATTTTTATCATATATTACAATATGTATATGTACTTATGTAATAAAATGGAGATTCCGTTAATAAATAAATAAATAAATAAATAAATAAAACCGTACGGAATTTTGTCGGTGGATAAATAATAATCATCGTAATGTATCGAGTATACTCTTTACGGATGAAGCTACATTTACCCGTGATGGCATTAACAACACTCGTAACTCTCATGTATGGTCTTATGAAAATCCCCACGCAACAGTCGAAAGCCATTTTCAACATCGGTTTTCTGTAAACGTGTGGTGTGGTATGGTTGACAGTTATTTAATCGGCCCTTTCATTTTGGAGAATCGTCTCACGGGAGGCAACTACCTCAATTTTTTACAAAATGAATTACAAGGCCTGCTAGAAGATGTTCCTATAAATATTAGAATGCAGATGTACTATCAGCACGATGGAGCTCCTGCACATGTCGCTCGTCAAGTCAAGCAACATTTGGACGAACGTTTTCCAGGGCGTTGGATTGGTCGTGGAGGTCCTATTAATTGGCCTGCAAGATCTCCAGACCTCACACCACTAGATTTTTGTTTATGGGGCTGGATGAAAAATGAAGTCTACAAAATAAAAGTGGACACACGGGAATCACTAATTAGACGAATTGAGAATACTGCAGCCCATATAAAAGAAGAGCAACAAACGCTCTTCGTAGACGAAGCAGAAAATGTTAGAAGTCAATGGCGGTATTTTTGAACATTTGTTGAAAGAACGCTATGATTAAGAAAATTTGTTTGTATAATAACTTGTTTATTTGTTAATATGCTATAACTTGAAAACAAATAAAAATCGGATAAGAACAAATGAGTTTTTTTACATTATTTTCACGTGTATAATACACTCCTAGAGTTTGGTGCGCTCCTCCCGACTCACCCTGTATATGTTAAAAATAAACACTTACCTCGCTATTTGCAGGAAAATAATGGACTTTACTTCCAGTTGGGGTTTTACAAGATAATACACAACACTTGCTAGGCATTATTATTTAATAAAAAATAAATAATCCTAGTAATAAAGTCACAAATAAAATGTATCAAATCACACTTGAAAACACTTAAAATGGAGGTTAGCGTAGTAGTAGGGGAGCCCAAGCGGGGATTTGGGGTTTTACTCAAGCCCGACAGAATAAGTAAGGGGAGATAGCTTGCACCCTGTTAATGAACTACCACCATATATGAACCCTTAATATAGGGGGGTTTGCTTAGGACAACCCATCAGATTAGTAAAAAAAATCGATCCCCAAAAATACTCGAGCGTGTCAGATTAAGCTAAAGTAAGTTAATTATATGCAGAAAAGTTTACATTTCAATAATCTGACGATTTGAATGTGACGTAAAGAAATAGGCGAGTCACAAAGTTGCAAAAAAAAAACGTTACCTGGTTTTACTCGAGCGCGGTTAACTTTTTTTCATTTTGTAGGCAATAATGTAAGGATCACGGAAATAATATAATCTGATGATTTCTACATGCCCAAGTAGCTGAAATAATCACTAAAGTGTGGTGCGTGCAGCTACGGAGAATTTTATATTTGCCACTACGCGCCTCTCTGCCCTTCTTGCTCTTTCTCTGTCTCTCACTCTTTCGCACCGTCCCCACCACGGCCTTATACCCATACAGGTCTATATATATATATATATATATATATATATATATATATATATATATATATATATATATATATATATATAGTCCCGAACATCTTCAAGCATCGGTGAAGATCTGGATTGATCTTGGAGTTGGTAATATACGCCGATTTCTCGATATTACCGCTCTTTTTATGCAGCTCGGTCCACTATTGTCGCAAGCGCTACCAGCTCTGCATGCGCTAACAGGATGTGATTTCAATCCATCTTTTTACAGACGAGGCAAAAAGAAGCCTTTCGATATTCTCATGGGATCTGTAGTTTTTCAAGAAGCATTTGCGAATTTGGGATCCGAAGCTGACAACATTGATGAATTATTTTTACCACTATGGAATCTTTCATCTGTCATTTGTACGGTCCAAAAAAATTGGCCGATGTCAACCGAGCTAGGATAGAAATATTCAATAAAACATACAGAGTATCGGATACATCGCAGCCCTTCTCATTAAACGTGCGCAATTACGACGCTTGTAATTTGCCACCTTGTCAATCGGAGCTACGGCAGCATTTACTACGAACAAAATACATCGCACGCTTGTGGAGGAATGCCCACAACCGAGTCATCACTGAGATGCAACCAACAGATTTCAGGTGGAAAAATGTAGATGGAAAGCTAGAAATGACTTGGTTCATTGGCAATCAATTACCAGACGCGTATGAAGATATTGTCGTAACACCTGACACTACGGGATACTTCAGATTTAGGTTTGTTTTCTTTTTAATGCAATAATTATATTATAAAAAAAAATATTTAATTGATGAGGCGGATACATGATGAAACTCCATAATACTATTTGAAATAAAACAACACAGTTGGGAGGGTTTCACTTTTATTGTTGAACACTGCAACATGTTTCACCACACAGTGGCTTCATCAGGCAGATGAAATAATGATTTTACAAAGTACAGGTAAAAGCTTATATACTAATGCAATTAAGTCAATAGAAGGGGGGGGGGGGCAATGAGGCAATTAGGCTGAAACTAATACAAACAATTTTGAGCGACTAAATATTGATTAGGGGTGAGTTGTTTACTTCTATTTGGTCATTTAATAGAATACCTTTTTTGTTATATTTATTAATTTCTAATTCTTCTAATAAGTTTAATTTACGACTTTTGTTACATTCGTGCAAAATTTTGAATTTAGGGTTGAAGTTATGTTGGTATTCGATTAAATGATTGGCGTAGGTTGAAGAGGTTTTCTTAAATTGAAAGCATTTTTGATGTTCTGAAATGCGATCTGGGAAGCTACGTCCAGTTTGTCCAACGTATACCTTAGGGCAATCTCCACACTCTAGCAAATACACGCCAGAGTTCGTCGTTTTATCAGATTTGTCTTTAGAATTATTGATGAATTTATTAAGTGAATTGACCGTTCTAAAAGAAGGAGTTAGGTTTAAGGATTTGAGTTTTTTGCTGATGGCAATCGAAGGGGGACCGTTAAATGTTAATGAGCAATATTTATTATTCTGATTTTGAAAATTGGTGGGATATACTAATTTCAGGGCTTGTTGTTTTTGTTTTTTAAAAAGGATGTCTAAGATGAGCTTTTGACGAAAGCCGTTGTTATTAGCTATTATGAGAATTCTGTTGAGCTCATTATTAAAATTATTAATTGATAGGGGGATAGTGGTTAGCCTATGCAACATGGAATGGTAAGCTGCTAGTTTATGTTGCATCATTCCATCCTATAGGCTAACCACTATCCCCCTATCAATTAATAATTTTAATAATGAGCTCAACAGAATTCTCATAATAGCTAATAACAACGGCTTTCGTCAAAAGCTCATCTTAGACATCCTTTTTAAAAAACAAAAACAACAAGCCCTGAAATTAGTATATCCCACCAATTTTCAAAATCAGAATAATAAATATTGCTCATTAACATTTAACGGTCCCCCTTCGATTGCCATCAGCAAAAAACTCAAATCCTTAAACCTAACTCCTTCTTTTAGAACGGTCAATTCACTTAATAAATTCATCAATAATTCTAAAGACAAATCTGATAAAACGACGAACTCTGGCGTGTATTTGCTAGAGTGTGGAGATTGCCCTAAGGTATACGTTGGACAAACTGGACGTAGCTTCCCAGATCGCATTTCAGAACATCAAAAATGCTTTCAATTTAAGAAAACCTCTTCAACCTACGCCAATCATTTAATCGAATACCAACATAACTTCAACCCTAAATTCAAAATTTTGCACGAATGTAACAAAAGTCGTAAATTAAACTTATTAGAAGAATTAGAAATTAATAAATATAACAAAAAAGGTATTCTATTAAATGACCAAATAGAAGTAAACAACTCACCCCTAATCAATATTTAGTCGCTCAAAATTGTTTGTATTAGTTTCAGCCTAATTGCCTCATTGCCCCCCCCCCCCTCTTCTATTGACTTAATTGCATTAGTATATAAGCTTTTACCGGTACTTTGTAAAATCATTATTTCATCTGCCTGATGAAGCCACTGTGTGGTGAAACATGTTGCAGTGTTCAACAATAAAAGTGAAACCCTCCCAACTGTGTTGTTTTATTTCAAAAAAAAAAAAAAAATATATAAAAAAAAGGTTGTTAAGTATCATAACCATTCCTGATTACAGATACGCAAGACGTTGATGAAGATGACCAAATTGATTCGAACGTCGAACAACACGAAGACGAGTCCCGTGATGACGACGATTAAAAAAACGTATTAAAGATTGTTAAAAAAAAATTGTTACTTGAAGATCTAAATAAATACAATTTTTTTACGTATATATACTTTTTTTTAATTATTATACATTAGTTTTATTCTGTTCAGTACGTATTAAACGTATTAAAGATTGTCAAAAAAAATTGTTACTTGAACATCTACATAAATACAATTTTTTTACGTATATATACTTTTTTTTATTATTATACATTAGTTTTATTCTATACAGTAAGATGAAAAAAAAAAAGTTTTCAAAGTCTGATTTAGAAATCCCTTGACATAATTGTCAGATTATAGGTCAGTATGATAAGGACATCAAACTGAACCGTCTGTATGAAAATCTGACGAGCTCGAGTTTTTCAAGGTCACGATTTTTGTTCACTTTTTTAAAAATCAGCCATAAGTTATGGTTACGTCCAAATCGTCAGATTAACGAATATGACATCTTTTATGGTTCACTTAACACTCCTACTAAATATCTGACCAGCTCGAATAATTTTTTTTTTCAATGTTCTACCTCTTTGTACGGCCACCCACACCTAGCAAGTCGTCAGATTAGTATCTGTCCGTTACCAGGAACATGAAGGGCGTCAACGCTATTAATATCTGACGCGCTCTTGTAAGCCATTGTGACTATTTTTTTTTACATTTTCGAAAATTGATACTGGCTTCCCCCACCGCTAAAAGGACATACATCATATAGACTTTTCTTCTTTTTAGCATCTAATCTTCGCAATCTAAGAGTTTTTACAACGCTCGAGTAACTGCCCATTTAGCCTCGCGGGCTCCCCTACTATAGGTTGGCGTGGGGGAATCACTCGTATTATTGGCGGTTAAAACAGACCCCGCCGTCTCCATATGATTCAGAAAATTCACGTATATAGTTGACCGACTCACTCGATGGGAGGGCGCAAATGTCGAAATTTCAAGTTTCCCGCAATTTCGAACATCTGATGGCACAAAAATCAAATTTCCCGCAGTTTCGAACTTTTTGAGAAAGATATTTCAATCAGCACCTCATCAAAAATGCTGATAAAACGAAATATTTTGGAGACGGGCGTGGACGAGCATTAATATAAATAAACAAAACCGTAAGTATTGGAATATTTTCGATTTTTAAGCTATTTTGTATTCGTTTCGTCAATTTAGTTCAATCAAGTTGTGTTTTACTTAAGTGAAAATTATAATAATGTCGCAATAATTCCAATAAAAATATTCGTATGCACAGATTTACAAGAAGAAATGGGGTAAGCTTTAAACATTTGTTACAATCGTACATTTAAATATCAAAATAAACATGAGTATATTTGTTTGAATCTTTGAAAATAAATATTAAATTTATTTCATGGAGGATATAACTTCTAATTTACGGATATTCGGTTCGCTGTTGCAATGGAAGTGTTAAATCGAAGATATATGTTATGTATACCTAAATGGTAATATCAAAGAACAACGTATACTTTAAATTTAACATTTTGTTGTACAGAAATAGTACATAAATTTAACAAAAATTTATGTACTATTTCTGTACAACAAAATGTTAAATTTAAAGTATACGTTGTTCTTTGTATTACGTTTCTATAAAATATATATATTTTTATTCTGACAGTTGTTTTTGGTCATTATTAAATCATAAATTTAAAAGAATTGATACCATCAAATGAATAACTAATAAATAATTTGTCGGAATATTTAAAATATTATTCATAATTACTACTTTAATTTTTAATCATATTAATGCATTAAAAGTTGATTTTTATATAGCATGTATACTAGCAAATATACATTTTAAATGTATACTGCATAATGAACTTAATCTAAGACTTATATTCTTTCTTAGGTGTATGAGAAGTGGCTGGAGGCTGTTGCTAGGGAAGACCTTTTTAAAAAATCGAAGATGCACGTTATCAAATCTACATACATTTGCGACAGGCACTTTGATAACAGCACAAAATGCTGTACCAGCAAAACGAATTTGAAACCGGGAAGTGTCCCCACATTATACCTCGATACACCGGCCGGTAAGCTAAATATTTGTTACTTTTATATATACACATATATGTTCAAATACCTAATATAAACCACACATTACTTTTTATTAAAAAATACATTTTATTGAGCGATTGTGCAAGGAGAACAGTATATCTAAATATATATATTTTATTTATAGCGCTCGTGAATGATCCACAACTTCTGGAAACATCCAAAGACGTGGAGTTTCTCACCGACGAGAAGAATTCTCCCCTTATTGCTGGTGTGAGCAGTAGTAAACCCCTTCGGGATAATTTTGCTACTGGAAACAGTTTGAAACCCCATCATAATAATCCATCTAGTTACAAAGTAGTACGACCATTGAACATGAAGGAATGTCTGGAGGTAAAATTGTTAAAAACATTAAATGTAACACGAAAAAGAAAGCTTTCCCCTCAAGCAAAGATGTTGCATTCCTATGCCTGAGATATTCAAAAGGTTGCAAGAAAATTGCATGCTCAAAATGCTTCTAATAAGGAGCTTCTTGATCATGCACTTGATGTTCTTGAAACTGGAGAAATGTTTCGGGGACATATGAATGAATTATCTTTTAACTTTTTCATGTCACAGATAAAGTTACAACATTATAAAGCTCGTGGAAGACGTTTCTCGATGGAAGATAAAACTTTTGCATTAGCTATGTATAAACAAAGCCCTAAATTGTACAGATTTTTGGCAAAAGTATTTGCTCTTCCATCGAGACAATATCTTTACAGTTTACTGAATCGCATTCCTATTGGTCCGGGAATTAATAAACCAATTATAAGTTTATTAAAAAGTACTTGTGACAAGATGGACGAAGACCAGAAGTATTGTGCCTTTTTATTTGATGAAATGTCACTGAGTACGGGAATGTATTTTAATAAAATTGATTACTCTATTGATGGTTTTGTCTGTTGTGGTGGGCAAAACAAATTACGTTTCGCTGACCATGTAATGGTTTTTATGGTTCGTGGGATACAGATCAAATGGAAACAACCTGTAGCATATTTCTTTGTGGAACATGGTATGGGTGTTCCAGATCTAACCAGGAACATAAAAATTATTACAAAACAACTACAAGACATTGGTTTGCATGTTGTTTGCACAATATGTGATCAACATGCAACTAATGTTAGGGTCATAAAACAATTAAGGGAGGAATCAACTCGTAGGTTCATCATGGAAGGTAAGGAAAATCGCTCAAGGGGTTTCTTGATAGGAAATCAGGAAATAATACCCTTGTTTGATCCACCTCACCTTCTAAAATGTATCAGAAACAATTTATTAAATTACAATGCCACATTCAAATGGAAGGGAACAAACTTCACGGCTTGCTGGTCGGATATTGTGAAGCTACATGAAATGGATAATGGAGACCCTGATAGCATGTTACTGCCTAAAATAACTGATTGCCATGTTTACGAAAATAAAATGAATAAGATGAAAGTAAAATTGGCATCTCAGGTATTTTCCCAACGTACCTCATCTTCATTGAGATTTCTTGTACGCTATGGCAATCAGTTATCAAAAACAGAAACAATGCTTGGCACTTCAGAGTTTTTGTTATTTTTTGATAAATTATTTGATAGTGTAAATGGTTCATCAGTTACAGGGGACAAACCTTTAAGATGTGCGATTCACGAAGATAGTGAACATGTTGGATTTTATTCTGAAGCGATTGATGTTTTGAGGACAATGCAATTTAAAAGACCTAAGGGTAATTTTACTCCACCCTGCATTGCTAACTGGATAACTAAGTTAAAAGGTTTTCAATGCATATGGAAAAAATTATCTGGTATTGGTTTTAAATATGTTTATCCTCGAAACATAAACCAAGATCCCTTGGAAAATTTCTTTGGAAGTATAAGGTCTTATGGTGCTCGTAATGTAAATCCTACATGTTCATCATTTAAGGGATCGTATAAAGCGTTAATTGTTAATAATTTCACTACTTTAAATTCTCCCTATTTAAATTGGGAAAAAGATGGTTGTGAAGGGGCACTAAACTTTTTACAAATATTTTTAACCAACGACTTTTTAGCTCCAAAAATTACTTCTCCCCCAAATATCTCTGATGTGTTTGAATTTAAAAAATCATATAATTTTTTATGTGATAATACAAATGCTTATATACATAGCAGGATAATTGGGAAGACATGTATTAAAGAAAATGCGGGACTGCAATACATGTAGAAAAGAGTTAGTGTCCGGCACAAAAGAGTCTTTCCATTGCTACATTGATTGTAGGGACTACAATAGAAAAGCTGTTTTGAAGCCGAGCACACATTTTTTCAGATATGTTTCCAAATCTTTTCAGATCATTAATTTTTTTTTGTCAAAGATATGCATTTTTGGTGATATTGTTAAATATTTAAAATCAAAAGTTAATTTATTAAATTCCAATATTTCATTCTCCTGCACAGACCATAATTTGATTGATATCATTGATAATTACATGATCTCCTTTTACATTCATATGTGGGTACAAAACCTAAATAGGATTCTAAAAGGAACAGAACATCTAAAAATTAATGATACTGTCAAACATTTGGCCTCAATTAAATATAGAAAAATAAGAGCGCGAAATTTGGCTATTTCAAAAAAGAAACAATTGATCAAAATTTAATTTTAAATATTTGTAAACGGTTACTTTAAGCTGTTAAAATATGGAACAATTTATATTGAGATCATTAGCAATAATCCTTAACTTTAGAACCTGTTTTAATTAATCAATTATATTATTAGTAATTTTCTTCAGAATATCACCAATAGAATATAGTTTAGGATTCATGTGATTTTTGTTGTACAATAATAAAAATGTATTATTGATTTGATAATTATACAAGTTTTATTTAACCATCACTTCTATAAAAATTAAATCAATGATAATGTGGATCTATTATTTAGCAATGATTATTCATATTTTTCCGAGTTTGGTTAATTATTGTATATAGTTAAAAAATCGACAAAATTAAGAAAACCGTTATTAATATTATAATTAATACCTTCACATTTCTTAAGCATTAATTTAAATTTGTATCGATATTAGTTCTGCGTTTTATTTGTAATAATTTGTATTTTATTTGTAATACTTCTTGTTTTACCATGAATTATCAATTATTAAGCATTAGAAGTACCAATTAGACCAAATAAGTTGGACATCAATCCACACAGTTATCTTGGCAGAGATAATTTAAATATTGTTCATTATATTCGAAAATTATGTATAAGTTAATATGTGAAAGATATTTTTATGGTTATTAAAATTATTAGTTCACTATTCACCGGAATCGCATTGCTTAGTAACTATTATGTTATGGTTAATACATTATATTGTTATTTAAATATGTATGAGAGCGAATTTCTCTACAGTCAATTAATGTGATCAATGTTTTATTAAATCTAATTGTAAATACTTAAATTAAGTAATTAATGTTTTTTTTCTATTTATTTGTAAAAATTAAAATTTTAAAATTATTTGTAATATACATTTTATACCATAATTATGTCGTTATTATTTCTCGCATCGTGCGGTTATTCAAACACCGCGCGGTGTTCCCCACACCGCACCACAACCAATATGTATATCCCCCCGCACCGCGCGTCCCGCAATGCATGTTGGCCCTCACCCCCGCACCTAATGACGTAATTTTTGATTGCAGCGCCCCCGCATCGAGTGAGTCGGCGAACTAATCTCACGATACCTAGTGCCCCTAGGAGTCGTCGATCTAATTTAATCTATGGGTTAAAACGTAACCCAGCATTTTATAGTTGTACCAACTCCAAATCAGGAAATATCTGGACATTTTCGTGCGTTTGCATTTCAGTTGGTACGTTGCCGCGAGTAATGGCAGCCCCCATGTCGCTCAATATGGCCGCGAGTTGCAGCAAGTAGTAAGTAATCTATGAGTTGCAGACCCTTGCTGCACACTAACAGGGATATATGCGTTTGTTTGAGGAGAAAGCGAAAAACCGGGAGAAAAACGCGCTAAATTCAAATATGCCTTAATAATCCCTGACTCTCGCGACCTCTAGATTAGTCGCTTGAACTACTGCTAAAAAGACGATTTCCCATGGCGGTGACGCACCACTGGTGGGTTCTATTCACGGGGTGTCAACAATATTGCGAATTGCGAAACCAAAATTTCTTCCTTGTCTAACACATGAAAATACCTATTTCACCGATGGTTTACCCAAGGATTTTGGCCCCGTAGGCGGCGCCACTAAAAAAGCTTAATAGGAAATTGTAAATATGCTAATCAGGTTTTAACACAAATGCACTAGATACACAGACGTTACATTTGTCCGCTTACCTTCAACTTCGTGTTCTACACCCCCACGGGGTGTCAACAATATATGGAATTTGGTCTCAGAATTCCATATATTGTTGACACCCCGTGGGGGTGTAGAACACGAAGTTATAGGTAAGCGGACAAATGTAACGTCTGTGTATCTAGTGCATTTGTGTTAAAACCTGATTAGCATATTTACAATTTCCTATTAAGCTTTTTTAGTGGCGCCGCCTACGGGGCCAAAATCCTTGGGTAAACCATCGGTGAAATAGGTATTTTCATGTGTTAGACAAGGAAGAAATTTTGGTTTCGCAATTCGCAATATTGTTGACACCCCGTGAATAGAACCCACCAGTGGTGCGTCACCGCCATGGGAAATCGTCTTTTTAGCAGTAGTTCAAGCGACTAATCTAGAGGTCGCGAGAGTCAGGGATTATTAAGGCATATTTGAATTTAGCGCGTTTTTCTCCCGGTTTTTTCGCTTTTTCCTCAAACAAACGCATATATCCCTGTTAGTGTTTCTTCCTAGTCTAGTACATTAAAATGCCTATACCTCTTACTCACAAAACGTTTTACCCAAGGCCACTAAAAAATCTCTTAACAGGAAACTGTAAAAATAATAATCAGTTTTAACAAAAATACACTAGATGTCTGTACATCAATTTGTCACGTACACGCTACGCCATTTGTAACTTATCTTTTTGGTTAGGCTACAACAAGGGTAGACATTGCTTATGGGAGAACTGGATTCCGAGTTTTCGAGGATAGAAAAGGAGAGACTGTGGTCGGGAAGTGGGTCCATCTACTTATGAATAGAGTAAACGTAGAAGTATTCTAGAGAAAACTGCTCCGGTTGCGTCTACACACACACACACACACACAAACGCGCTCGCTCTTATTTCGTCGTGTAATTTGATCCCGTCTACACCACTTGTACGATGATAAATTTGATGACCTTCAGAAAAAATAAACTGTTCCGAAACATTTCTTTTATTTTCAGATTTCCAGCGTGTTCGAAATTATTGACTTTGGGAATCAGATATATTTAAAAAGCTCTTAAATAAACCTAAAATTTAACTAAAAATCAAAAAATTAAATTCAATGAGTTTACATTAAAGAATTCATTTGATATTATTTTTATCTTGATTGTTTTTTTTTTTCTTCATAAATTCAATTAAAACTTTGGTATGTACCAAATTTGGCAAATAATTTATATTATTGATTAGTTATACAGAGAGTTTTTTAAGTATAAATAACTCAATATACAGAATACACTGTACATTTTTCTGGGCTTTTCTAAACTCGAAATTTTACTTCATGCGCCCCGCGCACAAAACACTGATTTTACGTGAGGTTCAAATATACTTAAATTTCACAATATTTTAGTGTTTTATACGCGTGGCGCATGAGGTAAAATTTCGAGTTTAGAAAAGCCCGGACAATTTGTTTCGGGTCGCTGCGCGACCATTGACAAATTTTCACGGGGCTTTCCTAAATTCGAAATTTTACTTCATGCTTAGTCTGGGAGAGGAAAACACTCGTTTAAAGCATCAAATTGAACTCTTTTAAAAACACAACGAATATCTACAGATTTAAAGAAAATAAGGTGAATTTGAAATATGTATACTTTAAAGGAAAACTTTCTGTATATGAACTGTGGTAGACGAATAATAAAATTTATTATCACCACAAAAAGTCTATTCGAAAATATTTCTTTTATTTTGAGATTTCAAGTGTGTTCCAAATTATGAAATTCGGGAATATATTTTATAAAAACAAATTTACAATGAAATTTACAATTCTAAAATATATTTTCAACGTTTTTAGTTATTTAATATATTTTTAATAAAAAAATTGTTAAAATTATTAGATTAATCGATTATTGTTTCAAATATTCATAATTTGTATAAATAAGCAAAGTCATTTTACAATGAAAAAATGTAAAATATATTTCCAACATGTTTAGTTATTATATATATTTTTAATAAAAACGTGTTTAAAAATTAATAGATTTTTAATATATTTATGTTATTAAACATTTTTTATTCAAAAGTTAGATAAATACGAAAATCTTTTTACAATGAAAAAATCAATTTGAGAAATGTTTGATAGGTATTTTAATTGGAATTGATAATAAAAAAAAGAAATTATTTCAATAAAATAGATAAATTATTTACAAATACACAAAACTAAAAACATAGAAATATAGATTCATATAAACATTCATATATACAAAAAACTAACAAACATTAAAAAACTATATTAAATATACATATAACTGTTTTCTTATTTATTAACGATATTTTAGAAGCAGTTTTTTCGTTTTTTTTATTCAGTAATAATTATACAGAATAGATCGAAGTGTAACACAAAATCAACAGAATATATTTTAAATAAAAAGCCAACAAATCAACACCTCATCATTTGCTTGTTTAATTTCATGACACTCCGGTTTTTAAAAATGCAATAAATAGCAAAGCTCAGTGTGTATATTTTTACTTTAACCAAATGAATATCATAACTTCCCTGAAATAATTAGGGAAGATAATATTTTAATTTTGAGAAATTAACATTAAAAATGCTACGTTCCGTTTCATCCATTTACACTCTGAATAACGTGTATGAATATCGAATTAACTTTCTTCCTTGACTATTTTCTTTTTGGACAATATTCATTATTTTAGTGGGGATAGCTTTATAGAAGGGATGAAAAATCAAATTCTTCGAAGTGATCTATCTGTTTTTACCCATTTGTAGGCATTATTTCGACCACGTTTTTATTATGGTGTATACCCTCAAGTATACTCAATGACATTAGAAGCGTAACACCCAGAAGGAGTTATTATTTTAACTTGATTTTTTGCCAGTATGGTAGTCTTACATCAAGAATAAAATGATTACATTTTCAAGAAATTTTATTAAAAAACAATCTAAAAAAAATTAATAATGTGTTTGGCGACCCCTTTGCTGTATACACTCCTGTAGACGTCTGGGCATCGACAAAATGAGATGGTCGATGTCTTCTTGAGGCATCTCATTCCAAGCAACTTGAATTTCATCGATAAACTGTGCTAGAGTCTGTGGAGGATGGTGCAAAGAGAATATTCTTCTTCCCATGATATCCCACACATGTTCAATGGGATTTAAATCCGGCGAACGGGGCGGCCACGCCAAAACATTAACACCAGCTTCATTAAGAAAGTTCATAGTTCGACGAGCAATATGGGGACGTGCGTTATCTTGTTGAAAAAGTACGTCTGAGCGGCCATCTAAATAAGGCAACAAAGTTGGTCGTATGACGTCTTCATCATAACGCGCAGCTGTCATACTGCCTCGAATGAATACAAGAGGTGATCGACTACCATAAGCAATAGCCCCCCAAACCATTACTCCAGCAGTCCTGTGTACATGCCTCTCAATACCAAACCTAAGATCAGGTCGTTCTCCACGGTAGCGTCGTACCCTTCTACGGCCATCATGCGTGCCTAGACAAAATCGTGATTCATCGCTGAATACGACATCGTGCCATTCTGCCTCCCAATGCTGCCGTTCTCTGCACCAGTCCAACCTTTGGCGACAGTGTCTCGCTGTTAAAGGAAGCACTAATTTTGAACGGTACGAAAGAAGCCCAAAGGATTGAATGCGGCGATATAAGGTTCGCATACTAACGGGCCTACCTTCTTCTCCTATCCATTGATCACCGATTTGACGCGTAGTAGCGAAACGGTCTCGCAGGGCTATTTGTCTTAAGCGCCGATCTTGACGTTCTGTGGTACGCCTTGGCTGACCAATTGGTCTTCTTCTTGCTCCTCTACCTTCTTCTGTCCATACCTGATACACACGTATTACAGTTGCTGCAGTGGAATCAATACGGCGGACAATTTCGCGATAGGACATACCGACATCTCGATAAGCAACAACTCGACCCCGGTCAAAATCGCTCAAATGGTGATATTGTGGACGTCTTCGGACTCGAGGCATTTTATTTAAGCTTAACACACTCAACGGAAACACGAAAACTAAAAACATCTGTACTAAACAGCTCATATAAATAGTTTTATCAAAAAAGAAAAAGTGAAATATTTTTTTTTTCACAATAAATATAAAAGGCACAAGGTTGAAATTGTTATCAATGTATGCTTTAAATATAGTCACTCTGTTGCTAAAATCTGAATCCAAAAAAATCATTCCTTCTTGGTGTTACGCTTCTAATGTCATTGAGTATATATATGAACTGTGGCTACAAGTTGTTAATTCTTCATTAAAAATCGTAAAAAAAATGTTTTCTATCTAAAGAAGGTGTAATATTGGAATACATTGGAGGCTGTACGGAAGGTGCAGTGGCAAATTGTTGTTTCTAGCGAATAACTAAATTGTAAGTGCATACATCAAAGAATTTACAATTAATCGTTTCATTGCTATTAATCACGAATTTGTTTATATCTATTACAGTATTATGTTGAATGAGATATTTAATACCTATCTACGGTGACTGATTTCTTTCAGCTGTGCTGACAACTCGGACAACCCTACTTTGTTAGGACCCGAATTTGGAAGGACATTGCTATTTTGTACATTATTTTTATAAATAAAATGTATTACCCATGTATATAGCAACTTTTATACCTCTCTGTGTAATTTAAATAATGTTCACATTAAAATTATTGCTTACTTCACCGTAAGCAATAATATTTATTTGGACTTAGAATTTAATTCATTGAAATCTAATACCCAATATTTTGAAATAAACCGCCATATTTTAGATTAAGCGACTGTCGCGCCACCATAGTGTGGTTTGCCCTGTTGCAACCGTTTTTTTCCCATAGTGCATCTGTAGATCTGTGGTTCTAGTATTCAATCAACAACTGTCAGATCTGAAGGCACAAAAATCACCTTCAGATCCGACGGATCTGACAGCTGTTGATTGAAAAAGAGCCTACGTTAGAAATTGCGGGAAATTTGAAGTTCCGACATATGCGCACTCCCATCGAGTGGGTCGGTCAACTATATATGTGAACTTACAGAATCATATGGAGTCGACTGGGTCTGATTTACTCTATTCACTGACCACAGTATCTTCTTTTCTATCCTCTAATACTCGGAATCCAAAAGGTCTGATAATGTTTCCACCTAAATTAAGAGGACTTGATTATTTTAAAGTATGTATTAGGAAAGAAATAACATTATCATTTTAAAATGCTTTTTATTTGTATACATTCATATTGAAAATAGTAATATATATATTTATAATACATGTTTCGATTCGATATATAATTGTTATCTTTTTGTTGGAACTTATGTATATAAACACCAATAAATAACGTGTTTCATTTTTTTTGTAAAATTGAGTGAAAATGGCACGGAAAATCGTTTCAAATACACCCTTTTTAATTAATAATAATAATTGATATAATTATCTCAAGGATTTGAGAAGCGACTAGCATTAACATTGACATCAAGATGTTTTTAGTTGAAAAGAGATAAATATATGAGATTTTTTTTGTAATTTTACGCCATTTGCTCGTATTTGGCTTTGTTCGCCGATCTAGCTAAACAACATGAAAGTATGACGCCTATTAGGGGGAAGAAAGCGATGCCGATGGAAGCACCTGCGACGATGCCGATGTTTGCGTCCAGGAAACCAATTACTTTGTCATAACAACCCTGAAATTGGTAATTTGTTAAAACGAACGTTAATGATGTGCACATATTAATACTTGTGTGTAAATTTGTGAATCATCAGCAGTGTCGCAGTTCTCTTTAATGCAGCAAGACGGTGGAACTGGTAATGGAGGCTGAAGGTTTAGCCAATCCGAAGACTGATGGTTTCCACAACAATGCAACTAAAAATAATTTAATGTCATGTTCTAATTGTTTACACTTTATGTTGTATGTTTGATAAAATAAAACCTCTAGACTGCCTAGAGTGGAAAATATTGTAGGTTGGAAAATCTGAAATTATATATTATACTTATTATGTCTGACGTGTTATATGTCAATTCGTAAAGCGTGTAGCCCACTTAAATAAATTAAAAAAAAATCATGGCACTCTAGAGATTGTTTTTTTATTGAACATACGTTCAGAGAGTTTTATATAACACCGAACATTTTCATAACGAGAATTTTTCTTTTAGGTATCCATATGCATACGTTGCAAATTTTCCGATGCTCGGTTTTTTAAAAGAATTAAATTTGAAGCTTCAAGCGAGTGGTTTCCACTCCCAGACTAAGCATGAAGTAAAATTTCGAGTTTAGAAAAGCCTGAAAATTTGGTTTGGTCGCGTAGCGCGAAGCGCGGAGCGGCCAAACCAAATTTTCAGGTTTTTCTAAACTCGAAATTTTACTTCATGCGCCACCGGTACAAAACACTGATTCAATATAAAGCTTAGCGGTGTGTTTGAAACTTCGTAATATGTCTGTGTTTTGTATCGGTGGCGCATGAAGTAAAATTTCGAGTTTAGAAAAGCCTGAAAATTTGGTTTGGGCGCTCCGCGCTTCGCGCTACGCGACCAAACCAAATTTTCAGGCTTTTCTAAACTCGAAATTTTACTTCATGCTTAGTCTGGGAGTGGAACACACTCGTTTTAAGTTTCAAATTAAACTCTTTTAACAAAACAACGATTATCTAAAGATTTACGGCATATACGCTGTAATTGAGACATGTACACTTAAAAGAAAAACTTCCTGTATATACAAGTTGAGGCATTAATTGCAATTGATTGGCTAGAATTTTTAATGGTCATATAGGCAACTCAATTTACAACTAACCTAAAAATTAATGGTGTCAAATCCTATTGGATGATTTGATTTGATAAACAGAATATACGAAAATGAACATTGAAAATGTTCGGTGTTACATAAAATTCTCTGTATATTCCAATGTTAAGTTTAATGGTTTCTACAATAATGCAACTAAAAATAATTCATTGTTATGTTCTAATTGTTTACACTTTATATCGTATGTTTTATAAAAAAAAACCTCTAGAGTGCCATGGTAGGTTAAAAACTCTAAAAATTATACATTATAATTATTATGTCTGACGTTTTATATGTCAATTTCTAAAGCGTGTAGCCAACTTAAATATATTTAAAAAAAATATGGCACTCTATTGATTATGTTTTATTGAACATACGTATATTTCAATGTTAAGTTCAATAACTTAATAATAAGTTCTGTTGTCTAAAGATCCTGGATATTTGTTTCACAGTTAAAGCCAGGCAGAGCTGTTCCGAGTACAGATATAATGTACTCGTGTATTGAGTACTCTACACAAAATGTACTCGAGAACCAAGTACAGTCGGCGTAACCCAAAATTGAATGGTGTAATTTATACTTTGCATCATAGTCGTTCGTTGCAATTAAGTTTGACAGCTCTCAAAAATTATTGTCAATATTCAATAGTCTCCCCTCGCTGCGCGACCCTCGACAAATTTTCTACGCGGGGCTTTTCTAAGTTTGAACTTTTACTTCATGCTTAGTCTGGGAGTGGAAGATACTCGTTCGGAAGTGAAAATGTTAATGTCGAATGTCGAACGTGTCAATGTCGATTGAATAATGGTTAATGAAATGCCACCTGTAAAATTTTCATGAGATTTTTAATATTTCGAGATTTTTGATGATTATTAAAATTTCCATCAGATTTTCAATATTTCGAGATTATTATCCGATTTTCGATATTTAGAGATTTTCGCTCATTTATAAAATATTCATCAGATTTATAACGATTATTAAGATTTGTATCAGATTTTCTATGTTTCGAAATTTTCATCAGATTTTCAATATTTCGAGATTTTTGTCAGTTTATAAAATTTTCATGAGAATTTAAATATTTCGAGGTTTTTGACGATTTTTAACATGTTCATCAAATTTTCAATATTTCGAGATTTTTGTCAAACTTATGATACTTCGAGATTTTTAACATTTTTTATTTTCATCAGATTTTCAATTTTCAAGATTTTTGTCAAATTTTCGATATTCCGAAATTTTATCAATTTATACAATTTTGCAGGCTTTTCTAAACTCGAAATTTCACTTCTTAATGTGGGGATGGAAAACACTTGTTAGATAATACTGAGGGACTTGAATAGAAAAAATTGTACTGTAAGTCGTCGCCAGTCAACGACGACGATAATTTAGTTAATTATGACAGTTGATGATATTAGTTAACTGTTAATTTTGACGTCGATAATGTTGATTTTTGACAGTTTGTATCGTGTGAATAATGTTTATTGATAAAACTGACGATAAACGTGATAATTAATCGATTGTCATCGGTGTCAAGTTGAAAGTAAAGTGTCCCCTTTGTCATAAACCGTTGTGGCAGTTGGAGCGAAATGCACTAAAGTTCATTTTGCGGTCAAAAATGTGTTAAGTACAAGTACTTTGAAAATAAAGTACTTGTGGACTGAGCATCGAGTAAACGAAAAGTACCCAAATTACAAATTTTGAGTACTTGTACTTGAGTACCGCCCAGCTTTGAAGCCTTGAAACAAAAACCAGTTTGACTTTCGGCAAATGATAAATTTATTTTATAATTGTTTAAAATTGATTATGTTACAATCTTACAGTTTCTTGAATGGCGTCAAAATCTGCTACTTTCTCTTGAGACTCAGTCCTGTAGTTGATCATGCTTTGGTTCAAGCCCTTGTCGAAACCCACCATTAGTTTTGTTCTGTAGGTGAAAATTGAGATACCTGCTCCCAATTCCAAGACAAAAATAAGAGCCAGGAAACCTCCGTACTGTAAAAATAAAAAAAAATTTATTATATTTTAATAGTTACACCATAGTGTTATAATATACAGGGAATTTTTCTTTCAAGTATATACCAGGTGTTGACTTGGCGGACGCAACATAGGAAATCCCATGTAAATTTTGAAATGTTCAAATATTGGCTCCCCTATTTATTTTAGAAACAAAATGTATTCACCTTTTTTGTACAGCTAATAATTCTGAATTAATTCATGTTAACGTTTATCACTTTAAGTTGCTCTAAGTTGAAATAACTAAGAAAGAGTAATACGATTTTATAAAAATAATGACATGTCATGGAATTTAAACAACAATTGCGGATGTCAAAATGGCACTGGACAGAAAACGGGTCGCAAACATCCTGATAACTGTGCTCTGCATAATACCACTTAATTAGGAGAATTTTTTCTTGTGTAGTGTAAATCATTTCGAAAACATTTACTTTAATAAAGTGACAGCGATATCTTGTTCCATTTTGATATCCGCAATCTTGTTTCAATTCCATGGCATGTCATTATTTTTATAAAATCACATTACTTTTTCTTAATTATTTTAACTTAGAGAAACGTAAAGTGTTAAGTGTGAAGATTAACACATTTAGAATGTCCCTCTATAAAAAAGCTAAAAACATTTTGTCTCTAAAATAAGCAGGGGAGCCAATATTTGAACACGTCAAATTTAAGTCAAGGATATACAGGGTGTCTACGCTAAACCGTTCGTTAAATGTCTATGGGGTTGCAGTTTCACTAAAAATTTAAAATAAATCCTTGTCATACGGTTGAATCAGTTCTCATATGAAATATTTTCAATTTTATATCACTTTCGGTTCCACCGGAAGTAGCACCTAATTTGTTATTTTAAATGGAACACCCTATAGTATTAGTAATTTTTAGAATTCCTCGTTTAATTTGCAACATATTTTATTCGAACATATGTACACTTATCTCTTATAGTTTTCAAGAAAAAAATATTTCTAAAATTTTTGACCTCTAAAAGACATCTTGAAATCTGTCTGTAACTTCACTTAAAAATAAGATAAAGATATGATTTATGTCTCTACTTGTACCTAGAGAATGCCTCTATGAGCAAATTAATTGAAAACTGTCAATTTTGACAATAAGTGTTCTTAAAATGTCAATATCTAAGGGCTCTCTTCAATATCTAGTAATTCAATTTTTTTAAATAGAATGACCCATTTTTTATTAAATGGTACGATTATGGGGAACATTTCCTACAAAAAAGTATTATACAACTATACTCCTAAAGCAAGTAGTTTTCGAATTATTTCGAAGATTCGTTTTTCGTCGCATTTATGCAGGATATAATGCGCGCATAAGTCGCAATTGAATTTTTTGTAGGCAAGTGGCATGCTTTTCTTTTGTCGCATGTGTTTTGCGAAATGTCAAATAATAAAAAGAATTAACTTTGTACTAATTCTTTTTAGGCTGTCTAAGGACTCTAGTTCAAAATTTACATACATCGACTGCATTACAGACTAGAATCTATAGCCTAATCTCCAAATTAAAGTCTACAGGCGAGTCTACATAATTGAGTCTATAGATTGGAGTCAACAGACTAGAGTCTGGCTGTCTAAACACTTTAGTTTAGAGTATAAAGTCAACTGTCTACAGACTAGACTCTAGTTTCTAGACTAGAGTCCACAGACTAGTCTACGCTGTCTAAAGACTCCAGTTTAGAATCTACATGAGTCGACTGCTCGATGTCCAAAGTGTCCAAAACTGTTTATAGACAAAGTCCACAGATAATAGAGTATAGTCTACAGACTAGATAAAGTCTACAGAATAGATAGAATTCACACACTAGAGTGTACAAACTATATAGTCTACAGACTAATTGGATTCCACAAACTAGAGTCTACAGACTAGATAGAGTCCACATACTAGAGTTTACAGAATAAATTGAGTCCATGACTAGTTTACAGACTAGATAGAGTCCACAGACTAGAGTTTACAGACTAGAGTCAACAAACAAACTAGATAGAGTTCACAGACTGGTATACAGACTAGATAGAGTCCACAGACTAGAGTCTACAGTCTAGATAGAGTGCGCAGTCTAGCGTATACAAACTAGACAAAGCTCACAGACTAGAGTCTACAGATTAGATAGAGTCTACAGACTATAGTCCACAGACTAGAGTCTACAGATTAGATACAGTCTACAGACTAGATAGAGTCCATAGACTAGAGTCTACAGATTAGATAGAGTCCACAGATTAGAGTTCACAAATTAAATTATCTAGTCCACAGACTAGTCTAGATTGTCTAGAAACTTTAGTTTAGTCTACATAAGTCGACTGCTCAAAATGCAGAGTTTAGTGTCTATAGTACAGCGCTTAGAGATTGTATTTTAGATATTAGAGTCTAGGGATGAGTATACAGACTATAGTCTTGTCTACAGACTGATTAGAGTCTAGATAATTAGTCTAGACTATTGTCTAGGCTGCCTGGAGTACAGAACTTAACTATTAGAGTCTAGATAATTAGAGTCTAGAGACTATAGTCTAGGCTACCTAGAGTACAAATCAAAAGCATACTACTTGCCTACTAAAATTCAATTGCGACTTATACGCGCATTATTCGCTACATAAATGTGTCGAAAAACGAATCTTCGAAATAATTCGATAACTACTTGCTTTAGGAGTATAGTTGTAAATACTTTTTTATAGGAAATTTTTCCCCCAATCGTACCATGTGATAAAAAATGGGTCATTCCATTTAAAAAATTGAATTACAAGATATTGAAGAGGGCACTTCGATACTCACATTTTAAGAACACTAATTGTTAAAATTGACAGTTTCTAATTACTTTACTCATAGAAGCATTCTCTAGGTACAAGTAGAGATATAAATCATATTTTTATCTCATTCTTAAGAGAAGTTAGAGATAGATTTCAAGATGCCTTTTAGAGGTCAACATTTTAGAAATATATTTGTTTTCTTGAAAACTATAAGAGATAAGTGTACATATGTTCGAATAAAATATGTTGCAAATTAAACGAGGAATCCAAAAAATTAATAATATATAGGGTGTTCCATTTAAAATAACAAATTTGGTTCTACTTCCGATGGAGCCGGAAGTGGTATAAAGTTAAAAATATTTCACATAAAGAGAACTAATTCAACCGTATGACAAGGATTTTTTACAAATTTTTAGTGCAACGCAACCCCATAAACTTTTAACGAACGGTTTAACGTAGACACCCTGTATACGCTGTATTCATTCAGGCCAGTGGCGCAGCCAGGATTTCGTCTTAGGGGAGGTCCAAAGAAAGTCACAAATTAAATATGTAATATAACGTAATTTAAAATATCTTGTTGTTAGGGTGGCCTCTTGGCCTGTATCTATTGTGGATATCCTGACAATTACAGCGTTTGGTAAATTTTCAGAAATTCGTAATTTTTATAAAACCGGTTAGTTTAAAGCTTCTTACGAGCGTTTCCACTCCTTGTTTAATCATAGAGTAAAATTTCGAGTTATAAAAGCCTGAACATTTGGATTGGTCGCGTAGCGAAGCAGAGCGACCAATCCAAATAGGGTCAGAAAGTGATGACGTCACAAATGAGTGAAAAATTCAAACGTGAGTCATATTTTGAAAACACTGTCAAAACATTGGCAGTATTGACAACGTACATAAGAGGCAAGAATAAAATAGGTTATGTTTGGAGGCTTAGTGTACCTAAGTTTTACATATTTGTAATGGCCGACAAGTTGAGCAATTGAGCTCTCTGTGTTTTATTAATTTTAATTGTGTTTTACGCGAATTAATTTGCTAAGATTAATACATGTGTTAGTTTCGTTGATGATTATCATTTGAGTGCCATTATTCGTGTGTTGCCTTATCTGGAAGTTTGTTTTTTGGTAGAGTGAGTATTTTTTGCGTTTACTTGTGGGTTAGGTTCACCGACCTCCATCTCATCGTTATTACAAATTTCATTATCCTATATCGTAGACAACCAAACGAACAAATTATTTGTTTATACAGCACTGGATTTTAAGTATATTTGCAATCACATTAAATATTCCTTTACTAAGCCTCTGTTCTCTTGTGTTTCATATTCGTGGTCTACTGTCCATTGTTTGTGCAATAAGTCGTCACTATAGACCCAGTGACGTGAAACTTGTATTTTGTTTATTTTCCTTCCTGTAGTTCCTTTTTAATTTGCTTAATGTCCCGCACCTGCGGCCGATGTGACGGTAATTTTCCTCGATCAAAAGTTTTAAAATGTTTTACTTGTAATGTACGTATTCATGTGGCCTGTTTGGACGAATTAACAATGGATGATGTTGCTTACTACCTTGCCGAATCTAATAAGGTAAATGGTGATTTTTACAAATGCAAGGATTGCGCGGCAAATAAGAACGTGTCGCGTACTTCAGTCTACCAAGCCATTCATGATAATGAACCGGGCGCTGAGGAGCGAACGCATGCGCCAGTACCCGCTCTCGTCAATTCAATTCGGGCTTTATTCATAAATGAATTTATGCCAATTTTTATAGATGAATTGCGATCTGTACTAGGAGATTTAAGAGTCGAAATTAAATCTCTAGATGATAGGATTACGAAGCTTGAGACTACAGCTATTTCTAATGATTCGCAAAGTTCTCCTGACTTGTCAACAAAATCAGATATTGTTCGTGAAGTAGAAGAGCGACAAATGCGTTCCCGAAATGTTATGGTTTTTAATGTACCAGAGCCAGTTGGATCTCGCCAAGAAATGATTACTAAGGATGCTGCTGCTCTAAATGATTTGATTAAGTCACAAGTCAAATTTGATCCAATTAAAGTTATTCGCCTGGGAAGGGTTAGTGTAAAGCCACGTCCGATGAAACTTATATTTGCTACTGCTCAAGAATCACTTGATATTCTAAGGGTGACTCATGCAATTGATACTGGTAATATTATATTTAACAATGACAAAACTGAAATGCAGCGTAATCACCTGAGGACTCTCAAAGATGGGCTGGATATGCGGAAAAAGGCAGGAGAAACCGATATAACTATTAAATATGTCAACGGCCACCCTTCCATTGTTAAATCTGCTTCTAGGATGCAAAAAAACTAATAACAAAATGTGTCGCATAATAAGATATTGTAATGAACTTATGACCCATCCAAACTTTTATATTTTTGGTAATTCATATATTATGTTTAAACGCCATTTAACCTATATAGATTTTTCTGTCATTAGTTAGTTATTATGTATTTTGTTTATTTTTCATTATTATTATTAAGAATGTTCTTCAATACCTCTTTTCGTATTTTTGAAATTTGTTTTATTTTTTGTATTATTAAATTATATTGTTACATATGAAATAAATAAATAAACAAATATTTAAGAATTCAATTGCTCTGATTTGCTAAATATAATGCATTATCTAATGTCTGGAACCAACACATTTGCTGTAAATAATTGAAATATGTTATAAATTGAAAATGAAAAATATACGGTACTTCGGCGGATTTTGGGTACAGCAGGCGCACCGCGAATGTACCGTCTGGGCAAATAAGCGGCTGTATCTCAGAAGCTAATGATCGTGAGAGTTACGGTAAAAAAATTTATAGTGGGCAAGGCAAAATGCTGGAAATTATTTTCAAGTTTCCAAGATGGCTGCCAGTGGGCGTTTCCACCATCTTGAATTACATAAAGTTACGTTTCTCGCGATTTTCCTCAATGAATGTAACAAAAAAGTATTTGCGTTTTAATGCTAACCTAAAGTAAAACATTTTTTGTAAAAACAATTTTTCTCTATCTTTCGAAATAAAGTGGTGGGGGGAATTTGAATATTGTTTTAAATAAATGCCTGTAACTTCGAAACGGCTTAATAGATTTGGATAAATTTGGTATCATTGAAAAGAGCATTTCTTGGGCTTTTAGGTTTCTCGTAATCATGACAGTTGTGACCTACACGGCCGCCAATAGAGGGCGTTATTCGATATTATAACCAAAATATTGGATTTTCTCAAAAAATTTAAACGCGATGATATGACTTTTTTTAGACTAGAAAATAGACAAATGACCAACCAATACGCCTGCGCAAACCGCATCTTAATATCTTTTTCCTAACTCAAATTATTAAAAAAAAATACTAAACCAGGAAAATTTATACACCCCCATTTAAAAATGTATCGGTTGCGTTCGATAAGAAGGCAAGTAGTAGGCCATGGATACGACAATCGTCTAACAAAAATATTGCCAAGTAACGTCAAACTTTTGTCACACGCAGCCCAATATTGTTGATTGCGCTTAATTTGAGTACTTTATAATCAAAATGCCTCTCACAGATAATGAAGCCGTTGACATGATTGCGATTTATTTCGAGTGTTTTAAAAATGCAGCTATAGCTGCAAAACAGTACGCGGCACGGTTTCCAGATGGCCGTCATTACGGGAGAAGAATGTTTCCGCGCTTGGTACAGCGATTACGCGATACTGGAAGATTTCGTCGTCCTAAACGTCGCAGGCGTCGCAATGGAAGGACCGAAAAAAAACATTATCAATGTCTTGGCTTGCATAGAATTTGATAGACATGTAGGAACTAGAACATTGTCTTTAGACTTGGGAATAGCACGAACAACTGTTAGAAATATTTTGAAAGATTATAGGTAAATAATTTTATCTTATTCCAAGTATCTTAGCACATACTCTCAGATACACAATTCAGTGTTATTCTGATTATATTATTTTTACGCATATGTTGTTTTTTACTTTTAGATTACATCCTTACCACATAGTCTTGCACTAGGCGCTAAATGAACAAGATTTTGATAATAGATTAAATTATTGTCTAGGCATGCTTGAGGAAAACAGAAATTTCTTAACGGAAATTCTCTGGACCGACGAGGCTACCTTTAGTAGTGATGGTAGAGTAAACCGTCATAATATGCATTATTGGTCCGCTGAAAATCTGCATTGGTTAAGAGAAGTGCAGCACTAGGGACGCTGGAGCCTAAATGTGTGGTGCGGTATCATTGGGGACAGAATTATTGGACCTTATTTTTTTGGTCAAGCTTTAACTGGTAACCGCTTCTTAGAGTTTTTGATCAACGACTTGCCAATTTTGTTGGAAGATGTGCCACTCGCAACTAGGAAAACTATGTTTCTGCAATTAGATGGCTGTCCGGCACATTATTAAATTAATGTTCGAAACTATATTAACGGGACCTTTCGAGAACGCTGGATAGGAAGGGGAAGCCTATTTCCTTGGCCGGCAAGATCTCCCGACTTGACGTCTTGATTTTTACTTGTGGGGACGCTTAAAAGATATTGTTTTCCAAACTCCACCAACAACACGAATGGATATGGAAAACAGAATTCGAAACTAAATTCGTCAACCATCAGCGGAAGAACAATTTGTGGAATATGACGGAAGGCAATTTGAATACAGAAGGCATTAATCTTTTTTCAAAATCGGTCCTTTTCAGGACCACAACTTTATTTAAAAGGACAATCGCTTTTAAATACGAAAACGTGTGACTTAAAATCACAGCACTAAATAAACTGACATTTCTTGTGAATATTTTAGAGAGGAGTTTGTCTTTTATTTCAATGGCCTACTACTTGCCTTGTTATCGAACGCAACCGATGCATTTTTAAATGGGGATATATTAATTTTCCTGGTTTATTATTATTTTTTTTTTAATAATTTGAGTTAGGAAACAGATATTAAGATGCGGTTTGCGCAGGCTTATTGGTTGGTCATTTATCTATTTTCTAGTCTGAAAAAATCATATCATCGCATTTAAATTTTTTTGAGAAAATCCAATATTTTGGTTATAATATCGAATAATGCCCTCTATCGGCGGCCGTGTAGGTCACAACTGTCATAATTACGAGAAACCTAAAAGCCCAAGAAATGCTCTTTGCAATGATACCAAATTTATCCAAATCCATTAAGCCGTTTCGAAGTTACAGGCATTTATTTAAAACAACATTGAAATACCCTCCACCACTTTATTTCGAAAGATAGAGAATAATTGTTTCTACAAAAAATGTTCCACTTTAAGTTAACATTAAAACGCAAATACTTTTTTGTTATATTCATTGGGGAAAATCGCGAGAAACGTAACTTTATGTAATTCAAGATGGTGGAAACGCCCACTGGCAGCCATCTTGGAAACTTGAAAATAATGTCCAGCATTTTCCCTTGCCCACTTTACCTATAAATTTTGTTACCGTAACTCTCTACGATCGTTAGTTTCTGAGATACAGCCGCTTACCTCGCTTATTTGCCCACCCGGTACATCGGGCAATGAATCAACACTTGTGATCAGATGTAATATTCAAATATCAATCTGTTTGATTGGAATTTTTTCTAACACAAAAATACCTTTTTAATTTTAACTCACAAACAAAATAAGGACCCAAACGTAAATAACTTTACCTACGCCCTATCTAGTAACCGCATCATACCACACTGTCATCTTGACAAGTATGATTGATATTACGTACACATGCACGTAATAGCTTTGAAAAGTATATTACGTGCTGACAGCTGAACAGCTAATTGCTTACCGTATAACCAAATGACATTTCTTTGATGTACAGAGAGTTTTTCTTTAAAGTATACGTATCCCGAATTCAGCTTATTTTCTTTAAATCTTTAGTTATTTGTCGTTTTTTTAAGAGTTCAATTTGAAGCTTTGAACGAGTGTTTCCACTCCCAGACTAAGCATGAAGTAAAATTTCGAGCTTAGAAAAGCCCCGTGAAAATTTGTCGAGGGTCGCGCAGCGACCCGAGACAAATTTTCTGGGCTTTTCTAAACTCGAAATTTTGCTTTATGCGCCACGCGTATAAAACACTAAAATATTGTGAACTCTATGTTTATTTGAACCTCACTTGAAATCAGTGTTTTATACGCGTGGCGCATGAAGTAAAATTTCGAGTTTAGAAAAGCCCAGAAAATTTGTCTCGGGTCGCTGCGCGACCCTCGACAAATTTTCACGGGGCTTTTCTAAACTCGAAATTTTACTTCATGCTTAGTCTGGGAGTGGAAAACACTCGTTTAAAGCTTCAAATTAAACTCTTTCACAGAAACAACGAATGTCTGAAAATGTACAGCTTTATTTCCTGTATATCATTGTCATGGTACTATTAAAAATTATTACAATAAATAAGTTGTTCTTTCATGCTCATTGTTTATTTAGTTAGGGCGTAGGTAAAGTATCGTACGTTTCTCGAGTAGTATGGCAATCACATACTCGCGGAATACTGCACTCGCCGCTGCGCGGGACGTGCGCAACATGTCTGCTTATATGCAATATGCTGCATACCACTCTCGTTACGTAATATACTAAAACCTAACCACACAGAGGTAAAAAACACAAGAATGACAGAATCGTTGGTGCACTGTACGACATACGTTCGAATTTTAAGTAAAGTTGGCTAGCCTGAGAATGGAGGACAACTGTACCCGAAATCCGCCGAAGTATCGTATATTTTTCATTTTCAATTTATAACATATTTCCATGATTTACAGCAAGTCGGACCAGACATTGGATAATGCATTATCTTTAGCAAATCAGAGCAATTAAATCCTTAAATATGTAAAACTACCTTACAGTAAGCCTCCAAACATAACCTATGTTATTATCGCCCTTACGTACGTTGTCAATACTGCCAATATTTTGACAGTGTTTTCGAAGTAGGATTCACGTTTGAATTTTCCACTCATTTTTGATGTCATCACTTTCCGACCCTATTTTCAGGTTTTTCTAAACTCGAAATTTTATTTCATGCGCTATCTGCAGAGCTGTTCCGGGTACAAGTAAAATGTACTCGAGTACTGAATACAAGTACTCTGCGAAATATGTACTTGAGGACTAAGTGCAAGTACGCAACAATAGGTACCAGCGACGGCTCGCAGTCTAACTTCAGGGTTGGCCAGAGACCCAAAGTAATATGTATCCGTTATTGAAAGGTGATTTTGTAATGCAATTCCTTGTATTTATAAAGCGCGATCCCAACCTCAAATTTTGTGTGCCTTGGCGCTGTGGCCGACCCAGAAGTTAGGCTGCGAGCCGTCGCTGATAGGTACTTAACAGAGCTAGGACGAATCCTCGTAATAAGGATTCGAATCACGATTCAGAATCACCTAATGTGATTCGAATCACGAATACTCGAATAAAGGATTCCGAAGAGATAAATATGATTCGAATCAAAGATTCGAATCCTGTTTTTTTCGAATCACGAATACAAATCCTTTAAAAATAAATTATTTGTTCGCAACCATTAATATATAAATATCGTTACCAGTTGTTTTAACAAAAATATTCAAAATCTAATTATTTGTTATTAATACTGAATATCGTTGATAACTAAATATCTGATTTCCTGTTACTCTGATAAAAGATGTATTTGCGTGTTTCTGAACTTCACTTCAAATCAGTGTTTTGTACGCGTGGCGCATGAAGTAAAATTTCGAGTTTAGAAAAGCCCGAAAATTTGTCTCGGGTCGCTGCGCGACCCTCGACAAATTTTCACGGGGCTTAAACTCGAAATTTTACTTCATGCTTAACCTGGGAGTGGAAAACACACGTTTAAAACTTCAAATTGAACTCTTTTACAGAAAGCGTATGCATATTTATACCTAAAACAAAAACTCACTGTATAGTGAGCAAAGTCAGTTTGATTTTATTAGAAATATCTATGTCCCGAGAAATACAGGTAGTTTTTCTGACGTCACACATGAAATTCCTCGCATGACGTGAAAAGTCAATGTAATAACATAGCAAGGTCGACTCGGTTTAAAATTAAGACAACGTTATACACTAACCACCTTGATTGCTGATGTCGCGCGTGGAAGTCATCACGTGACGTCAACAATCAAGGTAATTAATCAATACAAGGTCGGCTCGGTTTAAATCAAGACAACCTTACTTACACACCTTGGTTGATGTCGTCACGCGTGGAAATCCGTACGTAATTTATCAACTGTATTAGCTGTAGTAGCAGTAGACTTGCGAACTGATGATATTCTGAAGCAATGAATCATACAACTGATGAACTTTAAAACTTTCGAACTACAGAACTGCAAATTTCTAAAATTGATTTAATAAAACTAACTATCGTTTCAAGCAATGAGCATAAACAACTTGGTATCTGCAATATTTATTAGTTCCTGAAGTAATATATTGATAAAAAGCAGAACTAATGAGGTGTATAACTGAAGGTCAAAACATGAGTAGTTGATCTTATGAAACAATGGACTGTAGAACTGTTAAACTGTAAAATGTATTAATTGTACTAGTTCTACAGTTCTAGCAACTAATGATCTGACGATTTATAAACTATAGATTTGACGACCAGTAACAGATGATCCTTCTATATAATAAACCAAACCAAGGTCATTACTATGCAAGGTTGTCTCGATTTAAACCGAGCCGCCCTTATCACGCGCGGAAATCCTCACACGACATCAAAATCAAAGTCATAACTGTATAAGGTCGACTCGGTTTAAACTGAGACAGTCTTGTATAAGGTTGTCTTCTTTTAAACGAGTGTTTTCCACTCCCAGACTAAGCATGAAGTAAAATTTCGAGTTTAGAAAAGCCCCGTGAAAATTTGTCGAGGGTCGCGCAGCGACCCGAGACAAATTTTCTGGGCTTTTCTAAACTCGAAATTTTACTTCATGCGCTACGCGTATAAAACAGTGATTTAACGAGAAATTTAAAAACACAAAAAAGACATTTTTCATGTTAATCCTCACAATTAATTCGAATTATTTTTGACGATTCAAATCCTTTTGTAAGTATTCGAATCCTTTTATAAATATTCGAATCCTTTTATTAATATTAAAATCCTTTTATAAATATTAGAATCCTTTTATAAATATTCGAATCCTTTTATAAATATTCCAATCCTTTTATTAATATTCAAATCCTTTTATAAATATTCGAATCCTTTTATAAATATTCCAATCCTTTTATTAATATTCAAATCCTTTTGTAAGTATTCGAATCCTTTTATAAATATTCGAATCCTTTTATAAGGATTCGAATCACCCACATTCGAATCCTAAACAAATGTAACGAATCCGGATCACGAATCCAGTTGAACTAAAGTATTCGAATGCCTCTTTTAAATCCTCTAAAAGGATCCGTATCCAGGATTCGAATTCTGAATGATTCGAATCCTGCCCAGCTCTAGTACTTAAGTACTTTTATGAGTACAAAGTACTGAGTACATGGAGTGAATAAGGACATATGATTGCAACCCCTTGACTTACTATTTAAAATTACATTTAAGATGCACATAGTGATTTTTTTCTTGGTGTACTTTTATTCATTCCAAAAAGATCTCCTCACATTCGAATTAATCAAAATAAACATTCGTAAAAGTAATTTGCAACAGATCAAAAACAAGCGGAGAGTATATTTTGAACTTTACATTGTTTTAATAATGTGGCGCATGAAGTAAAATTTCGAGTTTAGAAAAGCCAAATTAGGCTTTTCTAAACTCCGCTTCGCTACGTGACCTGTCCAAATTCTTCAGGCTTTTCTAAACTCGAAATTTTACTTAATGCATTAATCTGGGAGTGCAGAGCTTCAAATTGAACTATTCTTATAAACATATAAACCCCCTCTAGTATTTGACCTGTACCGGGTGGGCAAATAAGCGAGGTAAGGGGCTGTATCTCAGAAACTAACGATCGTAGAGAGTTACGGTAAAAAGATTTATAGGTAAAGTGGGCAAGGGAAAATGCTGGAAATTATTTTCAAGTTTCCAAGATGGCTGCCAGTGGGCGTTTCCACCGTCTTGAGTTACATACAGTTACGTTTCTCGCGATTTTCCCCAATGAATATAACAAAACAGTATTTGCGTTTTAATGTTAACTTAAAGTGGAACATTTTTTGTAAAAACAATTTTTCTCTATCTTTCAAAATAAAGTGGTGGAGGGTATTTGAATGTTGTTTTAAATAAATGCCTGTAACTTCGAAACGGCTTAATGGATTTGGATAAATTTGGTATCATTGAATAGAGCATTTCTTGGGCTTTTAGGTTTCTCGTAATTATGACAGTTGTGACCTACACGGCTGCCGATAGAGGGCGTTGTTGGATATTATAACCAAAATATTGGATTTTCTCAAAAAAATTAAATGCGATGATATGATTTTTTTAGACTAGAAAATAGACAAATGACCAACCAATAAGCCTGCGCAAACCGCATCTTAATATCTTTTTCCTAACTCAAATTATTAAAAAAAAAATACTAAACCAGGAAAATTCATATATCCCCATTTAAAAATGCATCGGTTGCGTTCGATAAGAAGGCAAGTAGTAGGCCATTGAAATAAAAGACAAACTTCTCTCTAAAATTTTCACAAGAAATGTCAGTTTATTTAGTGCTGTGATTTTAAGTCACACTTTTTCGTATTTCTAAGCGATTGTCCTTTTAAATAAAGTTGTGGTCCTGACAAGGACCGATTTTGAAAAAAAAGTTAATGCCTTCTGTGTTCAAATTGCCTTCCGTCATATTCCACACATTGTTCCAGTCTTTCTTGAGTCGACAGAACCGCAGCCTCGATTTCTGCCGCTGATAGTTGACGAATTGAGTTTCGAATTCTGTTTTCCATATCCAGTCGTGTTGGTGGAGTTTGAAAAACAATATCTTTTAAGCGTCCCCACAAGTAAAATTCAAGACATGTCAAGGCGGGAGATCTTGCCGGCCAAGGAAATAGGCTTCCCCTTCCTATCCAGCGTTCTCGAAAGGTCCCGTTAATATGGTTTCGGACATTAATTGAATAATGTGCCGGACAACCATCTAATTGCAGAAACATAGTTCTCCTAGTTGCGAGTGGCACATCTTCCAACAAAATTGGCAAGTCGTTGATCAAAAACTCTAAGAAGTGGTTACCAGTTAAAGCTTGACCAAAAAAATAAGATCCAATAATTCTGTCCCCAATAATACCTCACCAGACAACATTTAGGCTCCAGCGTCCCTGGTGCTACACTTCTCTTAACCAATGCGGATTTTCAGCGGACCAATAATGCATATTATGACGGTTTACTCTACCATCACTACTAAAGGTAGCCTCGTCGGTCCAGAGAATTTCCGCTAAGAAATTTCTGTTTTCCTCAAGCATGCCTAGCATCCATTGACAATAATTTAATCTATTATCGAAATCTTGTTCATTTAGCGCCTGGTGCAAGACTATGTCGTAAGGATGTAATCTAAATGTAAAAAACAACATATGCGTAAAAATAATATAATCAGAATAACACTGAATTGTGTATCTGAGAGTATGTGCTAAGATACTTGGAATAAGATAAAATTATTTACCTATAATCTTTTAAAATATTTCTAACAGTTGTTTGTGCTATTCCCAAGTCTAGAGACAATGTTCTAGTTCCTACATGTCTATCAAATTCTATGTAAGCCAAGACATTGATAATGTTTTTTTCGGTCCTTCCATTGCGACGCGTTCCAGTATTGCGTAATCGCTGTACCAAGCGCGGAAACATTCTTCTCCCGTAATGACGGCGATCTGGATACCGTGCCGCGTACTGTCTTGCAGCTATAGCTGCATTTTGAAAACACTCGAAATAAATCGCAATCATGTCAACTTCATTATTTGTGAGAGGCATTTTGATTAAAAATTACTCAAATTATGCGCAATCAACAATATTGGGCTGGGTGTGATAAAAGTTTGACGTTACTTGGCAATATTTTTGTTAGGCGATTGTCGTATCCATGGCCTACTATTTGCCTTCTTATTGAACGCAACCAATACATTTTTAAATGGGGATATATGAATTTTCCTGGTTTAGTATTTTTTTAATAATTTGAGTTAGGAAAGAGATATTAAGATGCGGCTCTCGCAGGCTTATTGGTTGGTCATTTGTCTATTTTCTAGTCTAAAAAAGTCGTATCATCGCATTTAAATTTTTTGAGAAAATCCAATATTTTGGTTATAATATCGAATAACGCCCTTTATCGGCGGCCGTGTAGGTCACAACTGTCATAATTACGAGAAACCTAAAAGCCCAAGAAATGCTCTTTTCAATGATACCAAATTTATCCAAATCCATTAAGCCGTTTCGAAGTTACATGCATTTATTTAAAACAACATTCAAATACCCCCACCACTTTATTTCGAAAGATAGAGAAAAATTGTTTTTACAAAAAATGTTCCACTTTAGGTTAGCATTAAAACGCAAATACTTTTTTGTTACATTCATTGGGGAAAATCGCGAGAAACGTAACTTTATGTAATTCTAGATGGTGGAAACGCCCAGCCATCTTGGAAACTTGAAAATAATTTCCAGCATTTTCCCTTGCCCACTTTACCTATACATTTTTTTACCGTAACTCTCTACGATCATTAGTTTCTGAGATACAGCCTCTTACCTCGCTTATTTACCCACCCAGTACACACATTTTCAGCTAATTCTGGCAATTTTTAGAGGTTGGGTGGTATTTTTGTCTCTGACGACTGGACTACCTATATGAGAGTAAGTAAAAAATTCTTTTGTGAGCATTTTTTTACATTAAATTTGTCCTAGGGCATATAATTAAATTCTTTTAAGCAGCTACAGTTTTATTAGATAAGTATACATTTCGGGACATGTAGTCCTGGGTTTTTGAAAGGGGTTGGTTTTGTTTTCAAAGCCCACTTTGCTAAAACAATTTTGTACAACAAATTTCCGCTCTTTCAAATGTGTTTTTTGGGCATTCTTTAGAGAGACTGTGTAGATGTTTTAATCGGGTCCTTGTTAAAGAACCATCATGAAGCTTTTCTGTACTGAAAACAGGGACTGGAAACCATAGCGATCACAACGTAAAGTAATGTATTCCTTACGTTGTGCTTTGAGCCTACTCGGCAATGACTCATTCTTGTTGATATTCTTAAGGAAATTCTATATGCGATATTATTTTACTTACCACATATAGCAATACTGGTTGGCCTTTGATGGTGCAACAGCATGCCAGTGAACCAATCAGAATAATTGAAGCTCCAATTGCGATTAATACATATGGACCAGCGTCAGAGAACTCCGTGCTCATTTCCATGTATTTGTGTAGAGCTACTTCCATCCATATCCCAATACAAAGAATAGCTATGCCTGATACCTAGTTACAAAAAGATTAATTAATGTCAAATATGCAGAGAGTTTTATGTAACACCGAACATTTTCATAACGAGAAATTTTCTTTTAAGTATATATATATGCATACGTTGTACATTTTCCGACGCTCGGTTTATCAAAAGGATTCAATTTGAAGCTATAAACGAGTGTTTTCCACTCCCAGGCTAAGCATGAAGTAAAATTTCGAGTTTAGAAAAGCCTGAAAATTTGGTGTCCGTTAAATAATCAAGTTAATCAACATAAAATATACTTAAAATCAATTGCAGTTGCATTTTCTTTATAGAAAATTAAATTATGACAACGCATTTTTCTAAAATATTTAGCCATAGTTAAAATTTTTGCAATTTTTCTTTCAAGTTTAATTTGAAGCTTCTAACCAGTGTTTTCCAATCCCTGATTAAGCATGAAGTAAAATTTAGAGTTTATAAAAGCCTGAAAATTTGGTTTGGTCGCGTAGCGAAGCGACCAAACAGAATTTTCAGGCTTTTCTAAACTCGTAATTTTACTTCATGCGCCAGGCGTATAAAACACTGACGTATTGTGATGTTTAAAATATACTTTTAAATCAGTACGCTGCTGAATAAGTGTGTTTTAAACTTTTGATTATTTTAGTGTTTTAAACGCGTGGCGCATGAAGTAAAGTTTCGAGTTTAGAATAGCCTGAAAATTTGGTTTGGCCGCTCCGCGCTACGCGACCAAACCAAATTTGCAGGCTTTTCTAAACTCGAAATTTTACTTCATGCTTAGCCTGGGAGTGGAAAACACTGTTTAAAGCTTCAATTTGAACTATTACAAAAATAGGGATTGCCTCAATTCAACGATTTTAGAAAAATGGAGAGAATTGTAAAAATGCAAGGAATTATCAAATCAACCTAAAATTTATAGAATCTACACAGAAATAAATAAACTTTGATTGGCTGTAATGGAAATTTAAATATCTCTACTGGATTTTCCAAAATATCATGCCAAAGTAAAAATTATGTTATAAAATTGACAATTTTGAGAGAATGTTTGCTTTGAAAATAAAAAAATGTATACCGTTAACGTGAAATGCACACAATTTACTTAGAATTAATTGGACTTTTATCTTATAAAAAGAAAATATAATTATCTTGACGTATTTACAGAAAATATTCAGCCAAAATTGAAATTGTGCAATAAAATCAACAATTTCTGGGAATGTTTTCTTTGAACAAATTGTAAAAAATAAACATTTTATACCATCAACATGAATTTCACAGAATACTTAGAATTGAGTGCACTTATATACAAGGTGGCCAGAAAAGGTGTGATAATCTTCAGGTAGAGTGGTTCATTGATTAATTTCAAGCAGAAAATGTAAGTAAAAAAATATTGTATTGTGGCTTATAACTCCTCACGAGCCAATTTAAAGAAATGTAAATTTGGCAACAATGGATCAAACAAGTGTTTAATTTAATAATAATCATAAATTTAACAAATCTACAAAAATTAATATTTGAAGTATACATCAAAAATGAAAGATTAAAGTAAATGTTCAAATTGATAACCATCCGTTTCTAAGCAGATCTGGAGCCGTCGTGGGATAGAATTAATTACTCGGAGCAACATCTCTTCAGTAATTAATTCCACTGCAACACGAATTCTATTCATGACGTCTACATTGTCCACTGGAGGTGTTGCATACACCTTTTCTTTTAAAAATCCCCAAACGAAAAAATCAAGTGGATTCATATCCGGCGACCTTGCTGGCCATAGTATAGGTCCATTGCGCCCAATCCATCTATTTGGAAAATGTTCGTCCAACCATCCTCTTGAAATTCTTGCTGTATGAGGTGGTGCACCATCATGCATGTACAGCATGTTGTTTACTAAATTTAGTGGAACATTCTCCAAAACTTCTAAAATATTTACATAATTTATGGCATTTAATCTTTGATGAATAAAAAAAGGCCCAATTACACATAAATTTAGAATACCAAGCCAGACGTTAACTAAAAATTTCCTTTGATGTCCCATTTCTCTAACCGCCCGAGGATTTTCTTCTGCCCAAAAGTGATAATTATGACAATTAAATACCCCATCTCTAGTGAATGTACATTCATCACTCCAAAGAATTTTAAATAAAAAATTTGGTTCTTCCCGAATTTGATCTAAAATCCTGTCACAAAACATACGTCTACGCTCGTTATCATTTTCATACAGTGGTTGAACTTTTCTTGCATGAAATGGACGCATTCGATTTTCTTTCAATACTGCATGGACTGTTGTTTTACTGGGGACATTTAACTGTTGAGCTATTTATCTCGTACTAATATTGGGATCTTCTTGAACTGCATTCAATATCTGTTCTTCTAGGTGAACAGTGCGACGTTCCCTAGGTCTCCCTCCATCTATGTTATTATAAACGAACGACCCAAAAGTACGTAGCCTTTGGTCTAATTTTCTAAACGTATTTACGCAGGGCTGTTGGCGATTTGGATATCTTCTTTGGTACTCATCTTTGGCACTAGTTGCATTACCATTGCAGAATCCAAATATCATGTACATATCTGCATACTCGTTGAATGTGTACATCTTCAAAAAGTATGATGAACTTATACAAACTTACACAAATAAATTATGACAAGTATATGTCAAAGTCAAGTGAAATTTAATAAGGTTACATATGAAAATACATAGTTGCCAGGTCTATTTTTATTAAAAAAATGCTTCTGAAGAAGTTATTAATTTGTTAAAGTTTCCAATTTATTTATCACCTATGTCATTTAAATTTTCCAAATGTGTAATTGATTGTAAGTTCTATTGATTTTTTCCAAAATAATACAAAATAACACTAATTTCCAGAGATACGTTTAATATTTTAACGACCTCGTGAGATGTTACGAGGAAGAATACAATATTTTTTTATTTAGATTTTTTATCCAAAATTAATCAACGAATCACACTACCTGAAGATTATCACACCTTTTCTGGCCACCTTGTATTTTAAAAAGAAAATGAAATTATTTCTCTACATTTTCTTAAAATTCGGCGAAAGTTTAAATTATGCAATAAAATTGACAGTTTTTGGAGAATGTTTTCTTTGAAAAAATTGTAAAAAATTAAAATTTTACACCATCAACGTAAAATTCACAGAATTGAATTAGAATTAATTGCACTTACATTCTTTAGAAAAAAAAGTTATACTACTCAATACATTTTCAAAAAATATTTGGTCAAAGTAAAAATTTACAATAAAATTAAGAATTTTAAGAGAATGTTTTCTTTGAAAAAATTGTAAAAAACTAGAAATCAACACTATCAACATTACATTGATAAAATTTACTTAGAATTGATTAAACTTATATCTTATAGAAAGGAAATTAAATTATCTTGCCACGTTTTCCGAAAATATTCAGCCGAATTTAAAATTATGCAATAAATCAACGATTTTAGGTAAATGTTTTTTCAATTAAATAAAACACTTTAACTTTGTTTTAACACAATATTTTTTATTTTTATGACTGCACTTTCGGCAACTTAACTTGCCATTATCAAACGGATAATGATAATGGCAAGTTGAGTTGCCGAAACTGCAGTCACATAAATAAAAAATATTGTGTTATACAAAGTTAAAATGTTTTATTTTATTGAATTAACATGTATAATGAAGTAGAAGCCTCCACCGTTCATAATTTAAATGTTTTTTATTTAAACAATTGTAAAAGTTAACAGATTATCAAACTAACATAAAATTTTAAAAACCTACATAGAAACGAATGAACTTCGATTGGTTATAATTGAAATTTTAATATCTTTACTGGATATTCCAAAAATATCAATTAAGTTTTAAGTCTATGTTCGTGTTTTAATGATTAATAAATTCTCTAGAAATAGTCGCTCAGCCGAAGAATGTGGCTTTGAACGTCACTTCAAAGCCACATTCTTCGGCTGAGCGACTATTTCTTGAGAATTTATTAATCATTAAAACACGGACATTGACTTAAAACTTAATTAATATTTTTGGAATATCCAGTAAAGATATTCAAATTTAAATTATAACCAATCGAAGTTTATTCGTTTCTATGTAGATTTTAAAAATTATAAGTAAATTTTATAATCTGTTAATTTTTACAACCCTTGATTTATTTTAAACTTAAATTAAGGCTTAAATTTTAAGTAGAGGTCCGTATTTTAATAATTAGTAAATAAAAAAAGGCTTGCTTAAATAATTAAGCGTAACTTGTGCACGGATTTGATATTTTAATTGAACGAAAGGCAGACGACAGCCGAAAAATGTGGCTTTGAATTGAAGTAAAGCTCAATTGTTTTCACGCTTGAATTAAATTTAATATAACCAACAAAAAACTCGTTGGCCCAAATAATTGAGCCCAACTTTTTTGAAAACTTTGTAAATTTCACGAAACACACCGCAAACGACTACCAAAGAATCAAACTTTGAAGTGACGCAACGTTCAATTGACGAGACAAAAAAAACTACAAATTCATTTGTTTGTAGTTTTCTAGATTCTTAATATTAGTATTCAATTAAACATTAAATATTTGTTTGGTGAAACTGAGTTTTTGTTGCTCTCTCAAAAAAAAAAAAAAATTCACGAAACCGAATGAAAACAATTGTTACGATCGACACTTTCAGATTATCCAAGATTTGAACGTTTCGAATTTAACCCATTAACGGCCGAGCATTATAGAGTTAACTCTAAAAGTTGATTTTAGTCTTAATGACTTATTGTATAACATACTGTGAATGTTTCATTTAATTATACATATGGTATACGCTGTAAATGTAAGGCATTTGTCGATTTTGTATAAAAAAGTGCAATATGAAGTTTAGAACAAGTATTTCCACTCCCAGACTAAACATGAAGTAAAATTTCGAGTTTAGAAAAGCCCCGCGTAGAAAATTTGTCGAGGGTCGCGCCAGCGACCCTCGACAAATTTTCACGAGGCTTTTCTAAACTCGAAATTTTACTTTATGCGCCACGCGTGTAAAACACTGAAATATTGTGGAGTTAGAAATACACTGAAAACATTTTTTTTAAATGAGTAATAATCGAGATATTTAAATATTAAAATATTTACGTTTTTCTTCATACATTTTCAAGTGAAGTCAAATAATATAATATATCAAATTAACTTATTAAGTAATATAATTAACATAAAATTAATAATGTTGCGTATATGCATCAATGGCGCTTAAGGGGTTAAGCAGAAGCTTAAATTTTAGCTGAATGTTTACGAATTCAAATTGGCTTGTTGAATCAAACGGTCGTAACTTTAACCTCTTGTAATTTATTTCCCAAGAAATGAATTTTATTAATTCCCACGTGACAGTAAAGCATATTATTTGCTCTCACGATTCCTGAAAAGTTCATAAAAATCCGAAGTTTCGCAAATTTTTCACAACTTTTGCAAAACGCAACAAAAATGTTCACTTTTATCCCAATGTTCATTCACTTATTAATCAACTTTACCCACTTGTAATTTATTTCTCAAGTAATGAGTGTATATATTTTTCTACGTGACAGAAAAACACATTCTTTCCTCTAGCGATCCCTGAAAATTTCTTGAAAATCCGACGTTTTAGTAATTTTTCAATTTTTTTTAAAACACAGCATAAATGGGATTTTAACCGTGTTTTAATCATTTGTTTTAAACACGTTTTAAACGTGTTTTAACATGTTTTTAGGTGTTAATGTTTTAAACGCGGTTTCAATGAAACAAACACGTTTTGTAAAAAAACCTGTTAGTTTTAATTAAAATGAAAATAACGCTTTTTAACAACCTTGGTTGAAACATGTTGCAGTGCACAACAAAACACGTGAAACCGACCCAACTGTGCTGTTTTACTTCAAATAGTATTGAGGAGTTTCATCGTGTGCCCGCCTTGTCAATTAAATATGTTTTTATTTTTCATGATAAATTAATCAATTTGCTACACTATTTTTTTTAAAGGAACGTTGACATATTTTCTTATCTCCGTAACTATTGAACAAGGTACCGTTATAATATAGGTCCATATAATTTGTAAACATATTAAATTCATTGTTAAAACTTACTTCTAAGTGTTAACCGGATGAAATCTCCGTGCATTTCCACGAAATACGAACACCCTGTATAGATGGGAGCTCAAAATTCAAGTAACTCCACTGCCTAAGTTAGTTAAATATTTTAATCAATATATGTTATTTTTAAGTAATTTTCAAATACCAAGTACAGGGTGAGCGAAACTCGATGTCTCAGCTCTATTATGAGAAAAGGAAAAACGATAAGAAAAATCTGAAAAGAGGTTCATAAATGGGATTGAGTAAGGTCCATTTTAAGCCAAAACTGCATATTTTTCTAAATTTGGGATCTAAGGTAATGACGTCATCGAATATTTTTTCCCAGAAACATACCTATATTTTTGGATATTTAAAAAGAGCTAATTTTTCTGAATAAACTTTGTAGAGAAGAACAATGACTATGTTCTTCCGTTAAAAAATTACAAACAAACTTTAAAAAAAGTATTATCAAAAATTCACAATTGTCACGACTTAAACAAGTAGCCTTTGAAAGCAAATAACAAAGTCGCATCTAATGGTTGACAAATATTGTTTTGTTGTCATTTGATTTTGAAAAATGTTTACGCACAACGAAAATGTCGACAAGTTATTAGTTTATAGAGAATCTCAAAAGAACCCTAGAAGTTTTACGCCCAGAGATACCCTGAACGTGTTATTCTAACCTAGAAAATATTTGCAAGATTGGAACGCAATTTACGTGCAAAGAAAGAGGCATTTTCTGGTCGAAAGGGAAGACAAATTGCTAAAAGGATCAATTCTGACAATATTGTTGCCACTGTTTTGCAGTATTTTCAAGACCATCCAAGGAACTCGATTCGGCCAGCCTGCCGTGAGTTAAACTTAAAATATTGTTCGGTACGACAAATTTTGAAAGGAAATGGTTACAACGATTATAAACTTCACAACTTAGAACACTTGTCAAATCGATATCAACAAAGAATAAATTATTGTGTCCAAGTGATGATAAACTTAGAGATAAATGACAATCGATTTTTCCAGCATGTGTTGTGGACGGATGAAAGCCGTTTTGTTAGTAACGGTAAGCCCAATAAAAAAATGAACATTTTTGGGCTACTGAAAATCCACATTTTGTCAATCTGATTGAAAACCAAGGGCAATTCCGTATTAACATTTGGTGTGGTATTATTTATGGGCATTTGATTGATCCATATATTTACGAAGGAGTTTTACGCAGTGAGCAATATTTGCAATTTTTTCAAGAACAACTTCCTGTGATTCTTGAAAATGTGCCAATACAGCTGCGAGCAAACATGTGTTTTCAGCATGACGGAGCTTCACCGCATAAAGCACGAGCTGTCTAACAATATTTAAATGAAACTTATGGAGAAAATTGGATGGGTACAGTGGGCGCTTAAATCACCGGACTTGACGCCACTAGACTTCTCCTTGTGGGAAACTTTGAAAAACAAAGTTTACAAAACACCATCTGTTAACTTGGAACATTTAAAAGGAAAAATCAAACATGCTTGCGATGAACAATCTAGAGAAATGTTACGTAAGGCTTCAGTAATAGAAGTAAGGCGGAGCTTGGATAACTGTTTAGAAGCAGGGTTGTTATGTTTAAAACACTTTGTTTTAATACAGAGTTTTAAACATGTTTAAAAACAGCCGTCGTGTTTTAAACGGTTTTGTTTTAAACACGTTTTAAATCTTAGATTTGTTTAAAACATATTTTAAATGTTCACTTTGTTTAGAACGTTTTTCTTATTATCTTAAATTTGCTAAATTATAATTTTTTAAAGATTTTTTGTTTACATTTTTAAATTTTAACTAAACTGTTGAAGATATTTAAAACTACATTAATAAATTTAACATTTTATTACAATAAAATATCACAACTGTGTGTGATGTGATTTTTGAATACGGGGAATTTTTCTTTCAGGTATACGTATGTATACACTGTAAATTTTACGACATTCGTTGCCTTTTTAAAAGATTTTAATTTGAATCTTTAAACGAGGGTTTTCCACTCCCAGATTAAGCATGAAGTAAAATTTCGAGTTTAGAAAAGCCTGAAAATTTGGATTGGCCGCGTAGCGAAGCGGAGCGGCCAATCCAAATTAGGCTTTTCTAAACTCGAAATTTTACTTCATGCGCCACACGTATAAAACACTGAAATATCGGAAAGTTTAAAACATACGGCTTTAGCAATCTAATATGTAGATGTGAATAAAACGTAAGTCAAATTCTGCGTTGAACAAATTGTTTAAAACAGTGATTATAGGCAACCCAATAACTCTAACGTATATTCGGTTGCCTATAATTGTTATTGTATGTGTGTTTTTAAACTTCACTGTAAATCAATGTTTTTGAAGCGTGGCGCATGAAGTAAAATTTCGAGTTTAGAAAAGCCTAATTTGGATTGGCCGCTCCGCTTCGCTACGCGGCCAATCCAAATTCTTAGGCTTTTCTAAACTCGAAATTTTACTTCATGCTTAGTCTGGGAGTGGAAAACACTCGTTAAAAACCACAAATTAACCGCTTTGAAACAACGAATTCCCGCAAATTTAAAAAACGCTGTAATTGTCGGGATATGTAGACTCAAAAGAAAAATGCCCTGTTGTTCTGTTTTAAACACGTTTTAAACGTGTTTTTAATCGTTAATGTTTTAAACGCTGTTTAGGTGAAAAAAACACGTTTTCTTTTGTTTGTTTTAATTAAAATGAAAAAAAAAACGTTTTTTAACAACCCTGTTTAGAAGTAGGAGGTGGTTGCATTAAAATTTTGTTGTAGTGATTACCTACATACTTTGTTTCTTTCTGTATTCATTTGTTTAGTGTTTTGGTTTAGTGTTATCGCGACATTTATTTATTATAACTTATGCGTATTATTATTTTGTTTTTATATATTTTTTGCAATGTTGTAAAAAGGAGAAATCCGTAGATTATTAAAAAAATAATAGTAATGTAGTGTTTTTTAATGTTTAAATAATGATAATTAATAATACTAATTAATAATGTTTCATTACTGACAGATGTGACTTTGATATTTGCTTCCAAAGGCTACCTGTTTAAATCGTGACAATTGTGAATTTTGGATAATACTTTCTTCTAAGTTTGCTTATAATTTTTTAACGGAAGAAGATACCCATTTTTTTCTGTACTAAGTTTATTCGAAAAAATTAGTTCTTTTTAAATTTCCAAAAATATAGGTTTGTTTCTGAGAAAAAAATATTCGATGACGTCATTACTTCAGTTTACAAATTTAGAAAATATGCAATTTTGGCTTAAAATGAACCTTACTCAATCCCATTTTGAACCGCTTTTCAGATTTTTTCTATCGTTTTTCCTTTTCTTATAATAGAGCTGAGACATCGAGTTTCGCTCACCCTGTACAATGCATATGGTTTATATTTTCGACTTGATAAAGATATGGATTAATATTTGCTACTTTTCCTAAACCACTTCCTAATGAGATAATCACTTATATATCGAACCAATAATACTACATACTCCTAAGTATTATCGCATTGTAATAAAACTAAGTAATTACAAATAGGTATGTTTTATTTACTTCGATGCGATTGCAAGCTATTAATATATAAATCAATCAGTATTAACAGATGTTATACTTTAAACAGAAAAGCGATAACTTAACTATTATATTAAACTGTTTGTATGAATTCTGTTTGTTTGTTACGTACCCAAAAAGCGAAGTTGAAAAGCATCAACAGGCTCTTCATACAGGCCATGGCCGCCGTTGTCTGGAACAGCTTCCCCATGGCGCCTGACTTTCCTTTAGCTAATCTAATTCCCGTATTTTTGCGAATAAAACGAGTAAAATTGCGGCGCGTGTAACTGTACCCGCGGTTTCTTGACGAAAGGCCGGATGGCTGGCTGGACGCGATCGATTACTTTACTACAGGGCGTACAAAAGTAACAGGTTGCCATGCGTTGGAAAATATAACAACGTAATTTTGCATAAAATGCTGCAATCTGCACACGTTATATGAATATTTCAAGACAAAAATCTATAATAGTTTGTTGTGCACACATGTAATTATTTTTAGGTTGCGAGTGTATAACACGAGCAAAATGTAAATCAATAAAACTTCATGTCATTGACCCTGATATCGGTAACTAAACGCATAGTTTTATCAGTCACATACTTTTGATTGATAAAGATGGTGATGTGTCAATTGTAGCACATTCCCTGTTAAAGATATGATGACTTAAATATCAACAATATGAAAAAGTTGCTCAAACAAAATTTATTCTAATTTATTATTATAATTAAAAAACTATTCACAAAAAGAGTAATTCTTGCAATTTTTCGCTACATCTCGGTAAATATTGATCACCATCACATCTAAGCGTTATACAGGGTTGGATAAAAGTATAGGAACACCGGATTTCTGGCTAAACTATACGTGCTATAAACAGATAGTCTGAAAAAAGACTTTAATATTAAAATTTTCATTTTAATAGTCAAAACAGGCTTTATCCTGGCTATACATCGTGTCGAAGATAAGAATACACAGCATGGGGATCTTGAAAACGGTAAAAGATAAAGGGTTGCAGTATTTAGAGTATGTTTACATGCTGATCGCAGAAATTCAGGATGGTTTATTATACCGGGTGTTGACTTGGCAGACGCAACATAGGAAATCCCATGTAAATTTTGAAATGTTCAAATTTTGGCTCCCCTATTTATTTTAGAAACAAAATGTATTGACGTTTTTTGTAGAAGGAAAAATTCTGAATTCATTCGTGTTAACGTTTATCACTATACTTTTCTCTAAGTTAAAATAATTAAGAAAAATTAATGTGATTTTATAAAAATAATGACATGCCATGGCATTGAAACAATAACTGCGGATGTCAAAATGGCAAAAGATATCGTAGTCACGATTAAAGTAAATGTTTTTGAAATGATTTACACTATATGAGAAAAATGTCATTATTTTTATAAAATCTCATTACTTTTTATTAACTATTTTAGCTGTTAATTTTCTGACATTCGTTGATTTTGAAAAGAGTTTAATTTGAAGCTTTAAACCAGGTATGGGCAACCTTTGACATGTTGAGGGCCAAACTTTAGCGTGCAAATACGTTAGCGGGCCGCGTTTAAAAGTACTTAGTGCATTTTAAAGTAGTGATAATATTTTTTGCGATAGATATTAGACATGAAATAATACGACATTGTTATTATAGTAAAATTTATTAAAATTACAAAATGACATTTTAAAAAATGGTACATTATAATTAAATCGTTAAATTTGCAATTGTTACAAACTACGAAAGTTAAATACACCGAAATCAATGAGACACTTGAGCTTGAATTTGGGAAACTAATCCATCGATATTTGGATTAATTCCACTGACACAAAGACCTAAAGAAATTTCCAAATTATCGTCAGTCAGTCTTGTACGATGTGTTGATTTATTAACTTTCATCAATGAAAAGAACTGTTCGCATTTATAAGTACTGCCAAACGCACAAATCAATCTTCTTGCAAATTTTCTAAGCTGCGGAAAATTGTCTTCTTCTAGGTATTTTTTGTAGAAATCGCACAACTCTACGTCTTCAAATTTGGATTTTAGGAGTGAGTTTTCTTGAATCTCGATCAACTCCATTTGTAAGTGTATTGGAGCATTTTGTACAATATATGTTGTAGGAGTAGCAAATAAACTGAAACAGTCTTCCATGTTTTTGAAGTCGCAAAATCTTTTCGAAAATTGTTCCGACAGTAACTTGAGTTCTTCAACATATTGAGCATAAACAATATTTTCATACGCAGAGAGCGTGTTGAAATGGTAACTGTTACCAGATAGCATCTGTGACTCCCACAAGCGTAGTTTGATCTGAAACGCTTTTAAATGGCTGTAAAAATCATTTACTAACTGTCCTTGTTTTTGAAGTTTCAAATTTAAATCATTCAAATAGCCTGTAAGATCGACCAGAAATGCTAAGTCACATATCCATTTTGGGTCACTTAATTCAGATAGTGGTTTATCTTTTATTTTCATAAAGTCTGCTATCTCATTTCTAAGCTCCTATAACCGTTTCAACATTTTTCCTTTGCTCAGCCATCTGACTTCGCAATAATATGTTGCGTCGTTATATTCAGCTGATATTTCATCCAAAAACGCCTTGAACTGATGATGGTTAAGCCCTAGGGATCGAATAAAGTTGATGGTTTATACTACCACATTCATAACATTCTGGAGTCGAATGGACTTAGAACACAAGTTCTGTTGGTGGATAATGTAATGAAGGACTATCAAATCATCTTTTTGCACATTTAATTCTGTTGCTTTTTCATTCAAAATTCCGATGGAACCTTTACGTAAGCCGACCATAGAAGGTGCACCATCAGTGCATACTCCAATTAATTTTGACCATGGCAAGCCAAAACTTGTGAATACCTTTTGAACTTCAATAAAAATATCCTCTCCTGTAGTGGTTCCTTTTAGCGGCTGTAAAGCAAGCAATTCCTCAGTAACAGTGAACTCCTTATCAACACCTCGAATAAATATAGCCAGTTGAGCTGTGTCAGACAAATCGGTGCCGGTGCTCTCGTCTAATGCTATGGAAAATGATTCAAAACCAGCCATACGGCCAGTCACTGTTGTTTTTATATCATTAGCCATCGTTTCTATACGTCGAGCAACAGTTCATCTTGACAAACTAATTTTTTCAAATTCTTTTTTATTTTCAGGACACATAATACCGCAACCTTCTAACATACACTACTTGATAAATTCTCCTTCGGCAAATGGTTTTAATGCCTTTGCCAATTTTGAGCTAACTATAAAACTAGCTTTCACAACATTATCAAGTTGTGTTCTTTGTTTATGAAACATTTGTTGCTGTTTTTCCAAATTTGCGGTAAGCTTCTGGATTTTGTCTGATCTTAATTGTCCTGTCAGTGAGTGCAGCGTAGCATGCTTAGTTGAGTAATGCCTCTTTATATTGAATTCTTTCATTACTGAAATGGATTCATTACACGGCAAACAAATAGGCTTACCATTGTGCAAGATAAAAAAGCATTCTCCTGTCCATTTTTCTTGAAAATGGCGACCCCCTGTATCTACTTTTCGTTTCTTTCCACCAGACATAATTTTTGTTTACTTTTCGTTTAATAAACTTAATAACAAACTATAGTTAGTAACCACTCAAGATGCACACAAAGTCACAAAGCAAGTTGACGGCTCGAGCAGTTTGCTAGGATATCGCTTGTCCAAGTTATCACCTCGGTAGCTCAAATAGAACTGAACTAACGTTCGGGCCATCCACCCGCTTATATAGGCAAAATGAACTAATAAACTGGAATAAACTAGTTTAGAATAATTGAGAAGCAATAAATCTTTTGATGTGTCGCCCGTGAGGCGGCAAACCTCAAAGAATTTGATCGAGCAAGTCGAGTGGCGGCGATTATCAAAGAGTGAGGCGGCAAACATCAAAGAATTTGATTTGATTTGATTTGCCTCACTGTCAATCCCGTGAGTGTAAGCACCTAATGTAATATTTTTTTAATTGGGTTTTTTCAAAATGTTTCGCGGGCCGGATCATATCTTACAGCGGGCCGGGGGTTGCCCATATGTGCTTTAAACGAATGTTTTCCACTCCAAGCATGAAGTAAAATTTCAGTTTAGAAAAGCCCCGTTAAAATTTGTCGTGGGTTGCGCAGCGACCCGAGACAAATTTTCTGGGCTTTTCTAAACTCGAAATTTTACTTCATGCGCCACGTGTATAAAACAGATTTTAATTAAAGTTCCAATACACATAAATTTGACAATATTATAGTGTTTTATACGCGTGGCGCATGAAGTAAAATTTCGAGTTTAGAAAAGCCCAGAAAATTTGTCTCGTGTCGCTGCGCGACCCTCGACAAATTTTCACGAGGCTTTTCTAAACTCGAAATTTTACTTCATGATTAGTCTGGGAGTGAAAAACACTTGTTTAAAGCTTCAAATTGAACTTAAAAAAAACAGGGAATATCCGCAATTGTTGTATCAATTCCATAGTATTTCATTATTTTTATAAAATCACATTACTTTTTCTTAATTATTTTAGCTGTTAATTTTCTGACATTCGTTGATTTTTAAAAGAGTTCAATTTGAAGCTTTAAACGAGTGTTTTCCACTCCCAGACTAAGCATGAAGTAAAATTTCGAGTTTAGAAAAGCCCCGTGAAAATTTGTCGTGGGTCGCGCAGCGACCCGAGACAAATTTTCTGGGCTTTTCTAAACTCGAAATTTTACTTCATGCGCCACGCTTATAAAACACAGATTTTAATTGAAGTTCGAATATACATAAATTTGACAATATTATAGTGATTTATACGCGTGGCGCATGAAGTAAAATTTCGATTTTAGAAAAGCCCAGAAAATTTCACGGGGCTTTTTTAAACTCAAAATTTTACTTCATGCTTAGTCTGGGAGTGGCAAACACTTGTTTAAAGTTTCAAATAGAACTTAAAAAAACAGGGAATATCCGGAGTTGTTGTATGAATTCCATGGTATGTCATTATTTTTATAAAATCGCATTACTTTTTCTTAATTATTTTAACTTAGAGAAACGTAAAGTGTTAAGTGTGAACAATAATAAATTTAGAATTTTTTCCTCTACAAAAAAGTAACATACATTTTGTTTCTAAAATAAATAGGGAAGCCAATATTTGAACACTTTAAAATTAACATGCGATTTCCTATGTTGCGTCCGCCAAGTTACCCGGTATATACATTTTCTAAAAAATGCATTTTTTCGGATAATTGATTTTTCCAATTTTTTATTTATTTTAAAAGATATTAAAAAACTAATGGCACTTTGTCATTGTCACTTTTTAAGCTCTACAAAATGGCTTCTTCAAATTTTTTATCCGATGTTTCATTTCCGAGAAATCATCATCAACTTCATTTTTTTATATTACCACAAAAGTAGAATTACCTTGTATACGGTAGCATTTTTTTATTACAAATTCAATCATTTATCACACATTATGCTTCTAAATCCAAAAAACAGAGAAACATAAATATTAATATTTTTGTAGGTTCTTAATCTAGTAGGCGTTGTAAAGAAAAAGAATTCAAAGATTAATGTACGTGTTCAAATAAGTTCCCAATATTTTCTAGAAACAAGTATGCTCTCTGTACAGTTGAATTTAAAACTTTGTCTAACATTTCTGAGGAGATTGTGTTAACTGCTGCTATAACCGATGCCAATAATTGTTCTTCATTTTCAAAAGTTGAGTCATATACTTGTATTTTTACATAACCCCACAGGAAAAAGTCTAACTTGCTCAAATCTGGTGATCGGGCTGGCCCAGCTACTTCACTATGAGCTTCAATCCATTTTTTAGAAAACCTCTGCGACAAATACTCCTGTACATTTCTTGTTATGCGCTGGGCACCATCTTGCTACAACCAGCAGTTGTTAATTATTGCTAGAGGTAATTCATCCAAGGAACCTACCAATTCAGTCTGCAGCAGGTCAAGATACCGCTCGGGATTTAAATTGTAGTGATAAATAAAGGGTCCTATTTTTCTGCTTAATACAATACCTATCCACATATTAAATCCAAATCAATGTTGATGCCTTGCATTTTTTTTAAATGAGGATTGCCAGTTGCTTAATAATGTTTGTTACGCCGCACACTAGTCGGAACTCTCATTCTAGCTGAACATTTCGTTATAAAGTGTTTTAGTCTACTTAAAATTGTTCAGAGTCGAAGAAAATATTTAATTAAAATTATAAATTAGTCAATATCGAGTAATTCTCTTCTTCTACTCCTCACCACCCGTATTTTAATTTTTATTTTTAGCGAAAAATTGTTAAATTTGAATTTGAAGATAATTTCCCTATTCGCATTTTTGTGATACAATTTTTATTTAATAGTAGTAATTATATTACAACCCCTTCCCTTCGAATTATTAAAAAATGAACATTAAAAATTTAATAATCATGTTTTATTTAATTACAAAATTATTCAAATAGACAGTAACAAAAAATTCAAAATTTCCCACATATCTATAAAAAAATATACTATGTGTACAAGCAGTATAATGAATCTAGGTAGATCATACAAACAATTTTTACTAAAGTCAGAAATTATTCAGAGTCAGAATCCTCTGGTAAAGATGCTTGTTCTGGTTCTACTAATAACTTTAATACATCTGTGTCAATTTTTTAAATGGTAAGCGGTCGTGAAATATATGTCTTTTTTTGACAAACTTGATATTAGAGGATCAGAATATAACAGCGTATGGAAAAGATCTGTTATAGTTTGCATTATTGAAAATTTTCGAGTGTGACACTCTCGGTACTTCCGCAAGTCTTTGTTTCGAGCTACTAATACCTCTTCCGATAACATTCCAATTGGCAACGTTGCAAATTGAATTATGTCCGCCCCGTGAATTAATAGTTTGTGCAAACTAGCAGGCATATAGTAGCATGGATACAACTTTATATATAGATTTGCTGTGTCTTCCAAATACTTCAGGAATGCATCAATATGTGTTCCTTGTCCGCATGAAATAACTTGTAAAATTATTTTTAATCTTTTGATTAAATGTTCGTTCAAACCCGTTATTTGTGCATTTAATTAATAATTTTCAAAAAATCGACTAGCAGTATTGCCGTCGTTTGTTGTTCCAAATCCTGGTTTGATTACGTCAACTAGTAAACCTAATTGTGATTTAAAATCTTTTTAAATCTGACGTTATGTTGTCTCTACTGTATTTTTATCACCCGTCTCATGAATTTGCCATTTCTTTACACCAATTCCGTATTCTATGAATATTCTATGAATACGGTATTTAATCTCTACACGCGTGGATTCGTTGCTTGGAATGTCTCCTTCATATAGGGTATAATGAAGGAGAAATTCCAAGCAACGAATCCACGCGTGTAGAGATGAAATACCGTATTCATAAAATGTATCGATTTTAGGTAACTCTTTTACCTTCTTAATGTCATTCATTATTTTAGGAAAAGCCCCACAAATAGCGTAAGTTTGAAATGACGAATCATTTATAATGCTAAAAACTTTTCCATTGATCATTGTCAATTTGAAACAATGATTTATAATAAAATCTATGCCATTAAAATCAAACTGAGTTGGCAAAACATCTTTGATTTCATGTTCTATATCATCTACAACAGTTTTTATTAATTCCTTCGTTTCCTTTTTGAACATTATTTTAATGGGCCTGCAAAATCTAGTAGATGGGGGTTTGGGATTTTGCCAGAAAATTGCATCGTCTTTTGAGGATTTTATTTGAAGAGGCACCAGACATGCCGAAAATGAAAACTCATCAGTTTGAGAGACATTTTCAGAATCTGGAAATATTTGCTTATACAGCGAATGTCCAGAGCTGCCATCACAGCCCCATTTATAAATAATTATTATTTCATTTCCAATTACTCCAACTTTTTTAGTGATTAAATCTTCTATTGAACTTAATAAGCGCTTACTTGTGTGATTCACAAGAGCTTGTATTGTAACTTGTGCAGAAATGTCTGTAATTGTAATACTTGCATCTACAGGATAACACGCATTTTTTGTTTGTAAAATAGTATCATAGCTTGGGTAAATGTTTGCATGACTACCTTGGCTCCAGACTGTATCAATTTATAGGAATGCTTGCTGAAATCCCCATCAATATATAATGCAAGCGCTTCTTCAGGTGTATATTTAATAAGTTGCTTTATTGGAGACTTCCACACTCGTTTGTTTTTTGAAGCTCTTGTCGGTGAATGCTCCGGGACTTCTTCGACCATCTTAGCACTATCCCTTTTTCCAGATGTACGAAGACTGACCCGCATGGCAAATGAAAGTTCCTCCTGGGAATAATTTTCAACTGGTGGTATAATTCTCCGTTTTTTTGAGACATCATTCAATTCCGTAAATGATTTATACGGACCTCTGGATTTACCATTAGAGCATCCAGGTTGAGGTTCATTTGGTAAACCTTCAGTTGAGAACACTTCCATTTCGTTTAGCCACGTAGAATATTTATTTTCAAAATTTGAAATTGTTCTGTGAGAGGTTTGCCATTTCATTGTCAATTGTCCCATAAAATTATTTATTTTATGTATCAATGAATCTAAATTTTCAATGTACGATACAATATCAATATTCATAATGTCAATCATAAAGAGATAGACTGCTTTATTTTTTTGTTCTAGCGTTTTTTGAGCGCGCTAAATATCGAATATTGTCCGCCGAGAAATGGTTACGCTACCTAAAAAAATCACTGCTTGTAAACGGGCAAAAACGGGCAGCTAAATGTTATTTATATAATAAACTAATTATTTATTATATATAAAAAACAAAGATTCATTACCAAGAACGGCCAAGAATGTATACTTTAACCTTTTTCAAGTTTAACGTTGCAAAATTTGACTGTAGGATTCTTTACTTAATTTAAATTAGTATATCTATATGTTGACTAAAGTTATATGAAAAATATTTAAATCTATGTTGTATACATACCAGTAGAATATATATCCATCTTCAAATTATAGTTTGCACGAAACTCAAATGTAAAAAAGCAATTAAACGTAGGCGCATAAAATCCACAACTAAACGACGTAAACGGGCCATGCACTTTGGGTACTGATAACACTGGTCGGCATGAAAATCGGCCCTGACACCATTCCTGCTGATTCTTATGTAAAATGACCTCCTGTATCCGAATATGACCCCCGTTTTTCCCCATCACCCACCGTTTTCGGGGGAGGCCCCCCCACCTATTTTTATCACATTTCGATAATTTGGAGGGATGAAAAGGATTATTTTAGCCTTTACGTTTGAGGGGCTAGAGAGGTGAAAAGTTCCAAAATATGAACATTTGTAGCAATTAGGTAGATTTGGGGGGGGGATTTGCCCCCTTAAATTGTAAAAAAATCCTTAAAAATGATCGATTTTTCCGTTTTTTTCGCAGTTTTTTCACTTATTTTCCACATATTCCAGCTTCCATCCCCCCTCAACCACCCCCAAACAATAAAAATATATAGCAACAATAATAAAAATATATAGCAACAATAATAAAAATATATAGCAACAATAATAAAAATATATAGCAACAGTTTGTGAAAGCAATGGACAAGACCGGTGATGCATTTCAATTTTTGAAAACTAGATTCCCTCGTCTTAGTGAGGCTAAAATCAAGGAAAGAGTTTTCGTGGGCCCCCAGATTAGACAACTTTTCCAAGATTCGACGTTTATTGAACACCTGAATCGAAAAGAAAAACGAGCTTGGATTGCATTCCAAAACGCGTGAGAACTTTTTGGGTAACAACAAAAGTGATGATTATGTCGCTCATGTCGAGGAATTGCTGTCAGCGTACAAGGCCATGGGGTGTAACATGTCTCTTAAAGTGAATTTCCTTCACTCACACCTGGACTTCTTCCCTGAAAATTTAGGAGCAGTTTCGGATGAACACGGGGAACGGTTTCATCAAGACATCTCTAAGTTCGAGAGGAGATTTTCGGGGAAGTGGAATGCGAGCATGTTAGCAAAGTACTGCTGGTTTTTGGTACGAGAAACTTCTACCTCAGGGTACAAAAGGAAAGCAAGCACCAAATGAAGGTACTTATCTTAGTTATTTATTATTCTTTACATTTATTATTTTACTTTTTATTTATTATTCTTTACAGCTAAAATAATCCTTTTCACCCCTCCAATGGATGGGGGAAACGGGGGGAGTATTGAGAGCGCCAGCGTGGTACAGTGAATCTTCCGAACTGTTGCTATATATTTTTATTATTGTTGCTATATATTGTTGCAATATATTTTTATTATTTGGGGGTGTTTGGGGGGGGATGAGGGGGAATGGAAGCTGGAATATGTAGAAAATAAGTGAAAGAACTGCTAAAAAAACGGAAAAAATTGATAATTTTTAATGATTTTTTTACAATTTAAGGGGCCAAATCCCCCCCCCCCAAATCTACCTCCTTGCTACAAATGTTCATGTTTTGGAACTTTTCACCTCTCTAGCCCCTCAGAAGAAATGTAAAGGCTAAAATAATCCTTTTCATCCCTCCAAATTATCGAAAAGTGATAAAAATAGGTGGGGGGCCTCCCCCGAAAACGGTGGGTGATGGGGGAAAACGGAGGTCATATTCGGATTCAGGAGGTCATTTTACATAAGAATCAGCAGGAATGGTGTCAGGGCTCGAAAAAAATTTTTTTTTTGCAGACCAGTGTAACCACTGGACAAAAGGTCGGAGGGGTTTATGACTTTACCTGCGCACCCTCTGGACATTGAACTACCCATACTCTAAGAAAAAATCTGTTTTCTAAACAGTTGATTTTCGGCGAAATGTTCAGCTAGAATGAGCATTTCGACCAGTGTGGCATCGTGTCGACGATAAGAATGCACAGCATGGGGATCTTGAAAACGGTAAAAGATAAAGGGTGGCTCAAATTAGGAAAAAGTTGCAGTGTTCATGTTTTACTATGATTCACAGAATTAACCTACGCGTGGGCCTGAGCTGTGATGTGCTGAGCCGGTGTTCAATATGCGGCGGACCTTAAACTCTTTTAGCCCGCCGCATATTAAACCCAGTCCAGCACAGCACAGCCCAGGCCCTTGCATGGGTTAAGTCTGTAAATCATAGTAAAACATGAAGTGGCGCATATTGAACCGTCCACGGCCAGCCCACAAAGACGTCCCCGACGCGTGTGAAGATTTGCGAGAGTCGCACAGTCTTCGTGGGTCGTGGGTCTCAAGACTCGAGTTTGTTTATATTGATTTTGTTTACATTAACCTAAACATTTAATAAAAAAGTGTTTTTGACGTTTTGAGCCGGAAACAACCACTATATATATTGTCTGGAACTACTCCACTTAACAAAAACTCTCCGCCAGTACTTGGTGCACTTAAGTAAGCACTTGGGCGTTTTTTTTTTCTCTAGATAACGCATACAAAAGAACTACGTCCTCAGTTTTGGACTCGAATTCTAAATCTAAAAGCATTTGGAGGGACGTCATGGAAAAAGGTTCAGAGCTGGGTCGGTCTATACTGGGCTGGGTTTAATATGCAGTGCCGCGATTTCACACGTGGGCGAGGGTCCGGCTGGGTTGAGCATGGGCCTGGGCTGTGGTGTGCTGGGCTGGGCTTAATATGCGGGGGGCTTTAATCGTCAATGACAACGTGTTTTATGAGAAAACCGTGATTTGAAGGCACCATAAGACGTTAGTTTATATGCACCATAGTAACAGTATAAAATAATAGGGTTTGAAAAACAATTTAAAACATTTTATACATACAAGATAAACTCAAATTCAAAACTATTTGAATTCGAGAAAATAAGCTTACGCTTCTTATAGTTTGCACACTTTAAATATAATATAAAATTACGAAAATGTTATTCGTAAAAATGCAAACAATGTCTTAATTAATAAGTCAACTTAAGACGATAAATATCCATTGAAACAACTACTTCTCGTACGAATACACCTCGGGATATTCAATTATACAATGAAATATTTAAAATCTTATTTAAATTGATTTGTTTCAACGCTCTATTAAAGTATACGTAACGTTTAGGTCAAATTCTCTTCAAACCAACTAACATATAAACATTTAAAATGAAAGGGGAATTAACAAAAAAAAATTAGAAGTGAAAGAACTTGGATTAAAACTAATATCTTAATGGATATTTATCGTCTTAAGTTGTCTTATTAATTAAGACATTGTTTGCATTTTCACGAATAACATTTTCGTAATTTTATATTATACTTTATACATTTTTTGCAGCAAACTCTAATAAAGGGCTAAATTTATTATGATACGAAACAACCTACAGAATAAGCCCAATTTTACGTTAATATTGTAATTTTTCGTTAAAATTGATATTTTAAATCAATGTCATTTTACTTGAAAAACGTCATATTAATAATTATGTCAGTGTTGTGACTTTCATTCAATTTTTGTTAATCAAAATCTTACCGTAAAGTATATCTTCTTTATAAAAACGCAGTGCAATGTTAAACACGTGTTTTTCCTGTAGATTATTATGAAGTAAAAATTTCGAGTTTAGAAAAGCCTGAAAATTTGGATTAATCGAGCGATCAATCTAAATTTTCAGCTTTCACTAAACTCAGTCTTTTTTATGCGCCTTCAGGCGTGTAAAGTTATGATTTATCTTGACGTTCATTGTTAAACAAATGCTAATCGCAATAATTTGAGTATTTTACAGTTGCTCAAAAAAATATTTATTTTTTGTCACGATGGAAAAGTTCTGTTCTATTTTAACAATCAGAGTTTTTCTTTAAATACCAGATTTATTTAGATAAGAACAAAATAAAAAAATCAATAACTCAAAATTTTGATTTGTCATTTATTATTTTTATTTAGATATTTTCTGGCGGAATTCTAGCGGAATTCGCTTAGCATTCTGGCGAAAATGTCATCTGGCCAGTTGGCAACACTGCCTATAATGTTCTCTCCATAGTCCTCTTGAGGGAGCCAGTACTCCCCTGGAGTCAGGGGACCTCAAAATAATGATTTCCAGACAGAGCTAGGATGAATCCTCAAAAACAGGATTTGAATTACGAATCCGAATCACCTAATATGATTCGATTCACGAATAAATGATTCTTAAGAGATAAATCCCCTTTTTTGAATAACAGATAGAAATCCTTTAAAAATAAATTTTAATCTATTTTTTGCTACCATTAACATTATTAATATCGCCCTCAGTTTTTATTAACAAAAATGTTGAAAACCCAATTATTTACAGACTAAATATCTGATTAAATAATTATTTTAGTAATCGATGATATATGAATTATTGAACTTTAGGAATCAGTGTTTTTTACGCGTGACGCATGAAGTAAAATTTCGAGTTTAGAAAAGCCCCGTGAAAATTTGTCTCGGGTCGTTGCGCGACCCTCGACAAATTTTCTACGCGGGGCTTTTCTAAACTCGAAATTTTACTTCATGCTTAGTCTGGGAGTGGAAGACACTCATTAGTTTAAAATACATCACATCATAGTGAAAAGTAATAATATTGAAAATATCGGTAATTTTCGATACCAGATGTCTAGATTTAATATTTATAATTATTTATTGCTGTAAATATTTTTTAAAGGCCTTTACCTAAGATTGTTAATATTGCCAAGACTAGTTTATTGATGGTTACGAAATTAGCAATATTCACCCTTTACAAGTGGACGGATAGAAATGAACTCGACTTTAATTGTTTATTACAAAAACTATACTTGTAGAAAAATTTAAAATCTGTTAGTTATTGATTTAAGGAAAAAATCTCTTTACACATTAAAAATAATTAAAAATATAAGTTCATTCTACAACTGAATATTTTTGAAAAGAATCGCTATTTAAAAGTATACCCAAAAATATCAATTGTGTTATTTTAATTATGTTTTGATATAAATATCTTACACGTGACAAGAAAGTATGGTAACCAAGTGTACAAATAGTTTTTTTTGTTAAGTACACATACAGATTGTCCCAGGATAGGTGGAACACTTTTTTGTTTTCAACTTTACCAGAAAATATTACTGTATATAAAATCATATAAATGTTTTTACAACAGAATGTAACCATTTTATAAAAGTTTATTATATACACCAGAGCTGGGCAGGATTCGAATCATTCAGGATTCGAATCCTGGACTCGAATCCTGGATTCGAATCCTTTTAGAGGATTCAAAAGAGGCATTTGAATACTTTAGTTCAACTGGATTCGTGATCCGGATTCGTTACATATTTTAAGGAGGATTCATATTCGAATCCAAATGTGGGCGATTCGAATCCTTATAAAATTTATAAAACGATTCGAATATTTATAAAAGGATTCGAATACTTACGAAAGAATTTGAATCGTCAAAAATAATTCGAATTAATTGTGAGGATTGACATGAAAAATGTCTTTTGTGTGTTTTTAAATTTCTCGTTAAATCAGTGTTTTATACGCGTGGCGCATGAAGTAAAATTTCGAGTTTAGAAAAGCCCAGAAAATTTGTCTCGGGTCGCTGCGCGACCCTCGACAAGTTTTCACGGGGCTTTTCTAAACTCGAAATTTTACTTCATGCTTAGTCTGGGAGTGGAAAACACTAGTTTAAAGCTTCGAATTGAACTTAAAAAAAAAACAAGGAATATCTAAAGATTTACAGAAAATACGCTGTTTTGCGGAAAACACAATTTCTACTAGCAGAAACAACTAGCACTATTACCAGCAAGAACTTCTAGCTCAGATGGTTGTAGCTTCAGATATCTTGCTACCAGCAGACGAGGCTTGTACTAGTACTACTAAGTACAATTAGCCGAAAGAACCAGTACTACAAACTGTAACGTTTACTTTTTTTCAGTTAAAAACGATTTGTCCACTAGCAGAAAGAACTGCCGCTATTAGCAGACAGAGCTTCTAGTTCCGTAGACGGAGCCTGTACTACTACTAGTAGCAGAAAAAACTAGTGGTAGTAGAACAAAAAACTACTTTTAAGCTGAAAGAACGACCAAGGCCGCAACCAGAAAAAATATCGGAGGGGGTTATAAACATTTCGTGGAGGGGGGGGGGCTTGGATAAAAATATTTTTTTTTGCTCTTACAGTTTAAAATTTATCATTTTGAAAATTTCAGGGAGGGCTTGAACCCCCACATCCCCCCGTCCCCAGCTACAGTCTTGAGAACAACTGCTACTAGCTAAAAAATTTACTACAGCAGAAAGAACTACCGCTATTAACTGAGCTTCTAGTTCAGATTGTTCTAGCAGACGGAACCTGTAGTACAGGTTCCGTCCGTACTAGTAGTAGAAAGACCTACTCGTAGTAGAAGGTACAAAATAGTAGTTGTTCTTTCTCCTACTGAAAGGACGAACGCTACTAGCACAAAGAAATTGTACTACTAGCTGAAATAACTACTACTACTGATAGAAACGTTTACTTTTTAGCAGAACACGCAATTTCTACTAGCAGAAACAACTACCGCTATTGGCAGACAGGGCTTCTGGTTCAGATGGTTCTAGCTTCAAATCTTCCCACCGGCAGATGGAGCCTATACTACTACTAGTAGCAGAAAGACCTAGCAGTCGTTTTTTTATAGCAAAAAACATTATTTCTACTAGCAGAAAGAACTACTGCTGTTAACAGAGCGTCTTGTTCAGATTGTTCTGGCTTATCGTGTCTTGCTACCAGCAGACGGTATTACAACTAGTTGCAGAAAATCCTAGTAATAGTAGAAGGAACAAAATAGTAGTTGCTTCATCTACTACTAAAAGGACAATTGCTGCTAGCAGAAAGAACTTGTATTACTAGCTGAAAGATGGATAGTTTACTTAACATAAAACGCATTTCTACTAGAAGATTAAAAATACATGTATTTTCTTTGTCGCCGCCATTGTTTAACAAACGTCAATTGTGTATAATATTAATTAACGAGTGTTTTTTGAGAATTAATTGTTATCTTCATTATGGTTTATAATTATTCATATTTTTTCGGAGCAAACAGATACAGGGAGTTTTTCTTTTAAGTATACGTATTCCAAACTCAGCCTACTTTCTGTAAATCTTTAGATATTCCTTGTTTTTTCTTAAAGTTCAATTTGAAGCTTTAAATTAGTGTATTCCACTCCCAGGCTAAGCATGAAGTAAAATTTCGAGTTTAGAAAAGCCCCGTGAAAATTTGTGGAGGGTCGCGCAGCGACCCTAGACAAATTTTCGGGCTTTTCTAAACTCGAAATTTTACTTCATGCGCCACGCGTACAAAACACTGATTTGAAGTGGAGTTCAGAAACACACAAATACATCTTCAATCAGAGTAACAGGGAATCAGATATTTAGTCTGTTTCAACGATGATCAGTGTTAATAATAATTAATTAGGTTTTGAGTATTTTTGTTAAAACAACAGGTAACGATATTTATATATTAATGGTTGCAAAAAAATAATGAAATCAAATTTATTCTTGAAGGATTTGTATTCGTGATTCGAAAAAACAGGATTCGAATCTTTGATTCGAATCATATTTATCTCTTACGAATCCTTTATTCTAGTATTCGTGATTCGAATCATATTAGGCGATTCGGATTCGTGATTCGAATCCTCGTCCCAGCTCTGATATACAGAGTGATAGTTAAATATTTAAAACTTCTGACGAGTGTTTCCACTCCTTGATTAAGCATGAAGTAAAATTTCGAGTTTAGAAAAACCTTAAAATTTTTAGGCTTTTCTAAACTCGAAATTTTACTTCATGCGCCACGCGTATAAAACACTGATTTCAATTGAAGTTGAACATGCACTATTAAGGCTGGGAATTTTTCAAGTTTAAGTAACCGAATATGCATTCACACATATTGAATAAACATTATTAATATTATTATTATTAGAATATTCCACTATTTGAATTAATCGGATTCGAATTTTTACTTCATGCTTAGTCTGGGAGTGGAGAACACTCGTTTAAAGCCTTGAATTGAACTTTTGCACCCAATTTGATTAAAAAAATCTCATTTCGGGGGGCTAGGGTTTAAAATGTTGTATAATCTTTTGGGGTTGTGGGGGTGGCGCTAGCTTTTAAATTGGTAGCGCTAGCTCTGAGGAATCCGAATACTGTAAGAAAACTTGAAACATCCAGCATCAACCTAGCCCCCCGAAAGTTCAAACCCCCGTAACTTTCTTGTCTAAACGGCGCTAGCTCTAATTTTTGTGGCGCTAGCTAGCGCTAGCTAAGGCCCGTCTAGCGCAACAGTTATTTTTTAAAAAGTCGAACTTCGGGGGGCTAAGTTGACTGAGCCGTATAAATAGAGGATTGCAATAACATTCAATTTCAATTCATTTATTCCTTATTTACTTACTATCAAAATATGACTCATCATAAATCAGCCAAATTTGAAAAAAATATATTGGGTTCGGTGCAATGTTGAGCAAGAAGCTTATTTTTTGAAATGCATTATAATAACTACCTTATTATTATTATAGTTCTATTTTTTCTAAAATAATTAACAATGAATATGCACGCAGTTAAACCCTACATTTTTTTAAACATTCGTCAAACAAATATTACCTGTGCTCAGTAAAAAATAGTTGATTTGTAACATTAATCTACGACAACGTCATATTGGTGTTATTCTTACTATTCTTATAGTTTTGATATCATTGATTCGTTGATGAAGTCGCAGTTGGTTCAAATAGGTCCGATTGCTAGAAACTTTACAATTTACTTTAATAGTTTTATTGCGAGAAGTTTAATGGCATTTAACAACTGCTTTAATAACGAAAGATTTAAGACGAAATAATGATTTGAACAAGACTGATTGTTATTCGATTGCTTCTGGCTTATTAATCAGCTTAAAAAACTTTAAAAATAATTTAATAATACCGACACTGTCAAATAATAAGGAAAGCCAATATTAAAGGTATATTACACATCTTTATTTAAATTAGTGAAACATTTCGTGTTTTCTATATTAGTGAACATGCAGTATAAAAAAATACTTATTCCATTAGTAGTCAGAAAGCATGAAAATAAAACACTAGTACAATAAAATATCGATTATAATTGCGAAATATTAATTTTACGAGAATAAATGCTAACGACGCGAGCCGTTTTTGTTAACTATGATTGAAAAAAGAAAAGAAAAACAAACGCGAAGCCGCACAGCGTTCACCGGCCCAGAGATAAACGCTGGCCGCATGCTGCTCGCCCCTCCAATAATTGTGCAGATGAGTGTACAACGCGTTCAACTAAGAGAAGATCCGCAAGGCGGTGGTATTTTACGGTCTTATTTTTCAAGATTTTTATTTTAACCTGACTCGGGCATAAGCTATCGCATCCTTATGAAATGTTCACATTATATTCCTTATAGTATAAACTAGTAAGATATGGGAATATTTTTTTTAATTTTGAAAAATTTAACATTATTTTTTTCATACCTCTGAAAGCAAATTGTTTAAAAAAAAAGTACTCCGATATTTTACTAGATAATTGGGCTTAATATACGCTGTCAAAATTTCAACTTTCTAGGACCTTTAGTTTTTAAATAAACCTAACATTAAATTTGAGACCACTGTTATATTCCCCTTAATAGCGATGATTCGAATTATTTGGGAGGATTTGAATTCTTTATGTGGATTCGAATCCTTTTATAAGGATTCGAATCACCTACCTCTGGATTCGAATATGAATCCTTTAAAAAAATGTAACAAATCCGGATCACGAATCCGTTTTCGCTAAAGTATTCGAATACCTCTTTTGAATCCTCTAAAAGGATTCGAATCCAGGTATCGAATTCTGAATGATTCGAATTCTGCCCAGCTCTGTTTCTAGAATAATTTGTGGCTTGACAATGTTCTCGAAAATAAAATATTCCAATTGTATTAAACAAGATAAATTCAAATTCAAAACTATTTGAATTCTAGAAAATAAGCTTACCCTTCTTATAGTTTGCACACTTTAAATATAATATATAAAATTACGAAAAAACTATTTGTGAAAATGCACGGGCAGTAGTTGTTTCAATGGATATTTATTGTCTTAAGTTGTCTTATTAATTAAGACATTGTTTGCATTTTCACGAATAGTTTTTTAGTAATTTTATATATTATATTTAAAGTGTGCAAACTATAAGAAGCGTAAGCTTATTTTCTAGAATTCAAATAGTTTTGAATTTGAATTTATCTTGTTTAAACTGTACCGTAAGGTAAATAATAAGGTCTCACATTCTTCATACCTGGTAATGACATAATCCCCTTTCTTACATATAAATACCGACCATATTTTTCACTCATTCCATTTCTATGTACCTGTTCATTTCACACACAACACTTTTTCCAAGTAAGTTAATTTTAATTTATTCCAACAATTTTTAAAAACGTCATAAGCAAAGCTATACTGAAGAGAGATAAATCTCGAAACGCGTCTATAGATGGCCTAAGACATTAGTTTTAATCCAAGTCCTTTCACTTCTAATTTTTTTTTTTGGTATCTCTCCTTTCATTTTAAATTTGTATTTGTTCGTTGGTTTGAAGAGAATTTGACCTAAACGTTACATATACTTTAATAGAGCGTTGTAACAAATCAAATTAAATAAGATTTTAAATATTTCATTGTATAATTCAATATCCGGAGGTGTATTTGCACGGGCAGTAGTTGTTTCAATGGATATTTATCGTCTTAAGTTGTCTTATTAATTAAGACATTGTTTGCATTTTCACGAATAGTTTTTTCGTAATTTTATATACCAATTGTATTAGATACGAGGAAAGTAAAATAGGCGATGATAAACAAAACATAACTCTAGCCATAGAGTAATTAACTCTAGCCATTCTATTGAAAGTGAGTGGGTAGTTATGCTACCCTCCACTGCGACCGCAAGGATCTATTGTGGCTAACTAGCCTCTAGCCATAGAGTAATTAGAATATTATTTATTTATTTATTCCAAATTTTATAACGAATAAGAAAATTGCAAAAACAGATGTAGTTGCATTTAAAAATAAAAAGTTATAGCCATTTGAAAACCGAAAAAAAAGGTTTTTCTATTTTAAAAAAATATTTTTGTCCAAATAAAATTTATGAACAAATGTGTGACCAAACTACTTCAAATTCATTATTACTTTGATTTCAATGCCAACTTTGAAAAAAAAATATATCTCATATTCATCGGGTGGCAATTTAATATTTTAAAAAAACTTGAATTTGTCGGCCATTTTTAAAATAAAATGTCATGTATGGCACATCAATGTATTCCAAATTTTATAAAAAATAAGATTATCACAAGAAACGGGCACGTTTGTATTCAAAATAAGAAAGTTGATATCAGTTCCGGTGAAACCGGAAGTGGCGGATAAGGTCACACTAGATTAAAAATTGTGCTTTTATGTCTTATTTAACAGTTTCAAAATTGAAAACAATTGGTTTGTTAACAAAAAAGTTATAGGCTGTTATATGATCTCGTGGTCACCCGGTATATTTAAAAGATTATTTCAATTTTTAAACATTTCAATTGCTTCTAACATATTTAAGTTGAAATGGATACATTCTTTTAATAATTTAAAATTATTTACAATAAATTTGTGTCCTCTTGTTATAGTATGATGAGCTATAGCTGATTTATCAAGATTATGAAATTTAAAAACTAGATTTAAAGAACACATTTACCATACAAAAAGTCATAATCTTGATAAATCAGCTATAGCTCATCATACTATAACAACAGTGCACAACTTTATTGTAAATAATTTGAAATTTTTTAAAAGAATGTAACCATTTCAACTTAAATATGTTAGAAGCGATTGATATGTTTAATAATAGAAATAATCTTTTAAATTTTGATTTAAGTCCTCTAAATAACCCTCTTCTAAATTTAATTCCATAAACTAGCCGGCCTTTATACGATTTTAAATAAATCACACTTGTTTGTTTAAATAATTTTTATTTACAATTTTAAATTCTATCTATTGAAACAGGGCACTTCGTGCCCGAAATGTACATATAGTTTATCTAATAAACATAGTGAAGAAAGGAATAAGAATCTTACGAATTTAAAACTTCATATCTTACATATTCTAGCAAAAATTATTCTTGTTTGCGCCAAAGCCCTGAAAAATAAGTTTCGTTACGCATGTGACACGCATTCTTTAATGTAATTTTCTTAGAAAAGTAATCATTGTTTTCCCTCATATATAGTAATTACTTATGTTTACTGTATACAATTACGTTGTTATCTCAATGTAAAATGTTCGATTTGGTAATTGGCAAACAAAAACATTTCTAATGGCGCATTTACACTTGTACATTTTCAGCTGCAACTTTTAGTTGCGCAATTTTTCAATAGCAAGTTGCATTTGTAAATAACAAAATGTCAGTTTAAAGTCATTCAATTCGATCTGTACATTGACAATTTATTGTTTGTAAACAAAGTATGCTATTTAAAAATTGCGCAACAGAAAGTTGCGGCATAAAAGTGTACAAGTGTATTCGCTCCATAAGTAAATTCACGCAAAGGATTGATATCGAAAACGTTTTTCTTTAAATTTTAATTAAAAGAAACATGTTATTATTCTTTAATTATAAAACATCTTAAACATAATTATGCAACGTTTACAATTCATTAAAAAATCTTTAACTCTGCTTAAAACAAATCTGTTGAAATCATTACTATTTTTTTAATATGCTATAAACATTGATTTTTTAAAAATGTTTTTTAATCATAACAACCCTGCTTGTGCGCGTCAATTTCGTTGCCAATTCTTACGAAGGAAATTACTTTGTTACATTACATATATATGGTCGTTAGGAATTCTTTTCGAAAAACAAATATAGCTATGATCTTACATTTAAAAAAATTATTAAAAAATAAAGCACAAATATATTTGCATCTATTTGAAATTGGAACGGTGACAAATATAAAAACGAACGATATACGAAAACGGCAGTAAACAGAAATTCCAGCATTGTGTGAAGTGTGCTCGAGCCGAGCCGAAAGAGCTTATTTATCTCAAGTATCTGTTGATTTGTGATAAATTTATGTTCGGGCGTTTGGCTGCCTTTGGCCTCGCGTATTAAACGTTTCCAAAAATTTCCGTTGTGGCGCATTAGTATGGATGCACCCGTCTTACCCCACTTCATGACGGGCGATGGACGTTGCGTATTTAATAATATTCTTAATCTATGCTCTAGCGTAGATAGATTGATTTCTCCGAAGAACAATTATCCAGCAATTTTCAGTATAAGAATTAGGAAACGTTTATTTTGCATTGTAGCAAAATTACCCAACACAAAAACAACAAATAATGATAACACACTTCCCAAGCAGTAAACGACCTTAACTACCAACACAGGAGATTACCTCACATCACCATCAATCCCGCTCGTACATGCAGACACCAACAACAATTCCACTGTTGGATACCGGGAGTGAAAAGTCAATGTTGCACTTAAACACTTAACTTAACTTTATTCTTATAACAATAATTACAATACAGCATGTATTCAGAATGACGGTTGGGTACTAACTAACTGCTTAAGTTCTAGAAAGGGTATATATATGGAGGTAAGACCACACGCGTGAGGACAGACAGAGGCCCGTTTTTGGGGACGTTCCCACGAGGGTGGTATTTACCTATCGTCGATACAGAAAAAGGCTTTCAGACTTAAGGGTGCCTAATAAATACAGGTCTAAGACATTAATGGTAAAAGTTACTTGATGAAATTAAAAGAGAATGGTACCTAATAAATATACATATATCTACGACACTAATGGTAAAAGTCACTTAATGGAAAATAATGAAATGTAATACAAAAAGGGTGTCTAGTACACCTGCTAAACTTAAGATACTATATAATGGGGTTGTTTCCCACGAACGTTAGGGTAGATAGTCTTTATATGGCGACAGTCCGTCTAGCACTTGGGTGGTCATCTAACACCTCCCCGCTGAAGACGAAAGATGGGGGGAAGACACAGGTTTCGTCCTACAAAGGAACGGTGCTGCGTCTGGATTTTGGGAAACTCCTGTCGTCTCGTCTGGGAGCTGAGGCCGTTACTGCATTGTAACGAGGTGGTTGAAGTTCGATTTCTTCGGAGGCACGTTCGTAAATTGCAATTTCTCCGGTGTGATATTGACGTTCAGATCGGAGGTCCGATTCGAAGTTGCAATTGACGAAGTTTTTTATAATGGGTGGCATCAATTCTCCATTCCTTGGATTCCTTGTGAAGCAGCAAAGACGTCTTAACAAATTCCACCAACCACACCAACGACAGATGTTACAACACAACATTAGCGTTAATGTAACACCTAGCAGGCTAAGGATTAGTGTATACCAGCTAGTATGTTTTACGATGAACGGTTTGTTCATTTCGTGGTCTAACAACTCGTCGAATTCGTTGAGTTTTTTATCTGCATACTTTAATTCGGTGAGGTCGATATTTGATAGTTTAATGGGTTGTATTCGAAGTGGTATGGAATCGTTGATTTTCTTGTCGACACAGCATTCGTCTTGCAAAATATTAATTTTTGGAACGTAGTCGACGGATATGTTGGAGAACATTTCGCTGGTTGCTTCGAGAACATAGTAATCGGTGTATCCCTTGCAACCGGGATACAATCGGATGATTCCTGTTTTATCAAGAATTACGTCCTCCATGTGGTCATCACAGAGGATTGTTAACGTTGTTGATTTCAGCAACACATATATCCATTCGTTATTCCGGATGGATTTCCAAGTCTGGATATCGGCTCTGATGGTTCTAGTTGAACATTCTTCTGGAATCTTGGAGAGATGCGGCGACAACAATTGGATTTCGCAATTGGCGATTTCAGTTCTTCTTGTGGTGGAGACTCCTTGGCAGATGAACGATCCTTTGATGAATTCGTCGCATTTATTCAAATCTTGCATAAGGTTATATAAGGTTTTTGGTTGTGATATTAGGAGATATCGATAACTAGGTTGTATGTAGGAATATATTAGAGGATCTTGATGTTGCATAGGTAACGGGATCATTTCAAAAATAGTGTAGGATAGTTTGTCTAATAACGGAATATTCAATGCAAATATGACAATGTTTCGCTCATCAACAATGACATCTAAATGTATTAATTTGTAGTAAGTTAGAGCGTTTTTATAAGATGGTGATAAAGGAAGTTCATATTCGCCTTTGTATTTCAATAGCTCATTAATTAAGATTTTTGGAGTGACAATCTCCGGAGATAGAATTCCATGTTTAGCAATATTAATGGCGTGAATATAATTATCAAATTCCTCCATTACTCTATTTGCAAGACTGGATAATGTTGAAATATGTTGAATAATGATTGAATCCAATTCTAAATCATTGGTTTTTCCTTGATTGTTTTGTGCAAGATTTGCAATTTTGAATAAATTTTTATTTAATTTTGATTCGTTTTCCTTTAATGCAACAAAAGAGTTATTAAAATTTCGAATCGTGCTCGAAATTACTTGAATTTGTGATTTTAAGAGACCGTTGATTTGCTGTCTATCGTCTATTATCGAGTGAATACTATCGGAATAATATTTCGCATCATTGGCATCGGGTGTACCAATTAGCCAACGTAGTGCTGTAGATACGCCATTTATTAAACCACGGCGTTTCCTGTTTTCTTTGCCAATATAATGATTCAATATTTCTTGTTTTTTATAAATTAGTTTTAGTTGATCGTTAATGTTTCCTAAATTTTGTTCGCAATAAATTGACGAATGTGAATTCTTATTGCCTTTTGATAGAGAACCACAAAGATTTATTGATTTGAGGATTGAATTCTCAAGTGTTCCGCGAGCCTCAGATAAGAAAGAAATGTTTAAATGGGATAGTAATGTTATTTTTGAATTTGATATTCTAGCGTTTCCTAAATTATTGTCCAATGCCCCGTTAGTTTGAGGATGGTAAGGTGTGGTGGATATATGTCTAGTCTTAAATAGTCGCGTTAATTCCTTAATTAATTTGGACATAAAATCTGGACCTTGATCGGTTAATAAAGTTTTAGGAATTCCGAAGTATGTGATTATTCGAGTGAGTGCACTAGCAATTGTTTTAGATTCGTGATTGGGGACTGGTTCGGCGAAACTGAATTTAGTTAAATCATCTTGGGCTGTTAAGATGAATCGATTGCCATTTTCTGTTATTGGTAGGGGACCTACAATATCTAATGCTAAACGTTCTAGTGGTTCGGTTGACGTAGATGTGATCTCCATAGGTTGTCTTGTTGGTTTAAAATCGGTTTTATTAATCTGACATGACTGGCAGTTCTTAATGTATTTTCTTATGTCTGATTTCATTGAAGGCCAATAGTAACGTTCTTTAATTTTTGAATAGGTTTTGTTGAATCCGTAATGTCCTGAGAATTTGCTGTCGTGATTGTCAATTAATATTTGTTTTATCTCGTCTTGATTCTTTGGAGTGATTTTAGTTGTGTTGTATATTTTTATTAAATTGTTTTTAAAGACAAATTTTAGCATTTCATACAATTGCGGTAATTTAATGTTATTATGATGATCTGGTGGTATTAAAGTGAATTCATTATCTTTAATCGTTTTTCTAAATGTTTGCAAGCAATGTAAAATGTTCTTGTATTCGAGTTTATCGAAGTGAAAATTAGTAGGGAATAGTAAATAGACAGTTTGTTTAGAATTACTCAGTTTATTACAACCGTTTATGGTTGGTTTAATATTTTCTAAATTAAAATGACTTTGAATAAAATCTGAGTATGGATTACTTTCATCGAGATCCTGAGACCAAAACATTACTATAGGAGTTTTTATTGAAGTTAGTGGTCGATTTTCCTTATCATAAATAATCACTTCTTGATTGTTATAATGGAATTTAATGAATTCTCCATAAGAATCACTGTTAACATAGTTAACAATTCCTGTTTCAGGAAATAATCTACTAAGTCCATCGGCGTTTGAATTTATGCGTCCAGGTTTATATTTTACTTCATACTCATATTCGCTGAGACGAAGTCTCCAACGAACGAGCCGTGACGAGGGATTTTGCATGTTAAAGAGCCATTGTAATGGCCTATGATCGGTGTATATGGTAAATTTTCTTCCATATAAATAAGGACGGAAATGTTCTGTGGAGTTTAGAATAGCTAGAAGTTCTTTTTCCGTGGTTGAATAGTTTGTTTCCGCTTTATTTAATGACCTGGAGTAATAGGCGATTGGGAGGTCTTCTCCGTTTTTCATTTGTGAAAGAACACCACCGACTCCTACGTTCGAGGCGTCTGTAGTTAAGATAAAGGGTTGTGTAAAATCTGGATATTGCAATATAGGCTCTCGAATTAATTTATTTTTTAGGGTTTGGAAGCTTGTTTCTTGTTCATCTTTCCAATGAAATTCGACATCCTTTTTTAATAACACCGTCAGGGGTTTGGCTATTGTGGAAAAGTTATTAATAAATTTGCGATAGTAGCCGATCATGCCTAGGAAAATTTTGATCTGTTTCGGATTTTGTGGACGAGGTACTGATTTAATAGCTTCTATTTTATTAGGATTAGGTTTAAGACCTTCGTCTGAAATTATATGTCCTAGATATTGACACGATTTGTTCAGAAATTCGCATTTGTCTGGCTGTAGTTTTAAATTGTTCTGCCGTAAGCGAGAGAATATGTTTTTTAATTTACGGTTATGATCATCGAGTGAGACTCCATAAATGACAATATCGTCGAGATAAACAAAACATTGATTGTGAGTGAGCCCCATGAGTACGTTATTCATTAGCCTCTGAAAACAACTAGGCGCATTTTTTAATCCAAAAGGCATCCTCGTGTATTCATAGTGGCCATTGGGGGTGCTGAATGCAGTTTTTGGACCATCATCAGTGTCCATTAATATTTGATGGAATCCGCTGGCTAAATCTAGCGTCGTGAAATATTGTGCGTGCCCTAATTGGTCTAAGATATCTTCGATGTTAGGTAAAGGGTAGGCGTCACCGACCGTTTTTTCATTTAATTTGCGGTAGTCGATAACTATCCGCCATTTCCGTTCGCCTGTGGCGTCTAGTTTTTTCGGGACAACCCATAAGGGGCTGGACCAAGGGCTGGTGGACGGTTTTATTATCCCTTGACTTAACATCTTCTCGATTTGTTTATTTACTTCGTTCTTGTGTACCTCTGGATATCGATAAGATTTTGTATGAATTGGAAGCGGGTCTGTAATGGGAATTTTATGACAAGTAGCGTTTGTATAACTTAAGTTATCGTTTGGTAAATAAAATAAATCTTTAAATTCTCGACAAATTTTCGTGATTGAAGTTTTCTCTTCTGAGTTGAGATGATCAAGCCTTAAATTTTGATTTAGTAGTTTTTCTCTTTCAGGATTGTTTATGCAATTTTGATTTATTTGAAAGATTGAATGAGTGTTAGAAATAGGTTCAATTGATATAGAAGGGACTGTGACAATTTGTTTTATTGATGATTTGTTTATTAGCGTAATTAAACACTGATTTTGGTCATTGATATAAACCATTGAATTTGGAATTAAAAGAGATTGATTGGCTGCGAGATTTTGATTAATAATTATACCCTCTTTGAGGTTGAGTGGATTATTTACGTTGATTCTGACGACAGTTTCCGTTCGAGGTTGAACAGTAATATTTATTGATGATGATTGAGGCGTATTACGATGAATTGGAATTGGAATAGAAATTGAATTTAGAATTAGAGAAAAAGAACTATAGTCGATTTTTGCGCTATGCGTTCTTAGAAAATCGTCGCCTAGTAAGCCGTCGAAAGGGATATTAGTGATTGCATCTATGATTTGGAAATTAGATTTTATTCGTTTATTGTGAATTTGGAGGTTGATTTCGGTTTCACCTAAGGTGTAAATTGGAATGTTTGGTGCTAATCCGTTAAGAGCAACTGGATTTTTATCGTGGATTTTGAATTTTGATAAGCTCATAGCTTTAATTAAAGATATGGAAGCGCCCGTGTCGATTAATAATTTAATCGTTTTATCTGGACAATTGGACATGTCAGATTGAAATGTAACATAAATTAAATCATTTGAACTGAAGAATGAATTAGAAATATTTACGTGTTGGATCGTTTCAACATTTGATTTTGTATCTTCATTAGTTATGGGATGCAACTTAGATTTAGGATTTGATTTAATTTTTATTAGAGATTGATTCTCTTGGATGTTTGATTTGGATTTAGGATTTGCGATTGCATGCGAGTTTGAATTAGAATTTATTTCGGAATTTGCGATTGGATGCAAGTTTGAATTCATTATAAATGGAATTGTTCCAGTGCTTGAGTGATTTGATTTTGTTGGTTTGGTATAGGAGGAGGGACTCGATTTATCAGTCGCTCCTGAAAATTTACTGACGCATTTTGATTATTTTGATTTTGTGATGTTGATTTTTTTGAATTGTTATATTGCCTTTTACGACATTCCTCGAGTACGTGACCTGGCCTTTTGCAATATCTACATTGTTTTTGTTGATTCGCTGGATTTCTAGGAGTTTGATAGTTATGAGAATTGTTAGAGAAATGTATAGATTTCGTGCGGATTTGAGGTTTATTGCGGAAGCAATCTTTTGTAAGGTGATTATTTTTTCCACAAGTTTTACATTTTATTTCAATGGACTTGTAAGTTAATCTCAACGCTTTTTCCTCGGCAATTGCTGCGGTAAGCGCTTCGTTAATAGTTTTAAATTCGCGATACCTTAACATTTGAGATAAATTAGGATTCGAGTGATAGATGAAACGGTTCAATGCAATGTCTTCAATCATTAGGAGGCGTCCTTTTAGGCGTTCTTTATCATTTTCGGTTGAATGTATAATAGCTAATGTACGGGAAGTTAAATCTTCTAATCTCTGGTAGAATTGTGACACGTTTTCATGTTGTTCGTGTTTAATATTAGTTAGCTCTTCAAGTAATTGATCAAGAGATTTCCTATCCTGATATAAATTAATTAATAATTCTGAAATATCCTCCCATTTGGTTAAGTTGCAGTGAATATCGATCTGTTCGCGAGCTTTACCCGTAATTTTACTTTTGACAAATAAAAGAAGTGGAGGTATTTGTTGATCACTAGCGAGTTCGAAAACCGAATCGACTTGCTTAATAAAACTTCTTATTTTGTATCTATCTCCGTCGAAGTTATTCGGAATAAGTTTAATTAAGAAATCAAGTGAAAGTGAGTTAGCATTGTCATTTTGTTCGGAGTTAGGCATGATGTTTTTGTTTGTTTAGGAAAAAAGAGTTAAGGATGCAAGACTGAATAAAAAGCGACTCACCGTTGTTCCAATATTTTCAGACAGTCGGAATGTTGCTGATCGCCGTTCTCTGGATCGGGCCTGAAATCTTCTTATGTTGCACCAGGAGTTTCCTCTGGGAAGACGAATTCGTTGGCTTATTTCGCGAACCGGATGAACGTCCCGACTATCCCACTTCTGACACCAATAATATGTTGGATACCGGGAGTGAAAAGTCAATGTTGCACTTAAACACTTAACTTAACTTTATTCTTATAACAATAATTACAATACAGCATGTATTCAGAATGACGGTTGGGTACTAACTAACTGCTTAAGTTCTAGAAAGGGTATATATATGGAGGTAAGACCACACGCGTGAGGACAGACAGAGGCCCGTTTTTGGGGACGTTCCCACGAGGGTGGTATTTACCTATCGTCGATACAGAAAAAGGCTTTCAGACTTAAGGGTGCCTAATAAATACAGGTCTAAGACATTAATGGTAAAAGTTACTTGATGAAATTAAAAGAGAATGGTACCTAATAAATATACATATATCTACGACACTAATGGTAAAAGTCACTTAATGGAAAATAATGAAATGTAATACAAAAAGGGTGTCTAGTACACCTGCTAAACTTAAGATACTATATAATGGGGTTGTTTCCCACGAACGTTAGGGTAGATAGTCTTTATATGGCGACAGTCCGTCTAGCACTTGGGTGGTCATCTAACACCACGTTCATAAAGCGTAATGCGTAATAAGATTATTACAGTAAAACCATCAATATCCTTTTTGCATGCGTGCATGATGTTGCGACCTCGTCCGAAATCATCAACATATACACACCTGAACGCTCCCCCATTGTTTCAGCAACAGAAAAATAACCAACGGCGAAATGAGGTGCACGGTGTAATAGTAATAATAGCGAGCCATCGCGGCATGATTCCGGTTCCGGTTCCGGTTTCGGCCCTATGTGGAGGATCAATCCAATTTGAATAGTACTTTCTATATTTGTGCCGAATATTTAATCGATACACGAATCGGAGTGGATGGTCGCGACTATGCAAAGTCATCATCAGTGTCAGTGTTCAGCCGGTGTGCGGCGGCAATTAGCGCACGCGACATGTTTTTTAATGTAAGTTGGGAAATATTTGCCGTCTATACTAATTGCTTTCAAATTACGTCTTTGCTTTGCATTTTAAACACCGAATTTACATATTTTGTATTTATAATACAAATTTTTCACTTTCCCTCATATGCATTTTTGCGAAAATGTTTAAATCAAACATTTTGGTGAATATACCCATTTTGAGACCTCCATTTACCTAGCATCCCACTTCAAAAAAATGTAAAAAAAACAATGCTGCATAATGCACTCTTTATGCACTTTATTTTTTTTAACCCCTTTGGTTTAAATTATGCACTAATAATCAGATCTGGGCAGGATTCGAATCATTCAGGATTCGAATCCTGGAATCGAATCCTTTTAGAGGATTCAAAAGAGGCATTCGAACACTTTAGTTTAACTGGATTCGTGATCCGGATGATTCGTATTCGAATCCAAATGTGGGTGATTCGAATCCTTATGAAAGTATTTGAATATTTATAAAAGGATTCGAATATTTATAAAAGGATTCGAATACTTACAAAAGGATTTGAATCGTCAAAAATAATTCAAATTAATTGTGAGGATTAACATGAAAAATGTCTTTAGTGTGTTTTTTTAAATTTCTCTCTAAATCACTGTTTTATACGCGTGGCGCATGAAGTAAAATTTCGAGTTTAGAAAAGCCCAGAAAATTTTCACGGGGCTTTTCTAAACTCGAAATTTTACTTCATGCTTAGTCTGGGGGTAGAAAACACTCGTTTAAATGAGGACAGCCTTATACAAGACTGTCTCAGCTTAAACTGAGTCGACCTTATAAAGTAATGACTTTGATTTTGACGTCATGTGAGGATTTCCGCGCGTGATTAGGTCGGCTCGGTTTAAATCGAGACAATCTTGCACAGTAATGATCTTGGTTTTGACGTCACGTACGGATTTCCACGCGTGACGACATCAAGGTGTGTAATTAAGTTTGTCTTGATTTAAACCGAGCCGACCTTGTATTGTTTAATTACTTTGATTGTAGACGTCACGTGAGGACTTCCACGCGTGACGTCAGCAATCAAGGTGGTTAGTGTATAAGGTTGTCTTAATTAAAAACCGAGTCGACCTTGTTAGTTTAATTACATTAACTTTTCACGTCACGGGAGGAATTTCATGTTTGATGTCAGAAAAACTCGCTGTGTTTCTCGGGATATAGATATTTCTAATAAAATCAAACTGAATTTGCTATGAAATTCAAACATAATAAATAAAAAACAGCATATTTTCAATTTCACAATATTTCAGTGTTTTATCCGTTTCGCTACGCAACTAAACCAAATTTTCAGAATTTTCTAAACTCTATATTTTACTTCGGGCATAAACAAGGACAGTAAATCTATGTTAAAAAACAAAAATTACCATTTCTTAAGACATAAACTTTTTGTATCGTGTAATATAAGGCAAAAGTAATGTCATATTATGAATTGGCTGCCATTTTATCAGAAATGAAAAAATTGGGCAATGTTTTGACTGAAAGTTAATTTAAAGGTGTAAAATTGATAACATAAAGTTAAAAAAATGATATCGGTCAAATGACCATCTTCTGAGTTGATGTAGATTGTGCTCGATTTACAACATTTTAAATTGTTGTTCTTAAAACATCTGGCCCCAAATTGGTGATTTCTTCTTCAATGTTCCCCTTAATATCAGAGACAATCTGAGGTATTAATTTTCCCCAGAAAGGAATTTATAAAGTTTTGAATCGCGATTTTTAGGATTTTCTTTATTTAAGTTGTATGCTTAAATAAAAAATTCCTAAAAATCGTGATTCAAAACAAAATTCCATAAAAATGTTTGAACAAAAATTACGACTTTTTTTAACACACTTTTCCATGGATATTAAAAACAATTAGGGTTGTTTATTTTCCCCAGAAAAAATATTTTAAACACCCTGCTTGAATTAATTTTTTTTGAAAATCTCGATTTTAACCATAACTCCATATAAATGTTCATACTAAATTTACCATTTTTTTTATTCTCAAAAAAATCACAGACTTTTCCATCGATATTAGAAACAATCTGGGTTATTAATTTTACCCCGAAAAAATTCTTAAATCACCCAGCTTGAATTAAAATTTCTTAAACACCGCGATTCAAAACAAAATTCCAACTTTGACTGTTTATATCTGATGCCATTTTAAGTTAAAAAACCGTGATATAACTTAAATTAAAGCTTTAATTCCTAAAAAGCTAATGTTTAGCTTTTTTATGTTTTCGTAAGATTATTTTTTTAACATTGTTTTTATTATAATACTCACTTTTACGAATTTATCACTTGCCTCATTTAAATCGCTCTGATTTGCAAAATCATCATCGTATATTAGGTATTAATTAATAATAATAATAATCTTTATTTCTTGTAAAAAAATACATAACAAAAAAATCTATGTATATTTAAAGAAGAAAGGCGTCGAAAAAAGGAAAGAAAAGAAACATTTACATAATTTCAATTAGGAAAAGTATTCATGTATGCTGTATAATTCTATGTTACAGAGGAAATCAAATAATGTATTTTTGAATGTCTTACTATTTTCTATTGTTTTATTATTATCTGGCAGGCAATTGAAAAATTTGATACAATTATAATCTATATTATTTTCTGGTATTGTGAGTCTGAGTTTGGGGATATTATAATTAAAACGCATGTGAAACATGGACAATGACTAAATAGGAACAAACAAGGTTGGAAGTGTGGGAGAGGAAAGTTCTAAGAAAGATATTTGGAGGAAAAAAGGTCGAAGAACTATGGCTAAGACGAACAAACAACGAAATTAAAGAAATGTCCAAAGAAACAAATATAACAGGGGTAATACAAGTGCAAAGGCTGCGCTGGTTAGGCCATGTACAGAGGATGGAAGAAACCAGACTACCAAAAATAGTACTCACCAGTACAATAGGAGGAAGGAGGAAAAAAGGAAGACCAAGGACGAGATGAAAAGGAGAAATAGAAAAGGACATGGAGAAATTAGGAATTACCGGATGGAAACAAAAAGCAAAGAACAAAAAGACATGGAAGAGCATTATCAATCAAGCCATGGGCCAACTAGGCTCGCAGTGCTAATATACAGCGTGTAATCGAACTAATGTACATCCTCTTAAGGGCGTATACACAAAATATTTTAACACCAATTGCAGCAAAAATAAAATCGGAAAAAAAATATTGGATTTTTCATAATTTTTTCATGCATTTTTTACTTTTTGAGAACTTCTGGTTACCTGTGTTCATGATATTTTTCGTGGATGCGTAAGTTGTTGTATTTTTTATTTACTTTTACTACTGCGAGGCGCATAAATCACTTCGCACGCACGCTGTCTCGAATGACTAGATGAAACTAGGTCACTCATTTGTGGTATTGTTTATTTAGTGTTACTACTGTGAGACGTATAAATCACTTAGCACGCACTACACACACACACACACACACTGTCTAGAATTACTAGATGAAACTGGGTCACGTATAAAAAAAATCACAATAAGTGTTCAAATTGACGTCCGCCGCACTCAATGCACATTTGGGCTCTACGTATCCAATTTGCACGAACAGTAGCAAACATTTCACGAGGTTTTTCACGAATGGTATTAGCCGCGGCGTTTACTCGTTGTATCAGCATTTCAGCATTGTCAATTTCCGTAGTGTAGACTTCACTTTTAAAATCTAAATCTAAGGGGTTTAAATCCGGACTTCTTGGAGCCATGGTACAGGGCCCCCACGACCAACCCAACGTCCTGGAAACTCATCATCCAAATATCTTCTAACGCGCCTTTCATAGTGAGCTGGCGCACCATCTTGCAAATACCACATTCTTCTAAGAACCGCGAAGGGTACATTTTCTAGAAGATCTAAAAGGTCATCTTGCAAAAATCGTAAATATCGTTCTTCATTCAAATTAAATGGGAACATAAATGGCCCAATTAATTGATCATTTAAAATACCTGCCCAAATATTAAGGGAGAAGCGATGCTGGAAATGAGTTCTACGCGTAACACGAGGATTTTCTATTGCATAAACATGCATATTATGGAAATTAAAACTTCCATTACGCGTAAAGCACGATTCGTCGGTCACTAAAATGTCTTTGCTAAAGTTAGGATTTTGAACATTTTGTGCCAAAATCCATTGACAAAATGCAATTCTTTTGGAAAAATCATGGGGTTGAAGATGTTGTACACGCTGGTAGTGATACGGATAAAAATGATTGTCTCGTATAACACTGCTGACAAATGTGTGCGATACATTTAGCTGAGCGGCGATAATACGGGTACTTAAACCAGGATCCGCTTCCAACAGATTCAAAATTTCATCTTCCGCTCGCAAATATCGCATTGGACGGTCACCACCTCCGCCGGCTCCGGCGACGGGCTGCAAACCTTCAGTGTCGCGTGCTCTTTGTAATAAATTTCTAAATCGGTTTGGCGGTGGTAAGTGTCGTTCCGGAAATCGCTCTTGATAAATTCTTACAGCTTCCGCGGAATTACACCGAGTTTCACCGTAAATAAGAAACATGTCTGCCAATTCAATGTTTGAATAAACGTATCGCGCCATGTTACAAAATGTAGATGTTTCATGGAATAAGTTTCACCATAGACTAAACAGCAAACTATTTTTATGTTTAAAAATCATCCACCCTCGCCGCTCTTGTCTAAACATTTCAATAAGAGTGGAGATAAAGTGAAGTGTGAACCTAATAAGGAAAAATATTGAATTTCATTAACACGTTTAGAAAATATTCGCAATTTAGTCAGCAATGGGTACTTATGAAAACGATAACATAGACACAATTCTTCAAAATCTGACCCACTTTTCCCTGGATGGTGTAATTCGATATCCAAATCGTTTAAAAACTACCAGTCTATGTGGAATCTCTCTTAAAATACGCAATGTGCGCGTATACCAGATACCACAAACATGTGGCCTATTATTATTAATTATTTTTAATAATTATTTGTGAGCTATCTACTAAAGGTATGGTAATTTCAAATGCAGGTATTGTTTATTTAAACGCTGCCCCTTATGTGGTAGAGAGCCTGTACAGTAGTTCGTTTACACGCTGTATATATATATATATATATATATATATATATATATATATACATATATATATATATATATATAATATATTCCATTTGTTTCTGGATCTCGCCTAGCCATGCTTTCGTGTTGTTATGTTGCAGTATCAACATTTACATTTTTTATTAGTTGCCACTCCTGATTCCTTATTTTAACAGTGTTGCAATAACTTATGATATCAAAAGTAATCCTCTTTTTAATTTTCAAGAGGTTTATTGTTAATCTTGCAACAATTATTTCGCCACGCGGTCGCTTCTTCGAGCATTTTATTATTAAATCAAATTAATCTAGTGTTGCAATGCTGTGTCAATGTCAAAGTGAAAAATAATTTCAGGCACATATTAAATATTAACATGCCAAAGATTATCTCTGAATCAAAAATGTTACAAATTCTGAAATCCTACAAACATTTTAGGCAAAGTAATCCAAATCTACAGCATCACAATATTATTACGATTTTAATAGATATTTTTGGGGTATGTCTAGTATTTTAATTATCATATATATTTAATTAAAGATAATTACGTTTCAGGTAGGGAGATCTTCATTACAATTAATTTTACGACAAAGACCTGACGAATTGAAATCTACTACTTCTGGCAAACGATCTAAAAACAGCCATTTTTGGAATCACCTAGCTAGAAAAGATCTGCAACAACTAATTTGGCAATATAACTCTAGAAATTAGTATTTTACTTTGAGAGGTCTTTTGAATGATATGAAAGAAAATTATGAGTTCCATGGGAGTAGAACAACACTTTATAGGATTGTTAAAAGTATGGGGTATAAATTCAAATTAATTAATGGGCGCAAAATTCTCTGTGAACAAAAACATGTTGTTGCAGCTAAAATTATTTTCCTTAGAAAATTTTTACAGTATCAAAATTCCAGTGAAGATATCCAATTCGTATACCTGGATGAAACATGGATATATCAGAATGGATCCGTGGTTCGACGCTGGGTACATGAAACGGATATAAAAAAGTAATCCAACTAAATTCAAAAATGAAGGCAAACGCTGCACCATTCTACATGCTGGGTATAGGGGTGGGTTTTTGGATGGGTGCGATTTTTTATTACATTCGAAAAACAATGACCGAGATTACCATGCCACAATGGATGGTAATACTTTTCAAAATTGGGTGGTTAATCAACTTATTCCTGCTTTGGCTAAGCTTTCAATGAAATGTGTAGTTATTATGGATAATGCTGCATACCATTCTGTGCAATTAGACAAAACTCCTTCATTTTCTTGTAAGAAATGCGAAATGCAGGAGTGGTTGGTTAAACACAATGTAAAATTCAATCCAAAATTAACCAAAAAGGAACTATGGGCTTTATTTATACCTTTTCGATCAAATGACAAAATTTACGTAGTTGATGACATTTTGAGAAAGAACGGGCACGAAGTTCTTAGATTACCGCCATACCATTGTCAATACAATCCAATTGAAATGGCATGGGGGTTTTGTAAGACTTACTACAATAAGCACATAAATTCTAAGCAACCATCTAATGATCGTGTTCAGAATTTATGGCTTGAGTCTCTCTCAAAATGTACATCCGATATGTGGTAAAATTTCTGTGATCATTGTGAAAAACTTATTTCGGATGACTGGACAAAACACATGGGGAACCTTTCTTTTGAAACCATTCCTCCTTTTATTATTTCGCTTGGGGAATCTGGCTCAGAACAAACATCAGAAGATTCAGATGCAGGTTCTCTTGACTAAATAATAAAAGTGGAATGAGGGCTTAAAAATTGTTTGACATGAAAATTATCAGTATCACAAGAGGGTGGGAATAAATTTGCAATTCTACAAAAAAATACTGAGGGCCAACAGAAGAGAGAATGACCAAAATTAAGGTGGATGGATGAAGTTGATCAAAATGTGTTAACGGGAAGACCCAAGCGAGAAATACAAGTTTGCTGAGCCGAATTCATTATATTTGTTATATATATATTATTGCTGTGTTTGTATGTACAAAAACCAAGTTGTAAATTTTGTTAATCTTAAAACTGCATATTATTATCCTTTTATATCTGAAAATTTGTAAAACAGGCAACAGTGTAAGATCACAATAGTCAGAAATTATAACCTTAAAATTGAACATCTGACAGTGACGTTTAAAAACCCTGATTTAAAACACAACCAGCCCCATTTACAATACTTAAACTGTCACTTTTCCATAGCTAGGCGAGATCCAGAAACAAATGGAATCGGGTATATATTATATATATATATATAATTAAAAAAGTCTTCGATCAATTGAGGATTGACGTTTATCTGTGATTGTTTTGGCAAGGTCTTTAAAAATGATACGATTAATATTTAAAGTAAACTTAGTTTTCAATATAATCGATTTTTTTTTTCGCTAATTATTACGAATTTTTCTTAAATATGTACATCAATGTAGAGGTAATTTAAAATGCTATTTAATAACATAAAAACTTACAGGGTGTTCCATTTAAAAACAATCCAACTTTGTGTCTCAACTCTGAAAGTAAAAGTTGAAATAAAAAATTAAGTATGCCACTGAATTCTACGAAAACTTTACAAACAACTATTTGATTGTATATTTATATATCTTATAGTTATTAAGAAAACGACGTATTTTAAAATAGCCGACAATTGAAAAACGCCCGATACCTCCTGAACTAATCGAGCTAGCCATGATCTGTCAATGCAAGGCTTTCAAGACTTGCAAGGTTTGTGGTTTGTTGTGGTAAATGCGAAACGCTCGTTCGAAACTTCAAACTAAATGCTTTGAAAAGAACATTAAATGACTAAAAATGTTTTTAAAGATAATAATCTAGTTTTCATATATATATTTAATATTATTTGAAGTAAAACTGACATGGTAGCCACAATCTAAAATGTTAAATTTTTCCGACATTTCCCTGATTCAAGAGTTTTTCGCTGGCCTTTTAATATAACTTTCTTCTGTAGGAAACCTCCATTTTGTTAAATTGTTTTCATTGTTTTTGTCAATATTTAAGTTAATTTAATAAATTTTTACGTGGTTTGTAATTTGCCTGCTGATTTTGACAAATTTAATAATGTTTTGTTAGTGTTTTGGTCAGTTTGAATATAATTTCATGACTTTTCTCTGACTTTCCCGGTTTTAATGATATTCAGTGAATTTTTTATTTACGTAATTTTCAGGCATTCGTCGATTTTATAATAGAGTTCAATTTTATGCTTTAAACGAGTGTTTTCCACTCCCAGACTAAGCATGGAGTAAAATTTCGAGTTTAGAAAAGCCCCGTGAAAATTTGTCGAGGGTCGCGCAGCGACCCGAGACAAATTTTCGGGCTTTTCTAAACTCGAAATTTTACTTCATGCGCCACGCGTACAAAACACTGATTTGAAGTGGAGTTCAGAAACACACAAATACATCTTTAACCAGAGTAACAGTGAGTCAGATATTTAGTCTGTTATCGACGATGTTGAGTGGTAATAATAAATAATTAGGTTTTAAATATTATAGTTAAAACAACTAGTAACGATATTTATATATTAATGGTTGCAAAAAATAATAAATTCAAATTTATTCTTAAAGGATTTGTATTCGTGATTCGAAAAAACAGGATTCGAATCTTCGATTCGAATCATATTTGTCTCTTACGAACCCTTTATTCGAGTATTCGTGATTCGAATCATATTAGGTGATTCGGATTCGTCCCAGCTCTGCTATTCAGAGACCTCCATTTACCTAGCATTTCACTTCAAAAAAAAATGTAAAAAAAACAATGCAGCATAATGCACTCTTTATGCATGCAAGAAACTTTTTTTGAGCCCCTTTGGTTTAGCGACGAAAACGATTTTTGGTGGGAGGGTTGGCGGTACGGATAGCCAACCCCCACCATTTTTTTTTCCACATGAGGTGGTATCGCTTAGCGTCCCTGCACTACGGTCTCCGTGGTCCTTTTGTGCTCCTCTGGTTATTTTACTCCCTGTATATTCCTGTGTCTTCTAAGAAGTCCAGGAGTTTGGGCCAGGGGATGTTCTTGAGCTGTTCTTCAGGAAGCACGGGCTTCCCGAGTTGCTCCGTGCGTTGCCGTTTATAGGCTTCGCATGTGCACAGTAGGTGTTGGGGAGTTTCCTCTTCTTCCAAGCACCCACGGCATAGGGGGCTTTTCTCAAGACCCATCCTATGTTTGTGCTTATTCAGGTCACAGTGCCCAGTAACTAGTCCTGTGATTTTCCTTAGTTTCATTCTGCTCAGTCCTGACAGCGCTAATGCGCTATCAGGTACCGGGCCAACTAGGAAGAGTCTCGTGTGCCTCATTCCCATTTGGTTGTGCCATGCCTTTGTATGCTCCTCTGCTAACTTGCGTCGGATTATTTCCTTTCCGGTTTCATGTGGTATTCCGAAAGCGGGTTCAGGTCCTATAAATTCACCTGTTGCCCCTTGTTTGGCCAGCAAGTCGGCCCCCAAGTGTCCAATAATTCCTTGGTCTTTGGGTATCCATACTAGCTGTGTTTTTGTTGTTGTCGCCAGTGCGTCCAGCCTGTTTATGCAGTCTATAACCAGTCTGGACTGAACTATCGGCGAGGCTAGCGCTTTTAGGGCTGCCTGGCTGTCCGACATAATGGTAATTGGTCCTTTGTTGAGTCCCGACTCCATTATGTGGTGGGCACACCAGTCAATGGCGGCCACTTCAGCCTGGAAGATGGAGGCATGTTTCCCCAGAGCAACCGTGAATTGTTTGCTCCGGTTACAGCCTCCATAGATACCAGCCCCGGTTCCTTTAGTGTTTTTGGACCCGTCTGTGTACCAGATGGTTCCTTTACTCGTTCCCGGGTATGTTCCATTTGTCCATTCACTCCGCTGCGGTATGATTATTTTGAATCTGCGGGATGGGTGTACGATTTTAGTGAAATCGGACCTCATTTTAAGGATTTCTTCTTCTTGTAGCACTTTAAATGTTTCCGGTCTAGATGATCCTACATTTAAAGTGTGTCCATTTATGTGCAGTCTGTAGGCTGCCTGTCTGGCTTCCATCATAACATATAGATGTAGTGGTGGAAGCGATAATATGTGTTCCATGGCTGCTGTGGGCGTTGTTCTCATTGCCCCAGTAATCAGCAGACACGCCTGTCGTTGCACTCTTTCGAGTTTTACGGCTGCGCTCTTGGTTTGGGTTTTTTCTCCCCAAGCGAGCGCCGCGTATGTCACTATGGGTCTTATGACCACGGTGTATAGCCATTTGGTCATACTGGGTCTCAGTCCCCATGTGCATCCTACCATTTTCCTGGTCGCAAAAAGTCCTCTCATGGCCCTTTTGCTGATGTTCTCCAGGTGGAAGTTGAAGTTCAATCTGGTATCAAGTGTGACCCCTAGATATTTTACTTCATTTTTGATTGGGACTTCCATTTCATACATGCGTAGCGATGTTATGTCATCGGTTTTTCGTCTCCTGGTAAAGGGGACTATCGCCGTTTTGGCCGGGTTTACAGCTAACCCTTCGTTCTTGCACCATCTTTCCACGGTAGTTAGTGCCCTCTGCATCAGGCTTGATACAGTGGTCCCAAACTTCCCGCTAACTAGAATGGTCAGATCATCTGCGAACCCCAGGGCATGAATGCCCTGGTTTTCAAGTAGCAGCAGAAGGTCGTCCATGACGAGGCACCACGGGAGCGGCGAGAGAACCCCTCCCTGGGGGCACCCGCCAGCGACCACCGCTTCTGCTGTCTTTCCGTATAGAGTGGTTGTTACAGTCCGGCTCCTGAGCATCTTATTCACCCAGTGTCGGACCTGCGGGTAAATCCCTCTTTTCTCCATTGCTGTTGCTATGGAGTTGAAGGTTGTGTTGTCAAACGCCCCTTCAATGTCCAGAAAGGCCCCCAACACAATGTCTTTGCATTGTATGGTCCTTTCGCATCTGCTCACTTGCTGGTGGATTGCCAGTTCGCATGACTTTCCCGCTTGGTAGGCATATTGTTGACGGTGTAGTGGTGAGTCCTTTAGGACTCCTTCCCGTATGTGCCTGTCTACTAGTTTTTCTAGTAGTTTTAAAATGAATGATAACAAGCTGATCGGTCTGTAAGATTTGGCCAGGGCATACGAAGCACGCCCTGGTTTGGGTATAAATACCACCCTTACAGTCCGCCAGCTGCTTGGAATGTATGAAAGGGCAAGGCTAGCTCTGAGGATATCACATAGTGGTCCCCTTAGCGCTGCTATCCCCTTTTGTAGCATGACAGGATATATCCCGTCAGGACCTGGTGATTTGAATGGTTTGAACGTGTTAATTCCCCACTCAATGTCACCAGGTTTGATAATTGTTTTCGCTGTGTCCCAGTCCTGTTTTGAAGCCCATGTGTTGGGCTCGCTTAGGTCCCCGGATACAGGATTTTCAAGTATTACAGAACCCGGGAAGGCGTCTGCAGTAATACTTGCAGGGTCCCTTCTACCGAGTCTGTGTACTCTCCATCTTTGGTCAGCAGTGAGCCGATGTTCCCAGCATGATCTTTGCTGAGCGTCTTAAGTAGGCGGGAGCTTGTGGGTTCACTTTCTATGTCCCCACAGAATTTTTGCCAAGAGTCTCTCTTGGCTTTTTTAATGGCATTGTTATATGCCGTGAGGGCCGTTTTGTACTGCGCCCATTCACCGTTTCTCTTGGCTATGTTGAATAGCCTTCTGGTGCATGCCTTTGCCCTATCAAGATCCCTGTTCCACCAGGTGACCCTGGTGGAAGTGGGTTTGGTAGTTCTTGGGCAGCTTGCTTCAAACGCCGTATTGATGGAGTCCGTGATGCTTTGCACCATGAACTCCAGCTCATGCGTTGTTCTCGCTCCTGTTGGACAGTCCCCGATTCGGCTGGCTAGTACCTCATTGTACAGGTCCCAGTCAGTTCTCCTCGGGTTTCTGTTTTGGGTTTCCGTTGGTTTTTCTGATTCGATATCGAATCGTATATATCTATGGTCTGATAGTGATGGTTCATCACTATTTAGTTATATATTAACAAAATCGAAAAAAAACTATGCCTAAATTATGCACTAATAATGCACTTTCGAAGGGTGTTGTTGCACCAACCCCATTTTTGAGAAAAAAATATTTTCGATAGTTTTGCCGTTCACACAATGACTTAACTTAAATAATACTCGAACTACATGCACTTACTATGTACCAGAGCTGGGACGAATCCTCGAAAAAAGGATTCGAATCACGAATCCGAATCACCTAATATGATTCGAATCACGAATACTCAAATAAAGGATTCGTTAGAGATAAATATGATTCAAATCAAAGATTCGAATCCTGTTTTTTCGAATCACGAATACAAATTCTTTAAAAATAAATTTGATTTTAGTACAGAGTGAGCGAAATTCGATGTCTCAGCTGTATTACAAGAAAAGCAAAAACGATAGAAAAAATCTGAAAAGCGGTTCACAAATGGGATTGATTAAGGTCCGTTTTAAGCCAAAATTACATATTTTTCTAAATTTGGAATGACGCCATCGACATTTTTTTTCCTAGATACATACCTATATTTTTGGATATTTAAAAAGAACTGATTTTTCTGAATAAACTTAGTAGAGAAAAAAATTGCTATCTTCTTCCTTTAAAAAATTATAAGCAAACTTTGAAGAAAGTATTATCAAAAATTCACAATCGTCACGATTTAAACAAGTAGCCTTTGGAAGTAAATATCAAAGTCGCATCTATCAATAATGAAACATAATTAATTAATATTATTAATTATTATTAATTAAACATTAAAAAACACATAATATGTTACTAAATTACTATTATTTATTTAATAATCTACGGATTTCTCCTTTTTACAACATTACAAAAAATATATGAAAACAAAATAATAATACGCATAAGTTACAATAAATAAACATCGCGCTTAACACTAAACAAAAAAACACTAAACAAATTAATACAGAAAGAAACAAAGTATGTAGGCAATCATTGCAACAAAATTTCAATATAACCACCTCCTACTTCTAAACAGAGTTGTTAACAAAACGTTTTTTTTTCATTTTAATTAAAACAGACAGATTTTATTGACAAATCGTGTTTTTTCATCGAAGCAACGTTTAAAACATTAAAGCAATGTTTAAAACCTGTTTAAAACATGTTTAAAATACGTTTAAAATTTGTTTAAAACAGAACAATAGAGCATTTTTCTTTTGAGTATACATATCCAGATAATTACAACGTTTTTTGAATTTGCGGGAGTTCGTTGTTTCAAAGCGGCTAATTTGGGGATTTTAACGAGTGTTTTCCACTCCCAGACTAAGCATGAAGTAAAATTTCGAGTTTAGAAAAGCCTAAGAATTTGGATTGGCCGCGTAGCGAAGCGGAGCGGCCAATCCAAATTAGGCTTTTCTAAACTCGAAATTTCACTTCATGCGCCACGCTAAAAAACAATGATTTACAGTGAAGTTCAAAAACACACACATACAACAACAATTATAGGCAACCTAATATACGTTAGAGTTATTGGGTTGCCTATAATCACTGTTTTAAACAATATGTTTAGCGCAGAATTTTACTTACGTTTTATTTACATCTACATATTAGATTGCTAAAGCAGTATATTTTAAACTTTAAGATATTTCAGTGCTTTATACGTGTGGCGCATGAAGTAAAATTTCGAGTTTAGAAAAGCCTAATTTGGATTGGCCGCTCCGCTTCGCTACGCGGCCAATCCAAATTTTCAGGCTTTTCTAAACTCGAAATTTTACTTCATGCTTAGTCTGGGAGTGGAAAACGCTCGTTTAAAAATTCAAATTTAAATCTTAAAATAAAAGTAATATTCAACAGTTGAGTTAAAATTTAAAAATGTAAACAACAAATCTTTAAAAAAATATAATTTTGCAAATCTAAGATAATAAAAATCAACGTTTTAAACAAATCTCACGTTTAAAACATGTTTTAAACAAATTCAAGACCTAAAACATGTTTAAAACAAAACCGTTTGTAATACGACGACTGGTTTTAAACATTTTTAAAATACTGTTTTAAAACAAAGTGTTTTAAACTAAATAAATCTAATCTCCGCCTCACTTCTATCACTGAAGCCTTACGTAACATTTCTCTAGATAGTTCATCGCAAACATGTCTCATTTTTTTTTAAATGTTCCAAGTTAACAGATGGTGTTTTGTGAACTTTGTTTTTCAAAGTTTCCCAGAAGGTGAAGTCTAGTGGGGTCAAGTCCGGTGATTGAGGCGCCCATTGTATCGGCACATTTATACTTATCTAATTTTCTCCATAAGTTTCATTTAAATATTGTTAGACACCTCGTGCTTTATGCGGTGGAGCTCCGTCATGCTGAAAACACATGTTTGCTCGCAGCTGTAGTGGCACATTTTCGAGAAGCACAGGAAGTTGTTATTGAAGAAATTGCAAATATTGCTCACTGCGTAAAACTCCTTCGTAAAAATATGGACCAATCAAATGCCCATAAATAACACCACACCAAACGTTAATACCGAAGTGTCCTTGGTTATCAATCGGATTGACAAAATGTGGATTTCAGTAGCCCTAAAATGGTCATTTTTTTCATTGGGCTTACCGTTACTAACAAAACGGCTTTCATCTGTCCACAACACATGCTGGAAAAATCGATTGGCATTGATCTGTAAGTTTACGATCACTTGGACACAATAATTTATTCTTCATTGATGTTGATCTGACAACATTTGTCGGCTAATGTGTAGAACAGGGTACATACTCCATTTTTGATACGTTTTCATGGTTTCCATACACCCACTCCAGTGGTTCTTAACAGATTATTTATCTGTGTGATGGTGTGTATGTGCTTTAAGATCAAAAATCAAACGTCAAAAATGAAACGTAAAAAATTTTAAAAAATCGAATATTTGTAACTTTGATAATCGACACTTTTGAGCGTCGCAAATGATCTCGTTGTGCCGGATGTGTTTTCGTACGTCGGAATTGACCTATCCGTGGGGGACATTCGTGCTTTGGAACGCAAGCCCAGTATAAAAGGAATTTCGCGATTGATTTTTTAACCACTCACTAAAAATTGAATTTGAATTTTCGCTTTGAATTTGATAAAAAAAATAAGCTTACAAAAGAATACGAATACACAACTTACATTTTAAGGTTATTTATAAACAAAAAATAATGTATTCTATTGCAAACTATTCTACTAATCTAACCTAAGTATGTACAGTCGCTAACATGAGCAAAGATACTGCTGCTTCGTTTCCCTCACCTGATAAGTGTTAGCGTTGCAAAGCGATAAGTAGTTTATTCTATTAAAAACCTTTTTCTTAATCTAACTTAACCTAGAAGAACATGGAATAGGCACAGTGCCCAAAGAGACAGAAGCAATTTATTCTATTGCAAACCTTTCTCCTAACCTAACCTAATCTAGAAGTATGAGGAACAGGCATCGTTCGCAAAGAGACTTCCGTAATGTATTCTATAGCAAACCTCTCTCCTAACCTAACCTAACCTAGAAGTATGTGGAACAGGCATCGGGAGCAAGATGACTTGCGCAATTTATTCTATTGCAAACCTTTCTACTAACCTAACCTAACCAAACCCAGAAGTATGTAAAATCGCTAGCGTGTGCAAAGATACTTAAGCAATGTATTCAATTTGAAACCTTCCACTTAAGCCACAAACTAGTAGAAATGGCTTAACCACAGTTAAGTATCTGTGGTGCAAGTGGGTATTGGATAAAAGTCATATGTTCTTACCCACACAGAACATTACATTGTCTACATTTACACACAACGGCACTCGACGGCGCAGTGAAAATTTATATTCCGATTTATAGATTTTTTTTGATTCGGAAATTGATCGCGATCAAACTTGTACTAACGTGTCGGGCGTACGATTTTACGTCGGTTTTGACCCATCTGAGGGTTTGATTCGGTGTAACGTGTGCCGAGCGTACAAAGTTTGGAAATTTTTGACAATTTGTCAGGTTTGGTCGGCCATTGTAAAAATTGTATTTATTTAGAATACACACACAATCACACACACATATATCCACATGTTGAGAACGACTGGAGTGGGTGCTGCTGCGCATGCGCGAACCTGTCAAAATCGACCATGTACCCTAATCTACACATTAGCCAATTTGTCAAACCGAACAATATTTTAAATTCAACTCACGTCAGGCTTGCCGAATCGAGTTCCTTGGATGGTCTTGAAAACACCGCAAACAGTGGCAACAATATTGTCAGAATTGATCCTTTTAGTAATTTGTCTTCCCTTTCGAGCAGAAAATGCCTCGTTGTTTGCACGTAAATTGTTTGCACCTTACTCAATCCTGTTTATGAACCTCGTTTCAGATTTCTTCTATAGTTTTTCTTTTCTCATAATAGAACTGAGACATCGAGTTTCGCTCAGTATGTACATTAACCATTAACATTTTAATATCACTATCAGTTGTTTTAACAAAAATAGTCAAAACCTAATTATTTATTATTAACACTGAATATAGATAACAAATAGATAACAGACTAAACATCTGTTTCCGTGTTACGCTGGCTACATTTGTGATTGTGAGTTTTTGAACTTCACTTGGAATCAGTGTTTAGTACGCGTGGCGTATGAAGTAAAATTTCGAGTTTAGAAAAGCCTGAAAATTTGGATTTGCCAAATCTTACTTTGCTGAATATCCTTAAAACCGAAGAAAAGTCATGGAATTTTATTCATATTCACCAAAACACTAAAAAAGCGTTTTAAATAAATCGTGAAAAGTAACAAAATATACAGAAATTATGAAAAATATAAAAATTATTGACATTTAACAAGAATCATTAAACAATAAAAAAATATCAATATTAGCAAAGTAATAGGAAATCATAAAAAATACTAATACCGTTAATAATTATAGAAATCTGGAAAATTATGAAAGTCAATAAAATTGAATAATAATTGTGCAATGTTCAATTTTCAAGAATCCCTTTTCTAGTTTATTTTATAAATTAGTTTTTTTAGCGTTAAAAATATTAATTGTGGTCATTATTTATTTTAAATGTTGACAATTATCATTATTATTCAGATTATAAATTATATAAATTTATACAATAACAAATTCTATAAATACATATAATATATAATAGGAATAATAATAAACGTTGTTAATACTTTAATTGGTAAAATAAACTGGAAATGACAGAAATCTTCTAAATTTAACATTATACAAATAATATTCATTTAAAAAAAAAAACTTTAAAATTGAAAAAATCATTAAAATTAACTTAACCCCTTAAGCGCCCTTGATTCACACACGCAACATTATTATTTTTTTGTTAATTAAATTACTAAATAAGTTAATTTGATATGTTATATTATTTGACCTGACTTGAAAATGTATGAAGAAAAGGTAAATATTTTTTTTTGTTATTTAAATATTTCGCTTATTAAAAGAAATGTCAGTGTATTTATAATTTTACAATATTTCAGTGTTATACACGCGTGGCGCATAAAGTAAAATTTCGAGTTTAGAAAAGCCCCGTGAAAATTTGTCTCGGGTCGCTGCGCGACCCTCGACAAATTTTCTACACGGGGCTTTTCTAAACTCAAAATTTTACTTCATGCTTAGTCTGGGAGTGGAAACACCTGTTCTAAACTTGATATTACACATTTTTTATATAAAATCAACGGATACCTGAAAGTTTACAGCGTATACATTATGTATATTTAAAACAAAAATTCACAATATTTTATACAATAAGATATTCATAGAAATCATAAAAATGTGCAGAATTGGACCTAAATTCAACTTTTAGAGCTAACTCTGTCACTGCTCGGCCGTTAATGGGTTAATCAGCAAAAAATTGTCAATATTGACAAATTCAAAAATAATAAAATTAATAAAAAATTGTTAGAAATCAAATAGGACCAAAATATTTATTTTTAGAAATTTTGTTCTCTTTATATGTATTATTTTATTATTTTAAAAATGTATTTTTCTAATACTGCTCTGTAATTGGGTTGTCCTGTTGGGTAATAAATATTTTTATTATTATTAAATTAGAAAGACGTGGACACTAAAAAATCGTCAGCATTAACTAAGAAAATTATAACATTTTTATTTGATACTTTTTCTAAATCGATAAAACTTATAAATATAATATAATTCTAAACAAATTTGTAAATAATTAAAAAATAGTCAAATAAATCAAAATCAATAATATTTATATAAATATTCCAAAAGTTAACATACAGAAAGATTGAATTTGCTAATTGTTTGCAGAATATTTACAAAATATAATTCTTAGTTAATTTTTATTCGTTTTTATATTCCAAAAATTGGCAAAAAACATTAAAAGTTTATGTTTTTTGCCAATTTTTGGAATATAAAAACGAATAAAAATTAATTAAGAATTATATTTTGTAAATATTTTGCAATATTCTACAATTGTCAATATAAACAAACATTGTTAATTATGTTTTAATGTGTAATTTTAAATCTTTAGTTGTAATATATTATGTATTTTTTAAATGTAAAGAGTGGTGCATTTTTCAACTTCTGGTTATAGAGCGGAAACGGTTGGAGATAGATCAATTTTCTTTTCGCCATTGAGTAAAACACGGAAAAGTGGCCCTAGCTCGCGAAATGGTTTTTCAATATCTCTTTAAATAAAAAAAGTTTTTCATATGTGGCACCTCCAAAATGCACCACCCTTTACTCCGTTGACTAAATAAATTGGCAAATACGTGTCAAAATCTTCCAAATCAACAAAAAGTATAATTATATTTATTTGGATTTGTCCATGTTTTTTTTTTTGTAAAAAATGGAAAAAATTCAATCGCATTCAGAAAACATCAAAATTAATAACTAATATCTCAAAAATTACAAATTATTAATTTAAAAACATATTTTTATTTTATATAAAGTCTCTAAACGCAACAAACGATTATAAAAATTATAAAAAAATCTTCAAAATTGTTAAAATTAACACTAAGCCAATGATAATCAAATAAAAATATGAAACTTATTAATTTCTAATTTTTACAGAATAAAAAGCATATAAATAATAAATAAAGTTAACGAAAGAAAAAAAATGTTACTCTATTGACAAATTCAATAATAAAAAATACAAAAAGTAATAAAAAAGATTAGCATAAAAAAAATCCGAATAATTGACTAATTGACTGACGAGATATATTGGCATACAAAAAAATTCTAAAAATTGACTTATTGACTGAAAACATGATAGCTTGCGCTAGTAAGATTGTTTTTTAACCCCTTGATAATTTAAATCGTTATAACTCAGGAACTAACTGTACGATTTCAAAATTGTTTTTGGCGTTGGAATAACTAAAGTAATGTTCATAAACCCTGCTGACAAGATAGATACTGCTAGCAAGACAGTGGTGTACTTGAAGATTGTTCTTTTACTCCTTGATAATTTAAATCGTTATAACTCAGGAACTAACAGTACGATTTCAAAATTGTTTTCAGCGTTGGAATACCTAAAGTGATGTCCATAAACACCGGCAACGAGGCAGCTAGCGCTAGCAAGACAGTGGCGTACCTGACGATTGTTTTATTACTCCTTCATCATTTAAATCGATATAAGCTGACAATTGTTTGTTATTCCCTGATAATTCAAATCGTTATAACTCGGAACTAACGATTTTAAAATTTGTTTCGGCGTTGGAATATCTAAAGTGATGTTCATAAACACTGCTAACGAGATAGGTAGCGCTAGCAAAACAGTGACGTAAATGACGATTGTTTTTTTACTCTTTGATGATTTAAATCGTTATAACCTGGAAACTAACTGTACGATTTAAATTATAACGGTTAGTTCCCGAGTTATAACGATTTGAATTATCAAGGAGTGAAAAAACAATTGTCAGGTACGCCACTGTCTTGCTAGCGCTAGCTATCTCGTTGCCAGTGGTAATGGACATTACTTTAGGTATTCTAACGAGAAAAAAAAATGACATCGTACGGTTAGTTCCCGAGTTATAGCGATTTAAATTATCAAGGAATAAAAAACAATCGTCAGGTACGATATGATATTAAGTTTGTCAAAATCAACAGGCGCTTTAAAAATTACAAAACACGCAACAATTAATAAAATCAACTTAAATATCGACAAAAACAGTAAAAACAATTTAACAAAATGGGCGTTTTCCACATATGAAAATTATATTAAAAGGCCAAAGAAAAAAAATCTCGTACCTTGAAAATATCGGAAAAATTTAACATTTCAATTGTGGCCACCATGTCAGTTTTACTTTAAATAATATTAAACAAAATTTTGAAAGGTAGATTATTTTCTTTAAATACATTTTTAGTCATTTGATGTTTTTATCAACGCAACTAAGCATGAAGTAAAAGTTCGTGTTTAGAAAAGCCCCGGGTAGAAAATTATTTTGTTGGGAAAATTTTCACGGGTCTTATCTAAACTCGAAATTTTACTTCATGCGCCACGCGTATAGAACACTGATTTAACGTGAAGGTTAAAAGCACACAAACAAAATGTGCGAATCCTCACAATTCATTCGAATTATTTTTAATGATTCAAATCCTTTTGTAAGTACTCGAAGTATTCGAATCCTTTTGCAATTATTCGAATCCTTTTATAAATATTCGAGTCTTTTTGTAAGAATTTGAATTACCCGCATTTGGATTCGAATACGAATCCTCTTAAAAAAATGTAACGAATCCGGATCACGAATCCAGTTATTTAATTTATTCTTGATTTTTAGAATTTGGTTTTAATAAAGTTTCAAGGATAATAAAAGTTTCATTGATAGGTATGCTAGGGAACAAAGATTCAGCATCAAATGAAATCAATAGATCATCTTTTTGTGTAAAGAGTTTTTAATAGAAAAATCCGTGTATATTTTAAGTTCTTTAAATTGATCAACTAACCATTTAGCAATTTTGTATGTCGGCGAATTAATGTTAGAAACAATTGGTGTAAATTTGTTACCTGGTTTATGAATTTTAGGTAAACGGTATAATTAAGGAAGTTTTAGATTACTAATTTTTAATTTAGATTTAAATTTTTTATCAAATAATGATGTTAGTTCACTAAGAATTTTTTTAATTTTGTTGACATATGTTTTTAAAGGATTTTTCGATTGTTCAATGTAAGGTCCAGAATCTAACATTAATTTTACACTATTAAAGTAATCTAATTTTGTAACTATAACTATGCCGTTACCTTTATCTGATTTTAAATAGAAAACATCTCTTTTAATTTTTTAATTGAAGTAATTTCTTTCTTTCTTCTTAAATGATCAATTCTTCTTTTTCTTGAATCTTTTTTCATATACTTTTCAATTTCTATGATAGCTAAATTTTGCTAAATTCCGAAATAGAAATGAATCCTCCTCGTTTAATTTCTTGCATGTTATTTCTACATCGTTGATCACATCCTCAATGTATGTCTTACGTGGTTTGAGTGAATGTTTAAGTCCTTTCTTTAATACTTCTAGTTCTTCGTTTGTAAAAATTTCTGCTGATTTATTATGTATTAAATTTTGTTCTGATAAGTTATTAATGGTGTTTATTTTTTGATTTTTCAACATTTTTAATTTTTTCTGAGTTTTATTTGATTTTGAATACACGTTAGATTAATGCCTGGTATTATAAAACATTTTATTCCCCAAATAAAATTTACTTTACGAATATATTAATTTATTTCAAAGATTTCGGTATTATAAACACAAAATAACTTTATTTGGCTAATAAATCTCCTCAGTAAATTATTTGTTTGTTTTTCTATCAAGCAAATTTTATTCTCTAAATAATTTGATAGTTAAAAGTCAAAAGTGCATTATATTTTTATAACTACATTAGATTCTACAACTTGTATTTATTAATTTCATTACGGTTATCATGTCTACCATATCATTCGTGTCAGATTTAAGTTCGTTTATAGAATCTTCCCTGACAGTGATTAATTTGAACCACGCTAAATTCTAAGGCGTCGAAGACCTAGAGTTTTTCAAGTCGGAAGCAACCCGTTGACATATCCAGGGATTTTTATACATATGCATACGCTTCCTTTAAATTAGTTCTATTTGAAGCTTTAAACGAGTGCTTTCCACTCCTAGATTAAGCATGAAGTAAAATTTCGAGTTTAGAAAAGCATGAACATTTTAACTTTACAGGTAAGATTTTTTTAAGTGTACATGTTTCGATGCATGCGTTGTAAAATTTGAGGCATTTATTGCTTTATATATACGCTGCGAATTTTCAGACGTTCGTCGATTTTTTAAAAACGTTTAATTTGAAGTTTCGAACGAGTATTTCCACTCCCAGACTAAGCATGAAGTAAAATTTCGAGTTTAGAAAAGCCTGAAAATTTGGTTTGGTCGCGTAGCGCGAAGCGCGGAGCGACCAAACCAAATTTTCAGGCTTTTCTAAACTCGAAATTTTACTTCATGCGCCACGCGTATTAAACACTGAAGACTCTGAAATATTGTGAACAAGTGAGCTTCACTTGAAATCAGTATCTTATACGCGTGGCGCATGAAGTAAAATTTCGAGTTTAGAAAAGCCTGAACATTTGGTTTGGTCGCTCCGCGCTTCGCGCTACGCGACCAAACCAAATTTTCAGGCTTTTCTAAACTCGAAATTTTACTTCATGCTTAGCCTGGGAGTGGAAAACACTCGTTTAAGTCTTTTATAATTTCTAATAAGCTTTCTTTTTCTTGTTCTTTGTAATTCTTTTCCATTTCACAGTTATTCTCCACAATTGTAAGAAATTATACTAAATTTCCAATTTTATTAACAATTCAATTTGAAAGATTGACAATTCAATTTAAAAAATTGGTGGTTCCATCTATCGCCACAATGAAAATGTATAATTGCGGTCGGTAATCTACTAAATAAATTATTTATTTCTAGAATTGCTGTATATTTGGTAGGTTTGCTTTATAATACACAATTTTATTTGCACATTATTTTACTATTTAACAAATTTACTCCACAAATAGTTATCTAATGATTTATTATTCGTTTATAATACCGGGCATTAATAGAAGTAAACATTTTACGCAAACAGTTATCCCAATTATTGAATTTTTGGCAAGTTTTAGATGTAGTTCATACGGTAAAATTTCGATGTGGCTGCGTTTACTATGTAGTTTCCTAATATTTATTTTTAACCACTTGACTTCTATGTCATAAATTAGTTTTGAAATCTGTCTGTTCTGTTGACGTATTTTAATTCTATTCATGTATTTTGGGAAAATCTTGTATTTGGTGCACTGTTGTAAGAAGTAGATTTCGGCACTTGTTAACTTGATCTTAGTTTGGAGTTGGAACAATTTATTAAACTCTGTTGACCAGGAAGCCATGGTTATCAATGATATTCTTGTTGGAGTTACGTGAGTTATAGATATGTAAGTAGTTAAATTCCTCAACCTTCACTGGTTTATTTTAATTCTAAATGTACATTTCAGGCACGATGTGCCCTTTTTCAATATTTGACAATTAGTAAATAAACATTAAAATAAAAATTATTTGCGCAAATAAGTGCGAATTGAAACGTTACCCCAAACCCCGCAAGTTCCTCGTGGATGAAGATGGGTTATCTTGAATCTATAGAAATAATGATTACCATATTGTTAATATTGGATATAATATTGTTTAAAAAAGGTGGGTAATTTTCATATCTTCATGGTGGCTTGAGAAAAGAACCATATTCCAACAAATGTCTGTGAAGTTTTGTAAAATAGTCTGCAAACTATTGACAAACTCAATTTTTCTTCATGTTAAATTTTCTTTATGTTAAAATACTTTGATTTGACTAGCGCCATTCTGGATAGTGCTGAAGATACAACTCCGATGAAATTCGCACATTTCTGTGAGAAGAATAATACACTTTCATCATATCTCGTTGCTCCTGATTTGAAAATGACGTTTTTTTACTTGTTGTGCAATGTATGATAAGGTTTACTTATTGAAGAGTTGAAAATGAAAATTAAATAATAGCTGTCAATATTTCATTTATAAATGGATATGTCGCCATTGTTTCCATTGTACTCTTTACCAAAATTAAAAGATATCATTTTACATGTCAAATGTAAATTAAATTATAAGTATACATACATCAATGAATTCAGAAAAAAAATAATCATTTGAAAAATATAAAAATCCAAAATGGCGCTCATAAGAAAGACAAAAGTTACCGGGTAAATATGAGAGATATCTTAAAATAAAATATCCTACTAGATTCCTTATTTAAAAGTGCCTCTATAATGTCAAGGTTCTAAATCTCTAGATTCAATAGTTTTTAAATAGATTAATAAAAACGGCATTTAAAAAAATCAGTTTTTTAGCAATATCTCGATAACAAAACAAGATATTTCAAATTTGCTTTTAATTATTAGTTGGCCCTAAAATTAGCAACTTTGCCCCAATTTAACCGACTCTCTATCTCTTCAAATAACCGAGATTCCCATGCATTTCCACAAAATACGGCTTGTATGCAGAAATAAAAGCGGAACTCCGCATACACTCTCTGTAGGACAGAAGAACCTTCTCTGATTTATGTACTTTAATCAGACTAGTCAATAATACTAGTGACTGCCCGGAACTACTTTCTTAGCTCAATTTTTACATTTCACCCTCCACCCGCAGCCTTCGACACACACCGTCTTTTCAGATACGCACACATAACTCAAAGTTTGCTTTTCACAACAGGCGACGACGCGAAAATGTCTAAAATCTTCAGATTTCTATCTCTTTCCTAAAATGTTGGAGGGTAAGGGGAAAGAGGCCGAATACTCATTATGGACCCCAATCGCATTTTTTTGGTGTCAATGTCAACCCGATATTTGAGGTACTATGAAGTCCATCTGTTTTCAGTCGGCGCGTGGCGTTATCTTTTGTCCGGTTTGGGGTGGTTTTGATCGGAAGATTTATTTGATATTTATGAAATTATTTAAGATGTAATAATTATAATTAATACGACATTTGTAAAATAAAGTCGACAATTATGTCTACGTGTACAATTTTAGGTCAATAGAATTTTTTAAAACGTATCTGACGTTTACATCTCGGTAAATATTGATCATCATCACATCTAAGCGTTATATATTTTAAACTTTACTGTAAATCAGTGGTTTATACGCGTGGCGCATGAAGTAAAATTTCGAGCTTAGAAAAGCCCCGTGAAAATTTGTCTCGGGTCGCTGCGCGACCCTCGACAAATTTTCTACGCGGGGCTTTTCTAAACTCGAAATTTTACTTCATGCTTAATTTGGGATTGGAAACACTTGATAGATAATCAATCATAACCAGGGTTGTTATTTTTAAAACACTTTGTTTTAAATCAGTATTTTAAACATGTTTAAAAACAGCCGGGGTGTTTTAAACGGTTTTGTTTTAAACATGTTTTAAATCTTAAATTTGTTTAAAACATGTTTTAATCGTTTAATTTGCTTAAAACCGTTTTTTTTATTATCTTAACTGCTAAAAATAAATATTTACTAAATTATATTTTATATTACTTCATTAACATTTTTTGTTAGTTTTTAAATTTTAGCTAAATTGTTGAAGATATTTCAAATTACATTATCAAACATAACATTTTATTCAATAAAACTGTGTGTGCATAAATGTGGTTTTTAAATACAGCGATTTTTTCTTTCAGGTATACATAAGCATACACTGTAAATTTTTCGACATTCGTTATTTTTTTGTTCAAGATTTCAATTTTAATCTTTAAACGAGAGTTTTCCACTCCCAGACTAAGCATGAAGTAAAATTTCGAGTTTAGAAAAGCCTGAAAATTTGGATTGGCCGCGTAGCGAAGCGGAGCGGCTAATCCAAATTAGGCTTTTCTAAACTCGAAATTTTACTTCATGCGCCACGTGTATAAAACACTGAAATGTCGTAAAGTTTAAAATATACGGCTTTAGCAATCTAATATGTAAATGTGGATAAAACGTGAGTCAAATTCTGCGCTGAAAAAATTGTTTAAAACAGTAATTATAGGCAACCTAATAACTCCAACGTATATAAGGTTGCCTATAATCGTTGTTGTAAGTGTGTGTTTTTTGAACTTAACTGTAAACCAGTGTTTTGAAGCGTGGCGCGTGAAGTAAAATTTCGAGTTTCGAAAAGCCTAATTTGGATTGGCCGCTCCGCTTCGCTACGCGGCCAATCCAAATTCTAAGGCTTTTCTAAACTCCAAATTTTACTTCATGCTTAGTCTGGGAGTGGAAAATACTCGTTAAAAGCCTCAAATTAACCGCATTGAAACAACGATATCCCGTAACTTTAAATTATCGGGATATGTATACTCAAAAGAAAAATGCCCTGTATGTTCTGTTTTAAACACGTTTTAAATAATAATCATAACCTTATTTTGCAGTTTTATTATTGCTAGATTAGCGCGCTTTATTTAATTGATTTGATTAAAACGTAACCAAATAATACCATTGCATAACATATTGGTTAATGTGTTAAATTGTTGGAGTCATCAAATAAACATAAACGACTGTTTAAAATGCTTAAAAAGGGAATAAAGGGAAACTACCTGTTATTCTAACAGATATAGTCATAAATTGTAACATCAACACCCCATAAATTGTGGTTTCTTTTCTTCCATTATACTTCCGCGCTTGTAGAGGGTGTCTCTTCAAAATCTGCTGGTTTAGATATTTTGGAGAGGCCCTCACAACAGCATTACAAGGTTAATGAAGTACAGCCAACGAATTTAACAAGTGTTATTGGTTCCAATTATTTAGCGGTTCATTACAATTATTCAAACAAACGTTAAATATTCACACTGCATATTCATGGTTTTTTTAAGTTAATTTATATGTTAAACTCAAATTCAAAACTATTTGAATTTGAGAAAATAAGCTTACGCTTCTTATAGTTTGCACACTTTAAACATAATATATAAAATTACGAAAAACTATTAGTGAAAATGCAAACAATGTCTTAATTAATACAATGTCTTAATTACCAAGACAACTTAATATCCATTGAAACAACTACTTCCCATGCAAATACACCTCCGGATATTGAATAATACAATGAAATATTTAAAATCTTATTTAATTTGATTTGTTACAACGCTCTATTAAAGTATATCTCGAAACGTCTATAGATGGCCTAAGACATTAGTTTTAATCCAAGTCCTTTTACTTTTAATTTTTTGTTATTTCTCCTTTAATTTTTAATTTGTATATGTTAGTTGGTTTGAAGAGAATTTGACCTAAACGTTACATATACTTTAATAGAGCGTTGTAACAAATCTAATTAAATAAGATTTTAAATATTTCATTGTATAATTCAATATCCGGAGGTGAGGTGTATTTGCACGGGAAGTAGTTGTTTCAATGGATATTTATCGTCTTAAGTTGTCTTATTAATTAAGACATTGTTTGCATTTACATGAATAGTTTTTCGTAATTTTATATATTATAATTTATATGTATTAATGTTACATTTAGTATGTACACTTTATGAAATATATTTGTATTTATTTTTTTATAAAATGGGGATTCCCGCTAATAAATGTATTTATATTATTATTATTATTATTATTATTACTTGTGATCTAAAATGGCTGAGAATGTTGGTGGTACTTTTTAAGTTGAGTGTGCAGAATTTATGTTGCATAATTGACGAAATTGTGGCCATTGGATCTGCGAATAAATCTGAATATGATTTTAAAAATTCTTTGCATATTTAAATCCAAGCTCTTGATTTAATTTGTATTGCAAAAAATAGAATACAAAAATCCAATTATTTATCGTATGGTCTACTACCATAAAAATCAGACTATAACCATTAGGCAAACGCACACTAGATGAATTCATTAAAATAATAATTGATAGATGCACCGCATACGCTAATTGATTTATCGCTGGATCAGTTAGCACCCAAGAAAAAGAAAAAGGAGATCTTCCATTTATAAAAAGAAAAAACGAGGACGGACACGTTTGAGTAATTGGTGCGCCGCGCATTAAATCCATTTTGTCGTGCCTTAATGATAATCAACTCGGAACATAATTTAACAAGTAGGAAGGCGCACAATTGTGAAGATGTTGCGCTGCGGTGGTCGTTAGTAGGGTCAATCACTTTTCCTTCCTTTCCATGGAAGTGTTGCCTCATATTCTTCATTTACCATTTCATACCCGACTTACCATTTACCGCTCGGCGCTCGCGATGAATACACTTCTATCTTCTCAGCAGTGAATTTGAGTGTTAATTAGTTTTTGTTGTTTCGCACAAAATAAGAACGAGGAAAAAATAAAAGCAATGCGGGTTTTTGAAATTCAACCACTTGATTATGTATGTATAAAGAGCAATTTGTTTTGTGATGGGTTAATTACTTAATATTGCTATTTAAAATAATATTTATTCTTCTAAATCATAACAAATTAGCAGTAAATAATTAAATGTTAAAACTTTCATGCTACTAAAAGTGTAGCAAAAAAGAGATTTTTTCAAATTTACTAATATTTAAATAACTGTATGTTTTTGAGTTTACGTGAAGTGATTATTACACTATTCAATTTTTTCAAATTTACTTATATTTAAATAACTGTATGTTTTTGAGTTTACGTGAAGTGATTATTACACTAAAAAAGACTACTATTCCTTACTTCACTTTTTATTTGTATCGTTAGATGTACATTTCGAGACACATGGTGCTCATTATCAATTGTTATTGATAATGAGCACCTTGTGTCGCGAAATGTACATCTAACGATACAAATAAAAAGTGAAGTAAGGAATAACAGTCTTTTTTTAGTGTAATATTTAAATGTAGACATTCTTTTAAAAAAACATTTAATAATTTAAAAGTTTTACATCTACAAGTGATTTGTTATTCAGAATAAGAATTATTTCTAATTTATTTCACAAGTTTTAACTTTAAATTCAATATGTAAAGTTATTTAAATAAAAAACACTTGGTATTGTTTCACAAATTAAAACTTTATTCCGACTAGTTTCGGTTTGTTAGAGCATTTTCGAAGGAATGTGCCTCACATTCCTTTGAAAATGGTCTAACAAACCGAAACTAGTCCGAATAAAGTTTTAATTTGTGAAACAATACCAAGTGTTTTCTATTTAAATAACTCGACATATTCTATGTTTCACTAAGTGCCAGATGAGAAATTAATTCAAGAAATTTAAATTCAAGTTACTTTTAAACTATATCTAATTTGTTATTGTCACTAATAATTTCTTGAATTCATTTCTCAGCAGGCACTTGGTGAAACATATAACAATATGTAAAGTTTTTTAAATTAAAAACATTTGGTATCGTTTTACAAATTAAAACTATATTCCGACTAGTTTCGGTTTGTTAGACCATTTTCAGAAGAATGTGAAAATGGTCTAACAAACCGAAATAAGTCGGAATAAAGTTTTAATTTGTGCAACAATACCAAGTTTTTAATTTAAATAACTTTACGCATTGTTATTGTCGTTACGTGTATCCTTTTGTGTACTTTAAGGACGTGGACGGTCCAGGAAATGGGATTTCAAATGGCGCAGTGGATTCCGCTTTTAGGAAGATACAAAAGAACCACTCAGGTTTCTTCATTTGGAGGATGGAGGTAAGTTAATTTTTAAACAAAGTTTTATATTAAAGGGATTTCAAAAACTCGCTTAGTTTAACCCATTAAGCGCCATTGATGCATACACGCAATATTATTAATTTTTGGTTATTAAATTACTAAATAAATTAATTTGATATATTATATTATTTGACCTGACTTGAAAATGTATAAAGAAAAATGTAAATATTTTGTTATTTAAATATTTCGATTGTTACTCATTTAAAAAAAAAATAGTGTGAATGTATTTCTAACTTCACAATATTTCAGCGTTTTATGCGCGTGGCGCATGAAGTAAAATTTCGAGTTTAGAAAAGCCTGAAAATTTGGTTTGGCCGCTCCGCTTCGCGGAGCGACCGAACCAAATTTTCAGGCTTTTCTAAACTCGAAATTTTACTTCATGCTTAGTCTGGGAGTGGAATCACTCGTTCTAAACTTCATACTGCACGTTTTTATATGAAATCGACGAATGCCTGAAATTTTACAGCATATGCACTATGTGTATTTAAAAGAAAAATTCACAGTATTTAATACAATAAGTCATTCATAGATATCATAAAAAGAAGTGCAGAATTTTACCTAAAACCAACTTTTAGAGTTATTTCTATAATTGCTCGGCCGTTAATGGGTTAATAAGCTGTAATTCAATAAAACATTTTTATTTAGACCAAATTAGACCAAGATAAAAGAATAGGGTATTTAAGAAAAATCCAAAAGTCACACAACGCCAACATCATAGTGACGACCAATTTGAAATGTTAAATTTCCTTGACTTTTCCCCGACTCTTCCCTGATTCCAGATTTTTTCCCCTCTCTCTCTTAAAATAATTTCATATAACCAAACCAAATTTAGGGGAAGAAAAAGTTATTCATTAGTTCAGAAAAAAAAACCTATAAGTAATTTTAAAGTGCCTGCCGTTATATCTAAATTTTAGATTAATAAAAAACGGTTTAACTTTGTTTGTATAACACAATTTATTTTTATGTGACTGCAGATTCGGCAAATTTAGCTTGCCATTATCAAACATATATATATACGTTTGATAATGGCAAGCAAAATTTGCCGAAACTGCAGTCACATAAAAATAAATTGTGTTATACAAACAAAGTTAAACCGTTTTTTATTAATAAATTAACATGTATACCGAAGTAGAAGCCTCCACAATACAAAATTTGTTAAATTTTAGATATTTGAACAAGAAACACTCGTAGTTGCAGTGGAGGATAATTTAAGAAGTGAAAAGAAAACATATTATAAAGCACGAATTTAAAAATCGCAAGATTTGGTAATACTTTTCTAAAATGTATTAACGCAAAATCAAACATAAGCGGTATATTTTGAACTTCATACAATTGTCAATGTTTTATACGCGTGGCGCATGAAGTAAAATGTCGAGTTTAGAAAAGCCTGAATTTGGATTTGAACACTACGCGTTCAATTCGAAATGTTTAGGCTTTTATAAACACGAAATTTTACTTCATGCTTAATCTGGGATTGGAAACATTCGTTAAAAGCATCAAATTAAAAATGTTCAGCGTATGGCATTGGGATACAAATACTTAAAAGAAAAATTCCCAGACATTGGCGTTAAAATTGGCCAAATTGGAATTGTGAAAAATGTAAGAGTTTAAAAATAAGGTTATAAATATCATGAAAATATCAAAATATGACAAAAACAATCAATCAGGGTTGTTAAAAAAGAAACTTTTTTTTTTCATTGTAATTAAAACAAACAGTTTTTTTACAAAACGTGTTTTTTTCACTAAAACAGTGTTTAAAACATGTTCAAAACGTGTTTAAAACATGTTTAAAACGTGTTTAAAACATAACCAGCCTTATTAATAGACGTTAGCATACAGTTGCTAGGAAAATATTGATATTTTTGGATTAATAAAACGTTTTAGTATATTACTATCAGAGCTGAGACGAATACTTGAAAAAAGAATTCGAATCACGAATCCGAATCACCTAATATGATTCGAATCACGAATACTAGAATAAAGGATTCGTAAGAGATAAATATGATTCGAATCAAAGATTCGAATCCTGTTTTTTCGAATCACGAATACAAATCCTTTAAGAATAAATTTGATTTTATTATTTTTTTTAACCATTTATTATTTATATATAATATTGTTACCAGTTATTTTACAAAAATATTAGAAACCTAATTATTTATTATTAACACTGAACATCGTTGATAACAGACTAAACATCTGATTCCCTGTTACTCTGATTAAAGATGTATTTGTGTGTTTCTGAATTTCACTTCAAATCGGTGTTTTGTACGCGTGGCGCATGAAGTAAAATTTCGAGTTTAGAGAAGCCCGAAAATTTGTCTCGGGGCTTTTCTAAACTCGAAATTTTACTTCATGGTTAGTCTGGGAGTGGAAAACACTCGTTTAAAGCTTTAAATTGAACTCTATTATAAAATTGACGAATGCCTGAAAATTACGTACATAAAAAATTCGCTGAATATCATTAAAACCGGGAAAGTCAGAGAAAAGTCATGAAATTATATTCAAATTGACCAAAACACTAACAAAAAAGCCATGACATTATTAAATTTGTCAAAATCAGCAAGCAAATTACAAAGCACGTAAAAATTTATAAAATTAATTAAATATTTAACAATTTAACAAAATGGAGGTTTCCCACAGAAGAAAGTTATATTAAAAGGCCAGGGAAAAAATCTTGAATCATGGAAATTTCGGAAAAATGTAACATTTCAGATTGTGGCTACAATGTCAGTTTTACTTCAAATAATATTAAATATAATTTTGATAACTAGAGTATTATCTCTAAAAACATTTTTAGTCATTTAATGTTCTTATCAAAGCAATTAGTTTGAAGTTTCGAACGAGCGATTTCACTCCCTGTGGGTCTTTTTGAAATTTCGCACTTACTACAACAAACGTGAGGACCTCCACGCGTGACGATATCATTTTTTTATCTTTATATTATCAATTTTACACCTTTAAATTAGCTTTCAGTCAAAACATTGCCCATTTTTTAACATAGATTTACTATCCTTATTTACGCACGAAGTAAAATATAGAGTTTAGAAAATTCTGAAAATTTGGTTTAGTTGCGTACTGAAACGAATAAAACACTGAAATATTGTGAAATTAAAAATATACCGGTTTTTACTTAATATGTTTGAATTTCATAGCAAATTCATTTTAATCGAAATATCTATGTCCCGAGAAATACAGGGAGTTTTTCTGACGTCACACATGAAATTCCTCGCGTGACGTGAAAAGTCAATATAATTAAACTAACAAGGTCGACTTGGTTTTAAGTTAAAACAACCTTGTACACTAACAACCTTGATTGCCGACGTCACGCGTGGAGGTCCTCATGTGACGTCAAAAATCAAGGTAATTAAACAATACAATGTCGGCTCGTAACGTACGTGACGTAAACACCAAGATCATTACTGTGCAAGGTTGTCTCGATTTAAACCGAGCCGACCTTATCACGCGCGGAAATCCTCACATGACGTCAGAATCAAAGTCATTACTGTATAAGGTCGACTCGGTTTAAGCTGAGACAGTCTTGTATAAGGTTGTCTTCATTTAAACGAGTGTTTTCCACTCCCAGACTAAGCATGAAGTAAAAGTTCGAGTTTAGAAAAGCCCCGTGAAAATTTGTCGAGGGTCGCGCAGCGACCCGAGACAAATTTTTTGGGCTTTTCTAAACTCGAAATTTTACTTCATGCGCCACGCGTATAAAACAGTGATTTAACGAGAACTTTAAAAACACACAAAAGACATTTTTAATGTTAATCCTCACAATTAATTCGAATTATTTTTGACAATTCAAATCCTTTTTTAAGTATTCGAATCCTTTTATAAATATTCGAATCCTTTTATAAATATTCGAATCCTTTTATAAATATTCGAATCCTTTTATAAATATTCAAATGCTTTCATAAGAATTCGAGTACTTTTATATGGATTCGAATCAGCCAGATTTGGATTCGAATACAAATCCTCTTAAAAAAATGTAACGAATCCGGATCACGAATCCAGTTGAACTAAAGTATTCGAATGCCTCTTTTGAATCCTCTAAAAGGATTCGAATCCTGAATGATTCGAATCCTGCCCAGCTCTGATTACTATTGTTTACAACTAATTTTTTAAAAGCCCTAGTTTAAGTCTTGTGTATAACCTCAATTGTCTTAACAAAATAGGGTTATTTAGAATTTATTTAATAATGCAATAAATCATAAATGTATAAACCTTATCAGAATATTTTAAACTTCACTTAAGATTAATGTTTTATACGCGTGGCGCATAAAGTACAATTTCGAGTTTAGAAAAGCCTAAAAATTTGGTTTGGCCGCGTAGCGCTACGCGACCAAACCAAATTTTTAAGCTCTTATAAACTGGAAATTTTATTTCATGCCTACTACTCCCTGAGTAAGCATGAAATAAACACTCGTTAGAAATAAATTTCAATATAATAGTTTATCAAACATAAAACAAAACAGTAATATACCTTCTAAATTACTAGATTACAATGAAGTTAGATCACGTGAAAATGTAATGCTGCCACGTTCATTTTATCATTATTTCAAAACTAACTAATAGCATGTAGATTTTGCTGTATTAATACGAAATGTTAGTATCGTATTTGTATGCGTTTAGTAGAGATTAACTAGCATTTAACTGTAATGATATTAACGGCAATTCTATTTATTAGGCTAAACAAGTTTTAAATCACATTTATGCATTGTGATATTTTATTATGATAAAATGTAATTTTTAATAGTAATTTGAAATATCTTCAACAATTTAACTAAACCAAAAATGTTTAATTAAATAGTATAAAATATAGTTTAACTAATTTAGGATAATAAAGAAAATTTAACGTTTAAAACACGCTTTAAACAAATTTAACACTTAAAACATGTTTAAAACAAAACCGTTTAAAACATGACAGCTGTTTTTAAACATGTTTAAAACACTGTTTTAAAACAAAGTGTTTAAAGCATAACAACCTTGTATTGTCAAGATAGATTTAAATTAACGGAAATTAACTCAGTAAAGACATAATTAAACAATAATTAAACAATACAAAACTGACGCTTGGCTGACAGCTTGTCAGAAAATCAACGCCAGCAGGGGCAAGACATACTGGACAGTGGTAAAAAAACTGAGCAAGTAAAGAAATACGTGCAATATAACAGAAATTCTTTACCCAACGACGAACGAAACAACATATGACAAGCAAGCAATCTCAGACATATTTGCTCAGTATTTTCAAGACGCGTATCGACAGACAAAAGACGCTTCATTCGACCGCAACTTTTTTAGCCATGTTAATGATTGGTACAAAGATTTTTTTAAGACAAACCATCAATTTAATGCTGCTGACGAACTGACAGAAAACAACTACCTCACAACACTGAAGACCGGAAAACACCTCCCAAGAACGTGACAATATTCGACGACATATCCTCAAAGTCTTACCCCTCGAAATCCATCACGATATCCTAAAAATCCTAAACTTTTGCTACTATTCCTGTTATTTCCCACCCGAATAGAAAACGGGCATTATCACATGTATTCATAAACGAGACCAAGACCACTCCTTTGTATCCAGTTTCCGACCAATCACCCTTCTTCCTGTTATTGGCAAACTGCACAAGTCCCTTCTCAAGCAAAAAATCCTAAGTCACATATCCCACTTGATTCCTAACTACCAATTCGGATTCCTTCCTCATAGATCAAGCACACTGCGTCTCAGTATCCTTACCTCAAACATTCAAACAACACACCTCGTCAATCATCTACCGCTTTTTTTCTAGACGTACAAAAAGCATTCGATTCCGTGTGCCACAGAGGTGTGTTGTTTAAATGTCACTCCTTAAATTTACCTACCCATTTAATCATTATCCTCAAAAACTTTCTAGAAAACAGATGCCTTCAAGTCAAAATTCTTAATACAACATCCAAAACCTTCAGTCCCGAACAGGGTGTTCCACAAGGATCACCACTATCTCCTATCCTATATAACCTCTATTGTAGTGACCTATATAACCCCGACCCCATGTATTTTAATCCAAAATCCTATGTTTTACAGTATGCTGATGACACAGCCCTAATCACGCACGCATCCACCCTATCAAAAGCACTACAAACATTACAGCAACTTATAGATACCCTCGAATTGTGGTTTGCCAAATGGAGAATAAAAATTAATCCAAACAAATCCCAACTCCTAATTCTACACCACCGCCAAAACAATTCCATTAACATGTTCATCAACCAAAATCCTATTTCACCAACTTCCCACATTAAATACCTTGGCGTCACCTTTGACAATAAATTAAATTTCAAAAAACACTCCTCCATAATAAAAAAACAAAATGACTGCTCGAGCTAAACATTTCCGTAGTCTAACATATCGAAATCTAGGCATTTCAAGAGAGAATGTAAGAAAAATCTACAATATGATATGTCGACCAATGTTAGACTACAGCTCCATCCTATTTATGACAGCCTCCAATCCTACCCTTTCAAACATCCAAGTCAGTGAACGTGCATCCCTTCGATCCCATACCAAAATTCGACATCCACTTAACCCTCTTTATAATCCATCAAATACCCTTGTTTATAACCTAACCAAAGTTACTCCTATCAATGAACGCATCCTTTGTCTATCTAAAAAATTCTCCAAAAACGAATTTAACTTCGAAATCATTTCCCAATTCTTATCCCCAGAAATGACTCTATTAACCCCAAATTCAAAAATCCCACACAAACACTGTTTCAACTCATCTCATATTATAACCAAAATTAATTAACACTCTGCATACACATTTTTCTTTCTTCTTTCATCTATAAATCATTATCACTCTACTTATATTCACAACACATCATAATAATCAACCGCGGCAGAAAGGCTACTGGCCGATAGCCAATTATCAAAATATTTACATTTATATATTTATTATATTATAAAAACAATGTATAAAAAGATGATAATAAAGATATTTACTACTACTACTACTACTTAACGGAAATTATAGAAAAAAATGACGATTACTCTCAAAATAATTGAAATCAATAAGAAATCATGATTTTTATACGAACTTACAAAATTTGCAAAGTTTATTTATTTGTTTACGGATTTCGTCTTTTACAATATTACAAAAAAAAATACAAGAACAAAATGATAATTCGTATAAGTTATAATAAATTAATATTGCGCTTTGCACGATTTTCGTTAAAAATGTCGAAAGTAATTGAAAACCATGAAAATTTTCTAAATATAAAGACAAAACTTATAATTTTAATAATGATAAAAGAATAAAATTCAAGACAACTGCCAAAACTCCTTAATTTATAGAATCAACTAGAAATTTTGTACCTACATTCAATAAAGTTAAACAATGTTTAAAAACAACTATTAACCCATTAACGGCCGAGCATTATAGAGTTAACTCTAAAAGTTTATTTAAGGTATAATTCTACACTTCTTTTTATGATTTCTATGAATGACTTATTGTATTAGATACTGTGAATGCTTCTATTAAATATACATAATGTATACGCTGTAAATTTTAGGCACTCGTGGATTTTATATAAAAACGTGCAATATGAAGTTTGGAACGAGTGTTTCCACTCCCAGACTAAGCATAAAGTAAAATTTCGAGTTTAGAAAAGCCCCGTGAAAATTTGTCGAGGGTCGCGCAGCGACCCGAGACAAATTTACTGGGCTTTTCTAAACTCGAAATTTTATTCATGCGCCACGCGTGTAAAACAGTGAAATATTGTGGAGTTAGAAATACACTGAAAAATTTTTTTTTAATGAGTAATAATCGAAATATTTGAATAACAAAATATTTACATTTTTCTTTATACATTTTCAAGTCCAGACAAATAATATAAAAAAAAATTAACTTATTTAGTAATTTAATTAACAAAAAATTATTAATGTTGAGTTTATGCACCAATGGCGCTTAATGGGTTAATATCATTGAAGATAAAGATTATTTAAAATATAAAGAAACCATTTTTCAACTCTGTTTAACCAAATTATAAGCGTAATTAAGATGTACCACAAAGCCTATAACGCAAAAGTGCTTAAACAAAGTCTCCCCAAATTAATTAATTGTATTTTTTTTTACAAAAGTTGGAGTTCAATTCAGTATTTTAGGACAAGGAAACGGACAATTTTAATTTTATTTTAAGATTAAATAATAATCATTTACACCTGAAATAATTGTTTTTCTCCAAAATTAAAGGTTTGCTGCAATAATTCGAGATATTTTAAGTATTCTATTTGTTTTGATTTTTCTAGAAAAAAAAGTATTTAGTTAAAACCTCTTATTATTTTCCCCAATTTCATTTAAATAAAAATATCTTGAAAATGAAAGATGATTAACCCATTAGGCGCCATTGATGCATATACGCCACATTATAAATTTTATGTTAATTAAATTACTAAATAAGTTAATTTGATATATTATATTACTTGAAGTTACTTGAAAATGTATGAAGAAAAATGTAAATATTTTGTTATTTAAATATCTCGATTTTTACTCATTAAAAAAAAAATGTTGTCAGTATATTTCTAACTTCCCTCGACAAATTTTCTACGCGGGGCTTTTCTAAACTCGAAATTTTACTTCATGCTTAGTCTGGGAGTGGAAATACTCGTTCTAAACTTTATATTGCACGTTTCTATACAAATTAGACGAATGCCTTGTATTTACAGCGTATACGTTATGTATATTTAAAAGAAAAATTCACAGTAGGCAAAACAGTAAGTCATTCGTAGAAGTCAATAGAAGAAGTGTAGATTTTTACCTAAAATCAAATTTTAGAGTTAACTCAGTAATTGCTCGGCCGTTAATGGGTTAATATAGGGAATGCTAGTAGACAATACACAAGTATTCATGTGTGTACAACTGATAAACTAATGCAACATGACAGTTGGACGTAATAATAAAATTGTTCTATTTTTATCTATGCCTACTTGTTTTAAACTCAAAACAATTAGTATTTCTAAAAAAAAATATTTTAACATAGGTTGCTATACATGGTTAAAAAAGGGAAAAAAAGTCTATTTAGACGTGTAAAAATAAAATATGGGGGCTATTTAAAATTAGAAAGTTGCTGTTAATGTCTTGGAAACCACCTTGAATTTTATTTTGACTTGATTCTTAACTCTTTCGGCCAAAAATTGGGTAAATATACTAGGAATTTTTCTTTTACATATACATACATGTATGCAAGACCTGTAACTTTTCCGATAATTGTTTGTTTTTTAAAATAGTTAAATTTGAAGTCTTTAACGAGTGTTTTCCACAACCAGATTGAGCATGAAGTAAAAAAAAGACCTTTATTGGCACATAAAAAATAAAATTACAAACAAAAAAAAAATAATAACAAAATAATAATCGAACAAAAAATTATATCATTTCCTTTCTTTTTTTCGCCCTCCGCCAACCCAGTACCGTTAAAATCTTTACGCCAGCTCCGTCCTCTCTCATCCATTCTGTTACACTCCTTTTTCCCCCTAGCCATTCCACATTCATCCCTTCACACTCCTCTCCCAAATGAGTTCATGTATCTCGTCCACTTGCGCACAACACACATTTACTATACCTTTCCCCCATCCAGACCTTCCTTCCTCCTCCGAACCACATCTAGCTCTTGCCAGGGTTATCTTAGCCTTTTTCGACAAGTCACTATTGGATAGGTACCCTGGCACGCTCCCATGCACTTGCCACCTTTCGTACATTGGATTGTATCCGCTCCTCCCGATACACCCTTGCCTCTCCTGCATCTCCACCTCTTTCCACTTTTCTTTCATCCAAGCTGCCACATTCAACCTTTCGTTTACATTATCCTCAGACTCTCCTGCCCTTTCATACATCTCTCTGCGCTTCATACATCACTCACTCCTCCCTAATCCCTTGCACGCTCTCAATACCTCTTTCACCAGTCTCTCATTTTCTAATTCACACAACTTCATCTCATACTTCACCACTATCTCCATTGCCTCACCATATATACTCATTCTATTTGTTTCCTGAAGCAGAATGTATCCAGGGGTTGACCTTTCCAACCCCAGAATCTGCTTCAGGAACCACATCTGCTCTCTTTCAATGCATTCATACTCATTTATACCCCATGCTTCCACTCCATACAACAAAATGGGCTTCACACACGCATCTCACAGTTTGCATGCCAATTGGAAGTTTCCAGCAAACCATTTTCCCCACTTCTTCCTTACAATACCCCATGCTTTCCTGGCTTTCCCTTGTACCCATTTGGCGTGCTCCCCGTAACCACCTGTAGCTTTAAATATGAAGCCCAAATATTTAAATTCTCTCGCCCTCTCAATCACCTCCCCCTTCCATTTCAATTCATCTACTCTTCCTTCTCTTCCTCTGTTCCTAAATCTCATCCACTTTGTTTTCCTTGCATTAACTTGCAGCCCTTGCTTGTCCATATACCTCTCCACCCTCTGCATCACCTCATTCATCTCTCCCCAGTTCCTCGCCACAAGCACCATATCATCCGCATACACTAGTATCCATACCTTCCTTTTTCCGATCATTACTCCGCCCGCTTGCCTGTTTCTCAAAACCTCTTCCAATTCGCTAACATATATGTTAAATAACAACGGGCTCAGTGGACAGCCCTGCCTCACCCCCGTCTACATCCTAAACCTTTCAGCCACATTCCCTCCAACTTTCGCACTCACCCACGTTTCCTCGTACACTCTTCTAATCCATTCAATCATTACTCCGCTCACTCCTCTTCTTCTCAGACACTCCACTAACCTTTCTCTTGGAACAGTATCGTACGCTGCTTTCAAATCCAGGAAAACAGCGTATATTATCCCTCTCTCTTCCAGCACTCTCTCCACCATCCTTGCCAGCGTAAATATTTGACCCTTGTTCCCCTCCCTTTTTTAAAACCCCCTTGAGTCTCCGGCAGTATTCCATCATTTTTTCATCTCCTTCTCCAATCTATTTTTCACTGCCGTCATTGCAATTTTGTACCCGGTGCACATAATTGAAATTCCTCTATAATTTTCTGAATTAGATTTATCACCTCCTTTATGCACCGGGCACATAACTCCCACACGCCACGCCTCTGCAATTTCCGCTTCTCCCCTCCACATTTGGTTCAGCAACCCTCCAAACCTCCGCTTTCTCTCCTTTCCTATCTCCTTCCACATTTCTGCCCTCAGCCCGTCCAGCCTCGCAGCTTTTCCAGCCTTCACCTCTGCAAATGCGTTTTCTATCTCCTCCTCTGAAAACTCTTCAACCTCTCCCGCTACCCCTCGTTCCCCTTCCCTTCCCGACTCTCCAGCCATTCTATTATATTTCTCTGACCATTCTTGCAAAGAAACTCCTACGGGCCCCTTCATTTCACCTCTTCTTAGAATACCCCATATCTCCCTTTCAGTTCTACACAATCTAATTTTCTCGGTCGTTCTCTCCAAAGCCTGCCTTTTCTTTCTTTCGCATACTTTGGCGTACCTAACCCTCGCTGCCACCACCCCCTGCTCTTCGCCCCTACCCAAGCTCCACTCCCTCACTGCCTTTCTCACTTCCCTCTTTACGTCATGATACTCCTCATCCCACCATGGGCAACTCTTTCCGCCCCCTCCCTTTTCACTATTCTTCCACAACCCACGATTATCTCTTACATCTCTTCCATTGTTTTTACTTCATTCCAGTTTATCTTCTCCAAGCGCTTTCCCATGTTTTTAATCCTGCTCTTGTTCATTTCCCTTACATTCCCCCATCCTTATCTCTAGCATTATTGACAAATGGTCCGACCCCAAGACTTCCTCCACCTCCATGCTTCTAACTTCTCGCCTATTTAACCCCTTTATTACGACATAATCAATTACTGAAGATCCTTGTTGTCCCACATACGTTTTCTTTCCGTCCCAATCACCTTCTATGCATCCGTTTAACACCTCCCATCCCTCTTCTATTAACCACTTAAGCATGAAGTAAAATTTCGAGTTTAGAAAAGCAACGCAATCAAACCGAATTTTGAGGCTTTTCTAAATTGGAAATTTTACATTGCTTAATCTGGAGGTGAAAACACTCGTTCGAAATTTATATTGAACTTTTTTATAAAATCAACGAATGCCTGAACATTTACAGCGTATACATTATGTATACTATTATTTAAAACAAAAAAGAAGTATTTTTAAATATTACATTTGAATTAAACTATAATGAGATCGCCACGTTATATTTTTTTTTTCTTTGTAACAGTTACGATTCACATATTAACACTTGTGACATATTTTAAAGTAACGAGTGTCTTCCACTTCCAGACTAAGCATAAAGTAAAATTTCGAGTTTAGAAAAGCCCCGCGTAGAAAATTTGTCAAGGGTCGCGCAGCGACCCGAGACACATTTTCACGGGGCTTTTCTAAACTCGAAATTTTACTTCATGCGCCACGCGTATAAAACATTGATTTTAGGTGATGTTCAAAATGTGTTACTAAAGCAGTATGCTTAAACGTGTATTCTAACACCACATACCATCAGTGTTTAGTACGCGTGGCGCATGAAGTAAAATTTCGAGCTTAGAAAAGCCCCGTGAAAATTTGTCTCGGGTCGCTGCGCGACCCTCGACAAATTTTCTACGCGGGGCTTTTCTAAACTCGAAATTTTACTTCATGCTTAGTCTGGGAGCGTAAGGCACTCATTACTTTTAAATATGTCACAAGTGTTAAAATGTGAATCGTAACTGTTACACGCGACCAAACCAAACTCTCAGGCTTATCTAAACTCGAAATTTTACTTCATGCTTAATCTCTAAGTGGAAAACACTCGTTTGAAAGTTCAATTTGAAATATTTGTGAAAACAACAAATATCTAAAGATTTACAGCGTCTACAGTATATTGGGATTTGTATACTTAAAAGAAAACTCTCTGTATATCTGAGATAGTAATAAATAATATGCAGTATACAAAACATTTTATTAGGCACCAGAAAAATTCCTGGGCTGAACGGGTTAAGTTTGCGCAATGGAACCAAGTAACCTGCATTTTAAACTCTTGTTCCTCATCTTTAATAATTATTGAGATGTTTGACTTTTTTGGAAAATTGCGATTTTTAGTTTTATGCTAAGAATTAAAAAAAATTAACATAATCTAAACCAGTATACAAAACTGAACAACATTGCCCATTTTACCAAATCCCTAGCTTTAAGAATAAGAATGATACCCATGCAATCCTACTCTGTTTAGGAGTATATTAAAATTATTTTATATTTATTTATTGATATACCTTGGAGTATGTGTGCTAATATTTTCTACTTTGTCATTTTTAGAATATAAATGCAATTGCGTTGGCGAGGGATATTTACGCTACATTTTTCAGCACGGATTGCTATATAATATACGCTGCAGCGCAGACCGCAACTCCAGTTACTATTGATACAGTGGTGAGTTTCTTTTTGCTTCACTTCCTCGTTACTGTAAATATTCATTATTTTGCGCGTGTGGAATTAGAACCGTTAAAATGAGGAAATATCCGTGCAACTGGACAATCTGATCTATAATATAAATGAGCACAATATACCGTGTGTCTCCGAATTACTTGCTCGGATAGGAAACACTTTTTTATTGTCCATTTTTCGACAAAAAGTCATTCTTTACAAAAAAAAGTTTTGGATGACTTTAAATTGTCAGTTTTTGTCAATTAATAAAAACTAAAATTGTAAGAAAAAAGTACCTCTAATTAATATTTTAGAGAAAGATGTTATTTGAAAAAGTAATTTGTAATCGAGAATAATATTTACATACAAAATATGAACTAAATATAAAAAATTCCACTTTTATTAAACTAATGAAAAAGTGAACGTTGTACACGTGCAAGTACTCCTCAAAAATTAAATAAAAATAGAGTAAAAGTAAACAAAACAAACTAGTGAAAATACAAAAACCAACAGACTAAAGGCCAGGGAAAACGATAGATAAAAAATCTTAACAAGATTCGCCCGGTGACTAGCAATAACTCAATAATTAAGAACATTCACTGCCTACAACCCCCTGAAAAAGGTCAATAAAACACGATAGCACAGCTTTTTGTGCTCATCGACCACAATCCGACCAGACACTACAGCGAAATAAAAAAATTAAATAAGCCCAGACAGAACCCAATAAAAAGGATAGAAAAATTAAAATAAAATATAAACAAAATAAAATGTAAACAAAATACAAAATAAAACTCTTCTACCAAACCTTTGTCTCTCTTATGTAAACCTTCCTACTCTTGCCCTTGTATTGTCTATATATAAAATAAAAGTCGGCACTACGGACCCAGTGACGTGAAAAAATTGTCATTTGTACTACCCTAAAATAAAAAAAATCTCACTTTATCGATAAAAAAATCGGTGGACTTCATAAACAAAAAATTTGAAGAGATGAAAATAGAAAACAGTAAACTTAAAGTACTATTAGAAAACAGCAACAAACAAGATAATAAACTAGAAGAGCGTCTAAAGGGTGCTGAACAGCAATTAGAGAAAACAGAAAAAGAAAAGATAAAAAATAATATAATTATAGTAGGAGGGGGGAAACAACCAAAAAATTAAAAACTTGAAGATACTGCCACAAAAATATTTAAAAACTTAAACACCACAATAGAAACAAACCGCATACAGAAAAGACGAATCAAATGAGAAAAGCCCAATAATAGTGCAACTGAAAACAAAAGAGCAATAAAACTAACATAATAACCGCTCGACAAACTCTCGGCTCAGTTACAACAAAAGAATGTAGCCTAAAAGGAGATGACTACGAAATCTATATAAACGAACAACTTACCCCTTTAAAAAATGTACTTTTCTATAAAGCCAGGAAATTCAAAAAACAACACGAATTCAAACACCTATGGACCAGAAACGGAAACATATTTATAAGAAAAACTGATACAAGCAACAAAATCAAAATAAATACACACTCCGACCTAGATACATTAAATTAAATTAATCAATATAATTACAACAATAAAAAATACACAAACCTGAACATTTTAAAATGGCCAATATATATTTAGATAATGTTAGAAGCCTAAAAAATAAGTTTCACGAAATCGAAATAATTCCTGAAACCCACAACAACCCTGAAGTTATAGCGATCACAGAGACGTGGCTAACACCTACTAAGGAAGATCTATATAAAATAGAATAATATACTGCAGAGTTCAACTCAAGAGACACCAAAGGAGGAGGAATTGCTTTCTATATACGAAAAGATATTGAATACAAAATATTAAACAAATTAACTACACATAAAATACAGATACTAACAATACAACTAAACCGCGAAAATATAGCTATAACATTGATTTATAAACCACCTCAAATAACACCAACAAAACTACAGCAAGTACTGAAAAACAACGTAATTAACAGAAAAAAACCACATCTAATAATTGGAGACATAAACTTGAACCTTCTAGACAAAAACAATACCCTGAAAGAATACATAACAATGCTAAAAGAAAATACATATAGAATAGCAAACGAAATAACAAAAGAAACTTGCACACGAATAAATAAAAATGGAAATAACCCAATCTTAGACCACATAATAACAAATAAATTAGAAATAATAGAAAAAATTCAGATAGAACGGTTAAGCATATCAGACCATTGTGCCGTGATTACCAAATTAAAAGAAATCTTCAAAGAAAAGCCAAACTATCAATACTACAAAACAAAGAAACTGGATTACACCAAAATCACCAAAGAAATAAATAGGATAGAAATAAAACAAATAAACAACTTTGAACAACTGTGCAGACATAATTGTAAATAATGAAAATAACTACAAAATACAAAGAGCTGCCGGAAACCCCTGGATCACGAAGGAAATAATAAAACAAATTCATCAATGGAATAAATTGCAAAAAAAATATTTAAAAAAACCCGACAAACACAAGAATACAAGAAAAATACTATAATCACAAAAAAGTAACAACGAAACTAATCAAACAAACTAAAATACAGTATTATAAAATCATATACGAAAAAAATATGAATGATCAGTCTAAGATATAGAAAATTATAAACAAACAAATTAAAAAAGATAAAAACAAAGAAACATACATAGACGCAATATACAAAGAAGACGGCACACTAACAACAGTCAACCAGGAGATAGCAAATGAATTAAATACATACTACGCAAATATAGGAAAAACACTAGCAGAAACACAAATACAAAATGCTAGCACAGAACCCAAAACAACAACAACTAAAATAAACTATAAGAACTTAAACTTTAAACATACAACCAAAGAAGAAATTAATAAAATAATAGCAGAACAAAAAGATAACAAAGCTCCGGGTTTCGACAAAATCACAAAAAATATAATAAAAAAAAACAAAAACACACTTACTCCAATACTTGTAAAATTAACAAACAACGTAATAGACGAAGGAAAATACCCTGACTACCTCAAAAAACTATAATAAACCCGATTCATAAAAAAGGAGACAAAACCTGCCTGGGAAATTATAGACCAATATCACTTCTGTCAACGTTAAACAAAATACTAGAAAAAGTCATTCAAAACCAAATAAGCAAACACCTTAAAGAACAAAACATAATACATCAAAACCGCGTCCGCGTCGTTTTTACTCAAAATCGTCTTAGCGAAGATATCCACCGCTGTCCAATGATCTTCGTTTTGTAGGATAGTGCTTACTAGTCTGCCTTGTTCCAGCTTTCCGATTTCAAGTTCCAGGGCCAGCCTCTTTTTGCTCCACGAAGGGCAGTGGAATATCGTGTGTTTAGCTGTGTCGTCCTCTTCTTGGCAGTACTTGCACCATGACGAGTCAGCTTTACCTATGCGGTGGGGGTAGTGTTGGAAGCACCCGTGTCCCGTTAGCATTTGGGTTAGGAAGTGTGATGTTGACTCGTGTTTCCTCTTACACCAAGTGCTTACTCTTGGTATGAGAGTCCTTGTCCCATCCTCTGTCCCATCTTTCCTGCCATCGCGTCATGGCCCTCTCTTCTGCCCGAAGTTTCGCCTCGCTGTAGTTGGCTCCATTGTTTGTCTCTTCGTAAACTTCGTAGTAGCTTGGCCCTCGAGGCAGTAGCAATCATTCGTCGCCTGCCCTCGCCTGGGTCCCCGATGTTTGGCATAATTTTTGCCACTGCCTTCTCCGCTTTGGAGGCGGCCGATGTTGCTCGGGCCACCTGAGCACTACAGCGCGGGTTTGCTTCTAGGGATATTCACAGGTATCCCATTTCCCTCTCGATCCTTATCTCTGTTCCCCCGGGGATGTTTAGGGTTTCGTTGGGCGATTTTCCCGCTCTCCTTGTGGATAGAAAGACCGCTGCTGTTTTGTGGACTGCGACCTCTAGCCCCGTCGTCTTCATCCACTGCATTATTTCCTGGAGTGCCTCATTTAGGGTCGATTTCAGGGAGTTCAGGTCCCTGTCTGATGCGATCAGCGCCAAATCATAGGCGAAGGCGACTATATTCGCTCCGGTCGGCAGTGGCAGTCGGAGGACCCCGTCGTATACCATGTTCCATATAGTTGGACCCAGTACGGAGCCTTGCGGTACCCCCTGGCTGAGCTGTTAACTGACCTGTGTGCCCTTTGTATTGTAGAGTAGAACCCTCTCGGACAGGTACCCTTTGCCTTGTTGGGTTCCGATGCCAACACTACATCTATCTTGCAGTCTCGAACGGTTTGCTCTAGCAGGTCGTGTGCTACTTTACACCTGTTTAGATTTAATTGTATTACCTTGAGAGCCATTATTAAATTTTTATCGTCCCACTCCTTGTCCTGATCTCTGTCAGGTACTGCCTCTTTGCTTTATTTAGCTGCCGCCTAACCTCCCTGCATATCCCCGCTCCGGTCCTGTGGCCCGGCTCATCGCACTGCGTACACTTCGGCTCATTTTTAGCAGTCTTTTGCCTTGTGTCCTCTCTCGCCGCATTGGAGGCACGCACCGACCGTCACTTTCTTGCTGGGGCAATTTGTTGCCTCGTGTCCGAGGCCGCGGCAGTTATCACACTTACTGATGTGTACCCTGGGGAGTACCCTGCACGTCGTCAGACCGACTCTAATGAGTACCTCCAGAAGCAGGTGCTCTGCTGCTGCCTGTTCCACCTTGACGGTTGCCCCTTGTCTTCCGTGGTGTGTGGGCCTTAATTCTCCTATCTCTAGTTCCCCTTGCACTCCTGAGGACCTTAATGCCGCCCGCACCTCTTCTATGTCAGCGTCTTTATCCATGTCTTTGATGTGTATTATCGCTCTGTCTGATCGGGTTTTAACCTCTGCTCTTGTGTTGTTCAGTGCCATAAGGTGTTTCAAATTGGTGGCATTTTTCCCCCTTTTGGAGGATGATCAGAAGCCCCTATCTTTCGTCTGCCTTGTCTGGTCTATCGACCTTAACTCCTGGGTAGTGGCGTTCTTTTCCATCGTTGCCTTGACGTTTTTCAATAGTTGCGCATAGTTTAGCCCTTCCTGCCTCACTATTATTGCTTCCGGTCTTTCCGGGGCGGCCTTTGCCGCCGCGGTTTTGGCTGGTGCCACTACTCCAGCTGGCGGTACGAAAATTTGCGCCTCTATCCCGGTGTTTTGGAGTACGCACTGTATCAGCTTCCGAAACCTCTGGACCGTACCCCAACTCGGTCTGTGTATAGCGACGGTGTCGCTCCCCGCCTCCAGTAGGATCTTTTTAATGTTTCCAATCCCAGTGAAGAAGTTCTCTTCCTTTTCCCCCACTGTAATCTTGGCCACGAATCTTGAATGGGGCTTACCTCCACTTTTGCCGGTTCCCGCAACCGATGTGGTCAGGGTTAAGTGACCGAAGTCCTCGGTGATTTCTCTAAGCTCCGGATACCTCGCCGCAAACTGGCTCTGGATCCCCTTTTTCATGTCTCTGTCTGAAGGTTCTACCCTGACAACTGAGTTGGTCTGGACATTTAGGGGGTTTCCCTCCACTATTACGGAACGCGCTGGTAGGCCACTTTTTGTCCGCTATCCTTGCGAAGCCTTCGTGAGTTGTTACGTCTTCGAGGTCTATGGACTTATTGACGTCTTCTCCGTCTATCTGTGTCTGTGTGCCCGCCTCCTGTAGCTCCGCTGGGTCTGTTTGAGTTTCTGTCTCACACGTGCGAGGCAGGCCTTCTAGGAGCGAAGCTCTCTTCGTGTTAACGTGGTCCTCAATTATTTTTATGGGGGTACTGGGCATCCTATCCCCCAGAGCCTCCATGATCATGGCCCCTGTTAGTTGGGACATTAAGCTGCGGAGATCCCCTGTCACTGTCTTGATCTCTACTTAGTGCTTCGGTTTTCAGCTACCGTATTTTGGAGTAGCCTGAGCTCTGTGTCCATTTTCCTTATTAGGGCGACGGCTTTGGCTCTTAACTTAATATTCGCTGTCAGGAGCGGGTCAGTCGAAGGGAAGAAGTCTGGACTGGGCGAGGGTATTGGGCCATCCTACCCTAACCTAACCTGAACAAACCTTTCCGAAAATTACTCGGATTGCCATTTTATGAAGTTATAACCTAATTTAACTTCACCTAAAGCAACCAAATCACGGCCTATCGTCCAACCTAATCTAACATTACAACTTGGCAACTAACCTAACAACATTTCCAAATTGTAAAATTTACACGTGATTAGCTATAGGATTTGACATCTAACCTAATCCAGCTTTATAACTTGATAGAAACTAACCAAATTTCACAATGTGTAATCTAACCCAACTTTACGATTTGCCATCTAACCTAATCTAACATTCTAAATTGACAACTAACCTAACCCAACATTTAGAAATTATCAAATTAAGTTAGATTAATCTAAATATCCACAAAATTGTAAGGTTGTTTTTTAATGTTTTCATTTATTATCATAATGCGCGACCCTCGACAAATTTTCACGGGGCTTTTCTAAACTCGAAATTTTACTTTATGCTTAGTCTGGGAGTGAAAAACACTCGTTAAAAGTTTCAAATTAAGCTCTTTTGAAAAACAAAGTCGGAAAATTTATAGCTTATACATATGTTTACCTAAAAGAAAATGTTCACGTTGTTTTTTTTAGAAAAGTTCAATTTGAAGCTATAAACGAGTGTTTTCCATTCCCAGGCTAAGCATGAAGTAAAATTTCGAGTTTAGAAAAGCCCCGTGAAAATTTGTCGAGGGTCGCGCAGCGACCCGAGAAAAATTTTGTGGGCTTTTCTAAACTCGAAATTTTACTTCATGCGCCACACGTACAAAACAAAAATATTGTGAAATTATGTATATATAAATCTCACTTGAAATCAGTGTTTTATACGCGTGGCGCATGAAGTAAAATTTCGAGTTTAGAAAAGCCCAAAAAATTTGTCTCGGGTCGCTATGCGACCCGAGACAAATTTTCACAGAACTTTTCTAAACTCGAAATTTTACTTCATGCTTAGTCTGGGAGTGGAAAACACTCGTTTAAAATTTCAAATTAAGCTCTTTTGAAAAACAACGGAAGTCGGAAAATTTACAGCTTATGTATATGTTTACCTAAAAGAAAATGTTCACGTTGTTTTTTTTAGAAAAGCTCAATTTGAAGCTATAAACGAGTGTTTTCCACTCTCAGACTAAGCATAAAGTAAAATTTCGAGTTTAGATAAGCCTCGTGAAAATTTGTCGAGGGTCACGCAGCGACCCGAGACAAATTTTCTGGGTTTTTCTAAACTCGAAATGTTACTTCATGCGCCACGCGTACAAAACAAAAATATTGTGAATTTATGTATATTTAAACCTCACTTGAAATTAGTGTTTTATACGCGTGGCGCATGAAGTAAAATTTCGAGTTTAGAAAAGCCCCGTAAAAATTTGTCTCAGGTCGCTGCGCGACCCTCGACAAATTTTCTACGAGGGGCTTTTCTAAACTCGAAATTTTACTTCATGCTTAGTCTGGGAGTGGAAAACACTCTTTTAAAGTTTCAAATTAAGCTTTTTTGAAAAACAAGGGGTGTCGGAAAATTTACAGCTTATGCATATGTTGACCTAAAAGAAAAATTCCCTGTATAACCAAACAAGTGTTTTATAAAACTACACAAATGAACTGACTGCAAAAATTAGAGGTTATAATTCAGTGTTACCTACCTGCGAATATGAAATTTACCAAAACGCCATATACAATCTATTGCTAACAGATCTTAAAATGACATTTACTTAAAAATCCTTTACAAAGATTTATAATACACATGACAATATTAAATGTACCTTTAACCTAAACATCATTCAACTAAATGCCTGTTTAAAAAAAGTTGATAATACCGGGCGTAGGATTGTTTAATATATTTTTTAATAAATGTTGTTGAGAAATAGACATATTATTATTATAATTATTATTATTATTATTATTTAAAACCCTTGCATAAAATGTCTAAATTGTCTTTAGATTATCCAACTTAACTATTCTAAATATTTTGTACACATCTTACCTCGCTATAAGGAAACCTCAAGTTTACTTCTGCAGGAAAATTAAAGCCTACGGAAATTTATAAAACTTTAAATTAAAAGTGTAAAATCTGTTTCCTACTTAAGTTTAGTCTTCCTCGATGTCGTACTTCCAGATACTCTCTAGTGTGTCGAAATAAATTCTAATTATATGTTATCGTCATTGTGCAATTAATGTATCCGTTTTAAAACACGGTATAATTACAACATATTTTTGGGTAAAATTTAAACACAATTATTCAATTAAACCCACGAATTTTGAACACACTTACGATTCATTGAGCTACCGAAGTTGCAGTTAACGTTTCAAGAATGCACTTAAGTAGTACTTAAGCACACTTCTTGAGAGTGCAGTCATGTTGATCTTTGGCGTGCAAAATATACTGCCTTTCAAAAAAATCAGAACGCAAAGTATTTATTGGACGATTTTAATGAAATTTATAGAATTTGATCATGTAAATGAACTGCATCGATAATCAAAAAATCACTTGTTTTGGTTACTATTTAATGGTATTTTTCCTTGATTTCACCATTACGAAGAGCTGGTGATTTTTTAATGTAATTGCTTCTAATATCCAAGTAGCCTCTGAGTAGTTTGACGTTTCAGTTTGTAAAACATAAAAAGATGCCCCGTTTTCGTCGGCGTGTACAATATCATCATCTAAGTGAATTTGGAAGGGGTCGCATTATTGGAATGCGAGAAGCGGGTTTTTCGGTTCGTGCTATTGCTGAAAGGGTAGGCCGTAGTGTATCGGTGATCGTACGCTACTGGTCTAGATGGTCCGAAGCTGGGGAGAATCGACGTAGACTTGGATCAGGACGTCCAAGAAGCACCACTGAGCGTGAAGACCGAGCTCTTCGTCTTACAACTTTAAGGGACAGATTTACAACGTCGCGGGCATTGGGAAATGACTGGTTGGCTCTAAATGGCCAAAGAGTATCCATGGCTACTGTTTACAGAAGAATCCGCAGTTTTGGTATAAGATCCTACCGTCCACAATTGTGTCTACCTCTTACTCCGCAGCATCGCAGAGCAAGACTTGATTGGTGCAGGGAAAGACAACATTGGACCCATGAATGGAATAACATTATCTTCAGCGATGAGTCTCGGTTCTGTTTATGGGCTCATGATGGTCGCAGATGAGTGAGACGTCGACGCGGTGAACGCAGAATTTTACAATTTGCTGTTGAAAGACATACGGCTCTTACACAGGGAGTTATGGTTTGGGGGGCGATAGCATATAGTAGTCGGTCTCCTCTAGTTTTTTTAGAAGCAAGTCTTAGCGCGATTCGGTATATTGACAACATTTTACGGCCAGTGTTAGTGCCCCATGTAAATGGCTTGCAGAACCCCATTTTTCAGCAGGATAATGCTCGACCTCACACAGCGGCCATTACAAGACAGTTTTTTGATAGTGCCGAAATCAATTTGTTACCTTGGCCATCTCGTTCTCCAGATCTATCGCCAATAGAACATGTTTGGGATATGATCGGTGTTAGAATAAGTAACTTACAGCGCCCCGCTAACACTGTAATGGAACTTAGAGGTCAAATTATCGAAGTTTGGAATGAAATACCCCAAGTCGATATTGACAGCCTGATTTCTAGCATGCCTCGACGTGTTAATGAGTGTTTGGGAAATCGTGGAGGCCCAACACATTATTCATTTTTATTCATTTGTTTTTTTGTTTTTCAACTTGATCTTTTGATCATCGATACAGTTCGTTTATATGATCAAATTGTGTAAATTTTATTAAAATCGTGCAATAAATACTTGGTGTTCTGATTTTTTTGAAAGGCAGTATATTTATTTCACTACAGTAACATTCACTTCTATTTGTCATCGGATTTTACATAAACAGAGTGTATATTATAAAAAGTATTGGCCTTGATACTTACCGATGGAGGCGCTTCGATCGCGGCAATTAACTATAAGAACACGAGTATAAACCGGGGTTGTTATAATAATAATAATCCATAATAATAATAATCCATTTATTGTCCAACAGGAAACATTTCCCAATTACAAGACAAAAACAAAACACAAGCCTGGTACATATAATAATATAATAATAATTAAATTAGAATAAATTCTGTAACAATTATATTACTTATTAAATATTGAAGGCGTGTCCTGTGAATATAAAAACAATTTTTTAGTATGAATAATTAATTCACAGTTGGCTCCAAGTTACAGAGTAACATTTTTAGAGAATCGTAAAAGATGTCACTACAATGCGAAATTGTATTAAAACAATTACAAATAATATTAACAGGAGATTTTAATCCCACGTTAGTCCGATGCGCAAATACATGAAATGTGGGTTTCTGCCTGTTGGAAAAAGAAGGAATATGCAGTCCGAGTTTATAGAGGAAAGAAATACATGTAGTTTTACGACGAGATTCAAGCGACTTAACGTCAAATATTTCCAATAATATGTTATGCTCGATGCCTTTCTCTGGATATCTTACCTCAAATTTATGGTATAACAACTTTAGGAATTGAATCGTTTATTTCAGATACCCGCCGAATGCCAATTTTCTTATTTAAAAAAAACTAATGAATAATTTCAAATGCCGTCGCTTGCGGGTTTCGGCAATTAACACATTATTTAGCTTCAAATTTGATATATTTAAAGGTTCGAATCTAGAGGAGTTTGAGCACTTAATGACATGCATTAGTTTAAATAGTAATAATTTTAAACCATTAATTTTCGGTCGTTTTAGCGCTTAACGCACACTTTAGATCTTTCTAATTTGACACTGATTTTGAGGAAACCAAATTAATGCTGCATATTCTAACTTTGACCGTACATAAGAATAAAATAAAGTTTTAAGTGTGACAACATTGTAAAATAGAAACGCCTTACGGCATATAAAACCTAACGACTTAAATGCATTTCTTACCGTACGTCAATATGGTAGTTAAAGCTAAGGTGACAATCGAAATAAACACCCAGATCTTTAAATGTTGTAAAACGTTCAAGTAGTTTACCATCAATTGCGTAGTTAAAGTGAACAAAATTAGTTTTTTTAGTATAAGACATATATTTACATTTATCAATATTTAAATCGAGCCCATTCTCTAAACACCAAGAAACAATTTTAGGCTAATCTGCAAGTTACGGCAGTCATTGATATTATTTATAGTATTGTAAATTTGTAAATCATCTGCATATAACAGATGCTGACAATCAATGTTTAGAGAAAGGTCGTTAATAAATATGTTAAAAAGTAATGGACCAAGAATGAAACCCTGTGGTACCCCTGATGTGTTTAAAACACTTTGTTTTAACACAGTGTTTTAAAGATGTTTAAAAACAGCCGCCGTGTTTTAAACATGTTTTAAATATTAAATTTGTTTAAAACATGTTTAAGACGTTTTTTTTATTAGCTTAAATTTGATAAATTATATTTTATACTACTTCATTTAGATTTTTTGTTTACGTTTTTAAATGTTAGCTAAATTGTTAAAGATATTTCAAATTATATTATTAAACATAACATTTTATTACAATAAAAGACCACAACTGTGTGTGCATAAATGTGATTTTTAAATAAAGGGAATTTTTCTTTCAGGTATACTTATGCATACACTGTAAATATTACATTAGTTGTTTTTTTTTAAAGATTTCAATTTGAATCTTTAAACGAGGGTTTTCCACTCCCAGACTAAGAAAAATTTCGAGTTTAGAAAAGCCTGAAAATTTGGATTGATCGCGTAACGAATCGATCCATCTAAATTTTCAGGCTTTTCTGAACTCGAAATTTTACTTCATGCGCTACGCGTACAAATTAGGCTTTTCTAAACTCTAAATTTTACGTCATGTGCCACACGTATAAAACACTGAAATATCAGCGTTAAGCAATCTAATATGTAGATGTGAATAAAACGTGAGTCAAATTCTGCGCTGAACAATTGGTTTAAACCAGGGATTATAGGCAACCCAATAACTATAACGTATATTAGGTTGCCAATAATCGTTGTTATATGTATGTGTTTTTTTAACTTTTTAAGCGTGGCGCATGAAGTAAAATTTCGAGTTTAGAAAAGCCTAATTTGGATTGGCCGCTCCGCTTCGCTATGCGACCAATCCAAATTCTTAGGCTTTTCTAAACTCGAAATTTTACTTCATGCTTAGTCTGGGAGTGGAAAACACTCGTTAAAAGCGTCAAATTACCCGCTTTGAAACAACGAATTCCCACAAATTTAAAAAACGCTGTAATTATCGGAATATGTATACTCAAAAGAAAAATGCCCGCTATATACTGTTTTAAACACGTTTTAAACGTGTTTTAAACATGTTTTTAATTGTTAATGTTTTAAGCGGAATGAAAAAAACACGTTTTGTAAAAAAAAAATGTTTGTTTTAATTAAAATGAACTAAAAAACGGTTTTTTTAACAACCCTGGTATAAACACCGAATTCCCTTTTAATCACGTGTAAAACTATTTTGAAATCTATCTTTATTACAACTTTTTAAACTTGTGGCATTACTGGAGTAGTTTATTTAGTTGATAATTAAGCAGGTAATAATAGGGCGGTTTTTAGTCCGTTTACCCTTTTTAAAACATTTTAAACGGTAGTTCATGTTTATTTGATGACTCCAACAATTTAACACATTAATCAATATGTTATGCAATGGTATTATTGCGACCAGACCAAAAAGTCTAAAATCTTCTGATTTAAAAAGAGAAAAAATTGAAACTACCTGCTATTCTAACAGACAAGGTCATAAATTGTAACATTAACACCCCATAAATTGTGTTTTTTTTTTCTTCCATTATACTTCCGCGCTTGTAGAGGGTGTCTCTCTTCAAAATTTACTGGTTTAGATATTTTGGAGAGGCCCTTTTCTCAACAGCAGTAAAGGGACACCAGATGCTGGAGCAGTGTTCAAGCTGGGAACGGACAAGAGAATTGTACAATGTGACTACTGTCCGAGTGTCGGAGAATTCTCTGGAATTACGCTTTATAAAGCCAGCAAGTTGGTAAGCCTTTGACACGATATTCGAAATGTGCGTAGAAAATGATAAGGTACTTTCAAATGTAACGCTGAGGTTTTTTATAGCCGTAACATGCGACAGAATTTGGGATGATAGGCAGTAATTGAAAGTGAGGGTAATATGTCTGCGCAAGAAGGAGATCACCTTGCATTTATCAAGGTTGAGTCTAAGGTTATTAGTGGCGCATCAGTCACTAGACGAGTTAAGGTCATCCTGCAACAGCAGAGCATCATTCAATGAACAAATGTTTTTAAATATTTTTATGTCATCCGCATACATAAGACACTGTGTGTTAGCAAAGCATTTGACAACGTCATCAATAAAAATATTGAAAAGCAAGGGGCCCAAATGCGACCCTTGTGGCACGACTGGTGTGATATTAATTTGATGAGACATACAGTACCCAATACGTACAAACTAGGTCCGCTCAAAGAGATAAGATTCTATCCACTGTAACAGAATACCACCGATACCTAAAACACGTAGCTTGTTGATTAATATTTTATGGTCAACACTATCGAAGGCTTTAGAAAAAATGGTATAAATTGAGTCCACCTGCATCGTACATTTAAGAGCATCCGTGATGTAAGTCTTGTACACAAGTAGGTTAGTGCAGGTGGACTTACCACTTTGAAAGCCATGCTGATTGCACGAAATTGAGGAATCAAGAGTGTCTGTAAGATATTCTGTGAACAGCTTCTCGAATAATTTCGGAATTACAGATAGTACAGAGATCGGTCTGTAGTTATCAACAAGATTTTGAGCGCCTGATTTGTGTATAGGAGTTATATAAGCGCTTTTCCAGCAGTTAGAAAATGTGCCTTCACACAGGGATTTATTGAATAGAAGTCATAAAGGCCTGCTAACCGCAAATGCACAGTTAGAAAGGAATGATGCGGGCAAGCCATCTGGACCAGAGCAGCTGTTTGCCTGTAATGCCAGGAACTCGGTTAAGATGGAAGTAATTTTTAAAGTAGGAGGCGTGTGTTCATTGATATGAGAATATGACGGTGCAGCACAAAATATACCATTTGAGGGTGATTGAATATTGGACGAGTAGACTGAACCAAAGAAACCTGCGAAGGGATCTACAACATTTTTTGGAGAATTTATAAGAGTCTCACCATGGATAAACGATGTAGGAATTTCTGCGCTGGATCTTCTCGAATTTATGTACTTCCAGAATATTTTAGGGTTACATTTTATAGCATATTCAACATCTTATATGTAATTTGAATGACAGGTTATTGCTAATTTTCTACATTTGTCACGAACCTCACTGTAAAGTGAATAGTCGTAATCGGAATGCGACATCTTGTAGGCTTTATGCAATTTCTTTTTTAGGAATACCAGGTTTACCAACTCGCTGGAGAACCATTTTGGGAATTGACAGGTTTTTTCGTTACCGTTCGTTCGTACTTTCGGTGCATTAATGTCGATTAGGTTAAAAACCACAGAATAAATCTATCGCACGCTTCGTCAATATTGCAATCGCATAAGAGGCGGTCCTAAGTTACATTAAGAAGACAGCTATTTAAAGATACATAATCAGCACGTTGAAAGTCATATACCGTATTGTCAGTGCCATTCCAGGGGCTATCGGGGGTAGTGGTAGACTGCGCTATCTGAATGCTAACATCTAATACTGGATGATGTAAATCGCAACACACAGTAGGAGATGTAGATTGAGTAAGAGTGGTGTCATATGAAAGTATAATTTTAATGAATACTAAATCAAGAGTTACAGAATTTACGTTTGGAACAAAATTAATGACAGTTGATGCAATGACAGTTGATGTAAGCATTAACCGGCATTTGAACTATAGTGACAGTTGACATAAGCTGGCGTGAGCAGACATTTAGTCATTTAGTCTAACCTAACCTCATTTCACAGAGTGATATCTAACATATCCGAACTTGACAAAGCGAAATGTAACCTAACCTAACCTAACAAACGTATTATCCGTATTGTATGTGACTTTTTAATATTTCGAGCGCATTGCTTGTGTTTTGACAGTTAGGTTAGGTTAGGTTGTTAATGACATCTAATATATGCATTAATTGCAATTTGAACTATAGTGACAGTTGACATAAATTGGCGTCAGCCGAAACTAAGTCCATAGTTTAATGACGGTTACGAAATTATCAATTTTCACCTTTTACAATATAATAATAATAATATATCAATGTTTTATACGCGTGGCGCATGAAGTAAAATTTCGAGTTTAGAAAAGCCCCGTGAAAATTTGTCTCGGGTCGCTGCGCGACCCTCGACAAATTTTCTACGCGGGGCTTTTCTAAACTCGAAATTTTACTTCATGCTTAGTCTGGGAGTGGAAACGCTCGTTCGAAACTTCAAACTGAATGCTTTGATAAGAACATTAAATGCCTGAAAATGTTTTTAAAGGTAATAATCTAGTTTTTAACATTTTGTTTAATATTATTTGGAGTAAAACTGACATGGTAGCCTCAATCTGAAACGTTACATTTTTTCCGACATTTACCTGATTCAAGATTTTTTTCCCCGAATTTTTTCTCCTCTGTGAGAATGCCTCATTTTGTTAAATTGTTTTCATTGTTTTTTGTCAATATTTAAGTTAGTATTATAAATGTTTACGTGTTTTGTAATTTTTATGATGCCTGTTGATTTTGACAAATTTAATAAAATCATATGGCTTTTTTGTTAGTGTTTTGGTCAATTTGAATAAAATTCCATGACTATTCTCTGACTTTCCGGTATTAATGATATTCAGTGAATTTTTTATTTACGTAATTTTCAGGTATTCGTCGATTTTATAATAGAGTTTAATTTAAAGTTTTGAACGAGTGATTCCACTCCCAGGTTAAGCATGAAGTAAAATTTCGAGTTTAGAAAAGCCTGAAAATTTGGTTTGGTCGTGTAGCGCGTAGCGCTACGCGACCAAACCAAATTTTCAGGCTTTTCTAAACTCGAAATTTTACTTCATGCGCCACGCGTACAAAACACTGATTTGAAGCGAAGTTTAAAAACACACAAACACATCTTTAATCAGAGTAACAAGGAATCAGATATTTAGTCTGTTATCAACGACGTTCAGTGTTAATAATAAATAATTAGATTTAGATAAAACAACTGCTAACGATATTTATATGTTAATGGTTGCAAAAAAATAATAAAATCAAATTTATTCCTAAAGGATTTGTGTTCGTGATTCGAAAAAACAGGAATCCTTTATTCGAGTATTCGTGATTCGAATCATATTAGGTGATTCGGATTCGTGATTCGAATCCTTTTTACGAAGATTTGTCCCAGCTCTAGTAAATAGTGATACTCGTTTAGTTGAAGTTCTGACTTTTGCCACTAGGGTGCATCAAACTGTGTTTCGAGGCCAATCTCATATTTAATAAATAGATATTTTAACAAAGTAGAGATTTAAATGTTTAGTAGTTATTTTGCTTATAAATAATCAAACAGTAAATTATTGCGATAGCGTGATAAATATAATAAATTAATATTCATAAAAATCTTGTGCATAAATTAATTTTGTATAAAAAATGATATATGGATTTTAGTGGAATTAATTAGCCATAAACATATTTTTTAAACTTAATAGTTTAAGACGAGTTTGATGTGCTTATTAGCATGCACAACTGACTTACTTAAGTAAGATAATACTCGCATTACGGAAATCCAGACTGTCTCCAGTCATGTGTAACGTTCTGTGAAACAGACTTTTTTTTACTGTTTGACTCCTTGCGTGAATCGCTTAACAGTTATGGTATTTTTCCCACGAGAAGAAACATTATTGAAACCAGCAATTTAATCAAAATTATATAAATTACACATTATTAATATTAACAAGTCATTGTCTCTGTCACTGTCACATATTTTAACAGCGTTTGTAATTAATAAATAATTAATATAATTGAAACTGTTTTATACTCATGTGTGTGTGCACTATTTGAAATTTGTTTTTTTCAATTCAATAATATATATATATATATATATATATATATATATATATATATATATATATATATATATATATATATATAAACATATTTATTGTGCACTAATAAATTACAGTTTGTTTAATTTTTACAATTATATTTTATTATATATCCTTGGCTATCGACCGGCAGTCTTTCAACCTGAGTTGTAGTTGTCATTGTCTTGTCGGTTAGTTATGATTCATATGAGATGAGATGAATTGATGAATGGTGGTTTCTGGGTTGTTGAATTTGGGAGAAATATTGGGGTTTCGTACTAGACAGAGGTGATTAAGGATTTTTGGGACAGTTGGGTAAGTCGTTGCTGAATAAGGATTATTTCTGTTTTTCATATAATAGGGTATTGGAGGGGTTGTGGAGTGGGTTATTGGGATGCCGGATTTTTGTGAGGATTCTAAGGGCTAATCGTTCTGCTACTTCGATATTATTTAATGTTGAAGGACCAGGGTTGAGGAAGAGGATTGAAACATATTCTAATAAGGGGCGGCATATAATTTTGTAGATATGGATAACTGTTATTGTCGTGATTCCTTTATTTTGGAAGGTTAACGATCTGAAATGCCATGCCCTATTTTGAATTTTTGTTTTCATGGTTTGGGAATGGTGTTTGGAGGATAGTTTGGGGTCGGAAGTGATGCCATGGTATTTACAAGCAGGGGATAGGCTGATTAGGGTGTTTGATAAGGTTATGTTAAATGGGGAGTTGAGCGGTCTGTAGAAGAGTATGAATAAATAGGATTTATTTCGATTAATGGATAATTCAATAATATAAAACAAAAATCACACCATCTAACAAGTATTAAACAAAAATACAAAACGTTAGTAAATAAAAAAAAATTAAAAGCCATCAAATTACCAGGAACATAAATATGGATAAAAGGAGAAGTGGCAAAATCACGAAATACAGGGTGTTCGATAAAAACGCCCAATGCTATAGCTCTGTTATTTATTGACTGATTTGAATGAACTAAAAAATTAAAGTCAATGGCCGTTTTATTGCTATAAATTAATAGTGATTATATATTTTTTCAAAATTAACTTTATTGCCAAATAATAGCTAACTTTAAATTAAATGGCTGCATATACTTTTCTTATTTTATTTCATTGGACATTGTTTTTCTGAATCCAAATATGCCAGATATGTTGATTTTAATTTAATACTTATGCCTGAAAAATATTATAATAAATCTTGTTCACGTGATTTTTTGACACATATTGAAAAATTTTTCAAAATTAACTTTATTGCCAAATAATAGCTAACTTTAAATTTTTAAATGGCTGCATATACTTTTCTTGTTTTATTTCATTTGACATTGTTATTCTGAATCCAAATATGCCTGACATGTTGATTTTAATTTAATACTTATGCCTGAAAAATATCATAATAAATCTTGTTCACGTGATTTTTTGATATTTATTGAAAAAAAATCACGTGAACAAGATTTATTATAATTTTTTTGTTTATATTCAGTACGCGTGTTCAATTAACTAATTTAGTACACTTTCACAGTTTGTTATTATTTTAAATGCAACTTTAATATTTAATATATACTTTTTATCTTAGGAATAGAATAATAATCCATTAACGGCTAAGCAAATCTACCGTGAATAAACTCGAAGTTTTACTTCATGCGCCACGCCTATAAAACACTAAAATATTGTGAAATTTATGTATATTTGAACCTCACTCGAAATCAGTGGTTTATAAGCGTGGCGCATGAAGTAAAATTTCGAGTTTAGAAAAGCCCCTTAAAAATTTTCTACGCGGTGCTTTTCTAAACTCGAAATTTTACTTCATGCTTAGTCTGGGAGTGGATCGTCAAGATTTTTAAAATGTCGAAACCTTTGATATTTCTAGATTTTTGTCGATTTATAAAAAGTTCTTAAGATTTTCGATACTTCTAGATTTTTTTCAGTTTATAAAATGTTCATGAAATATTCAATATTTCGAGATTTTTGTAGATTTATAAAATGTTCATGAGATTTTCGATATTTCTAGATTTTTTTCAGTTTATAAAATGTTCATGAAATTTTCAATATTTTCAGGTTTTTGTGGATTTATAAAATTATAGTTTGTATTACTTAATTAATTAATTAATCAATTTTCATTTGTTCACTGTGGAGGCTTCTACTTCGTTATACATCATTATTTACACAAATAAGACAATTAACTTTGCTTGTATAACTGAGGATTTACTTGTGACTATAGTTTCGACAACTTTAACTTGTCATTATCAAACATAAAATAATTTAAAACAAACAATTCGTCAGGCATATATACGAAAAAATTACGGTTACAAAACGGCTTTAAAAATGGGGGTGTATATTAGGTCAAGCTGGTCGTTTATTACGGGAATTTTTGGATTAGCGCGTGCTCTGTGAAATTCCAGAGACTCCAGGAGGTCCATCTTACGACCCTTTTCGGCTAAATGTATTATTGACAGTACATCCTCGCCAAAAGTATGATTGTTTTCAATCATATGTCTGGCGAATGACGACTTATCAATCAAATTAAGCCGAAAAGAGCTAAGATGCTCCTTGAGTCTGATTTTAAAATTACGACCAGATTGACCAATATACACTCCCTTACAATCGCTACAAGTTAGTTTATATATCCCTGATCTGTGAGCACTGGGTATTTTTGTTTTCGGATTAAACTGTATCTAATTTTTGTAAAAGGTTTAAAGGCTATTGAAATGTTATGTTTAGATAAAATGTTTTTAATTTGTAATGAGATGTCACCAAAGTAGGTAAGGGATCGGAATATTTGTTCTTTTTTAGATGAGTCTATTAATGCTGAAGTATCTAATATGTTCGCTAAAATCCCACCAAACGATTGCATAGACCTAATAAAAACTTCTTTTGACAAACTAAACGTAAACATTTCAGTAAAAACAGAATTTTTAAATATATTTGAAATAATTTTAAATAATAATTCCCTTTCATTCGAAAATAAATTTGACAGACAGACAGAAGGGCTTGCAATGGGCTCGCCTTTGAGTCCTTTGCTTGCTGAAATGTTCATGTGCAATTTAACAAACATTATATTAGAGTCCCCGTTAGGCAAAAAGCACATAAACATGTGGTTTAGATACGTCGATGATATGCTAGCTTCCTTCAGATAGGTTCAGATAGGCAACTTTCCAAATTCCTAAAATTTATTAACAACATACACCCGAATATAAAATTCACAATAGAGACAGAAATTAGTAATAATATCAAATTCCTAGACCTTTCAATAACCAAAATCAACGAATCACTAACATTTGAAATTTATATAAAACCTACATTTAGTGACCGTGTAATCCCTAATTCCTCGAATCACCCACGAAAACATAAATTGTCCGCGTTCAATTCAATGATATACCGTGTTTTCAACATTCCACTCTCTGAAACAGCATTTGAAAAAGAAATTGATATAATTAAAAGTATAGCCATTTCAAATGGCCATACTTTAGCATTAATAGACTCATTGATTAATAAATATAGAATGAAAAAAGTAACTAAGTATATATATACACGATTCCATTTGTTTCTGGATCTCGCCTAGCTATGGAAAAGTGACAGTTTAAGTATTGTAAATGGGGCTGGTTGTGTTTTAAATCAGGGTTTTTAAATGTCACTGTCAGATGTTAGATTCTAAGGTTATAATTTCTGACTATTGTGATCTTACACTGTTGCCTGTTTTACAAATTTTCAGATATAAAAGGATAATAATATGCAGTTATAAGATTAACAAAATTTACTACTTGGTTTTTGTACATACAAACACAGCAATAATATTGTATATAACAAATATAATGAATTCGGCTCTGCAAACTTATTTCGTCATCCATTTGTATTTCTCGCTTGGGTCTTCCCGTTAACACATTTTGATCAACTCCATCCATCCACCTTAATTTTGGTCATTCTCTCTTCTGTTGGCCCTCAGTATTTTTTTGTAGAATTGCAAATTTATTCCCACCCTCTTGTGATACTGCTAATTTTCATGTCAAACAATTTTTAAGCCCTCATTCCACTTTTATTATTTAGTCAAGAGAACCTGCATCTGAATCTTCTGATGTTTGTTCTGAGCCAGATTCCCCAAGCGAAATAATAAAAGGAGGAATGGTTTCAAAAGAAAGGTTCCCCATGTGTTTTGTCCAGTCATCCGAAATAAGTTTTTCACAATGATGACAGAAATTTTGCCACAAAGCGGATGTACATTTTGAGAGAGACTCAAGCCATAAATTCTGAACACGATCCTTAGATGGTTGCTTAGAATTTATGTGCTTATTGTAGTAAGTCTTACAAAACCCCCATGCCATTTCAATTGGATTGTATTGACAATGGTATGGCGGTAATCTAAGAACTTCGTGTCCGTTCTTTCTCAAAATGTAATCAACTACGTAAATTTTGTCATTTGATCGAAAAGGTATAAATAAAGCCCATAGTTCCTTTTTGGTTAATTTTGGATTGAATTTTACATTGTGTTTAACCAACCACTCCTGCATTTCTTACAAGAAAATGAAGGAGTTTTGTCTAATTGCACAGAATGGTATGCAGCATTATCCATAATAACTACACATTTCCCTGAAAGCTTAGCCAAAGCAGGAAAATTAAAAAGAGGATTACTTATGATATCATAAATTATTGCAACACTGTTAAAATAAGGAATCAGGAGTGGCAACTAATAAAAAATGTAAATGTTGATACTGCAACATAACAACACGAAAGCATGGCTAGGCGAGATCCAGAAACAAATGGAATGGTGTATATGCAGGCAACGACACATCTAAAAAAGAACAAATATTCAGATCCCTTATGTACTTTGGTGACATCTCATTACAAATTAAAAGCATTTTATCTAAACATAACATTTCAATAGCATTTAAACCTTTTACAAAAATTAGATACAGTATTTTTAATCCGAAAACAAAAATACCCAGTGCTCACAGATCAGGGATATATAAACTAACTTGTAGCGATTGTAAAGGAGTGTATATTAGTCAATGTGGTCGTAATTTTAAAATCAGACTCAAGGAGCATCTTAGCTCTTTTCGGCTTAATTTGATTGATAAGTCGTCATTCGCTAGACATATGATTGAAAACAATCATACTTTTGGCGAGGATGTACTGTCAATAATACATTTAGCCGAAAAGGGTCGTAAGATGGACCTCCTGGAGTCTCTGGAAATTCACAGAGCACGCGCTAATTCGGAAATTCCCGTAATAAACGACCAGCTTGACCTAATATACACCCCCATTTTTAAAGCCGATTTTTAACCGTAATTTTTTCGTATATATACCTGACGAATTGTTTGTTTTAAATTACTTTATGTTTAATAATGACAAGTTAAAGTCGTCGAAACTATAGTCACAATAAAATCCTCAGTTATACAAACAAAGTTAATTGTCTTATTTGTGCAATTTTCATTTTTTTTATTGCACTCACATTGACGTCACGCAAATATCATAATATATTAAATGTCAGAAACATCTAAATATACCGGGTGTAACACAAAACAGGATCACCCACATTAGTTTTTTTGTTAATTAACATATCAATTTCAAATTTTCTACATTTATACTAAAAATAATTTGGAGTTCAGTGGTTATTAGGAAACTTTAATTGCACTTCTGGTGTCACCGGAAGTGACATAAATTTTAAATAATGTATGTATTTTTTCGTTTTCGGACACAGGATCTCATTTTAAATACAAGTTTATGGGGTTGCCGTTGCACTAAAAATTTGCAAAAAAATCCTCGTCTATCACTTCCGGTTCCACCGGAAGTAGCATCAAATTTGTTATTTTAAATGGAACACCCTATATATCAGTGATTTTTTGGATTCCCCGTTTAAATTCCAACCTATTTTATTCGAACGTATGTACATTTATCTCTTATGGTTTTCAAGAAAAAAAAAAATATTTCTTAAATTTTTACCTCTAAAAGGCATTTTGAAATCTGTCTGTAACTTCTCTTAAGAATAAGATAAAAATATGATTTATATCTCTACTTGTACCTAGAGGATGCCTCTATGAGTAAAATAATTTTAAACTGTCAATTTTGCCAATAATAACGCAGAATTTGACTTACGTTTTATTAACATCTACATATTAGATTGCCAAAGCCGGATATTTTAAACTTTACGATATTTAACTGTGTTATACGTGTGGCGCATGAAGTAAAATTTCGAGTTTAGAAAAGCCTAATTTGGATTGGCCGCTCCGCTTCGCTACGCGGCCATTCCAAATTCTTAGGTTTTTCTAAACTCAAAATTTTACTTCATGCTTAGTCTGGGAGTGGAAAACACTCGTTAAAATCCCCAAATTAACCGCTTTAAAACAATAATTCCCACAAATTTAAAAAACGTTAAATTTATCGGGTATGTATACTCAAAAGAAAAATGCCCTATATGTTCTGTTTTAAACACTTAAACGTGTTTTAAACATGTTTTAAACGTGTTTTAAACATGTTTTAAACACGTTTTAAACATGTTTTTAATCGTTAATGTTTTAAGCGCTGTTTCAATAAAAAAACTGTTTGTTTTAATTAAAATAAAAAAAGGACGTTTTTTTTAACAGCCATGATTATTTCTGACGATTTACTTAATTCGCTATGTCAAATTTCTGAAAGTGGAAAAAACTATAAAATATTTATATCTTTTGTCAAAACTGAGCTAGCTCAATGACATTTATCCAAAATCTATTGATTGATTTTTTTAAACATCGTTTAACTCCTTTTTGACCCTAAAAGGTGGTACTTATTAAAAATTCCCCACTTCTCTCCTAAATATAGCGAAACAACAACCGCTATATTTAGGAGAGAAGTGGGGAATTTTTAATTAGTACTATGACCACCCTTTTAGCATCAATAAGGGGTTAAACGATGTTTAAAAAATGTCAATCTATAGATTTTGGATGAATGCGCGAATATGTTTTTTTTTTTGGTGACGCATCAATTTGCAAAATGGACACATAATAAAAACTGTTTAAAAAAGTAAGTCCTATTTAAAATACATTGGCTATTTTAACATTAGTGCTGAAAAGTAGAGCTTTAAAAAGTATAAGAGTAAGTATAAATTAAGAAAAAAATCCTCCGTATTTAGATCGTTATTGAGTTAAAATTTACTATTTTTTATCGAGTTTTGAAAATTACGAAGATTTTAAATAAATAGCGTTAGGAACACCCATCTTCAATCATCATTTTTGACTAATTGTTTTATTGAGTTATGTGGAGTATTTAATCACAAAAGTGTTTTTTATTGTCATCATTTTTGATATGAACGCCCTAAAATCGTGAGAGGAGCCCTAAATAAAAGCTAGGGGTACGGCGTTGATGATTTTAGGCATAAAAGCACGGCTTTTATGCCTAAAATCATCAACGCCGTGCCCATTAGACCTCTAAATGACCGAACCACGTGCTGAAAATGGCGACCAGACCAAAAAGTCTAAAATCTTCCGATTTCTATCTCTTTCCTAAAATGTTGAAGGGTAAGGGGAAAGAGACCGAGCACTCAAGGGGTAATCCATTATGAACACCAACTGCATTTTTTTGGTGTCAATGTCAACCCGATATTAACAGGTAGTAAGAAGTCCATCTGTTTTCAGCCAGCGCGTGGCGTTATCTTCTGCCCGGTTTGGGGTGGTTTTGTTAGGAAGATTTTTTTGATATTTATGAAATTATTTAAAATGTAATTATAATTAATACGACATTTGTAAAATAAAGTCGAGAATTATGTCTACGTGTATAATTTTAGGTCAATAGAATTTTTTAAAACGTATCTGACGTTTACATATTGGGAAATATTGATCATCATCACATCTAAGCGTTATATATTTTTAACTTTACTGTAAATCAGTGGTTTATACGCGTGGCGCATGAAGTAAAATTTCGAGTTTAGAAAAGCCCCGTGAAAATTTGTCTCGGGCCGCTGCGCGACCCTCAACTAATTTTCTACGCGGGGCTTTTCTAAACTCGAAATTTTACTTCATGCTTAGTCTGGAAGTGGACAACACTCGTTCTTAGAAGTTTCAAATTGAAGGATCACTCTAGATTACTAAGTTTATTACTATTTTACAAAGGCTACAGCTCGAAGGACCAATCATGGTCTTCGGAGACCGAAGGACTACATAGAATCGAAGCTTTTTTACAAGAAAATAACGAATATCTGAAGGTTTACAACATGGATAGCAAAAAACACATCCAATTTTGAAAAATATCGAAGTTTTGTTGGTTTTCAGTGCGTTTTTAACTACACTTTAAATCAGTGTTTTATACGCGTGGCGCATGAAGTAAAATTTCGAGTTTAGAAAAGTCCCGTGAAAATTTGTCTCGGGCCGCTGCGCGACCCTCAACTAATTTTCTACGCGGGGCTTTTCTAAACTCGAAATTTTACTTCTTGCTTAGTCTGGGAGTGGAAGACACTCGTTAGTTTAAAATACATCACAATTGGTAAAATATATATCGTTGGATGCCCGTCTTCAGGGGTGATATGTAAGCAAATTATAGGTCTTAGGAGTTGTCAAACAAGTGAGTTACTCAACTGTTTCTAAGGCACTCTTTACAAAAAACAAAAGATTAACATTTTTCATATAAAATGTACAGGGTGAGCGAAACTTGATGTCTCAGCTCTATTATGAGAAAAGGAAAAACGATCGAAAAAATCTGAAAAGAGGTTCATAAATCGGATTGAGTAAAGTCCATTTAAATCCAAAATTGCATATTTTAATAAATTTTGAAACTGAAGTAATGACGTCATTGATTTTTTTTCCCAGACACATACCTATATTTTTGGATATTTCAATAGAGCTAATTTGTCTGAATAAACTTTGTAGAGAAAAACATTTGCTATCTTCTTTCGTTAAAAAATTAAAAGCAAACTTAAAAAAAGTATTATCAAAAATTCACAATTGTCATGACTTAAACAAGTAGCCTTTGGAAGCAAATAACATAGCCGCATCTGTCAATAATTAAACTAATGGTTGACAAATATTGTTTTGTTGTCATTTGATTTTAGATTTTAGATTTTTTATATCGTTTTTCCTTTTCATATAATAGAGCTGAGACATCGAGTTTCGCTCACCCTGCACAATAAACTATATGTGTGATACATCATTGAATTCAGAAAAAAATAGCATTGTCGATGGTACTCACAAAATTACTATTATAAATGTCAATTGATTGTACATTTTAAAATCCAGAAAAAAAACTGAACTTCTATAACCATTTTAATAGTCATAAGTAATTTTCATATAAATTGAATTTTTGAGTAGTATCGTTACAGCTATTGGCAGTAGATCGTTAATTTAAATGTAAATCACATATGAGACTATTAAAATGAATAAAGATAGTTAGTTTTCTTCTGGATTTCAAATTGCGATATAAATTGACAATTTTAATAGTCATATGTAATTTACATTTAGGTTGACGACGTGAACGCCATCCACTGTCAATAGTCTTGTCTATTGTACTCACAGAATGACTATTATAAATGTCAATTGATTGTGCATTTTGAAATGCAGAAGAAAACTAAACATCTATAACCATTTTAGTAGTCATATGTAATTTTCACATAAATTGACGATGTGAACGTCATCTGCTGCCAATTTTTGAGTAGTATCATTACAGCTATTGACAGTAGATTAATTTAAATGTAAATTACATATAAAACTATTAAAATGGACTAAGATGGCTAGTTTTCTTCTGAACATTAATTGCATTCAGTAAAAAATATTCTTCTAAAAAATATGAAAATCCAAAATGTCGCCCATAAGAAAAACAGAAGTTGGCTTTGGGTGATTTCAGTAGTATTGTTTTATTAATTTATTTTTCTAAAGTTATACAAAAACAAGTACAAAAAAGGATTTTATGTTCATTGCAGCACTTTTTCCGTCATTTAAACAATTGTTGATTGGCATACTAAACGTATTTCACTTGTTAATTGATTGGTTATAGACCATTTCACATTAAATCAGCATTTTATACGCGTCTCGCATGAAGTAAAATTTCGAGTTAAGAAAAGCCTAATATAATATGTCTTAGTCGTTTTGCTGCGCTACGCGCCTGAGCCAAATTTTCAGGCTTTTCTAAACTCAACATTTTACTTCATGCTTAATCTGGGATTGGAAACACTCGTTAGATGATCAATCATAACCAGGGTTGTTATGATTAAAACACTTTGTTTTAAAACAGTGTTTTAAACATGTTTAAAAACAGCCGGGGTGTTTTAAACGGTTTTGTTTTGAACATGTTTTAAATCTTAGATTTGTTTAAAACATGTTTTAAACGTTAAATTTGTTTAAAACGGTTTTTTTTTATTATCTTAACTGCTAAAAATAATTATTTGCTAAATTATATTTTACATTACTTCATTAAAATTTTTTGTTTGTTTTTATATAGCTAAATTGTTGAAGATTTTTCAAATTACATTATCAAACATCACATTTTATTACAATCAAACTATGTGTGCATAAATGTGGTTTTCAAATACAGGAGTTTTTTTCTTTCAGGTATACATAATCATGCATACACTGTAAATTTTTCGACAATCGTTGTTTTTTTGTTCAAGATTTCAATTTGAATATTTAAACGAGGGATTTCCACTCCCAGACTAAGCATGAAGTAAAATTTCGAGTTTAGAAAAGCCTGAAAATTTGGATTGGCCGCGTAGCGAAGCGGAGCGGCCAATCCAAATTAGGCTTTTCTAAACTCGAAATTTTACTTTATGCGCCACGCGTATAAAACACTGAAATATCGTAAAGTTTAAAATATACGGCTTTAGTAATCTAATATATAGATGTGGATTAAACGTGAGTCAAGATCTGCGCTGAAAAAATTGTTTAAAACAGTGATTATAGACAACCCAATAACTGTAACGTATATTAGGTTGCCTATAATCGTTGTTGTAAGTGTGTGTTTTTTGAACTTCACTGTAAATCAGTGTTTTTAAGCGTGGCGCATGAAGTAATATTTCGAGTTTAGAAAAGCCTAATTTGGATTGGCCGCTCCGCTTCGCTACGCGGCCAATCCAAATTTTCAGGCTTTTCTAAACTCGAAATTTTACTTCATGCTTAGTCTGGGAGTGGCAAACACTCGTTTAAAGCCTCAAATTAACCGCATTAAAACAACGATTTTCCAGAACTTTAAAAAACGCTATAATTATCGGGATATGTATACTCAAAAGAAAAATGCCCTGTATATTCCGTTTTAAACACGTTTTAAACGTGTTTTAAACATGTTTTAAGTACTTTTTAAACCCTGATCATAACCTTATTTTGTATATTTTCTATTGCTAGATTAGCGTGCTTTATTTAATCGATTTGATTAAAACGTTACCAAATAATACCATTGCATAACATATTGATTAATGATTTAAATTGTTTTAGTCATCAAATGAACATGAACGACAGTTTAAAACGCTTTAAAAGGGGAAAAAAAGGAAACTACCTGCTTTTCTTACAGATAAAGTCATAAATTGTAAGTGTAAATTGTAAATTGTTGTTTCTTGTAGAGGGTGTCTCTCTTCAAAATGTGCTGGTTTAGACATTTTGGAGAGGCCCTCTCCTAATGACCGTAACCACGTGCTGAAAATGCCCATATTATTTCGAGAGACCCGGCTTAAAGCTATTTTTTATATGTTCGGAATTTTCAAAAATTGATCAAATATAGTAATTAACGTCGGATTTTAACCAGAGAGCTATCTAAATACGTACGGGTTTTTCTTAAATTTTGTTTACTCTTGTACTTTTCCTCTGAAATGACCCTGGAAATGTGGTTATACATGTTAAATCCCTATGTATACCTCATCGAATCAGCACCCGGTATGAGATATTTTAATGAAAATTTAAATATTTTTATTATAAACTGCTATTTTTAAACAAAATTAAATCAATTAGTGAAGTTCATAAATAAAAAAAACATTTATAAACTTGGCGATCATTATAAAACAGTTTCGCGTGTTCTTGTTTATTTGTTCTGTTGTGTCCTGTTGGGAAGTTTTTAATTAGCGACACGATATAAATAATTGCAGGTGAAAGAAATAAAAGGAACGCCGGAAATTCACATACATTTCTGGTTGGGTTCATCAGCATCGGCCGACAAGTCGGGCATCGCCGCATACAAAACTATAGAATTGGACGGCTATTTGGGTGGAAGTGCTGTCTTGCACCGGGAAACTCAAGGAAATGAAAGTCCCAGATTTAAGAGTTATTTCAAAAACGGAATCAGGTTTGTATATTAAATAATTACATGAGCAAATTTTATGCACTTTATAATGAATGTTAAATTGAGAAATTATCGAGTTTGTTGAAAATTATGCGTGCAATAATGAATGTGTATTGGGGAATTAAACTGATTGCTTGTTGGAAATTAGTTACTTCCTTAATGTCTGATTTCTTAATTAACTCAACTGTTGTAGGTCATACTGTAGAATTATAGAATCTTCAATGCACGAGCAATTTATGTTTTAAGGAGCATATTTCCTAATTAAAGCGCGAACTTTAAAATGTTATATAGTATTTTCACCTTCTTTTACTATTTGAATTATTGATTAAAACTATACGTAGTGACGCACAGTATACAATTTAACCATTCTAGCTGGACAAAATTTATGGACATGATTCTATAGCTTATTTTGGATTAAATTTTATATAAAAGTAGATGGTTTTACAAGTAATGATGTAAATGTGTCAATAATTAAATAAAGTAAGTCATTTGAGATTTATTATTAGTAAAAAAAGGCTTTTCTTGTAGTTACATTCGTATAAATTAAACATTATCAATGTCACTCAACTCATGTTGTTGGGTTTTTCTTATCTATAATATTACTCTATACAGGGATTTTTTTTTTCTGTATACATACAGGGAGTACTTTTTTTAAGTGTGCATACCCCAATATACTGTAAATATTCAGATATTCGTTGTATTTAAAAAGAGTTCAAATTGAAGCTTTAAACGAGTGTTTTAAATTCTCAGGTTAAGCTTGAAGTAACATTTCGAGTTTAGAAAAGCCGGGAAATTTGGTTTGGTCGCTCCGCGAAGCAGAGCGACCAAACCATATTTTCAGGCTTTTATAAACTCGAAATTTTACTTCAAGCGCCACGCGTATAAAACACTGATTTCTAGTGAAGTTTAAAATATACTACTAAAGCAGCATGCTAAGGATATACAGCGAGTTTTATGTAACACCGAACATTTTCATCCAATACAATTTGACACCTTTAAGCTTGTATTAGACGAAACTATTTTCTTGTACAAGAAAATAGTATACCATTTTCTAGACATACATAATACACAAAATATGACCAAAACGCAAATCTTATACAGTTTTGTATAATAGAAATAGGACATGTTCTATTTAGTACACCATGATAGAAAATAGTATACTATTTTCTTGTACAAGGAAAATAGTGTCGTCTAATATAAGCATTAATTTTTAAGTTATGGGTAAATTGGGTTGCCTATATGACCATTAAAAATTGTAGCCAATCGCAATTATGTCTCAACTTGCACTTACAGGGAGTTTTTCTTTTAAGTATACATGTCCCAATTACAGCGTATATGCCGTAAATCTTTGGATAATCGTTGTTTTTTTAAAGAGTTCAATTTGAAACTTAAAATGAGTGTTCCACTCCCAGACTAAGCATGAAGTAAAATTTCGAGTTTAGAAGAGCATGAAAATTTGGTTTGGTCGCGTAGCGCGAAGCGCGGAGCGGCCAAACCAAATTTTCAGGCTTTTCTAAACTCGAAATTTTACTTCATGCGCCACCGGTACAAAACACTGACATATTACGAAGTTTAAAACACACCGCTAAACTTTACATTGAATCAGTGTTGTGTACCGGTGGCGCATGAAGTAAAATTTCGAGTTTAGAAAAGCCTGAAAATTTGGTTTGGCCGCTCCGCGCTTCGCGCTACGCGACCAAACCAAATTTTCAGGCTTTTCTAAACTCGAAATTTTACTTCATGCTTAGCCTGGGAGCGGAAAACACTCGTTTAAAGCTTCAAATTAAATTATTTTAATAAACCGAGCGTCGGAAAATGTACGACGTATGCATATGTATACTTAAAAGAAAAATTCTCGTTTTGAAAATGTTCGGTGTTACATAAAACTCTCTGTATATCTTGAACTTTACAATATTTTAGTGTTTTACACTCCTGGCGCATGAAGTAAAATTTTTCTTCATGCTTAGTCTGGAAGTGGACAACACTCGTTTGTAACTTCAACTTGAACCCCTTTTTTCAAAAACAATGAATATATGAAGATTTGAAAGAAAAATTCCCTGTACTCGGATGTATACAGATAAAAAAAACTCCCTGTATATTTTTACACCAATCACAAACGATTGACATTTATATAACATATTTTTGTATACTAAACTCATAGAAAGGAAGAAAATATTTTTTAAATTATTCACAATACAATCGAATAAGTTGGTACGAACAAACGTACATATTTCTAACTTTCAAAAACGCCATATCTTTGTAATTATTAGATCTAAAGAAAAGTATAATATAAACATTTTGTGTATTTTTATGAGATCTACAAGTTTTATTTAAAGAGTTATTTTTGATATTAACAGTGTTTTAAGAGTACGAAGGGGATGGAGGAATATTCTAATACAGGTCGATAAATCATTTTATATATTCGTGCACTGGTATTCGTACTTATTCCCTGACTTTTATATGTCAGGCAACGGAAATATTTTGCTCTTACTTATTCCCTGACTTTTATATGTCAGGCAACGGAAATATTTTGCTCTTTTTATAGTCGCTGTTTTTATTAAGGATGTGTGCTTTCTGAAGGATAATTTGTTATCGAAATGGATACCGAGGTATTTACATGTGGGAGAAGGATGGATTATGGTGTTATTTATGGATATCGATGGGGAGTTGGGTGTTAACCTGTGGAAGGGTAGGAACAGTTGGGATTTATTGGGAATAATTTTGAGTCTCCGCTTAGAGAACCATAAGGAGCTTTCTGTAATTAAATTTTGAAGGGAATCTATTGTTAAGGTTAGGGTAGTTGAGTGGGAAATGAGGGCGGTATCATCGGCAAATTGTAGAGGGTATCTAGTAAGGTTGATAAAATTAGGATTAGGATTGTAAAGGTCGTGACAAAATAAATTGTATAAAAGTGCGGATAGAGTAGAACCTTGGGGGATATCTTGTTCAGGGTGAAAAATTGATAATAGGGTTTTTCGGATACGGATTTGTAGAGAGCGGTTTAACAGGAAGTTTTGGATGAGTTTAATGAGGTGGAGGGGAATGTTAAGGATACTGCACTTATATAGTAGACCACGATGCCATACACTATCAAAGGCCTTAGCAATATCTAGAAATAGCACTGCAGTCTTTTTTCCTTCTAGATGATTAGTTTGGCAGTTAGAAGTAAGGATAGTTAATGGAAGTGTAGTGGAGCGGTTTGGAAGGAAACCGAATTGATAGATCGGAATATGATTTTTTATTTGAGAAAGAAGTTTTTGTTTTAACAAGGATTCTAACTGCTTTCCAAGGACAGGTAGGATAGGACGGTAATTTACGAGAAGGGGATCAGTGTTAGGTTTATGGATACAGGTAATAATAGCGCGCTTCCATTCTGGTGGGTATATTTGTTGTCTATAATTGTAGTTGAGAATTTGTAGGATATATGAATGTATAAGATGAGGAAGAGCTTTCAGGATTTGTCTGTGTACCTTGTCATATCCAGGGGCTGTGTTTTTACCTTTATGTAACAGTTCGTAGTATGTCTCTTCGTCTAATTTGTCATCTGAGGGAGGGGGCATATAAGGTATATTGCAAAATTGGTTTTCATACCAGCTATTTACTTCATTGTAGAAGGTTGCATCGTAGGATGGTTCGTTTGTCGTTTTGTATGTGTTTTCGAAGTGTCTAGCAAATGTTTCTGATATGTCTTTGTCTGAAGTGAGTCGTTGGTATGTCGCTGGGTCAGTTATTTCTAAGGTGTTATCATAACATTTATATCGGCTAAGTTTTCTAATTTCCGTCCAGTATTTTTTTCCGTGTAAGTCGTTAATATTATTGCAGGCCTCTAGCCATTTACTAGTTTTATATTCTAATATTAATTTTTGTATGTCTTTGTTCAGTCTGTTAAATGTCACTTTAATTCGTTCGTCCTCTAACTGTCTGTAGTCTCCGTTTTGTATTTTATCAGCCTAAGGATAAATTTAGGAAGTGGATACTTGTAGTTTTGTTTGGGAATTTTAGGGGTGTGTCGGTCGATTGATTTGGAGAGAAGGCTGTTGAATATGGAAGTGGTTGAGGAATCTATGTCAGAATGGGCGGAGATAAATTGGAGAATGTCGCTTGATATTTTGGGAATGTTAGCATGCTTGTAATCTGTAATAAATTCTGGTAAAATTTGAGTAGGATTTTGATTGATTTTTAGGTTAAATGAAATGGACAGATGGTCTGAGCATAAATCGGGAATTAAATGGATTGAATGGATTAAGGGTTTTTGTTCGTACATAACACGATATCAGGGGTGCAAGCTTGGTTTTGGTTCATGAGGAATGTGGAGTTAGTTTTAATTTGAGTAAAATTGGAATGGGAAATGAAGTTATTTAGATGTTTATGTTTAGCTTTGTTCATATTAAAGTCACCTATTATAATGACATTGTCATACAGGGAGGCTTTGGTGAAGATTGTGTCCTCTATGGAGGAGGTAGGATGGATATATACTAGAAATACGTGAATCTGGAGGGATGGGAAGGTGAGCGTGGCATGTATACATTCATCCATAGTATTATTAATCTTAGGAGCGTTTGCCTTTCCTAAGGAAACTAAAGGATGGGTTAAGATTGCAGATCCGCCACGGTCATTATGATTAAACCTACTAGCCGGGATTTGATCCGTGGACCAATTTCTAAAGGTTATAGGATTTTTGGATTTTGTTTCCACCAGCATGTTTATGTGGATAGGATTATTGGAAAGAATCGTTTGCCACATGGGATTTTTGGGAGAGGGAGTTAATGTTAGTATATAGAAAACACATCATTAGCCATTTTGACTTACTATTTCCGTTGAGCTTGACAGCACTCCTGTGGTGGGGATGACTGTGGGAATGGTTTCAGGAAAATCTAAATCAAACATAACTACAGTCCGCGCCCCATACCTTGGCGAGAAGCCGCGCAGCCCGAATAGTCCTTAGTGCACCGTTTATCGCCGACCGACAAATGTAAAAAGTACCGCGCGGCGGTCAGTGGCGTAACGCAGATTCTTTAGCCCTTTTGTTGTATGAAAATCACTTATAATAAAAGTAATAAAAATTACATATATCTTAATAATGTACGTTTTAATAAACAAAATTGAATAAAATAACATAGGCATTTAATTTAAAATTATTAATGAAATACAAGATTTAAAAACAAATTAAAAATCGTAAATTAAATTAAATCACAATACTCCCTTAAATTGTCCTAATCGTCATTACAATCGTCGTCGTTATAGTCGCCATCGTCGTCGTCGCTCGAATATTCATTTAATGTAATAACAAGCTCCTCGGTGCGGACAATGATTTCATTAGCCAGGTAATCATTTTCAATTTTGATGACATGGTCACACCTCTTTTTCCACTCCTCTGCGGTAATTGCTACAAATTCTTCTTCAGCCAATTTCCACGTATCTTGTATTTTGAACGTGGTGTTTCTTTTTGCTACATTTTGTTTAACTGTAGCCCAAATTAGTTCAATGGGATTCAGATCCGGATGGTAGTTTTTTGTGTCAACCACGATATCATATCAGCTTTTTTTGAATTGCTGTTCGGTGCATGGTTAATTTTCACATTGTGATAAGGAGCATTATCCACAACTATAACTGACTGTGGCTCCAAATTCGGTATTAATTTTTTGCGAAGCCACCTTTCGTAATTTGTTGAATCTCTGAATGATAATCCCCCGAGGCATACCGGATTTAAAAATCTGTAAGCAGTTTGGAATAAATCCTTTGTCACCACCAGCATTAATAATGATTAGCCGTGAACCCTTTGAAATTGGGCTAAATATTCCGTTATTGGTGTCGTCATTCCAACTTTTTGATAGGGTGTGGCCACTGTGGATGTAAGTTTCATCAAGAAAAACTATTGGGCGTTGTTGTTCTCGAAAATATTGCATATTATTTAAATATTTAATACGACGCGCCCGAATATCATTCTTTTCAATCAACAATTGTCGATTATTCTTTGTTTTGCGAAATCTAAAACCAAGATCCTTGATAATTCTTCTTAATGTTGTTGACTTCCCCTGCCACCCAAAATCTTTTTGTAATTTTGATCGTAATGCTCTGAGATGAACTCTGCAGCCTTCAGTTTTATGGAAATTATAAATAACATTCCGAAAGTCCACTTTTTCGAAGTGTTCCAACTCCCTCACTGAGCACTTGCGGACGCGTTTTTTATTCGGGCTCTTAAATATTAAACCATTTTCGGGTGCATTGTTTCCCTCACTCACTATTTATTCAACACTTCTCACTGAAACATCCGTCGCCGTGGACACAATGTCTTTTATTTCCTTTATGGTACAATCCACTTTAATAGTTTTAAAATAATTATACACATTAAAAATTACTTCGCGTACCTGACTGTGAATCACCTTATTACTTAATGTACTTGTCATTTTGATATACAAATTGTAACGTTCACTATGGTGGTTTACCCTCAATTGACACATTTCGGAAAAGCGGCCGTAATGTAGGTGTGTTGAATGTAATTAGTAGGGGATTATCTCCCTTTTGGTATTTATTTACCTACCTGACGGGCAGGTAATTTGTCCTAAATAACCTTATAGATTACAATTACGTAAATTGTATTAAAAATACATGCCCAATACCACTGCTTTTCGTCGCTACTTCTATCGCATGTTATTCGCCGCCGCGGCGCCGCTGGAATTTTTAAAATGTCGCGGGGAGTAATATACCACTGCGCATCCGAGCCACGCGTCAAGGTATGGGGCACGGACTGTATCAAAATTCAATTCCCAGAGAAAGACGCATGCGTGTCGATACGATAGTATATCATGAATCTTTCTTTTAGTTTTTTAAGAGTTTTTGCCTCTCTGACTTACAGTTGTTTACTTCGGTAGTATAAGTATCTATGATAAAATTGTGCAGGGTAATGGGTTGGTGGACTCGGGAATGTTGGGTTAGGATTGGGTCGATTTCGGATGTTCTTTTATTTGTTGGACGAATTTGGACGTTGGGAATTCCTATTATCGGTTGCAGGGGTCTATTTGGGCACTTGGTCGACCAGGCTCCATGGGTGGTGTCTCCGCAGAAACGACATTTAGGGGGAAGTTCTGAAGGGCAGGTGGCTGTTGGGTGTTCTCCGGAACATTTTGCATTGCTCAGTGATGTGATCAAATTTGTTCCATTTCCCGCACGGCAGTGGAATGGGGGGCGGTGCAGCACTTTCTTCCACGTGGTATGATTTGCAGAGAAATAGGAATTTATCGTGTAGTAGTTTCGTGTATGCGTCGTGTGATCCCGTGATTACTCTGACGATTCTAGTTTTTTGACCTGTAGCTTTGGCTGTGATTCTCTTGCAGAACCTATGCTCGATTCCTAACTGTTAGTCTGTTGCTTATGGCATCATCTGGAATCTCTAATTCGATTCCTCGAATGACGCAGCAGTAGGAAGAGCTGGGGGGTTTGCGGTTGGTGGTAGTGTTATTTGTTTTGTAATTGCTGTAATTATGAATTACTTTATCGGTAATTAGACGATGCAGACCTTGAACAACACGGTCTTGATCCAGAGGGTTGTATTTCAGAAGAAATCCGAATTTTGTTTTAATAATCTCAATATTATTTAATTGAAATTTGTATGAGTCCCATATTTGTGCCATTTGTATATGGCTTATCTCCGTAGTTGTTTGAAATACTAAGGTGTTGTTTGGGTTATTTAGTGTAGTGTTAGTTGTGTTTTGTTTATTTATTGTTTGGTGTGAGACGGGTGGAAGTGTTGCTGTGTTTAGTATTGACTGTGTTGTGTGTTGTAGGTGGTTGTGTTATGTTTTGTGTAGTAGTATTAGAACTTGAAGGCTGTGGTTGTGGTTGTAATTGTTGATTGGTAATGTTTAGTAGTAATTGTTGTAGTGTATTATTTGTTGTTTTAGGCAGATTAATTTTACCTTGCGTTTTTGTTTTCTTTTTATTGGAGCCTTTCTTTGGATGGCCACGACCTTGTTTTTTGTCCCAACTTTGATAAACGGGCAGGCTGTGTTATCGCCTGCGTGCTGAATGTCTGAATCCTTTGAATCCACGAAAGAGGAAGATTCTGATTCTTCAGAGTATTCCATATTTAAGGGCTGTCGCCCTTATTTGGCTGAGTTCACCTCGATGTACTTCGATGAATAATTATTCAAGTTATCGCTTTTTTATCCCTACGATGCAGCGCGCTACGCTGGGTGATTTTTAATTTCGCTCGCTTTGTTCGTCCGCACTGTACGGCGCCTCGCTTGCGAATGATCTTTGTTATAAAATATTGTATTTACACAAATTATATACGATATTGTAGCTACACTTATGCAGAAAATAACACCAAAGAGAAAATAATTTTCAACTTTGATGAACCAATGCAATTTTGAAATAATTGACAATAAAATTAACCAACAGAAAATGCAATGAGTTGTTTATTACAATTTTGCTAGTAGATATCGTAGAGAACTAATAGAAAACTGAAAAAATTCTATATCAGGAATCATTTTCTGGAGTATATGAACATTTAATTGCGATTCATTTGTAATTTTCATAATTCATAATTTGAATTTTATCCCGCTAGATCAGTCAAATCGTATACTGTGTGACGTAACAAAACATTAAAAGTCCGCCTGCAAATAAATAACAAGTATATTCTCGCGTATTACGTCACAAAATGCAAACTGAGACAATATTAAGAAATAACAAATATAAATTTTACTAATAGAGTAAAATTGTAATATGTTTACATTTTCCTTATGTAGTACAAATGGAAAGTATTATTTTCGTGATAATTTTCAAATATCCATTTTGAAGTCTACTTTTTTTCAAAATATCTGTATCTATTTATAAAACATACCTCTGTATCTGTCCAGCGAAAACCAGTAGTTATTTTAAAATGAAACATAAAATTTTTGACAATATAATTAAAACACCTAACTTTGTTTTACCACTTTTATTTTACTTTTCAGTGAATATAGTTTCGACTACAAGCTAGTTATTATTAAACTGACTTAGTTTGATAATGACTAGCTTGTAGTCGAAAATATAGTCACTGAAAAGTAAAATAAAAGTGATAAAACAAAGTTGTGTTTTAATTATATTGTTTGTTATGAAGATGTACCACAAAGTGAACGCCAACCAAATCAAAGATTAAATTTATGCTTTCTATAACAAAAAGCTTTAAGTGCCAACTTTTAGGTCCTGGGCAGACAACATGATTAGATAGCTTTTTGGTTTTTGTTTATTTGTATTTAACCCATTAAGCGCCATTGATGCATACACGCAACATTATTAATTTTTCGTTAATTAAATTACTAAATAAGTTAATTTGATGTATTATATTATTTGACCTGACTTGAAAATGTATAAAGTAAATTGTAAATATTTTGTTATTTAAATATTTCGATTATTAATCATTTAAAAAAAAAAAACAATGTCATTGTATTTCTAACTTCACAATATTTCAGTGTTTTATACGCGTTGCGCATGAAGTAAAATTTCGAGTTTAGAAAAGCCTGAAAATTTGGTTTGGCCGCTCCGCTTCGCGTGACCAAACCAAATTTTCAGGCTTTTCTAAACTCAAAATTTTACTTCATGCTTAGTCTGGGAGTAGAAGCACTCGTTTTAAACTTCATATTGCACGTTTTTATATGAAATTGACGAATGCCTCAAAACGTATAGCGTATACATTATATATATTTAAAAGAAACATTCGCAATATGTAATTCAATAACTCATTCATAAAAATCATAAAAATAAGAGCAGAATTTTACCTAAAATTAATTTTTAGAGTTAACTCTATAATTGCTCGGCCGTTAATGGGTTAAGTGTCCTCGTGGGTTTTGACGTTTCATGTGAAAACAATTGACTCGGAAACAATATTATTTATAGGCAATGATCATTTAGTCAAAATCTCGTTCTCTATTTCTGTTACAGAATTTTAGCGGATTCTCCTCAAAGTCCACAAATCGGATTCCAAGCCAGACTGTTTAGAATTAGAGGAGCTAGGGTGCCAATCATGACACAATTAGTACCCATATCCTGGGATCATTTCACTAGCGGGGGGATTTTTTTATTAGAAACGGAAAACGTGCTATTTGTGTGGATCGGAAGAACAGCCAATGCAGTCGAGAAGCTACACAGCGCAAAGGTAACTAAAAATCAAGTCCAATGGTTTTTTTTTAATGACATTATTAATTTTATAATGTTTACCTGTGGCATGTTTTCAAGCTGTATAGCAGTACAAGAGTCGCCATAGACATTTTTTAAAAGAAAATATTTTAGGAAATACCACACACACTAAATTAAGATTTCACATTATATTGGCTGACACTGCAACAATTACTTCACCACACAGTAGCTACATTAGGTAGATGAATGATGATGAAATCTTGACTAAGTTTGTTATTTACTAAAGTATTGATATGGAAAGTAACAAATTTTTAGAAACATTTAATGTAAATTACTGTTTTTAAAAATTTAAATTTAAAATAAAATCACTTGGTATGTTTCACTAATTATACGTCTTTATTCCGACTAGTTTCGGCTATCAGCCATTTTCAAGGAATGTACAGAAATAATGTTTTACAGAAAAACATTATTTTTGTACATTTCTTGAAAATGGCTGATAGCCGAAACTAGTCGGAATAAAGACGTATAATTAGTGAAACATACCAAGTGATTTTATTTTAAATTTAATTTTTTTTAAATATTTAATCATGTTTCATTAAGTGATCAATGAGAAACAAGTTAAAAATATATTAAGTGCCAGTGAAGCAAAACTCATTGTAATGTACAGAAGTAACCTCATCAAATTCTCAAAGTCAAACAACCATATTGCGTTTATCTCAATATGTCACCGTGAAAAACTCAAACCGACATTTATGAAAATATACTGCAACCATCGTTCAATAGAAGCACAGAAAACAATAAACCAATCTTACCAGACATGGACTCGTTTAGAAAAGAAGAAATGGTACACAAAAAGAGATCATACCTCACATATTCTAAAACTAATACACATACGCCTCGCCATGCACCTACATCCAGTGGAATTTGACCATATCGACTCCACACTCCGAGAAGAAGCTAGAACCATCTCGCACCAGCAGTACGTGAGGCAGAAGGAGAAGCTGTCCAAAATCAGAAAGGCAAAAGTGCAAAGTGAAAAAGCGTATAGTGAAAAAGTGGAAAGTGAAAGATCCGTCAGAAATAGATTAAATGGAGTTGGTATGATTAATGTTAAATTTTTCCCGAAACTAGTCAATTTAACAAAAATAGAATTAAACCAAATTATTAGAAAAAGCTCTAAAATATAACCCTTATACAGAATCGAAAACAATAGTGGAAGCAGTTGGAATTAGTTCCGAAATAATTTGTAACAAAATAGAATCTTCACAAAATAAAACAATATCAAAAAATAAAATATCAAAATTAATTACCAAACACAAAAAATTGATAAATAAAAAATCAACTCAGTATTCAGAACAAAAAATAATAAATAGTATTAAAAATAAACTTAAACTAAATAATCTTATCCTTTGTAAAGCTGATAAAGGTAACACCATAACAATCATGAACAAACAGGATTACATACAAAAAACAGAAGAATTATTTAAAGACGAATCTTTTAAAATCTTAAAAACTAATCCTACAAACAAATAACAATTAGAGCTTAAAACGGTTTTAAAACAGTGTAATCATTTAATTCATGAAAAAGAAAAATTCAAATTTATAACCATGAATCCAAAAGCCCCCATTCTGTATGGTTTACCTAAGTTGCATAAGGACGGATTTCCAATACGTCCAGTAGTGTCATATTTATATGCACCTACTTACAAAATATGTTGAACAACGTACTTCCCTAATTGATCAACTTTAATTCTAGATATGCAATGAAAAACACCTTAGACTTAGTTAAAAAATTAGAAAGTGTAAATGTACCTTCAAATGCAAAATTAATTTCGTTCGATGTAAAAAGTCTATTTACCTCAATTCCAATCAACCAACTTAAAACTATATTACACACAAAAATTATTAATACTGACCACCCACCTGCAATAATTAATGAATTAAAATTATTAATAGATATTTGCATCGAACAAAGTTATTTTAATTTCAATAATAAAATTTACAAACAAATAGATGGTTTACCAATGGGTTCACCTCTATCTCCATTATTATCTGAAATTTTTATGGAAAATTTTGAACAATTATTATTTAATATACACGATAGTAAACATATTCATTTCTGGGCTAGATATGTGGACGATGTGTTCTGCATTTGGACAGGTACTCTTAGACAGTTAGATATTTTTACACAATTTTTAAATTCAATATATCCAAAAATACAATTCACTACAGAAATAGAAAAATGTATTAGTTTAAACTTTTTAGATCTAACCATTATAAAAACTAAAAATAACTTAACATATAAGATTTACAGAAAAGAAACATTTACAGATACTATTATACCAGCTTCATCAAACACACATACTCAAATCAAATATAGTACGTTTTATTCACTAATACATAGATTGTTAAACATCCCGATGAATTCGGAAAACTATTCCATTGAACGCCACACCATAAAAACAATTGCAAAAAACAATGGTTACAATGAAAATATTATCGATCAAATAATTAAGTCAAAAAAACAGAAACAACTCATGAAATATTTTTATATAGAAACAGAGAACGAAAAGAAAAATTGGAATAAGTTAGAATATGTTGAAAACCTAACACCGTTAATCAAAAATTGTTTCAAAGGGAATAAATTTAACATCATTATGACCAACCCCATTAATCTTAGCAAACTTTTAGTTAGCAATAAATTTAAACAAGATAAACTATGCGACAGTGCAATATACGAACTACAATGTGGAGAATGTGATGCAATATATATTGGACAGACAGGTAGAAATTTCAAAACTAGATTCGATGAACACCATAAAGATATAATTAATAATAAACAGTCTACAGGTCTGTCCAAACATTGTAACACATTCGGACATTTTTTCAATCCGAATAATTTCAAAATCCATTAAACAGGAAATAAAGGTCGTATCCTCAACTTCCGAGAAGGCTTGGAAATTAACAGAGCGATAAAATTAAGGAAAAACGTCGTCAACGACAACGAAGACATCTGGACATCACCGATCGCGAACGCTCTTATTGCCTGACCCTCCCCCTTTTTGTAAATCTGTATATATTTTCTGTAAAACATAATTTTTGTACATTCCTTGAAAATGGCTGATAGCCGAAACTAGTCGGAATAAAGACGTATAATTAGTGAAACATACCAAGTGATTTTATTTTAAATTATATTTTTTAAAAATATTTAATCATGTTTCATCAAGTGATCAATGAGAAACAAGTTGAAAATGTGTAAATTACTGTAATTAAGCGCATATTTATAGTAATGGACACTTTTGATCGATCTAAAATAGATCGACTATAGTCAGCACACTACCCTTTCACCGTGACGTCGCAAAAAAGCAATATCATAAACACATGTCGACGGTTTTGTTTGATTTTATTTGACAAATTCGTCAGTGCGCAATCAAATGATTTCAAAAGAAGGAACGACGAATGAGACCACACTGAAACCGGTGTTGGATTAGTCACAATATTAAAAAAATATACATATTTTGAATTGTTATACATGTTAATTTAACACAATAAAACACTTTTAACTTTGTTTGTATAACACAATTTATTTTTATGTGACTGCGGTTTCGGCAAATTCAGCTTGCCATTATCAAACATGAAGTTTCATGTTTCATGTTTTCATGTTTCATGTTTGATAGTGGCAAGCTGAATTTGCCGAAACTGCAGTCACATAAAAATAAATTGTGTTATACAAACAAAGTTAAAAGTGTTTTATTGTTTTAAAAAAATATACAATCACAACAATTTTCTCTTGATTCTGCGAAAAAGTATAAGTGATCCATCTCTATGGATCCTCGTAATTTCTAATATTTTTATTATTCTTTCACTTTTTTGTCACATGAGGTAGTGTCGTGAAATGTTCAAATTTTGGCTCCCCTATTTATTTTAGAAACAAAATGTATTTACCTTTTTTGTAGAGGGAAAAATTGTGAACACATTCGTGTTAACGTTTATCACCTTACGTTAAGATAATTAAGAAAAAGTACTGTGATTTTATATAAATAATGACATGCTATGGAATTAAAACAACTATTGCGGATGTCAAAATGGTAAAAGACATCCGCATCTTCCGCTTGATTAAAGTAAATGTTTTCGAAATGATTTACACTATACAGGAAAAACTCCTCCTAATAAAGTGGTATTATGCAGACCACAGTTATCACGATGTTTGCGTTATGTTTTTTGTCGTTAATTAGGTAACAGCAATATCTTGTGCTATTTTGACATCCAGAATTGTTGTATCAGTTTCATGGTATGTCATTATTTTTATAAAATCACATTACTGTTTCTTAATTATTTTAGCTGTAAATTTTCTTCTGACATTCGTTGATTTTTAAAAGAGTTCAATTTGAAGCTTTAAACGAGTGTTTTCCACTCCCAGACTAAGCATGAAGTAAAATTTCGAGTTTAAAAAAGCCCCGTGAAAATTTGTGGAGGGTCGCGCAGCGACCCGAGTGAACTTTTAAGTGAAGTTCAAATTTACATACATTTGACAATATTATAGAGTTTTACACGCGTGGCGCATGAAGTAAAATTTCGAGTTTAGAAAAGCCCAGAAAATTGTCGTAGTAAACGAGTAAATATCCATATTTGAATAGATTAATACAACTTATTCCACACGAAATAAATTGCACTAAACTTGCGCTTCGAAATACAGCAAATGCGGGGTCTTTCTGAAGAGCGTCAACCAACCGCTGTGTCAAAGGGTCTAAGGGTTTTTTGACACTACCTAAATATCAGCGAAACATTGCACTAACTATATGTAGATAAATAATGGCTCTTCTTGAAAGTTCATTTTTGGCGAAAATGGCTAAACCGTTCACTGTGTGGCTGTTTGCGATTATTGTGTTTGACCCAGGGTTGTTAAAAAACGTTTTTTCTTTTTAAATTTTATAACAGTTTTTTTTAAACGTGTTTTTTTTTCGACACAGCGTTTACAACATTAACAATTAAAAACATGTTTAAAACGTGTTTAAATTTGTATAAATGCTAAGTTATTAGTTAAAAATGGCGCAAAAGTTTAATTATACTATAGATAATTCGTGGTTTTGGAAATAGAGTTAGATTGTACACTGAAGTTCTTCCGGTTTTTAACGCCTTTTTCGACACACTACGGTATGAAATGATTCTAATTTTTGCGAAAATCACCTTTATTACACAGATAAACTCGACAGAGATAAAAATATGTACGCATTTCTCACTCAGTTAAATGAAACGAGCTCTATCATTCATGAAGTTTTTAATTGTAGCTTTCAATGCAGATAAAACATGAGTTAGGATTGAGGAAAATCGTTTATTTGGACGACGGTTACGAACAGACGCTGAAAAACGACGAAAAATCGGAATTTCAAAAATACCTTTCGCTGGAGAAAAGGGTCGTACTTCCGCATTTACAGGAGGACTCAGAAAGCAGAAAAGTGCCCATTAGGCTGTACAAATGCACGGACAACAACGGGAAATATAGAGTGACGGAGATGAAGGTTGGTCCTTTGTTACCCACCGACTTAGAATCAGAGGTAAAATATATAATTAATTCGTAATTTAAATGATAGCCATCAATATTCGATCATTTAACGATATACAGGGAATATATCTTTTAAGTATACATATGCATACGCTGTAAATTTTGCGACATTAATTTTTTTTTTATTTAATTTTAACTTTCTCGCAAGTGTTTTCCACTCCCAGACTAAGCATGAAATAAAATTTCGAGTTTAGAAGAGCCTGAAAATTTGGTTAGGTCGCGTAGCGAAGCGGAGCGACCTAACCAAATTTTCAGGCTTCTCTAAACTCTAAATTTTACTTCATGCGCCACGCGTATAAAACACTGAAATATTGTAAAATTCAAAGTATACGTCTTTAGTATATTGCTTTAGTAGTATATTTTAAACCAATTTTTCAGACTTTTCTAAACTCGAAATTTTACTTCATGCTTAGTCTGGAATTGAAAACACTTGTTTAAAGATTCAATTTGGTCTCTTTTGAAAAACAACAAATATCTGAAGATTTACAGCATATACATAGAGGTGTGTATACTTAAAAACTCCCTCTCCTTCAACTGAACTAACAAAAGGAGAAATATGCAGATTATTTTAATTATTGTTTCTAGGATGTATTCATATTAGATCACGGCGTAAATGGTATCTGGGTGTGGGTGGGGAAGAAAGCTAGTAACAAAGAAAGAGTCGAAGCGATGAGGAACGCACGAGGATTCGTAAAAAAGAAGAAATATTCGAACGACACAAAGGTTACAAGAGTTTTGGACGGCTCTGAACCGACTGAGTTCAAGATGCTCTTTAGCGTTTGGAAGGAGAAGGACGATAACAAAATCTCCTGTGGTAAGAAAAATAATAAAGTCTTTTAATTTATCATAAATTTGAGATCAGAATAACGATAGCTGCATTAACTCGAGAGATGATAAATAATAATCTCATCAAAAACGGTACCAAAAAACGTTCTATTATCTCGTGTAACTTTGATGACAAAAAAATCTTTGAAGACACTCCCGGTTTTTAGACTCTAACGGTTGTCGCATGCAGGTACAGGAGTAGGAATACACGTGCATGTGACGTCATTGCATGACAGATGCATGGCACCAGAGCTGGGACAAATCGTCGTAAATCACGAATCCGAATCACCTAATATAAATCGAATCACGAATACTCGAGTAAAGGATTCGTAAGAGATAAATATGATACGAATCAAAGATTCAAATCCTGTTTTTTCCAATCACGAATACAAATCCTTTAAGAATAAATTTGATTTTATTTTTTTTCAACCATTTATATATAAATATCGTTACCATTTTTTTCAACAAAAATATTTAAAACCTAAATATTTATTATTAACACTGAACATCGTTGATAACAGACTAAACATCTGATTCCCTGTTACTCTGATTAAAGATGTATTTGTATGTTTCTGAACTTCACTTCAAATCAGTGTTTTGTACGCGTGGCGCATGAAGTAAAATTTCGAGTTTAGAAAAGCCCGAAAATTTGTCTCGGGTCGCTGCGCGACCCTCGACAAATTTTCACGGGGCTTTTCTAAACTCGAAATTTTACTTCATGCTTAGTCTGGGAGTGGAAAACACTCGTTTAAAGCTTCAAATTGAACTCTATTATATAATCGACGAATGTCTGAAAATTACGTAGATAAAAAAATCACTAAATATCATTAAAACCGAAAAAGTCAGAGAAAAGTCATGAAATTATATTCAAATTGACCAAAACACTAACAAAAAAGCGTATGACATTATTAAATTTGTCAAAATCAGCAGGCAAATTACAAAACACGTAAAAATTTATAAAATTAACTTGAATATTGACAAAAACAATGAAAACAATTTAACAAAATGGAGGTTTCCCACAGAAGAAAGTTATATTACATGGCCAGAGAAGAAATCTTGAATCAGGGAAATGTCGGAAAAAATTAACATTTCAGATTGTGGCTACCATTTCAGTTTTACTTGAAATATTATTAAACATAATTTTGAAAACTAGATTATTATCTTTAAAAACATTTTCAGTCATTTATTGTTATCAAAGCATTCAGTTTAAAGTTTCGAACGAGCGTTTCCACTCACTGTGGGTCTTTTTGAAATTTCGCATTTACCACAACAAACCTCAAACCTTGCAAGTCTTGAAAGCCAACATTGAAAAAGAAATCACCAATTTAGGGCCAGATGTTTTACAAACAACAATTCAAAACGCTGTAAAACGAGCACAATCAACATCAACTCAGAAGATGGTCATTTGACCGATATCGTTTTTTTAAGTTTATATTATCAATTTTACACCTTTAAATTAACTTTCAGTCAAAACATTGCCCCTTTTTATCATTTCTAATAAAATGGCAGCCAATTCATAATATGACATTACTTTTGCCTTATAATACACGAGACAAAAAGTTTATATATTAAGAAATGTTAATTTTCATTTTGTAACATAGATTTACTGTCTTTGTTTACGCACGAAGTAAAATATAGAGTTTAGAAAATTCTGAAAATTTGATTTAGTTGCGCAGCGAAACGGATAAAACACTGAAATGTTGCGAAATTGAAAATATACTTGTTTTCACTTATTATGTTTGAATTTCATGGCAAATTCAGTTTGATTTTATTAGTTATATAGTATATTTACGGATAACCATTTTACAATACAAAATATGAAACAAACTGGTAATAGATCCTAAAACAAGTAAGATTACAATAAATATACACAAAATAACGCACAAAACATATTAAAATATTACAGAAAAGATACATCAATATTTCTTTTACACACTACAAAGTTATTTAAATTAAAAATATAGTTCCTTATTTTCTGAAGTGATATTAAAAAAATCGACAGAGACAGCGTTCCAATTATAAAACAAACGCGCTGTTCCGAACTGTTTGGCGTACTCAGTTCTTTTTGTGGGCACAGAGAACATATAACAGTTTCTTAAAGTCCTAGAAGGTACGTGTAAACTAATACTATTAAGTAGCACGGGTGAATTAATGTGTCCATTTATAAGTTTGTACACAAAAATAACATCAGAACTATATCGTTTGTGCTCTAAAGTGTGCAAATTGAGTGCTACTAATATGTTGCTGCAGCTATCTTCGAATCCAAATTTGAAACGTAAATAGCTTACGAATTTACGCTGAACTCTTTCGATTTTATTAACATCTATGGCGGTATAAGGACTCCAAAACAAAGAACAATATTCTAGATGGGGTCGTACTAATGCTACATAAAGTTTGATCACTGGAAAGGGGTTTTTAAACTCTATGCAGTTTCTTTTTAAAAAACCTAGCATTTGAAACGCTTTTGACGTAATTACATTAATATGCGCTGAGAAATTCCAATTGCAATTGAGAATCACACCAAGGTCCTTAATTGAATTAATTTGCGTGAGGCGCCTGTCATTAAGAAAATAACCATTGGATACCAGAGATCTAATTTTAAAGAAACTGATAGCATGGCATTTCCCAATATTCAACTGCATCTTATTGAGGGTACACCAATGATTAAATCTATGCAGATCTTGTTGTAAAAGTTGAGATGAATGACTGTTATCAACGCTACAAAATATTTTCATGTCATCAGCGAAAAGAAGACACTGCGAATGATGAAAGCATGAAATGACATCGTTAATAAACATATTAAATAGAAGTGGACCAAGATGTGATCGTTGGGGTACCCCGAGGACACAGAAATGAACAAGGACATATGAGATCCAATACGAACTCTTTGTGTTCTTTTGCAAAGGTACGATTGAATCCATTTAAAAAGAGTGCCATGTATGCCCAATCTGAGAAGTTTGGTTAACAATAGGCCATGATCTACAGTATCAAACGCCTTGGAAAAGTCGGTGTATACAGAATCAATCTGCTTACCCCTCTCCAAGGCGTTCGTAATGTAATTCCCGTATACCAAAAAATTTGTAGCAGTAGAAAGGCCGCATCTGAATCCATGCTGTTCCTCAACAATTAAGGGATCAATAAGGGGGGATACTTGAGCAGTTACTAATTTTTCAAATATCTTTGGTATATGGGAAAGAATCGATATTGGCCTATAGTTGGTGACGAGGTTTTTCGAACCCTTTTTATGAATGGGTGTTATGAGAGCGTCCTTCCAATGGGTAGGAAATTCGTCACTCTTCGAAGAGTTGTTGAAAATTAACCAAAGTGGTCGACTAAGCGACAATGAACATTGCTTTAAAAACAAAGCTGGTAAGGCATCAGATCCCATGGAGTTATTATTGTTAAGGGAAGAAAGTTCATTTAGCACAGATGAAATGAGAATATCAGTCAATGAGTGCAAATTAATATGGGTATCACTTTGAGCAACATCGATGAAGTTGGAGGAATCAATGTAAACTGACCCAAAAACTGATGCGAAAAGATTAACAATGTCGCTTTGATTGTTTGTTACAATTTCATCGTGCTCAAAAGAGTTTGGAAATACATTTGTTGTTCGTTTCGACTTGACATGCTTCCAAAAGAAATTTGTGTCACAAAAAATTCTGTCCTCAATAGATTCTAAATACTCTTTGTGGCAAGTTGCACTCAGAGTTTTACAGTCTGCTCTTACTTTTTTGAAAGCATCATAGTCAGATTGGAAGCGAGAACTCTTATATTTAGCGTGAAGAACTTTTTTTGAAAATATCATATTTTTAAGTTCAGTACTGAACCATTTAGGAACTAAAAATTCAGATGATTTTTTTATTTTAACGACTGGCACATACATGTTAATGGCATAATTAAGACAGCTATAGAAATCGTACACCTGTTCGTTAACACTTTTGTTTTCAAATAACCTATCCCAACTAAAATTAATGAAGTAATCATTTAGAGTTGCAAAGTCTGATCTAGCATAGTCATACTTCAGGTTAGGTTCCCAAATAGACGAAGCGTTGCTTTCAGCATTATAATAAATACTTAAAACTATGGCAAGATGATGCGAGTCGCATGGTACCAGTGGACAATCGGCAGCTAATATGTTAAATTTATTTATGAATTCCGTCTAACAGTACAGAATTGGCATTAGTAATATTATTCACTTGGAGTGAGTTTATAAAGCCGAACGTGTCTGCAGTAGATATCGCCGCATGATTATTAGAATCAGTATATACTCCATGGTGACCTTGTAACCAATTAACATTGGGAAGGTTATAATCACCAATAACACAAATTTGATGATCGGGTAGTCTGTCCGCGATGTTCTCAACCGACGAGCAATGTTGTTGATACGATAGACGAGACGAGTTAGGTGGTAAAACACACTTCCGAGTAGTATATTCTGTTCATGTGTGGTAATTGAAACAAAAAGTTCCTCGCGATGATCGGACACCGACAAAATAACACGTGAATTGAAATGACGAGCAACTGCGATAAGTAATCCACCTCCCCTCGTTTTACCAGAAATCGCGAAATCTCGATCACAGCGATAAACATTGTAATTAATGAAGCCCAATTCAGCATCAAAAATAACCTGATCTAACCAAGTCTCGGTTAGAATTATAACGTCGTAGTTAAACAGTGACACAGCTTCAGCTACAACGGACAATTTGGAGCGAAGACCGCGAACGATTAGCGATTAGAAATATCTATGTCCCGAGAAATACAGGGAGTTTTTCTGACGTCACGCATGAAATTCCTCGCGTGACGTGAAAAGTCAATGTAATTAAACTAACAAGCCCGACTCGGTTTTAAATTAAGACAACCTTATACACTAACTACCTTGATTGCTGACGTCACACGTGGAAGTCCTCACGTGACGTCAACAATTAAGGTAATTAAACAATACAAGGTCGGCTCAGGTTAAATCAAGACAAACTTACTTACACACCTTGGTTGATGTAGCCACGCGTAGAAATCCGTACGTGATGTCAAAACCAAGATCATTACTGTGCAAGTTTGTCTCGATTTAAACCAAGCCGACCTTATCACGCGCGGAAATCCTCACATGACGTCAAAATCAAAGTCATTACTATATAAGGTCGACTCGGCTTAAACTGGGACAGTCTTTTATAAGGTTGTCTTCATTTAAACGAGTGTTTTCCACTCCCAGACTAAGCATGAAGTAAAATTTCGAGTTTAGAAAAGCCCCGTGAAAATTTGTCGAGGGTCGCGCAGCGACCCGAGACAAATTTTCTGGGCTTTTCTAAACTCGAAATTTTACTTCATGTGCCACGCGTATAAAACAGTGATTTAACGAGAAATTTAAAACACACAAAAGGTATTTTTCATGTTAATCTTCACAATTAATTCGAATTATTTTCGACGATTCAAATCCTTTTGTAAGTATTCGAATCCTATTATAAATATTTGAATCCTTTTAAAAATATTCGAATCCTTTAATAAATATTCGAATCTTTTCATAAGGATTCGAATCCTTTTATATGGATTCAGATCACCCACATTTGGATTTGAATACGAATCCTCTTAAAAAAATGTAACGAATCCGGATCACGAATCCAGTTGAACTAAAGTATTCGAATGCCTCGTTTGAATCCTCTAAAAGGATTCGAAAGTGCCTCTTTTTGATTATTTTTTCGTCAGCTGATGAAAAAATAATCCAAAAGACGGACTTTTATCAGTTTTTGACATATTTGAAACAACATTTAAAATTTGCTAAAAAAAATAAACAAGAGATATATGTATTATTTAACAAACTAATCTAGTCGGTTTTTCTGAGATTTGACAACTTAGTTGACATTTTACGTCACAATTTACACATTTGAAATTTTACATAAAAATTACACTTTTGCTGGTATGTAATACCATTTCCTTTAACCCATTAACGGCCAAACAATTATAAAGTTAACTCTAAAAGTTGATGTTAGGTAAAATGCTGCACTTAATTTTATGATTTCTATGAATGACTTATCGTATTACATACTGTGAATTTTTCTTTCAAATATACATAATGTATACGTTGTTAATTTTCAGACATTAGTCAACTTTCTCTTAACAAATTCAATAAATAAATATATTCTTGAGTCATATTACTGTCGTTAAGGTCGGGGCGGTGGTGTGGCAATATGGCGAGGTACTAATGTAAACACTAAACCGCTAGATGTAACATCCTACTGCATAGATAATGTCATTGAGATCTGTGGGGTAACATGGACTCTTAACAAAACGCAGTGTATCCAAGTTATCACAATCTATCGACCTCCTTCGGGTTGTATAAAAGCATTTATGAACAATTTGCAAGCACTTCTTCATAGCTTGTTTACAATTGGAATACCAATAATATTATGTGGCGACTTCAACATTGATTCTATGGTAAGCTCAACAAATTTCTAGAAGATCTGTCATATTCTACAAACTTTTAATATTAAATTAGTAAAGATTGAACCTACCCGTATCGCAAAAACGACTTCCACATGTATCGACCATGTGTATTCAAATATTTCCACCGACTTGTCTTATGCCACTTTAACAAATAATATTTCGGATCATAAAACACTATTATGCAAAATTTACTCTACTATTCCGACAAAAATTCATCATGTGAGCTTTCAAAGATCATATAACGAAATAAATATGAATACATTTATTAGTAATTTAAATCAAGAAGAATGGCTTGAAGATAAGTTTGATGGAAAATTTGACGCGTTTCATAGTATATTTCTGAATCATGATAATATGAGCTTCCCGCTTTTCAAATCAAAAATGGATAGTAATCCAAAAGGTTGGGTAAATTCTGAAATTTTAGATTCAAGCAGGAAATTGCATAATCTATATTCATTACAAAAAAAAAAAAATACCCTCAACTCAAACCTGAATATATTAGACAAAAAAAGCAACACTATAACCTAATATATAACAGAAAAAAAAACATTCTATCAAAATAAAATATTTACGTCATCTAATATACAAAAAACCACTTGGAATGTTGTTAGCGAACTATATAGTAAACAAAAAAATTGTAGTAAAAATATTGAAATAGATACAGAAGAAGGGACTATATCAAATTCTCTTCAAATGGCACAAACATTTAATAATTTGTTCATAGCTGAACCCATCAGTATTCATCAAAGCTTTCAATCGAGACAATCGATTTACTTAACTATTCAAACGGTTTCATCTTCCTTTTTCTTAGAACCATACACCGAAATTGAACTACTAGATGTCCTATTAAGACAATTAAAGAGTAATCGGTCGCCTGGATTTGATGATGTTCCTGATCATGTAATTAAAATAGCTGCTCTTCAACTGCTAAGTCCCTTAACATACTTGATCAATATTTCGTTTGAAACAGGAGCTTTTCCAAGTAAGTTGAAATTAAGTGTTGTTGTTCGTTTATATAAAAAGAATGATAAAAGAAACATTTCAAATTATAGACCGGTTTCACTAGTATCAGTATTTTTTAAAATTTTTGAACTTTGTATGATGACCCGGTTACTAAATTTCTTAAAAAAATACAGCATATTAAGCAAAAGCAAACATAGATTTTTAAGTGGAAAATCAACGACAACCGCTATTCATTCGTTTTATGATAAACTTATTAAATATCTGGATATTGGCGAATATCCCATTGGTTTATTTTTAGACCTCAGTGGAGCATTCAACTGTGTCGATAACGAAATACTGCTCGCAAAACTGAACCTGTATGGAATCAAAGGAGTCACCAAGCGGTGGTTTAGCCAATATCTAGAAAATAGAAAACAGTGTGTTCGTATTACCAACAATAACTCCAAAACTTTGTCATCATCCACAAATATAAAACTTGGTGTGCCTCAGGGCTCTATCTTGGGACCCATTCTATTCAGTATTTTCATAAATGACATTGTCAATATGGTACCTAGCGAGATATTTATGTACGCTGACGATACATCGGTTGTCGTGAGTGATCGGAATGATGATCTGTTGATTAATAAATGTAACAATACTTTGCTAAACCTATATAATTGGTTTTCAAATAATAAATTATTAATTAACTCAACTAAAACTTCTTATGTGCGATTCAGAACTAAACAACAAAAATTTAACGATGACTTACATATAACTTTGAATAATATGCCACTGAATTGTAGTAATAAAATAAAATTCTTAGGACTGGAGATCGATAGCTGTGTTGACTGGAAAAATCAGTGCGATAATGTTATTAAGAGTCTAAATAAAACATCGTATCAAATGAAATGTTTAAAAACTGTTCTAAATATTGATCAGCTGACACATGTTTACTATGCTAATGTGCATTAGCATAGACTGGTTTACGGCCTGTGTTTTTTGGGCACTTCAACTCATTGGCATTCCGTATTTGTAGATCAAAAATAAATTATAAGATCCATGGCTAGTATCGGTAGGACACAGTCATGTAAACCATTCTTTCAAAAATTGAAAATTTTGCCATTTCCATGTTTAGTAATTTTTGAACTGTTACTATATACCTATCGAAATAGGGAACGATTTTTAATTAACAGTGATATTCACTCTTACAGTACGAGAACATTCATATTGCCCGCCACCGCCTAAATTGTCGCCAATGCGACTCTCTATTTCACACTGTGTTTTTCGGTATCGTATTTTTCACTACTTCACTTATATTGCTGCTAGAAGCCGTACCAAAACGATTTTCAACGTCCATTTTAATATTTGTAATTCTGACGTCTAACCACTTTGACGTTTAAAAAACAGTTTATGACCACAACAAACTTATCATTGCGATGATTTTTTATCATCGCTGTGATACACATACTGCTACGTATGTACTTGCATCTGATTGGCTGAAAATACATTCTAGTAGGCTATGAGTTGTATTCTCAAAGTTACATAATGGAATAAAATATAATATTAAACAGAGCTGGACAGAATTCGAATCATTCAGGATTCGAATCCTGGATTCAAATCCTTTTAGAGGATTCAAAAGAGGCATTCGAGTACTTTAGTTCAACTGACTTCGTGATTCGGATTCGTTACATTTTTTCAAGAGGATTCGTATTCGAATCCAAATGTGGGTGATTCGAATACATATAAAAGGATTCGAATACTTGTGAAAGGATTCCAATATTTATAAAAAGATTCGAATATTCATAAAACGATTCGAATATTTATGAAAGGATTCGAATACTTGCGAAAGAATTGGAATCGTCAAAAATTATTCGAATTAGTTGTGAGGATTAACATAAAAAATATCTTTGGTGTGTTTTTAAATTTCTCGTTAAATCACTGTTTTATACGCGTGGCGCATGAAGTAAAATTTCGAGTTTAGAAAAGCCCAGAAAAGCCCAGAAAATTTTCACGGGGCTTTTCTAAACTCGAAATTTTACTTCATGCTTAGTCTGGGAGTAGAAAACACTCGTTTAAATGAAGACGACCTTATATAATACTGTCTCAGCTTACACCGAGTCGACCTTATGCAGTAATGACTTTGATTTTGACATCATGTGAGGATTTCTGCGCGTGACAAGGTCGGCTCTTTTTAAATCGAGACAACTTTGCACAGTAATGCCCTTGGTTTTAACGTCATGTACGGATTTCCACGCGTGACGACATCAACCAAGGTGTGTAAGTAAGTTTGTCTTGATTTAAACCGAGCCGACCTTGTATTGTTGAATTACCTTGATTGTTGACATCACGTGAGGACTTTCACGCGTGAAGTCAGCAATTAAGGTGGTTAGAGTATAAGGTTGTCTTAATTTAAAACCGAGTCGACCTTGTTAGTTTAATTACATTGACGAATGTTCTCCAAAACAGAATACTAAGATTTTTGAGAGTGTGCCAGCGGAACTGGAAGTAAGTGTATGTGGGACGCAGAAATGTTAACATAAAGTTCTTGCGACGACTTACCGTTGTCATATCGTGGACCCTGGTCTTACACAAATTAGTAATTTGTATAAAAAAAACCGATGTTGTGTTGTGTATGTAGTAACCTGTTTAATTGAGTAACAGATTCGTTACAAGTGTTGATGTGTGCAAAAGAATTAAGGTTATTTGTTCACCTATCTTCTCTTCTGAATGAAAACGCATTCTTGTTATTGTTTTGTTATGCTGAAGTTAACCTGTATTTATAAACTGAAAACGAAAGAAAAAGGTCAGGAAAGTATACTCAAGATTGAATAAAATTGTGTTTTATTCAAAAAGAAAAAATGTTACAGGCAAAGTTAAATGATCATTTTGTGATTAAATTATAAGGAACTGGATAAGTAATAATCAGGAAATACAATAACGAGAATGAACAGGTACCTCCGAAGAACACAAAAATACGTTTGAGCAATATAATAAGAAGATAGAGTCTATGCCGAGGCTTGATAACCAGGATATAACGTTTTCTTTTTATGTGAATCAAAACGATATATTTTCTGGACAATGTCAATGAACGAGATCAAAAGTAAATAAGCGTTTTGCAAGCCTCACTCCACCCTTCCCCTCTGTTAAAACCAATGTTTCGTAGATTTAATTTATACTAAAATACTTCTCACTATAATTTTATGAAACAAATGACATCAGAGTGTGATTAAGTAAGGTACACAGTACCATGTCCATCACATCTGACCCCACACATCTCGGCAAAATAGCGAAAACTAAATCAATACATATCTTCTATCAGGTGTATGCGACATATAAATGTAATTAAGTAAGGTACACAGTGCCATGTCCATTACCTTCAACCTCGCAACTCCTTTAGAAAATCTAGTCGCTAGTTATAGATTTAATTTATATTAAAATACTTCTTATCATAATTTTATGAAACAAATGACATCAGAGCGTAATTAAGTAAGGTACACAGTACCATGTCCATCACATCTGACCCCACACATCTCAACAAAATAATGAAAACTAAATCAATACAAATTTTCTATCAGGAGTATGCGACGTATAAATGTAATTACGTAAGGTACACAGTACCCTGTTAATTCATTACATTCAACCTCGCAACTCTTTTAGAAAATCTAGTCCCTACCTATAGATTTAATTTATATTAAAATACTTCTCATCATAATTTTATGAAAGAAATGACATCAGAGTGTGATTAAGTAAGGTACACAGTACCATGTCCATCACATCTGACCCCACACATCTCGACAAAATAACGAAAACTAAATCAATACAAATCTTCTATCAGGTGTATGCGACATATAAATGTAATTAAGTAAGGTACACAGTACCATGTCCATTACCTTCAACCTCGCAACTCCTTTAGAAAATCTAGTCCCTACTTATAGATGTAATTTATATTAAAATACTTCTCATCATAATGTTATGAAACAAATGACATCAGAGTGTGATTAAGTAAGGTACACAGTACCATGTCCATCACATCTGACCCCACACATCTCGACAAAATAACGAAAACTAAATCAATACAAATCTTCTATCAGGTGTATGCGACATATAAATGTAATTAAGTAAGGTACACAGTACCATGTCCATTACATTCAACCTCGCAACTCCCTTAGCAAATCTAATAAATGTATTATAAAACATTTTCTAAACTTGTTTACCTAGTGAAGTTCGTGATGCTTGCAGAACGGATGACCAAAGAATCATCCAGATACCCTTTTTTGATCTAGTTTTATAGGCCACGTAAGTGTTTGCCCAGTTGAATCTTGAATACTGACTTATTTCGAAAAACTACTCAAAATTGTTTTGTACGCTTGCCCTTCGATCCGTGGGAATCGTTTACGTTACGCATTCTTTCCCTGATTCAGCGGAAAGCGCTCAAGCCTCCGCTTGACTCCATCTTCCAGACTAAACAATGATAATGCTGCTCATGAGACAAAGACTTATAATAATAAAAATATATAAATATACGCTAAACATTTTCATTTCATACAATACATTTTAATATTTTTCGGAAGCACCCCCTCAATATACCACACCGTTTAGCCGCAAATTGTATTTTAAGTTCCAGTTTTAAGGTTAAATGGGTTGGTATTTTCGGGTAAATAAGTATATTACAGGTATAAATTGTACACATGATGAAATTATTTCCAAAATTATGATGTGAATAATCAAAATTATAGTATTACCTTAATTTATACAGCCAAAATCATGATATTTATTTTACACTAAATATGACGTGTACTGACGTTTATTTGAAATAATGGATATCTAAATTGGATCCATTAGAAAATTACAAATATTTCAATTTATGATATAAAAAAGTAGATGGCGCTACCTTTACGCGGAAACGAGAATATTATGATATTGTACCATTACTTTATAGTAAATTGATCTCGTAACAATATCACATATACTGTAATTATAAAATCATCATGTAGTCAGTTATGTATAAAATTATAGTTAAAGACTTAACTTTTGATTTTCAATAAATTCACATTTGCCGTTTACGAAAATCAACTCGGGTTGTAGCAGTGGAGTAACAACAAAATTGTTGGCCATCAACGCTACTAGAAGTTATGGTTATAGAAGTTAGAGACAAATTAGAATATTTCAATTACAAAATTATTTTTTTACGTTATAATCCTAGTCATTGGAAAAACATTTGGCTAATGTGTAGAATAGGGTACATGGTCGAATTTGACAGGTTCGCGCATGCGCAGCAGCACCCACTCCAGTGGTTTTCAACATGTGGATATATGTTTGTGTGATTGTGTGTATTTTAAATAAATACAATTGTTACAATGGCCGACCAAACCTGACAAATTGTCAAACATTTCCAAACTTTGTACGCTCGGCATACGTTACACCGAATCAAACCCTCAGATGGGTCAAAACCGACGTAAAATCGTACGCCCGACACGTTAGTACAAGTTTGATTGCGATCAATTGCCGAATAAAAAATATATCTATAAATCGAAAAATAAATTTTCACTGCGCCGCCGAGTGCCGTTGTGTGTAAAAGTAAACAATATAATGTTCTGTGTAGGTAAGAGCATATGACTTTTATCCAATACCCACTTGATTCAATACATTGCTTAAGTATCTTTGCACACCCTAGCGATTTTAAATACTTCTAGGTTTGGTTAGGTTAGGTTAGTAGAAAGGTTTGCAATAGAATAGATTGCGGAAGTCATTTTGCTCCCGATGCCTGTTCCACATACTTCTAGGTTAGGTTAGGTTAGGAGAAAGGTTTGCTATAGAATACATTGCGCAAGTCTTTTTGCGAACAATGCCTGTTTCACATACTTCTAAATTTGGTTAGGTTAGGAGAAAGGTTTGCAATAGAATAAATTGCTTCTGTCTCTTTGGGCACTGTGCCTATTCCATGTACTTCTAGGTTAGGTTAGATTAAGTAAAAGGGTGCTAATACAATAAACTACTCATCTCTTTGCAACGCTAACACTTATCAGGTGAGGGAAACGCAGCAGCAGTATCTTTGCGCATGTTAGCGACTTTACATACTTGGTTAGATTAGTAGAAAGGTTTGCAATAGAATACATTATTTTTTGTTTATAAATAACCTTAAAATGTAAGTTGTGTATTCGTATTCTTTTGTAAGCTTATTTTTTTTATCAAATTCAAAGTGAAACAAGTATTCAAAACTATTTGAATTCGAGAAAATAAGCTTACGCTTCTTATAGTTTGCACACTTTAAACATAATATATAAAATTACGAAAAAACTATTCGTGAAAATGCAAACAATGTCTTAATTAATAAGACAACTTAAGACGATAAATATCCATTGAAACAACTACTTCCCGTGCAAATACACCTCCGGATATTGAATTATACAATGAAATATTTAAAATCTTATTTAATTTGATTTGTTACAACGCTCTATTAAAGTATATGTAACGTTTAGGTCAAATTCTTTTCAAACCAACTAATAATACAAATTTAAAATGAAAGGAGAGCTAGCAACTAATTAGAAGTGAAAGGACTTGGATTAAAACTAATGTCTTAGGCACGGGAAGTAGTTGTTTCAATGGATATTTATCGTCTTAAGTTGTCTTATTAATTAAGACATTGTTTGCATTTTCACGAAGTTTTTTCGTAATTTTATATATTATGTTCAAAGCGAAAATTCAGATTCAATTTTGAGTGAGTGTTTAAAAAATCAATCGCGAAATTCCTTTTATACTGGGCTTGCGTTCCAAAGCCCGAATAGGCCCCACAGATAGGTCAATTCCGACGTACGAACACACACCCGGCACAACGAGACCATTCGCGACGCTCAATAGTGTCGATTATCAAAGTTACAAATATTCGTTTTTTTAATTTTTGACGTTTCATTTTTGATCTTAAAGCACACACACACACACATACACACCATCACACAGATAAATAATCTGTTAAGAACCACTGGAGTGGGTGTATGGATACCATGAAAACGTATCAAAAATGGAGTATGTATCCTGTTCTACACATTAGCCAAACATTTTAGTAAGCGCATCTTTTTTAAATTTTCAATACACTTTGCGGCATCTATTTTTTTATACGAAAAGCTAAAATACTCATAATCTAAACATGAATAATAATCAATCTAGAATTATATATCCATTAGTTTAAATAAACGTCAGTAGACGTCAGATTCACAATAGAAATTAATATTGTGATTTTGGCTGTATAAATGAAGATAATGCTACAATTTGTGTATAATTTATACCTGCAATATGCTTATTCACCCGAAAATACAAACGTATATAACCTCAAAATCATAACTTAAAATACAATTTACGGCTAAATGGTAAGTCTGCGCAAGAAATGTATACTAACATTTGTGTATCCCACACATGTTTACACCCGGCTCAATCTTAAACAATTCAATACTCGGAGTATTTCGATCTGGAGAGCAACCACATTGACTTTTCACGTGACGCGAGGAATTTCATGTGTGACGTCAGAAAAACTCCTTGTATTTCTCGGGACGTAGATATTTCTAATAAAATCAAATTTGCTATGAAATTTAAACATATGAGACGGTATGATTATTAATTACTTTAATTTTGTTCGTATGTTTTTATCTGAGAAGGCTGCCTTAGAAAATCTGTCAAAAAAAATAATGATTGTGAGCGGTGAACTTGGTACGATCACGATCACGAGCTGTACTGTTTGTTGGTATTACGACCTCATAGACTACAGAAAGGGTTCTTGCTAGACCTAAGTTCAAAGATTACCGTTGAATATAATGTTAATACTGCTGAAACTCTTCAACTACTCGTCTTGCCTTCACTGCTGAAACTCCTCATCTGGCCGTTAGTGCGGTGGTTGATTTCTGCGGGTCACCGGTCCGTGCTAGAAGAGTATTGTCAAGAGAAAATCAAGAACATGTCCGTGCTTGAAAAAAAAATAAAGAAATTGAACCGTAATTAATTAGTCTTCAACCGCAATCCCAAGTGAAGGATACTGCTATAATTACTCTTGCCCAGGATACAGATAAGCCTCAAGAAACGTTTATATTGTGTTTATTTTTCAAATTGAATTATTCATATTTAATCAACCTCTTTAGTTTATAAATAATGTAATCTCCAGTGCACTCGAGAATTAGGTCATGTACCATTGCAATTGGCTAACTTTTAATGTTAACTCACAATTTGGAAAATAAAAATTAACCCAAAATTCAATTTATAACAAATTCTTATCTTAGTTATTATTTCGTAATTTAAACAATTAAGATTACTCAGATGTTCCTGTAAATTACGTGGCGCCCAAAACATAAATAAAAAAAACAGAACCCACCCTTCGTACTGAGTGAGCTGAACCAGGAACAATTAGCTAAATTGAAGTTAACGTCACAATTTTTTTTTTAGTAGTTGAATTCTTTATTATGCAGGACATTTACTCAGCACGCACACAAAATCAACTTGTACTAAGACAATTATTAAAAAGAGGTTAAAACCGATTATGTTTGCAACCGCGACCACAGCACAATTCTTCCGAAGAATCTTCCATTAAATAATCCTTCAGTGGAGATTGCCGTGGACCGTAGCTGCGGCAAGCGGAGGAACGCGACTCGTTTAACTGACATTTCACATTCCTTGACTTCCACACAATCCGTTTCATTCTCCTGCACGCGCTGCTAAATCTTGACGATATATCAGAGAAAAACTCCAATAAACCGCATCTTAGCAATCTGAAATCAACGATACGGGTGGCATGCATAACGGAAAACAGGAAGAACAAGGACAGCATGTAACTAGCGACTACGTGTGCGATTTCCATTTTCAAAGATTGGGAAATTCCTGTTACTGACCATCCGTTCGGTTTCAGCGCCTGCGACTCCTTTAACTGAAATTTTACATTCTTTGACTTCCACACAATCCGTTTTATTCTCCTGCACGGGATGAAACAAAACGGATGGTCAGTAACAGGAATTTCCCAATCTTTGAAAATCGAAATCGCACACGTAGTCGCTAGTTACATGCTGTCCTTGTTCTTCCTGTTTTCCGTTATGCATGCCACCCGTATCGTTGATTTCAGATTGCTAAGATGCGGTTTATTGGAGTTTTTCTCTGATATATCGTCAAGATTTAGCAGCACGTGCAGGAGAATAAAACGGATTGTGTGGAAGTCAAGGAATGTGAAATTTCAGTTGAACGAGTCGCGTTCCTCCGCTTGCCGCAGCCACAATCCACGGGAATCTCCACTGAAGGATTATTTAATGGAAGATTCTTCGGAAGAGTTGTGCTGTGGTCGCGGTTGCAAACATAATCGGTTTTATCCTCTTTTCAATAATTGTCTTAGTATAAGTTGATTTTGTGTGCGTGCTGAGTAAATGTCCTGTATAATAAAGAATTCAAGCACTAAAAAAAAAAAAAAAATTGTGACATTAACTTCAATTTAGCTAATTGTTCCTGGTTCAGCTCACACAGTACGAAGGGTGGGTTCTGTTTTTTTTAATTTATGTTTTGGGCGCCACGTAATTTACAGGAACATCTGAATAATCTTAATTGTTTAAATTACGAAATAACAACTAAGATAAGAATTTATTATAAATTGAATTTTGGGTTCATTTTTATTTTCCAAATTGTGAGTTAATATTAAAAGTTAGCCAACTGCAATGCTACATGACCTAATTCTTGAGGGCACTGGAGATTACATTATTTATAAACTAAAGAGGTTGATTAAATAAGAATAATTCAATTTGAAAAATAAACACAATATAAAAGTTTCTTGGGGCTTATCTGTATCCTGGGCAAGAGTAGTTATAGCAGTATACTCCACTTGGGATTGCGGTTGAAGACTAATTAATTACGGTTCAATTTCTTGATTTTTTTTCAAGTACGGACATGTTCTTGATTTTCTCTTGACAATACTCTTCAAGCACGGACCGGTGACCCGCAGAAATCAACCACCGCACTAACGGCCAGATGAGGAGTTGAAGAGTTTCAACAGTGAAGGCAAGACGAGGAGTTGAAAAGTTTCAGCAGTATTAACATAATATTCAACGGTAATCTTTTAACTTAGGTCTAGCAAGAACCCTTTCTGTAGTCTATGATGTCGTAATAGCAACAAACAGTACAGCTCGTGATCGTGATCGTACCAAGTTCACCGCTCACAATCATTATTTTTTTTTTTGACCGATTTTCTAAGGCAGCCTTCTCAAATAAAAACGAACGATTAAAATTAAAGTAATTAACAATCATACCGTCGCACATAATAAGTAAAAACAAGTACATTTTCAATTTCACAATATTTCAGTGTTTTATCCGTTTCGCTACGCAACTAAACCAAACTTTCAGAATTTTCTAAACTTTATATTTTATTTCGTGCGTAAACCAAGGATTGTGAATCTATGTTAAAAAACAAAAATTAACATTTCTTAAGATATAAACTTTTTGTCTCGTGTAAAATAAGGCAAAAGTAATGTCATATTATGAATTTACTGCTATTTTATTAGAAATAAAAAAAATGGGCAATGTTTTGACTGAAAGTTAATTTATAGGTGCAAAATTGATAATATAAAGTTAAAAAAAAAATGATATCGGTCAAATGACCATCTCCTGAGTTGATATTCGTTTTACAGCATTTTGAATTGTTGTTCGTAAAACATCAGGCTCCAAATTGGTAATTTCTTCTTCAATGTTGGCTTTCAAGAGTTGCAAGGTATGTGGTTTGTTGTGGTAAATGCAAAATTTCAAAAAGACCCAGAGGGAGTGGAAACGCTCGTTCGAAACTTCAAACAATAAAAACATTGACCCATTAAGCGCCATTGATGCATACACGCAACATTATCATGTTTTTGTTAATTAAATTATTAAATAAGTTAATTTGATATATTATATTATTTCACCAGACTTTAAAAGGTATAAAGAAAACTGTAAATATTTTGTTATTTAAATATTTCGATTATTCCTCATAAAAAAATGGCAGTGCATTTCTAACTTCACAATATTTTAGCGTTTTATACGCGTGGCGCATGAAGTAAAATTTCGAGTTTAGAAAAGCCCCGTGAAAATTTGTCTCGGGTCGCTGGCGCGACCGTCGACAAATTTTCTACGCGGGGCTTTTCTAAACTCGAAATTTTACTTCATGCTTAGTCTGGGAGTGGAAAAACTCGCTCTAAACTTTATATTGCACGTTTTTATGTAAAATCGACGAATGCCTACAATTTACATTGTAGACATTATGTATATTTAAAAAAAATTAAAAGTATGTCATACAATAAGTCATTCATAGAAATTATAAAAAATGTGCAACATTTTTACCTAAAATCAACTATTAGAATTAACTCTATAATTGCTCGGCCGTTAATGGGGTAAATGACTAAAAATGTTTTCAAAGATAATAATCTAGTTTTCAAAATGATGTTTAATATTATTTGAAGTAAAACTGACATAGTAGCCACAATCTGTAATGTTAAATTTTTCCAACATTTCCCCGATTCAACATTTTTTCCCTGACCTTTTAATATAACTTTCTTCTGTGGGAAACCTCCATTTTGTTAAATTGTTTTCATTGTTTTTGTCAATATTTAAGTTAATTTTATAAATTTTTACGTGTTTTATAATTTGCCTGCTGATTTTGACAAATTTAATAATGTCATATGGCTTTTTTGTTAGTCTTTTGGTCAATTTAAATATAATTTCATGACTTTTCTCTGAATTTCCCGGTTTTAACGATATTCAGTGAATTTTTTATGTACGTAATTTTCAGGCATTCATCGATTTTATAATAAAGTTCAATTTGTTTATAAATATATTAATTAATAATGCTGCAATTAATTTGTTACAATGTAAAAGTATCCTGGCATTCGTAAAGTTCGGCCAGAAAAGCAAAAAGTAGACAGGATTTTTTTGTTGACGAGTGTTTTCCACTCCCAGACTAAGCATGAAGTAAAATATCGAGTTTAGAAAAGCCCAGTGAAAATTTGTCGATGGTCGCGCAGCGACCCGAGACAAATTTTCGGGCTTTTCTAAACTCGAAATTTTACTTCATGCGCCACGCGTTCCAAACACTGATTTGAAGTGAAGTTCAGAAACACACAAATACATCTTTAATCAGAGTAACAGGGAATCAGATGTTTAATTTCTTAAGAACGATGTTCAGTGTGATTAATAAATCATTAGGTTTTAAATATTTTTGTTAAAACAACTGGTAACGATATTTATTTATAAATGGTTGAAAAAAAAGATAAAATCAAATTTATTCTTAAAGGATTTGTATTTGTGATTCGAAAAAACAGGATTCAAATCTATGATTCGAATCAAATTTATCTCTTACAAATCCTATATTCGAGTATTCGTGATTCGAATAAAGAATTCAAGCACTAAAAAAAAAAAAATGTGACGTTAACTTCAATTTAGCTAATTGTTCCTGGTTCAGCTCACTCAGTACGAAGGGTGGGTTCTGTTTTTTTTTTATTTTTGTTTTGGGCGCCACGTAATTTACAGGAACATCTGAGTAATCTTAATTGTTTAAATTACGAAATAACAACTAAGATAAGAATTTATTATAAATTGAATTTTGGGTTCATTTTTATTTTCCAAATTGTGAGTTAATCGGATTCGTGATTCGAATCCTTTTTACGAGGATTCGTCCCAGCTCTGATATTAAATAATCGTTAGATAAGACATTATTTCGTTTAACAATCCATTACCTTTCACAAATTAATCCTAATCATAAATAATAATTCTTAGAAGCAATATATGGTATTTTCGTAATTTTTTATATTTTTTTATTAAATAATTATAAAATGATATAAATAATAGTTTACATATTTATAATTATAATTAGTGTTGCAATTAATTTGTTACAATGTAAAAGTATCCTGGCATTAGTAAAGTTCGGCCGGAAAAGCAAAAAGTAGATAAGATTTTAATGTTGACGTGAATGTGTGTATGTTTCATAGCTGGGCAGGATTCTAATCATTCAGTATTCGATTCCCGGATTCGAATCCTTTTAGAGGATTCAAAAGAGGTATTCAAATACTTTAGTGAAAACGGATTCGTGATCCGGATTCGTTACATTTTTGTAAAAGGATTCGTATTCGAATCCAGACGTAGATGATTCGAATCATTATAAAAGGATTCGAATTCTTATAAAAGGATTCGAATCATTATAAAAGGGATCGAATTCTTATAAACGGATTCGAATCGTCATACACGGATTCAAATCCTTTCAAATAATTCGAATCATTGCTATTAAGGCTGGGATTCGAATTCGATTTATTCAAATAGTTTAATATTCTAATATGAATATTTAAATCACTAAATTCTTCATAATATAAATATTTACATTTTCGAATAATTAAAATATTTGTGAATGCATATTTGGTTACTTAACCATGAAAAATGTCCAACCTTAATACACTGCTCAAAACAATTAGCGGGTCACTAATTTGTGCCTCCATAAATTTCAAACAGGAAATTACATGCAAATAAAATTAAGGCTTTCTGAAAGACGCTCTATTTAATTGTTTTAATTGGCACATATAGAAGTGTCAGCATCACGTACTTTTAAAGTACCTGTAATAATTAACAACAACTACCAAAACCAAAGTACAAAACGAAATTAAATTAATTGTAAATGTAAACTTTTGTATATAAAGTGGTAACTTAATAACGAGTATGTGCTCCCATAGCACGAATAACGGCATTACACCGTCTTGGCATGCTTCGCAAAAGTCTTCGAAGGTCTTCCTGTGGTATAGCGTCCCATTCTTCAATAAGAGCCGCCGTTAGCTACTGGATGGTCTGAGGAGGATGCGGGCGACCACGAACACGTCTGTCGAGCATATCCCAAACATGCTCTATGGGATTTAAATCAGGACTTAACGCAGGCCACATCATTGTTTGAATTTCCAGTTCTTGTAGGAAGTCTAAAGTGATTCGCGCAGTATGTGGTCTTGCGTTATCCTGCATTAACAAAAAGTTAGGACCTATTCTATATGCCACAGGGACAACATGTTCTAGTAACACAATGTCAACATAAAGATTAGCGTTAAGATTTCCTGGAATTACAACAAGGTCGGTTCTACTGTCCATACTAATCCCACCCCAAACCATAACTGAACCACCTCCAAATCTTTCGACTTCCTGGACAGTAGCAGCTGCGTAGCGTTCTCCTGGGCGTCTGTAAACACGTACTCGGCCATCGCAACGAGTAATACGGAACCTTGATTCATCCGTGAAGAGCACAGACTTCCATTGTCGAAGTTGCCATGCGACATGTTCACGAGCAAAATTAATCCTTGCTTTTCTGTGGCGTCGTGTTAAAGAGGGTTTTTGGACGGGTCGTCTTGCCCTTAACTTTGATTCCCTCAACCTATTTCTAATTGTTTGGTCTGATACAGTGACTCCATGCGCCGTCCTGAGGGAAATTAAGAGGTCTTTCGCCGTAGAAACTCTATTGCGAGGACTCGACATCAGTAAAAATCGGTCTTGATGTTGAGTTGTATTTCGCTTGCGACCTTGCCCACCTCGCCTGGTATATTGACCTGTATCTAAGTACCTGTTCCACAATCGCTGAATCACAGACAGGCTTACGTTGAAGTTTCTTGAAACTTGTCGAAGGCTTTCGCCATCTTCAATTAATGTTATAGCACGAACAACTTCCACTTCGTTGAGATGCCTCATTTTGACCTAACTTAAGTCAAACTGTCAGTTGCAAACATTTTCGTTTGTTTATTGATCTCAACAAGGCTTTCCTAGCTCTTTGAATCAAATTTGGGAGACATTATTTCACTTTAGTTTTGGCAGTTCTTGTTCATTATTACGGATACTCCGGAAGTGTGCGATGCTGATAATTCCCTATGTGTCAATTATAACAATTAAATAGAGCGTCTTTCAGATAATTTCCCGTTTGAATTTTATGGAGGCACAAATTAGTGACCCGCTAATTGTTTTGATCAGTGTAGTATATTTTTAACTTCACTTAAAATCAGTGTTCTATATGCGTGGCGCATGAAGTAAAATTTCGAGTTTAGAAAAGCCCCGTGAAAATTTGTCGAGGGTCGCTGTGCGACCCTCGAAAAATTTTCTAAGCGGGGCTTTTCTAAACTCGAAATTTTACTTCATGCTTAATCTGGGAGTGGACAACACTCGTTCTTAAAAGTTTTAAATTGAAGGATCACTCTGGATTACTAATTTTATTACCATTTTACAAACGCTACAGCTCGAAGGACCAATCATGGTCTTCGGAGACCGAAGGACTACAGGTAATCGAAGTTTTTTTTACAAGAAAACAACGAATATCTGAAGGTTTACAGCATGGATAGGAAAGTAAACATCCAATTTTGAAAAAATATCGAAGTTGAGTTGGTTTTCAGTGCATTTTTAACTTCACTTTAAATCAGTGTTTATATCGAGTTTAGAAGAGCCTCGCGAAAATTTGTCTCGGGTCGCTGCGCGACCTTCGACACATTTTCTACGCGGGGCTTTTTTAAACTCGAAATTTTACTTCATGCTTAACTCTTTTATAAAATCGAAGTATGTAATTTAATAAATCATTCATTGTAATCATAGAAAAATATGCAAAATTTTACCTAAAATTAACTATTAGAGTTAACTTGCTCGGCTCTTAATGGGTAAATATTCTATTCCTAAGAAAAACCGTATTTATTTAATATTAAAGTTGCATTTAATATAATAACAAACTGTGAATAAATCGACAACAATCTAGAAATATCGAAAATCTCGACATGTAGAAAATCTTGACGGTCCACTCCCAGACTAAGCATGAAGTAAAATTTCGAGTTTAGAAAAGCCCCGCGTAGAAAATTTGCCGAGGGTCGCGCAGCGACCCGAGACAAATTTTCACGGGGCTTTTCTAAACTCGAAATTTTACTTCATGCGCCACGCGTATAAAACACTGATTTAAAGTGAAGTTAAAAACGCACTGATAACCAACCAAACTTGATATTTTTCGAAATTGGATGTGTTCTTTTCTATCCTTGCTGTAAACCTTCAGATATTCGTTATTTTTTTGTAAAAAAACTTCGATTCCATGTAGTCCTTCGGTCTCCGAAGAAAAATGGTAATAAACTTAGTAATCTAGAGTGATCCTTCAATTTGGAACTTTAAGGAACGAGTGTTGTCCACTCCCAGACTAAGCATGAAGTAAAATTTCGAGTTTAGAAAAGCCCCGCGTAGAAAATATGTCTCGGGTCGCGCAGCGACCCGAGACAAATTTTCACGGGGCTTTTCTAAACTCGAAATTTTACTTCATGCGCCACGCGTATAAACCACTGATTTACAGTAAAGTTAAAAATATATAACGCTTAGATGTGATGATCATCAATATTTACCAAAATGTAAACGTCAGATACGTTTTAAAAAAATTTATTGTCCTAAAATTGTACACGTAGACATAATTCTCGAATTTATTTTACAAATGTCGTATTAATTATAATTACATTTTAAATAATTTCATAAATATCAAATAAATCTTCCTATCAAAACCATCCCAAACCGGACAAAAGATAACGCCACGCGCCGGCTGAAAACAGATGGATTTCTTACTACCTGCTAACATCGGGTTGACATTGACACCCAAAAAATGCGGTTGGTGTTCATAATGGATTACCCCTTGAGTGCTCGGTCTCTTTCCCCTTACCCTCCAACATTTTAGGAGAGAGATAGAAATCGGAAGATTTTAGACTTTTTGGTCTGGTCGTCCTGGCATTTGTAAAGTTCGGCTGGGAAAGCAAAAAGCAGACAGGATTTTTTTGTTGACGTGAATGTGTGTAAGTTTATATTAAACGTCCTTGACGAGATAACGCTGCGGCGCACAATGTAGCCGATCTGAGCGAACGCACCAGCGGTAGTTTGGAATGGAAAAATATATGTCAAAGTTGACGAATAAAGAAAATACTGTTATATTGTAGATACTCAAAACCTCATAAAATTTCAAGTTTGCGATTTTTTGGACACACCTATTGTGCAATTAATGTTTAAAGTTGATCAATTTCAGATCGCGAACAACACGCGAAAAGTGGATGAGTTTTGATAATTGATTACATCGCACTGACCTAATATATCAATACAGTCTTTTTAGCATTAATTAAACATACATTTCTCTATAATATACCACTTAGTATTAATTAATCGATAATGTTTAACGATAGTTATAATTATTTAAACGGAGCAACTTTAATTTATTGTATTTATACTTCTAAGTGGCCTATATAGATTTTATCGAACCGCGGAGGGTAGAGCTCACCACCAAAAAATAGCTCAAACTTTCCTCTATCACACTCTATCAAAATCAAATTTTTATCGATCCGTTTAAGGGCCTTTTTTATTTTTTTTATTCATCTGATAAATACGGCTAGTGCGTGACGCTGAAACCCCTACTGGTTACCTCTCTTTGTAATAATTACTCAATGGTAATATTTTATTATTACTGAACAAAAAAAAGTAAGGAAACTGGACGAATGTACACAAACTTTACATGCAACACAGTAACATTTGATGGATGCTGTCATTCAGTGACGTCACACGCCCGATGCAATCTAAGTCCCGATGAATGCGACAACCCTTAGAGTATATAAACCGTGGAAGACACAAGTATTTCAAGAACGTGTGGCGTTGCAAACCTGATTTTCTTAAACTTAACGCAAAACAAAGGAACACGCATAAGTACAATAAAAGTCGCAAGTCGTCAATAAATTCAAAAGAAACCAGCCTACTGGAATTATAAGCTAAAACTAACTGGCATACATGATGCGGGCAAACTTTCTTTAATGTAACCCATTAAGCGCCATTAGTGTTAGTTTTGTTAATCAAATTACTAAATGAGCTAATTTTATAAATTATATTATTTGACCTGACTTGGAAATGTATGGAGAAAAATATAAGTATTTTGTTATTACATTTTTTCGATTAATTCTTATTAAAAAAAAATACATTAGTGTATTTCTAACTTCACAATATTTCAGTGTTTTGTACGCGTGGCGCATGAAGTAAAATTTCGAGTTTAGAAAAGCCCCGTGAAAATTTGTCTCGGGTCGCTGCGCGACCCTCGACAAATTTTCTACGCGGGGCTTTTCTAAACTCGAAATTTTACTTTATGCTTAGTCTGGGAGTGGAAACACTTGTTCCAAACTTTATATCGCACGTTTTTATAAAAAACCGATTAATGCCTGAAAATTTACAGAGTATACATTTTGCATATTTAAAAGAAACATTCTACATACTGTGATTTTTTCTTCAAAATATGCAAAATGTATACACTGTAAATTTTCAGTCATTAATCGATTTCTTTATAAAAACGTGCAATATGAAGTTTAGAGCGAGTGTTTCCACTCCCAGACTAAGCATGAAGTAAAATTTCGAGTTTAGAAAAGCCCCGCGTAGAAAATTTGTCGAGGGTCGCGCAGCGACCCGAGACAAATTTTCACGGGGCTTTTCTAAACTCGAAATTTTACTTCATGCGCCACGCGTATAAAACACTGATTTAAAGTGAAGTTAAAAACGCACTGAAGTGTTTTTTTTAATGAGTAATAATCGAAAAAGTTAATAATAAGTTATTCATAGAAATCATACAGAGAATTCCAGATTTTTACCAAAAATCAACTTTTAAAGTCAACTCTATAATTGCACGGCCGTTAATGGCTTAACCCAACATTGGTCATTTTCCTTTACAGTTTTTAAATACGTAACGCAAATTCTCCTATATTTATGCTCTCTTAATATAGTTATTTTTTTTAATTTATAGTAAATAGAATTATAACAAAATATGACGCCTTGACAATGCACGATAGGCCGGCATTAGCGGCTGAAACGCAATTAATCGATGATGGCTCGGGAACTATGCGTATTTGGAGGATAAATAATTGCGATGTGTTTGAGATCAATAAAGAAAAATTCGGAAGTTTATTTTCGGACGACTGTTACATAGTGTGGTATAGTTATAAATCCAATAGCCATAGACATCTTATCTATTTTTGGCTGGTAAGTTTACGAACAAAGAAAACTTCAATATACTCCAAATCTAGATTTGTTTTACAATAAAATTATAATCGAACAGCATAAGTAGTTTTTTTGAGTTACGTGAAGATTTCAACTAACTTGGAATGAAACACTAATACGTTCTTCAAAAGAATTTTGCTAGATATACATTTCGAGTACTATGTACTCATTATCAATAGCTTACTGTAAGCTATTATAATAAGAATAATAAGCTATTTATTTACCCATAAATTATAAAAGTTTACAAAGTATGTGCAAAACGGCGTGTAATGGAAGAAAAATAATATATATATATATACTTCATAATACATATATACTTCATAATACATATATATACTTCATAATCTCAAAGCATACATTCAAAAATGGTGAAAAAAATCATCCATACTGTACGGTTCAATTTCATTGAGTAATTCAAACAACTTGCGTTTTAGTTCCTTATAGTTGGTAATATTTTTTAATTTAATTGGCAGTTTGTTGTACAGTTTTAGAGAGGAGTAGTAACAACCACTTTCGTATTTACTAAGTCTGTGTTTTGGAAGGTTATACATTTTTCCATGACTTGTATTGTACGTCGTGCAGTGAAATACTTTTTTAAAATATAATTAATTTTTGAATAGAAATTTAATGCATTCAAATATGTATAATCCATACATGGTAAGCAGTTTTGCGTTACGAAATTTCCCCCTACAACTTTCAACATATTTAAATTTTAATAATATTCTCAATGCCTTTTTTGTAAAATGAAAACGTTACTTATTTTGTTTGGACCACCCCAAATAATTAAGCCGTATTTCAGGTGGGACTCTATATTTGCATGATAAAATATTGTACCAATATGAAGGTTTGTATTTGCCATGAGAATGCGTAGACCGTAACATGCGCTACTTATTTTGCTGCATAAATGTTCAACATGTTGGTGAAAGGTTAATGTATCGTCTAATACGATCCCTAATATTTTAACGTGTTCAATAAATTTAAATTCATTGTGGTTAAGCTTCAATGATTGAGGAGTAGGTTGTCCATTATTTGTTTTGAATAGAACACAAGCTGTTTTTTCCGTGTTTAGAACCAACTTATTTTCAATAAGCCACTCTTCAACCACATCAACATTAATGTTTGCAGCATGGACTAGTTCTGGATATCTGTCACTCTGTAATAACAAACTAGTATCATCAGCATAATGTAGTGCTTTGCATTGTGCTGACAGATTCTCTGACATATCATTTATGTATATAATAAATAAGAAAGGACCTAAGATGCTGCCTTGTGGAATACCTTTTGTAATTGTAAGTGGATCTGAAAATAAGTTAGTTCCATTTTTTGGGTTTTTTTAATTTTGTATAATGAATTCTGCGAGTTAAGTATGATTTTAATAAATTGAATGGTACTTCTCTCATACCATATCGATAAAGCTTAGATAACAAGAGCGAGTGGTCAATTGTATCGAACGCTTTCGACATGTCTAAAAATATTCTACAAACTAATTTATTTTTTTCTAGGTTGTTTAAAATTGAATCTATGTACACAAACAAAGCTGAATTTATGCTTCTGCCTTTTAAGAAGCCATGTTAATTATTGGATAATAAATTATATTTTTTAAAGAAATCAAACAATCTTATATACATAACTTTTTCAAATATCTTTGAGAAAGATGTTGGTATGCTTATAGGTCTATAATTTCCTAACTGGTTCGAATCTCCCTTCTTAAATATAGGTACAATTATTGATACTTTTAGATGGTCTGGGTAAATGCCTGATCTCAGACATTCGTTTATAACATCACTAAGCGGGGCAGCAATGTAGTCAATCGTCTTTTTTATGATATTCATGGTGATTTCATCATACCCTGCACAAGAGTTATTATCAAAGTCGTGTACAATATTAATTATTTCGGATTTAGATGTTGGTTTCATAAATACTGTATGATTGTTGTCTGGAATTTTATAAATGTAATTATTTCTATCAGATGTACAATTAGCAGTTTGCAAACTGCTTGCAATATTGTTAAAAAAACTTGTTAAAATCATTGACTAATTTGTTAATCTCACAATGTTCAGGAATTTTATTAACTTTCGGTTTACCGACAATATTTTTGATAATATTCCATGTATCCTTTGATTTATTTTTACTCTTTTCAAGTGTTTCATTTATTTGTTTTTGTTTTTCACATAACAGTAATTTACTGTAGTTTCTTTGTTCGTTTCGATATAGAATTTCGAACTGTGGATTGAAATTAGCCATAGTTTGAAGTGCGAGAAGCTTGTTCTTAGAATGTTGTATTGCTTCTGTATGATATACAGGGCGCGTATTGTTTTGTTTGGTAATATTTTTAATAGGAAAGTATTGATTATATTTGCTTAAGAAAATGCCAATAAATATATTTAACTTATCATTCACATTTGACAGAGATTATTTTATGAAATGAGACATTACCAATATCTTGGCAAAATTCTGTTATGCTTGACTCTGAAAACATGCGTGTTCTAATACTTGTTTTTTCATGACTTAATTTCATCCGATATTCAATTACTTATGCAGTATGATCTGATATAGTTGTGGGCAATATTTTAGCAAACACGCCAGAGTATACATTTGTAATGACATTATCTATACATGTTTTTGTTGTTTTACATATTCTTGTAGATTCGTTTATTAAATACTTTAAATCAAAGCTTTTCAACAAACTTTTAAAATCAAATGATTGTACATGACTTAATAAGTTAATATTATAATCACCAACTATAATGAAGTCGTTATTTGCATTACTCAAATCCATTAGAAGATGTTCAAATAAAATATAGAATTCACTGATGTCCCCGGATGGCGGTCTATATAAGCAAATAATAATAATCGTTGAAATATTTCCCTTAATTTGGATTCCTGCGCATTCCAATACTCCAATCTTCGCGTAGCGGGTGGTATCAATTGTTGTAGCGGGTAGTGTACTCCTGACGAATAGGGCTACACCACCATGTTCTTTTATATTACGGCAGTTGCTTGAGATTGGAGTAAAATTTGGAATTTTAACTATTTCTAACTGTGGTATGGCGAGCCAGTTTTCCGATAGGCAAATTATATCACATATCTCTTCAGATAATGCTATGAGTTGGTTTAACGCAGTTGTTAAGCATCTTATGTTGTGGTGTAAAATTCGCAAACTATTCTTAGAACTGCAGGATTGAGTTATGGTTTCGGGTTGTGGTGCACTCCCTCTCGAAAATTTTCTTTAGATCTTGTATTGAAATAAAACCTATCTATAAGAATTTTTTCAGGCCAGAAGTTTTCATTAATTATTATGTCTCCAATCTCCACTGGAACTCCTATTTTAATATGAGGATGCGTCTCACTGCATCCTCATATTTCGGCTTCGTTTTTTCTATAATATAGGAAAAGTTTCCCGCTTTCAAGAGATATTGTTTAATTTAATCACACTCAACGTCTTTACGGAACCTTGAGGCAAAAATCCATTTCCGCTTTTGGAATTCTGCTACTGGAAGATCAGCCGTAGTTGATTCACCAATTAACATGTATTGCGATTGTTTTTTTGGTTTTCTTTTTCTAACAGTTGTCCATTCATTGTTTATGTTTTTTCAGTTAGCTTGTTTCAGGTCATTCTCCTCCGATGTGTTGATAGTTTTTGTGTTTGTATCTTTTGCATTTGTGTCCTTTGCACTATCAATGACATTGTTGCTATTTGTGTATGATGAACAATTTGCTCCATTTATTGCCAAACTATTGTTTATTTTCACCTTGGGTATAGTTGGAATCTTCTTAATTACTAGGGTCTTCGACATTAGGTTTATTTCCTGGCTATTTTTTATTTTATCTAGTTCCCAGGTTAGGGTTTTTATTTTTTCATCCTGATTTTTAATTACGTTATTTTGGTAACTTACTTGATTAGCTAATGTAAGCAATTGGATTTTTAATGAAATTATCACTTGTAGAGAGCATTTTTGGATGCCATTTTTTTCACACTTTGCGCCAAATTTGTCCTCAGATTTCGCACAAAGTACGTGAAATTCACCGTCACAAACATTACACGTGAATACATCACTGTCGATTTGCTTACTGCACATTGAACAAAGTTTGTTTTCACATAATAAACTTGTATTACTATTGATAATGAGTACATAGTACTCGAAATGTACATCTAGAAAAAATAAAAAATATTGTAAAGAAAGTGTTAGTGTTTTTATTCCAAGTTAGCATAAGTAGTACTCGTAAAATGTATACTGGATATTAAATAAATAAATGAAATATCAGTTCGATTTCGAATGTAATTGTATTGTTTGATATGAAGTCTCTCAACGTTAGCATTAATCGGTACACCCTGTATTTGGTAAATTTGAATATAACAAAGTAAATCGAATACAAATAGATTTTTATTAATTTACAAGATTTTTGTCAGTTGTTAATGAATTTCATGGAGTATATGCAAGTGATCAATTTTCAGTTAGCCATCATTGCTTAAGTATATATTTACAGGGTTCTAATGCTATTAAACAAGACATAGATTGTGCCGTTAGTAAAGTGGAAGGAATAGATGCCCAATTGAGTAATAGTTCTGTGCAAATTCGAGTCGCTCAAGGAAGAGAACCGGCGCAATTTCTTCAATTATTTAAAGGAAAACTAATTATTTATAGAGGAACCGGAGCAGACTATTTTCGTAAGTAATTTCACAACAATGAATTGTCGATAACACGCGTTTGATAAATTTAATTGAAAAATATCTTCAAGTAATTGTAAAAATTCGACCAATTAATTTTCGGTTACATCAGCGCATATTATTGACACTATTGGTGCAACCGCATTGGTTGAAATCCAGTGGATATTAATTTTTGTTTTGTATAACTCACTATAATTTTAACGTCATCTTGTTTTAACATTATCAAACTAAAAGTGTACTTTATTTAAGTAAATTAATACGCTCCGATTGTCACTTCAACAATTTTGACTTATACAGAATCCACTACCTGCATTAACACATTTTAAGTTAAGTTTATGAATTAATTTATGATCCTCGAACACTTAATTCATATCTTTTAAC